>CM026327.1:17475422-18675422 GCA_014843725.1 Amphicarpaea edgeworthii | reverse complement strand
AGGTACAAGCTTCTCAAGGATGTAATGTGTTAAAGAGAGGAAGAGGAAGACGAACAACAACAAGAAAATGAAAACAAGACAATATCATAGGTGACTTTTTCGTGTCTTAAATTAAGATGTTTTGTGCTAATTAATAGCGTGTAGTAGCTATGCAAAGAGTGTGTTTCTTGAGTGTTTTTTTTTTTTCTACTACGATCCTTCTGTTTTGAGTGGCTTTCAGCAAGTTGTGAATAAAACTATGCAACTTTAGTATCTACTAATAGTCTAATACTATAGTCCCGTAATCTATGGTATAATTATTAAGTTTAAGGCTCTTCTGATCTCCACTTCTTTTTGTATTCGTCTATTTATAATCATGTTTTCAACTTTACATATTATGTAATTAAGCATAACATTCACAAATAGGATCAGCACAAAAAATCTAGCTTCATAAGATTGTTTGATAAAATCACAAAAAAATAAAACTACTGACGAGGATAATGCATGCTACACATGAAGTAGGTTTGTTTCGTGCATGAGATTGGTTAATTGATAAAAAGAATATTTTATTGGAATACAATTTCGCGACGCATGCTAATGCTAATCCAACTGACGACACAGATATAAAGGCTAAAGCTAAACACTATTATGTCTAACAAATGCAAGGTTTTAATTAGTCAAGAAGGAAAAATATAACAGCAAATTAAATTCAGCTTCTTAACCAAATTCATTCTTTTCATGGTTTTGCTTGGTTAACTTAAACTTCTAGAGGATCGAATTGAATGCATTGGTTTCCTTTCGGGCGAAGATTTCATAGTACCAGAAAGCCTGCCATAACTTTTTCAGATTCATTGATAGCCTTTAATTGCTACTAGGCCCTCTCTATTATTGTCCATGTCATAGAAAAAAAAAATGAAGGTTCTTATTTATTAGACTGTCAAGGATTTTCACCACTTAGCACAATTGGTATGGCTACCTTAATTTTGATTTTTTCTTTTTATAAAATATGTCATTGGCTTCAGCAATCTCAAGATTAGAGTCTAGCTAGGAAACAATGGATTTTTCTCTTCTTGGATTATTATTCATTTTTGGTATTAAGTTCTCTGTGAAAAAAGAAAGTGGTGAAGTGATTCCACTGATTAGAGTTTGTTTTTTCCCATTGTGGTGGTTGTTTCTAGGCCATACATTTATGTCGTGAAAATGTGTTGATATTTTTTCTAGCAAAAAGTTTTGTACAGTGTTGACCCGTAGTTTGTGAAATATCTCCAAAGTACACAAGCTGATAAGGCCACTCTCAATGTGCCTGTTGTGCCCATTTATTAGAAACCAACAAATACTTTTTGTTGGTCTTCTGTAGAGACAATTAATTCATCTTCCCCTGTAACCAATTTCACCAATAGCAAAATTCACACTCTTTGTCAACTAAAAGGTCGATAGTTGATAAGAATCAGATTTGTAACTTTTAAAGATGTAGAAATTTAAATTTTATTATTTTAAATCTTGTTGATAGATGATACGTAAGTATTTATGTAAATATTTAATAAATCTGGAGACATGTTCTGATGAACTCTTGAAATCTAATCATCTTTTAGTCTCTCTAACATATCTTTGTCTGACCTGTTAGTCTAATTCCTATTCGATTGGGGACCTTGTGAAGTTACAACAAAGAGATGAACTTTATCTGTATACAAAGGCCAAATCTTCTATAGTGCCTATTGAAAGAAATGTAAATTAGAGAAGAAAGGAGATAGTGAATTAGAGATCATCCCAAATCTGTTTTGCTCTTATTTGTATATAATTTTAAGCATCAAACTTCTGGTTTTAGCAATTCTCTCACACTCTAATATTATGATCATGATCATCATGAATTCATGATCTCTTTTTATTATTTCTTTCATTTCATTCGTGTTCTTGTCATGTGTAAACCTATATATGATGATCATGTGATTCTAATTTGGAGTGGCTTGAGTAAAAAATTAACTCATGGTACAATAAATAAAACACATGATGACCCCAATAGTGGTCTCCTCCTTCATCTATCTTGTATCTCCATGTACACTTTCCTTTGGTTCTAATCCATCGTCAAGATGAGTCACGTGCTGCATTGCTTAGTTTCTCCATCTCTCTATTCTACCTTTCCTTGTCCAACTTACAAGCAACTTTCCAAATGTAGGATCTAACACATATTTATACATGCAATAATGGTGATTCCACATGCAACTTCTAAGTCAATTCTCATTCTTCAATACAATCATTTAAATCAATACCAACCGCACATTTCCATTGCAAACTATTCAAGCTAGCATGCTAGCTGCTACCCACATAATAATATTTTTAATTCAAATCAACCAAAATTAGGTTGCATGATTTTATCCAAGCTAGTTATTGGTATGATTTTCCACACTGTGCAATTTTGTTTTTGTTTTCGTTCAGCGAAAGTTACCTTACCATGAGAAAAATTAATATTTGATTCAGTAATTTTTCTAAAAATACAGAAAAAAAAAATTATAACCTTCCTACCATAGCATGCAAGTAGGTAGTTAGAGCCTTGAATCATTGATTAAGGGCCTATTTACACATGTTTTTAAAAGATGAAAATATGATTAAAAAATAAAATTAATTTATTTAAAAGTTAAAATTTACTTTCTAATAATATATTAGTAGAAACTTTTTCATATACTTTATTTTAAGAGATGTAAGACTTTCATAAATTAACTATTAAAAAAGATAATTTTAATTTTTAGAAAAATTAATTTAATTTTTTTTTCTCTTAAAAATCCTTATAAATTAGTGTATCCAAACAAACAAGCATAACTACTAGATTATTTTAAGATTTGTGTTTTTATTTTACTATATATTATCTTATTAGTGGTATGGTCTCCATTGTTTTTAGTCCTACTTTACCAATACTTGTTACTTAGTGAAATGATAGTATATGACTTTTAATTAAAAAGTACATGACTTTTAAGAGGCACGACTTAAAAATTAGTAGTACAAAAAGCATATATATTATGAGCATTTTAAGTGCAAATACTACTAATTGAAATATAACACACTTTTCATCCATTATACGAGTTTAATCAATTAGTTGAATTATAATAACTGGCAAATTTAGATTAGCCTCTAATTTTGAGACCCGGGATTTGTTAGGTGGTAAAAAGAGACTTACGTAACTAGGTAGTTTAGCACAATTGCATGCAATTAGGAAATAAAATCCACCATTTAGTAACCTACACAATTCTTGAATTATGAATTTATTATTTAAAGTTCAGTTTTTTTTTTCTCCGAAAAGATCTAAAGCTTAAGTTTATGAAGGTATGACGAATGGATTATTGCAAACATTTCATGAATGATCACAATCAAAACACATAAATTATTTGAGTTTCTTAAAAATTCTTATCATTTTTTAAGAGATTATATAACATTGATTCATTGAATATATATTTAATAAGCTCACATAATTTATGTGTTTTAATAGTGATCATTCATGAAAAATATTTAATAATTAATATTATTTCTCTACTCTGGCGTTTAAAAAACCTTTTACTAAATATCACACACACAAGCAAACTTTTCACTGAGATGGAATGCTTAAATAACATATAAGAACGTTACCTAGCTTTCAATTAGATGTAAAAAAAGAAATTCCACTTTATACTTTTCCTATTTCCATATGGAGGATCTTGTTGGATGATTTAAAATCTCAGTTAACAAGTTAAAAGACAGATTTTGCTCCATAATGCTCTATTATATTATATTTTATTTTATAAGAAATGTTTAAGTAAGCGTCAATGAGAAACACACCAACAAATTAGAGGGCATTAGTTTTTTTAACACAAAATAATGCAAAAAAAAAAAAAAAACACGTGGATAGCATTATTATTATAGAAAATGTCAACTCTTAGCACATGAAATCTTTGGTTATAATTAATTTAATCCATGATGGAAATTGATATGATGGATCGAAACGACCACGACACATATTTTACTAGTATCAGTTCGATCCTCGGATTTCTAAAAGATGATCTCGAAACATTTTTATTTTATTGATAGGGGACAATGTTGCTCATTCTTTATACTGTTTAATTTTGTATATAGTTGTGCTAATTAGGAGCGTTGTGGGTAGAGAGGGGTCTTTGACGTATCTTTTAGTCTTTCAACTTTTTTTTTTTTTTAATTTTGATTTTTAATCTTTAAATTTGTTTTATGTGTCAAAGTTCCTAAATCGGTTAAGTTATTTTATTCATTAAATTTTTGTTTGATTGGTTAAAATTTATATACTTTTTAAAAATTTGATTTTTAGTCTCTAAACACAAATTTAAAACTCATTTTTTTACTTATTTAATGAATTTTAAGGGACTAAAAATTTAATTTTTATAAAGTTTAAGGAGAAGTTTAAAAAAATTTAGAAACTTTAACTCATAAAAACAAAAATTTAGAGACTAAAAATCAAAATTAAAAACAAAAATAATAAAATGACATATAACCCAATAATATATGTATAACAATAACAATAACACTAAATTTTAGTACATAGGGTGGTCAATGTCTTGGTTTTATCATTTTCCATTTTCTATGTATATGTGCGTTTGCATGTCCCTGTGTGAGAAGAAACTGAGAGAAATATATGGACATAGGGTTAGGGACCATCTAGGGCATAGTTCAATGAAGTGTTTTGAGGATTTTGAAGTTAGCATGAGTTGTAATTTTCTTTTTTTTTTGGATCTATCTAGTACATGAGTAATAGAGAGGTGAGTGAACCAATTATTTCGTGACCACTATAATACTTTTACACCTTTCCCAAGAGCTTTAATGCTTTGGCATTATGTTAAGAATAAGTATATATGGAAGGAAAGAAACTTACAAAAGTGAAATTTCATACTAGTTTTCTTTTCGTCTTATTAAAAGCTAAAGCATAGTATGTTTAAATACATTGTTTTAGAAGGAATTTTAGTTGAAAAAAAAATAAAATTAATTTTAATATAAATTAAAATTGATTTTTTTACTAACTAATTTGTAGATTATTGTAATAGATATAAGACTTTTATAAATTAGTTAAGAAAGAAACCAATTTTAATTTATGAAAAATTAGTTCACGAGCTCCATGGGATGTGTTTTTTTTTTTTTCGTAGTTGCGTGTTTATTATTAAAATTAGATTTTAACTCCCGCACTCCATGATTTCTACGTAAATAAATAAATAAATATATTATAGAAAAATTAAAATAAATAAATCAATTAAGTTATGAAATAAAATAGATGATAAATATTTGCTTCAAAATTTAAGAATTGAGAATTAATTTGAATATACTTTTGGTCCTTATAATTTAGGTCATTTTATTTTTTATACCCCAATTTTTTTTTTTTAGTCTCTTAATTTAGAAAAATGTTCATTCTTGTCTCTCATCTAGTAAAAAAATCACCACAAATTGTACATAAAAACCGGCAACAATTAGTCAAGAAAATTAAAAATAACATTTTAAAAAATTGACTAAAAATATAAATATAAATTTAATGGACCAAACTAAAAAAAATAAGACTTAAATTTAAGAGATTAGCCTTAAAAAAATTATCTAATATAATTATAATTTATACAAAACTTAGAAGATGTTATCTTGATTGTTTATGCATTCTCGTATAATGTCACGTTAGCATAATTGTTCACGTGTCCAATTCTCTACCATACTCTTTGTATATAATATGTTTCTCTATCATTTTTCTAATATATTATTATAAAAAAAAGTTATAATCACAATCAATATTTATCGTTACACTTTTAATAAAAAAAAATTGTCGGTTACACATTCCATAATGAATTCTTCTCCACTTTGTAAAAGAAATCATCATTTTATATGCTTGAATCATCATTCTTTATATTCTTTATAGACACTTGAATTAGAATCAGAAATTGTAATTCTCATTTGAAATTACAAGTAATATAACTTTATTCTCTTATTATATTTATATAATTTAATTAATTCTAGTTTTTGTAAGTTTTTTCTCACCTATAATTTGAAGGCATTTTTTTTGCTGCAATTCTTTATGTATGTTACATAGGTTACAAAAAGATTTTTTTCCATATAGAATCACAAACCAAAGGAACAAGATTCCCTTCCATTGTGATATCAAATTTTTGGTATTTTGACTGTGAATTATATATTAATCATTAATTTTCCTATTTTTTCATTTTTCTTAATTTTTTTTCAAGCAGAATCACAAACCAGAATAACATGTATTATTCTTTTATTGTAAGACAGAATTTTTTGCATATCTTTTAGGTGTTGCTTGAATTTAACATACCAAAAGTGAGGAGAAGTAGAGCTCCTTATGATTTTCAACACACTTTGATTTTTTTATTATTTCTTTGGATTTCTATTTCTTCTCCAATCATTCATTTTTATTTTTTTCCTCTCCAAGAGTTAAGATATACATTTTATTATTTATTCCTTTTAAAATATTTAAGGTAACTAAATACATCAAATTCATGGTTAAGACTTAGTTAACAAATTTGAAGAAGTACAATTACGTAACATATCATTTTTGTGCACACACATGCTTATAGCATTAATACAATATTTTATCATGTGCATAGAGGGAAGTATTATATGTGTAGAACAATTATGTGGCACATTTTATTATATGTGAAGAATAATTATGAAGCATGTCATTTTTGTGTATTGATTTAATGTTATATAAAATATTTACTCAAATGAATCAATTATGCAAGGAAAATTAGCATATGAGAGAAAAATTGTTGTCAAGTGTAACACTATGATTTTTCATAATGGGTAATTAAGTGTTCAATTTAAGATGTAAGAAGATTTAAATTGTAATTTATGTTATTTAAAGAACTAATAAATAAAATAAAGTGTGTTGTTGGTGTGTTATAAGATGTATAGTGAATTTCAATGATATTTGGATTTATTGTTATGTAAGAGTGGGTATGGTTAGATAGTGCATAGGGAAAAATATAAAAACTCTCAAACACTTTCAATGTTTAAATGTAGAAAATTTATTGTTTTCAATTATATTTTCATTTCCCTTCTTTTCTTCCAAGTTTATCTTCTTCCATGAGAGAAGTTGAACTCTTATTATTGGTAGCTTGTTCTCTTCTTCCTTGAAGCTTTTTTGATTATCATAGAGTGGATAAACTCATCTTCTTCCTTCTTTGATCTCTTATACACTATCTAAAAAATTAAAAACAAGAGTAATGTTTTGATTTTTTTAAAAAAATATTAAAAAACAAAAGTAATGTATTGAAATTGGAAAAGATATGAAAATTTTAAAAATATGAAAAAGATGAGTAAGGTCTTGAAAACTTTAAAAAAAAAGAAAAAGGAAAAGGAATGTCTTGTACATTTGAAAAAATATGAAAAGTAATGCTTCCAAATTTGAAAAAAATATTAAAAATCAAGAGGTTGTCTTGAAATTTGAAAAAACATTTTAAAAAATATCATAAAAGAAATGTAATGTCTTGAATTTTTTTTTAAAAAAAAGTGATTTTTTTAAAAAAAAATATTAAAAAGAGAGAGTACTGTTTTGAAAACTTGAAAATAAATTAAAGTTTAAAAAATATGAAAAAATAAGAGTAATGTATTGATAATTTGAAAAATCTATTTTTTTTGAAAAATATATGAAAAAACAAGAGGAATGTCTTGAAAATTTTAAAAAATAATTAAATTTCTAAATGATTAAATGATTCAAGGTTTTCCAAATCAAATGCAAATTGATTTAGGGTTTCACAAATGAAATCTTGATAATTCATGGTTTTACAAATAAAAGCTATATGATTTAGGGTTTCACAAATGAACCCATAAATATTTATAGTTTTAATAAATGAAACCCTAAATTGCATTAATAAATATTTAGGATTTAATAAACAAAATCTCAATTATTTAGGGTTTCATTAATGACAGCCTAAATTGAAACCCTAAATAATTATGGTTTCAAAAATAAAACTATAAATTTAAATCCTAAATATTTAGGGATTTATAAATAAAATCTTAATTGAAACTATTAATAATTTGTGTTTCATAAATAAAACACTAACTATTTTGGGTTTCTATTTAGGATTCTATTAGTGAAACCCTAAATATTTAGAGTCTCGATTTTTGATGAAATTTAGAATTTAATCAATGAAACCCTCCATATTTATGTTTTCAATTTAGGATTTCATTTATGAAATCTTTGATATTTAGGATTTTATTTACGAAATCCAAAATAATTAGTGTTTCATTAAATACACCCTAAATAATTAAAGTTTCGATGTAGTGTTTCATTTATGCAACAAGTTATTAATGGTTTCAATTAAAAGTTTTATTATGAAATCCTAAATATTTAAGGTTTTAATTATGAAACCCTAATTACTAAGGGTTTCAATTTAAGCTATCATTAATGAAACTTTAAATAATTGAGGTTTCGTTTATGCAGCCCTAAATATTTATGGTTTACATTTAGGGTTTCATTTATCAAAACCCTAAATATTTAAGGGCTTATTTATGAAACCCTAAATACTTAAGGTTTGAATTTACAGTTCCATTAATGAAATCTTAAATAATTAGGGTTTCATTAATGAAATCATATATATTTAGGGTTTTGATTTAATGTTTATTTTATGAAACCTTAAATATTTAGGGTTCAATTTAGGATGAAATTTAGGGTTTAGTTATTGTAACCATAAATGATTGGTTTCAATGTAGGATTTCATTTATCAAAACCTTAAATAATTAAGGGTTTCTTTATAAAACCCAAAATATTTTGGGTTTGCATTTAGGTTTCTATTAATGAAACTCTAAATATTTTGGGCTTTTTGATTTAATGTTACATTTATGAAACCTTAAATATTTAGGGTTTCATTTTTGAAATCCTAAATATTTAGGGTTTTAACGTAGGATGGAATTTAGAATTTAATCAATAAATCCTTAAATATTTATGTTTTCAATTTAGGGTTTCATTGAAACCCTAAAATTAAACCTAATGAAACCCTGATTATTTTAGGTTTCAATTTATGGTTCCAATAATGAAATCATAAGTATTTAGGGTTTCAATTTAATGTTTCATTTATGAGACCCTAAATATATAAGGTATTATTTATAAAATCCTAAATATTTATATTTTTAATTTAAGATTTCATTTATGAAACTATTAATATTTAGGATTTTATTTATGAAACCATTAATATTTTGTATTTTAATTTAGGGTGAGTTTTAAGATTTCTTTAAATTGAAACAATTCGGTTCGAACCGGTGCAATTCAGTTTAAAGTATCTTTAATGCAATTTAGTTTAGTTTGCTCGAACCGTTTGACAATTCAGTTTGGTTCATACAAATTACGTTTGTAGTTCAAAATAGTTCAACACAGTTCGGTTTGGTTCAAATTGAACAACCCTAGTAATGGGTCATGGAAATATGCATTGAGTAGTTAGTTATCAAAATATGTTATTGGGTCAGTTTGGATACATTTCTCTAGAATGACTTCTAGGAAAAGAAGATATGAAGAAAAAAAGTGAAATTAACTTCTTTTTAAAAGTTAAAATTGTCTTTTCTAATAGTTAATTTGTATAAATCTCACATCTTTTAAAAGAAGGTATATGAAAAAACTTCTACTAATTAACTATTGAAAAGACAATTTTAATTTAATTTTTTTTTCACATTTTTTTCTCATAAAAATCTTTTTAGGGTAGTATGTTCAAACAAGCCTTATTACTATTAAGATAACGGTATAATTTGTATTTAACAATACTTACTACTTTGAAAGTTGCTTATCATTTTATTAATATGCGGATAACAAAAGGTGAAAATATATCTTACAAATAAATAAATAAATTTACTTTAAAATATATTAAATTTTAGAAGCGAATATTCACATATCAATATCATGGAATAAAAAAAATGTGAGTAAAATTATGCGACACAAAAACATTTTATATGAACTTATAATTTTTTTCAAAAAACTAAACTAATTTTAGTGTTAATATTTTTGTTTTAAATGAAGTACATTTTAAATTCAATGTTATTATAATTTTAGTATAAATATATTTCTTTTTTACTTAATTAAAATACTGAATTTTATCTAAATATTTGTAATTTCTTGTACTTATGAATTAAAAAGTAAAACACAATATGCATATTAAGGGGGGTGTATTGGATTAGGATTTTAAAAGATTTTTTTGGCATAAAAAAGTCTTGATGAAACTAAAAACTTCTAAGATTTTTTTAAAAAGATTTTTGTGATTAGCATTTTGTAATTTGGATTTATTGGATTTAAAATATAGGATTAGAAAAGACTTTACTAATTTATAAGATTTGAAAAAACTCTATGGGTTTCTAGAAAAAAAACATCTAAAACTATTGAACATAAATCAATAAGAGTGTGCTTTAAAATATCATTTAACACAGACTAGTCATAAGTCATGAATCCTCTTACATACTAGTAACATACATGAATTCCAAATCAATTTACAAGCTAATAATACATTTTGAGATATCTTTTTCACAAATTTTCATAAAGTGATAGTAAAAAATAATAACAAAACATTAGTAAAAAATATAAAAATGTTTCATTTAACCTATAAAATCAATAATGTCATCAAAATATAAATCAAACAATTCAACAAAAAAGACATGATGATCAAAACATTAATCATCTGTCTAACTTGAGGAATATCCAAAATAAACATTCTTCCATTGACATATGAATAAATTTGGGATTTCTTTTATTTTCTCTATTTTTTTAAAATTGACTGCAATAGTTTAGAAAGGTCTTTTAAAACTTTAACTTGATTATTTGCCTTAAGTGAGTTTTCCTCCAGGCTTATATCTATTTCTCTTATGACTATTTTCATTTTATTAAGACTACATTGATCAAGTGATTTTGGGGTATGAGCACATCACTATTAGGATCATATAAAAAGTCTCACCTTGAAACAAAAAAAAAATGTGTGGGTGGGAGATTATGACATCGCCTCAAAAGTCTGTTGAGATTGGATGAGATTGTCTACTAGGTTTGGTATTTATATAATCAATTAAAAAGTCCATAAAATCCATCAAAATCCAATTAAAAAAACAAGTCCATAAAATCTTTATAATTTTGAATAACATATGACTTTTTTTAAGTTATTCAAAATCCTAATTGAATACCACAAGATTTCATTGCTCTCTAAAAAAAATCTTAATAATCTTGATTAAATACCATCAGATTATTTTTTTATCATTTAACAATCTTAATTGAATACGCTAAGACATTTTTAAAAAAAAAGAAAAATCTTTAAAATCCTAAACAATCCTAATTTAATACACCCCTCTAAAAGTGTTCTAGACAACAATTTTAACAAGTATGAGATTTTTTTTTCAACAATATAAATATGTATATATACTTTTTTATACATAATAAAAAACTTTTCTAAAATTCATCCGTGCATTGCACCGGATTTTACGTTCTAGTTTGATAATATTATCAACCAAGTGTCAGATTTTCTGCCAAATCCATTGAGAATTTATTTTGATCGCTGTCAAGATTTACTTTATTGCATCATAGTGTGCCACATTGCATTTAATATTAGAAAGCATGGCAAATATGCTGCAAAGCGTGAATATGCATGCACCCAAATAAGGAAATCGCTCCTTGTGTATGATTCCATTTTGAAGTGATTATGAACCGAGTGATGCTCATTGGATTTGTAACAACTCTAAGGGTATGTTTGATCTAAAGTTAAGTTAATCAGACACATTTCAATACACATTTTGTCAGAAATAGTAATTTAGACCTTTTGACTCAACAGTAGTTTAAAAGTCTCCTAATGTTCAACCAAACATGCATTAAAATGTCATCATTTTTTAACTGAGTCACATGCTAGTTGATTAGTAACAACTCCAGAATGCTCATCTCAACTGAGTCATACAGATGTTTTCTAGTAAAATGACATTGTTGCCATTATTGAGCTTTATATTTTGTGAACAGAAAGTCAGAAAGACAAAAAACAAAAAAAATCATTTTGATCAAGTTATGTAGCCTCAATGCGTTTTTCATTCACATTTTCCTACTCTGGACACGATGCCTTTCCCCTCTTGCGAACTTCACAAACCGAAAAAATTCAAAATAATAATAATAATAAGAATAACAGGGGATTGTGTTAGTCCTGATTAGAAAGCTGGAAAGATCACCAGATATGATGCTCTTGATCATAAAACTCAGATGCAGATTGAATTAGAGAATGCTGAAGCAAAGATTCTCAAACCGAGATGCCATAGTTGCTAATTTTAGAGATCTCCTTGGACAAGGTGCTTTTTTCTTTCTTTGCCTCGGAAGCAAGTTTGGAAACCTGTCAACCAGAAAAAAGTAGAAAGTTTGCTTTAGCAAAATTACTTTTAAATCACTAAAAGCAAAGTCTGTTAATCTTGGCATCTTTTCTTCTATTCATTAATATCTGTTAAAGTTCAAGGCTCTATATAAACAAATTTGTTACATTAAGTAGAAGTGATGGAAACTCATCAACATGACACCAAAGTAGTAGTTCATTTTTTCAACCAAAGTTATTTTCTCCGTTAAGGGACTAAAAAGAAACGAAAAAAAAAAAAAAAAAAAGATAAGAAATGTTAACCGGTCAAAAAAGAGTTTAAGACTAAAAACTGAAATCCTAAAAAAGTTTAGGTACAAAAAAGATTGCAAACTCTATCTAAATATGTACAAGTAATTGATATAGATAAGGAAATAAGTCAAATAACATACAGAGAAAGCTCAACAATTACAAGTTGAGTTATGCCCAGTCCCCACCCAATTAAGCTCTTTCATGTTATTATTTATTTTATCTACAAATTATTCCATGTTAAGAATGTTTAAAGAAAAGTAAAAAAGTTTGCATTTTTCATAATGCCATTTCATGGGTTAACTATTGAAAACTTTCATCTAAACCTTGGCAATGAGAGATAGGATTCAGCAAACAGAATACCTGTGATCGGAAGAGAGATGCTTCTCTTTTAGGGAGTTCTCCAAGGATATCTTTTAAACCTAACATACCAAAAACAAGCCAAATCATCAAAAGCACAGGGTCAAATCACCAATTCATGTCATTGGCTGGCAACATCTTTTTTCCTTATAAAAGAAATTACACAAATATTTTGCATACCCCCTGCTTGTCTTTCAATTTTATATGCTGATTGAATCACATTACGGATCTGCTTTCCTGCTTGTCTGATAGAAATTATAAATAGTTGTTATCAATGCATAAATACAAAATCAATGTTATGGTTCTTCATTCATAAGTTGCAAACCTGAGCTTTGTCCTTCCACGTAAGAATTGCTCTTCTGCGTGTAATGCACTCTTCTGAAAACAATAAGTATGACAAATACCATAAAAATTTGAATAGCAATAGCAATCAAAGTGAAGGGGTTTTCTCAAATTCGTAGTAGGTCAACCCAATGACATACAAAGGCAAGTGTAAAGTCACACTCCCTGTAACAATCTTTAAATGTATTGCCTTTGTTAAGTAATTATAAAAATACCATCATTTATCTCCATCAGAAATGTAAAATTCAATAAAATTTGTGATATATTTAATTCTAAAAATAATACAAAAACTATTGAATTCAGTTTTTAATAGAAATTTACAATTCACAATCACAAATTATTGTCAAATTACCTATTTATCAAAAATAACATAATAAAAACATGTAAATTACCTAATTTATGTTCAGATAGTTATGTGAGATTCATAACTCTTGCCTTGTATTTAACAAGATAGCCTATCTAACTAATATTTGTCAGAGAAGTTAGTGTTGAGATGTCACATCAACTAGAGATATGGCCAATGTAGTCCTTATAAGACTAGGGCAATCCTCACTTTACAAGTCGATTTTGTAGGACTGAATTAAGTCTTAAGCCTAAATTCAATCAAAGATGTTTCAGAGTCCATACATTACTAGATCACTCACATTGCCATGCTCCAAACCCGTAGCCGTAGGTGTAATGGGATGTGTTTGAAAATTACCTTAATTGTGGTCGCCAGCCCCACACCGCCTTAATCACAACCTCTTTGGGTTGTGCCTCATTGCAGCCTCTAGCACCTTTTTGTTGGGCGTTAGGGGATGTTTAGTGATTTAGTCTCATTGACTAGAAATATGACTAATATAGTTCTTATAAAATTGGACGAATTTAGGAGAGGCTTTGGAAGATCGAGGGTTGCATCGAATTGAGGTTTTCTATTTCTACCTCTTAATTTTGTTTCCATGGATTTTGGTTTAGGATTTTACTTCGATTTTCATATGGATGTGGATATCTAAATCTCATAGGGCTATGGTGGATTTTGTGTTAAACTGTTGATGTTAAAAAATGTAAATAGGGTTCAATGTTATATATTAGTATTACAGTTTTGTACATCATAATCTCAGTCTTGGGCTTAATAAACTCTTGTCGCAATCCAACAAGTGACATCCTTGTTTACAGTCAGTACCAAAAAGGCTTTAAATGTTACTCCCCAACTCTTCGCTGTTAATTGATTTTGCTAACGTTACTTTCTAAGCATGTTTCTTTCATTGGGTCCCCTTATGAAACTTGAGTCTTTCTACAATTATACCATTTCCTTCAGTTCTCGTTACCAAAGATGCTTCATGATCAGAAAAGTCCACCTCCTAACTCTACATTTATATCACTGTCAGCTACATCAATAAAATCCTACATTTTCTTTCATTCCATCATAACAAAATACTAATTTTCTTCTACTGAAGACTAATCAGAATCCAATAAAATGTGAGCTAGGCCAACAAAATTTAAGCCCCGATATATTTTAGTCACAACTTGATTTGGCAGACTATGAAGCTCAGAAACTCCAAAAATGTAAAATAAAAGTATCATAGTAGGACACATCCAATACCGATACACCTGTGATACAAATCTATGTAAAAAAGTATCCGTTATTTTTTATTTTTTTTTAAAATAAGTTGTTTGATACCTGCTCAGATACTCCACGGATATGGCTCCATACTCCTTGGATACAGCTCCAATACTCTATGAATATGGCTCAGGACACATTTCTACAACTATAGTTTTAATATTTTTAAAAAGCACCTGATAGAGTCTATTGTTAAAAGGACACTGAGCTAGGATTTGTGATTCTTATATTCTATCTTCCATACGACAATGTTATTATTCTATAGAGCCAAAACTTATTTTGGATAAGACTAATGATGTTTCTTATGACATTTTAACTTCAGCAGAAAATTGTACATTTTTTGTAACAAGTTCATATTAAAAAAATAGATATATTATGATATGGGTGAGGGAAAGATATGTAACTATGCTTACTTGTTATGACCACGAGTATCTTTTATGTAAATTGTAATCACCATCTATCTATGAAGCACGGACACGGCGACACTGATATATATATATATAAAATTCAAAGTCATCTCAACAAAACTAGTCAATATTTATATGCAAAAGAATATGTGTAATCCACCTGCTGTTTCATTCATTCCCCCTTATGTTATGATTTATAACAGCATTAAAAAAATCAATTACTGTAAATACATGGTAGCAGTGTGCAGGAGAGGAAAGGTTAGAAACTTAACAAGACAAACTACCCAAACGAATTTCCTGTAGCAGAAAATCACAA
This sequence comes from Amphicarpaea edgeworthii, assembly GCA_014843725.1. Lineage (NCBI taxonomy): Eukaryota > Viridiplantae > Streptophyta > Magnoliopsida > Fabales > Fabaceae > Amphicarpaea > Amphicarpaea edgeworthii. The sequence continues at coordinate 18,659,837 of CM026327.1, read as the reverse complement.
ACCAATGGAAATAGGGGTGTGTGAAATAAAAACAGAGCAAGCCAATGGAAGTCGGGAGCCAAATCCCACACAAGAGAGATGAAGTGGGAAATAGAGAAGAAGGCATATGTGACATGATTTTGTTCAATCTGTCTGTCTAGTTTCCAAAATAATGATTTTTTTTTTTTGAAATTTTAAAAAATAAATGGATACATGGTAAGTTGGTAACTGTGTTCTGTTTCCTGCTGAAGAAGTGTCCAAGCCGTGTCTACAATTGTCCAAGTCACAAAAACAATATTTTTTTTTAATCCGACACTGGAATGGAGGGTTAGACACGTGTCGTACAGGTGTTAGTGTCAGACGCGTGTTGGACATGCCGTGTCCGTGCTTCATAGCCATTTATTGACTATTTATATGGTATGTATTAAATATTAATGACCAATCAGTGATGTGAATGTCTCTTTACAAATATTGTATCTTTATGATACATATATTTATATAAAATTTTGTTAACCTATCATAACTGTGTGGTATCTTCTCTTTTAAAAACTCCCTTATCCATATTGTATCACACTCATATAGTATTGTATATCTGGGATTCCTAGGGCAGACTGCCATGCTGCCAAATTCTATACCTTTTGATAAAATATAGAATTTGTGGCCTACTGTTTATTTATATGCGATATTCAATTATACATCACTTACTTCAGGAACATGCGGATGCAGTCTTTGGATCAAGTATTTTTCAACCAGATTTATAAACAATGCTTTTCTTTTTCTTTTCCTAGTTGTTTAACGGGAACACCAGCCTTCAGCTGATGGTGTTTTAGTCTTTTACCTATCTTTTGACCATTCTTTCTTCTCCAGATATTTCAAGGGCTAAAGATTTTATTCTCTGTTTTCTCAACTATATAATAGAAACTGTTAATGTAATGTGTGAAATAATTGAAAATTAAATAGGACAAATTCTATTAAACAACATCCATAGCATATGATATATAGTTTTACCTCCAACTTGACACCTTCAGCCTTTAAAAGCTCAATTGATTGTCGCAGTTCTTTCACTTCAGCATGAGCCCTAGAAATCATGGACTGCATCCAGAAACAAATGCCAAAGATATAGTCAAGGTTATTATGCACCTTTGCATGCTCTTCAAAGTTCAAACCTATGTTAATCAAATTACTTAGTGAACATAAAGCAAAATTCATACTTCGTTTCAAGAGAGAAATCAGTATCTAAACACCAATTAAGGAAATAACAAATGCTAGAAACCTACATCAACATTGTAGGAAATTTCTCCATAATCACGTTGTATGATGATTGACAATGTTATAGACTTTAAACTTTTCATATCTTCTAATTGTCTCTCACGCAACAGTTTCAAATTCATCTACAGCAACTAATAATATTGTGAATAATACTTGGTTCCATCATCATGTCCTCTTGGCAGTGTAGATTAAGAGTATGTTTGGGATAGCTGAAACATTTAAATTATTTCAATAATTGATTGTATAATCAATTATAATCATAATCAGTTTTATGTGGGTAAGTTTGCTGAGAAATGGTTTGAAAATAATTAATTTCGTTTGGATGCAACAAAAAATCAGTTTGTATATAGTAAAAAGGGTATAAAAACAGGTGAAAGAAAAAATAAACCGTTGGAAAATAATCATAAGCTACAATTTTTTAGATTATGAAAAACAACTTATTTTTCAAAAAAAAAAAAAGCTTTTTTCTAAATTTCAGTTGTGTTGCCAAACATCTAGATTATTTTGCAAACAGCATTTTTATCATAAAATAAGCTGAAATGGGAGATTATAATATTTCCCAAACAAGCTCTAAGGGGTTCACAGTCCACAGTTATAAAATCTACCCTCAAACAGTGTAATATTTTGCTATGCATGTGGTCTCAAGGTTTATCACCTATCTTCAATACAATTCACTACTAATTACACTGAACCTCTTGAACATATTTTCAGTGATCTGTGGGGCTCATCCCCCCTTTCCCTCTTTTGATGGATAATTTTTATATTATATTATTAAATTTTTCAATACATTCACTCGTAGCACTTGGATTTACCTTTAAAAGTTCAACAGTCATGCTCTCCCTATTTTTATGTCCATCATGGTTGAACTCCATTTAAGCAGAAACAAACTAGAATGGGAAGTCCAGGCTCTTTTCCAAGGCTTTTTCTTGCTAGTTTTGGCATTATTCATCGCCTTATCTGTCATTGCATCATCAAAATGGCAGTATAACCATGTCTATTCAGAGACTCCTCCAATTCTACTCTCCACTGATGTTTGCACCCCTCAATTGTCACCTTTGGGTGCTTCTATTTAAACTTCCTCCATCCTCATTTAACTCCTCCCTCAAACCTAACCTCCTTTTCCTCTCCTTCCCTCACTTTTCTACTGAATCTTCCTTATGTTTATCTTCTTCAATCACTTAATCCCCTCTTCTGGTCCAAATTTCTCAATCCACTTTATCCTGGTTTGTTCATCCAATGCAGTTGCGCTCCATGTCTGGCATTTTTAAACCACAGTTGTATCCTATCTAATTTATTTGGAGTAACTTTGGTTAAACAGACTTTGACAATATCCCACTGCTGGTAGACCATTGGAAGGTGGCCAAATGTGTTTTGTGTTACTGGAGAGAGCCCTAAACTATGATTGCCCCTCTACTACAGTTTCACACATATTTGGCACAAACTGAATTTCTTGGTGGTTCATGACTCCATACAGAAGTTTGGCCTCCATTGCAACTGAACTCATTAGGATATACACTCTACTCCTGAACTCCAAAAATTCCAATTTTCATTCTCAATATAAAGGAAAAACTCGAGTACAATGTTCTTCTCACATAATCCAATCCTAGATGCTCGCACCAAGCATGTGGATCTTGACACCATGGTTGAGAGGAAGTTATTTTAACAAGATTTTAATTGTCACGTATGATCCAGCTCAAGACCAGATAAACAATGTTCCAAGACTCCCAACTAAGCCTTCCTTTAAACGTAGATTCCGCTGTCTTAAGAGAGAAACTCAGGGTATTTGATCAGTTTCATTCACCCCTTCTATGTTTAAAGGGGAGCTACTCCATGTCTATTAGTTGCAGCTAGTTATTGCCTGATGAGACACCAAGAATAGTTGGGTTTTATTATTAAAATAGGAAGAGATTGGAAGATTGATCTACTGCCTCCCTCTCCAAGAGAACTGGCTCCAGAATACAATTCAAGAGAAATTCACCAAAAGTGTCCCCCACTAACATACTGTCCTATATTTGTTAATCTCTCCCTCAACCAACTCCCTAAAAGATAAAAAGAAAGATAAATTATGATAACAGTATTCAAATAACATAATCCTAAACTAAAGATATAAGCTATGCATTCAAATAACATAATCCTAAACTAAAGATAAATCCTAAAGTATAGCTATGGCAGAATTCAAATAACATAATCCTATACTAAAGATAAATCCAAAAGATAAGATGTGATAACAGAATCCTAATGCACGATTTAATTAACTCAAAATCCAGCAACTTTATCCCTGTTAAGTCAACAGATATAATGAGTTCATTACTCACCTCTTCACTGACAAAAAGACGCAATGTGTTGTAGTACAAGACCCGACGAGGCCCTACAAGATAACCAAATTTTAAGAAAAATAATAATCTGCTAACTGAATAACGTTTTGAACATATAGAGTAAGATCAATAGCATTTCTTATGATAACATAAGTTGCAGTATAAAATGATACACATATACTATCAGCAATTTACTGAATTTACAAAGAAATAAACTTTTAAGGGTTGACCACACACCACAACCTTAATTTAGTCCCGCAAAGATTAAGGAGTTGCCACATTAGTCCTCCAAACACTTTTGTAGCTAAATTAAGTACTCAAATAATAAAGTGTCACCATATTATTCCTCCAAGGATTTTTTTTCACCAAATTCCCTCAAACACAAGAAATGGTAACCAAATTTATCCACAAGGAATATTAAAGCAATAACGTTAACACAACAGGACAAACTGGGACAATTTTGCATTTTAAGGGACTAATTTGGTGGACAGATCTTTGGAATACAAATATGGAAATTGGCAACACTCAATTTTTTAACAGATCAATTTTGTGACAAAAGCATTATAAAGAAGCAATGTAGTGACACCCTTATCAAGAACCTAATTGAGGGTTCAATCTAAAACCAATGATCTGAACACGTGCTAACAAAAGACTATTCAACACGTTCTATAATATCTTTAACACGCCACCAGAAGAATGAAAACATCAAATGCAACACTTGGAAATTAAAAAATAAAAAAAGCATAGAATCTCACTCTTAAGTACCAGAAGCCCCAGGGCAGCAGTAGCCCCACATGTAATCACCGGATGTGAAGCTGCAACAATTACACCCTCTGCAGTGAAAAGATATCAAACACAAAAAAAAAAAAAAAAAAACCAGAAACATTAGAAACTTCATAAATTGAAAACAGAAGAAACCTATCTCCAGTAATAAAATAAAATAAAATAAACACAAAACGCGAACCTTTGATCTTTCCAAGCAAAAAATCCTCATAGGCATCGTACTGAGACTTGAGATCATCCAATGAATCCTACATTCAACAGAAACCAAAACCATGCAGACGAGATGACGAAATTTTTGGAATTAGGTCATGGCGAATCAAATTGTTCTTCTCAGTCCCAGTGATTTTTCTTTTTGAAAATTTTCTCGGGAAACAGAAACAGAGAGAGAGATTTACCAAGGTCTGGTGAAAATGAGCGGAAGAAGTTGAACGGATTTGGGAGAAACGAGATTTTGCAGTATCGATTGTTGAATCGACGGCGTCGTTTACGGCCTTGTGATAAAGCTGGGCTTGCGCAACAGCGTAATCAAGAAACGGCGTCGAATCGTTGAAGGTTTGATGATTGTTGGTTGCGTTACTGTCAGGTGGTAGTGGGTGTGTCTCAGATTCCGGTGATTCCGCCACCGTCGTCGCCATTGTCAGAGGCTGATGCACCTTCTTTTCTTTTCTTCCGCGTTAGTCTCGCTTTGTCGCTCTTGCTTGCGGTTAATGTTTTTATGAAAGCTGGTGAAAATGTTTTAGTGGTTTTTCGTTTTATTCATTCTGTTTCTTTATGTTTTTTTTAAAAGTTTTATTTTTATTTCTTTGTTACATTTTCTGATCTAAAAGATGATGGTAATTTTTAACTAATATTTAATCACGACGAATATGGAAATAAATATTCCCAAATCCCAACTATTTATGTCGTGATTAAATATTAGCTGAAGGTTAAATTATATTGTTTCAAGAATAATTTTATTTCGTAAAAAATAAGGGATAATTTTTTTCATCTAATGTATTATCTGACTTAACAAAATTATGTGTTTTTTTTCTTATATATAGAAATAAATATAATTATATACAATTTTTAATATTTTTAAAATATATTTACTATATAAAGTTTAGTGGTGGTGGTGGTTCGTGCTTCGATCTTGACGATTTAGTGTCATTCCTGATTGATTTAAAAGTGAGGGTGTGTTTCGCGTGTTCCAAGGGAAAAGTAGGACATATGTGGGCAAGCTTTGTCTTTGAGGATAGTGGTGTCGCACTACCATTTCGGAAGAGGAATTGAGTAGGGGACTCTGTGTTGGGTAGTTTTAACATTAACGGTTAAGAATTAGGGACTCCTACTCTCGTGGGAGATTGGAGTGAGGAGAGGAACTGACCTTAGTCCCTTTTGGGAGTAGAAGTGAGTATACTATTCTAAGAGTATAATCCTTGTTTACTGTGAATCTTGTTTACTGTGAATGCACTATTTAATATTTGAGTGTTTGGTATGTTATCGTGTAAGGTAATTAAATTTGTAAGATCATACTTTATTTGTTTTTTTTTATTTATGATAACGTGTAACTTGTGTTCCAATCATCATCAATAAAAAAATTTACCTATAAAAAAAAATATAAAGTTTAAAACTAACTTATACTTACGGTTAAAAAAAATACTCTTTTCAAATTCAAATTTGAAATTGCTTTATGAAAAAATAAATGTTTTATTTATGCCTCTTTGATTAAACTTAGTGTTTTCATAAGAGAAAACATACAAATTGGTGCATCTTAAAAGTAATTTTCAAACTTGGTAGAACGCTAATTCATCTGGCACCTCCTAGGATGGAATTTGTTGACCTGAGACTAGGCGCCACATGGGACTTTGCCTCCCATGCTGATGCGTATTCTCCTAATGCCTTAGGCACATCTTTTCGAGGTTGACGCACCACTTTTTTCCCATGCATTATTTTTGTTGGTCAACAATCCAACATATCTCACTCTCGTTATTCACAATTGAAAGACTTTTTGTTTCTTAAATAAAATCATGAGGAAAGTGAGTTGGAATCAATGAAATGCTTCTTCAGCTAATTTGTGATTTTTTTTTCACACGTTTTTTGTTTCATTTTTTTTTTGTTTTTTCGTTTTAACATGGAGTATTCTTGACTAACTTCATCATTGTAATTAATTTTTTTTAATTTACGAAAACATAACATAAAATGAAAAAAAGTATGGCTTCATCGAAAAACATAACTTGGCTAGTTTGTGTTTTTTTGCACGCGTTTTCGGATTCATTTCTTTTTTTTTTTTGGTTCTAACATGGAGTATTCATGATTAACTTCATCACTATATTTAAATTATTTTTTTGAATTTACGAAAAAAAAATCAATATAAAATGAAAAAATTATGGTTTCATTGAAAAACATGACAAATCAGCTAGTTTGTGATTTTTTTTCCACGTATTTTCAGTTTTTTTTTTGTTCTAACATGGAGTATTCATGACTAACTCTATCATGGTATTTAAATGATTTTTTTTAATTTACAAAAAAAAATCAACATAAAATGGAAAAAAAAAATGATTTCATTGAATAACAACAAATAAACTAGTTTGTGATTTTTTTTCATGCGTTTTCAGGTTTTTTTTTTTTTTTAACGTTCTAACATGGGATATTTATGACTAACTTCATCACTATATTTAAATTATTTTTTTAATTTACGAAAAAAATCAACATAAAATGAAAAAAAAAGTATGATAAACATAACAAATCAACTAGTTTGTGAATTTTTTTTCACACGTTTTTGGGTTTTTTTTTTTGTTATAACAGAGAGTATTTATGACTAACTTTATCCCTGTGTTTAAATTAATTTTTTTGAATTTACAAAAAAAAAATCAGCATAAAATGAAAAAAGTATGGTTATATTGAAAAAACAAATCAGCTAGTTTGTGATTATTATTTTTTTGCATGCATCAGCCCTCGGGAGGCCACGCCCGTCAGGCAACAGGAGAGCGCGCGTCAGCATGGGAGGTAAAGTTTCATGTGGCGCTTCCCACTAAAGGCAAATGGTGATCTGGCACCTCATAGTGTAAGGTCAACGAATTCCATTGGAGAAGGCATCAAACGGACCATCACTACCCAATTAAAATATTACTTTTAAGATGCCCCCATTTGGGTTATGAAACCACTCTTTTGGTCAAAGAGTCCAATACTTTTACAATACTAATTTAGGTCTAGTAGTTTATTATTTTTTAGTTTTGAATTTAAGCTTGAAAGGAAAATGATACAATAGGTTAAATTGTTGTTTTTATTTTTTAATTTCTCAAATCCATGATTTTAATCCCCTTTAATTTTAAATTGATAATTTTGGTATTTTTAGTTTTAAAAATTGTCATCTTTGGTTCTCCTAATTGATTACTAATTAATAATTATGATTAATAGAGTTATTAAGTTAATTATAAATTAACTAAAAATTATTAATTATTAAAAAGGATTTAAAGTGATTTTTTTAATTTTTATTTAATATTAAAATTATTTTTTTAATAATTGATAATTAATGAATTTTTTACTGTTAAAAATGATTTTTTTTCTTTGTGTAAAAAATGATTACAGTTTTTTTTATAATTTTTAATTAATCTTAATTAACTCAATAATTGTATTAATTATAATTATTAGTTAATAATTGGATGAAGGATCAAAATTATCAATTTTTAAAACTAGAAGATCAAAATCATTATGGGGATCAAAATCATGGATTTGAGAAATTAGAAAGACCAAAATTATAATTATGCATACTATATACAAATTTGTAATCACATATTACAAATTGACATATAAAATAAATGGTTTAATGTCACTTTTAGTTCATTATAGGTTTATTTGGGTACACTTATCCAAAATAACTTCTATGGAAAAAAAATAAAATTAATTTCTTCATAAATTAAAATTGATTTCTCCAATAGCTAATATGTATAAATCTCATATCTTTTGGGAGAAATTATATCAAAGAATTTCTAGTAATTAACTATTAAAAAAGAAATTTTTAATTATAAAGAATATAATTTTATTTTATTTTTTATATTTTTTTCTCATAAAAATCTTTTTATAGAAGTTTATCCAAACATGTCATAAGTTTTCCATTTTTTACATTTTGTTCCATAATATTTTAAAAATATCATTTTGATACTTTAAATTATATTATTGATGGATTTTGGTCCAATTGGATAAAAATATAAAAATATTAACAAAGATGTGTGTCCCATTTGTTAGTTGATCTTTGAATTAATTTGATAGTTTTAGAATAATGTTATCTCTTGTATCCTAAATTGATGACAATTTTCTCGAACTAACAATATTATGGATGTTTTTGTAAATTTAATGGACCAAAACCGACTAATTTAAAAATTTAATGAACCAAAATCAAACCTACTTAAAAACTTAATAGACTAAAATGTGCAGCCTAAAAGGACAAAAAATATGCAAAATAATATAACTTAAATTACCAAAATAACATTTTTACAAATATTATAAAATAATGCAAAAAAAAAAAAAACTATTTTGGGCTGGAAAAACTTTCATATTTTAGGTGCATTTGATACCCACCAAAGGATAGAACAAGTCCAACAACACAAGACAAACCATCGAAATACACAAGACAACTTTATCTTTATGTCCTAATTCTTGTTTGGTGGATAAGGGACGGTGTAAGCAAAATAAATGTAAAATTTACTATAATATCATTTTGAAAATTAATAAAATTTATATTAATTGTCTTAATATATTTTCTATTATATTAAAATAAAAAAAATATTATTGTTTTTATTAGAAAAGTGATAACTTTTCTGTAAGACGTTTGATGGGTTGCATTTTACATAATTCATGTATAGCATTTCATCTAGGAAGTAGTGCCATTCTTAAGTTTATAATTTATTTGTCTTTCATTTGCATTTTTTTTCAATTATTTTTGAAAACGGTTATGTTTTTTATATTTTCATGTTTCAAGGTTGTTTATTGAACTCTAGAACATCAAAACAAGGAGAAACATACATGATAACTCCAAATGTTGAAGTTAGAAGCATAGAGATCATTGGATATTAGAAGAAAAACACATAATTGTGTCACATGTTATTATTTAAGTTTATAATTTTATCTTCGTTATTTTTTATTAGTTTGAATTCAAATTTTTATTTATCTTTAGTAATTTCTATTGTAATTAGTTTGGACTCAAATATTTATCTTTTTCTTAGTTTATCCTCTTCAAATAGAATGTTTTTACCTAGGATTAGAAGTTCTGAATTTTAGGGAGACTAAATGCTAGACAAGTGCAAGAGATTATTTTAGGCTTTTGTCTTCTCTATTGGTACTCTCTTTCCTTTTTTATGTTTTCTTTGGGATTATTCATGAATATGAGTGATTAGTCCACTTATTCTAGGATTCGGGCTAGCCCTCAATAATTGTTCATGCCTATTTAATTAATTCAAGGTTTCTTTTAGTTCTTTCTCTTTTAATTCTTCTTCTATCGCACTTAATTCTTGTTCTACGCCATATCACTATTTTGCATGTGTTAAACGTTTAGAGATGAACTGAAATGAGAACCTATGTGTTGGAATCATAGGAGAGGAACTTAAGCTTTAATTCAGATAGTAGGATTAGTTCTAAGTGGATAAAACAAATTAGTAAAGTTTTTAATGGTTTAATTGCACATAACACCGCCACAGTATGTATTAATTCAATCAGGCACATACCACTTTAGACTAATTTGTTATTAAAAGTAGGACTAGAGAACCTTGAATTGTTAATTGATTGAGCAAGAGTCTTGGTGTAAGACCTTGATACTGTGATTTCCAAAATTTGAATCTTATCAAATCTTTATCTTATCTGATTTAATTGTTTGAATCTAGTTCCTAAATCTCTCATAAAATCTGGTTCCTAAATTTGATTCGATAAATATTGTAGAGGCGCAAAGGTAAAGCAAGCATCTCACATATATATTGGAATTCAAATGTGTTATACAAGTGTAGTACCTAGATTATATAATAAGACCATGATAAATAAGAAAAAATATAATCATTCTTTATTTGTTTAGATTTTCCGTAGATAGTGAATGATCCTTTCTTATTTATTAGTGATAGATACGATATATATTTATTTACTATGAGAGATATATTTTATTTTATCTCTTATCTTTATTGATTCTAAAGATATAGATACTACTAGCTGTTAAGTAAGGATGTTGCAATTGAGTTTGAGAGTGGTGTGACCTAATGACACCACACACTTATAGTGAATCCGAGTAGTACAATGATAATCGTTTTTTATATATAGTTCTTTGAGCACAATTCTAAGCGATTATCTCCTTTTTCCTTGTTGATAGCTTTGTTTAAACTCATTTGTTTAGTGTTTTTAGAGTTTTACAAATAACTAACATTAGATAGTCAGTCTTTAGGAATTAGGAAAAATTTACATGTTTTACAAGTGGATTTCAACATCCTGATCTAGATTGGATGATTGACTATTTTGGGGATCAAGCTTAGCACATTTTCACGCTTAGCATGACCACTTAGGTGAAGCCAAGAACTTTTTGTGAAAATCTAGTGCTAAGCCTATAGTAGCGTTAAGCCTGAAGCCTTGAGAAGTGTTGCTGAAGATTGAAGAGACACTAAGCCTGAGATGAGGCTTAGCAAATTTCCCTCTCTGTTGAAGAAAAGTTGAAGAACTCGCTTAGCCTCCTTTGGTGCTAAGTACAAGTCCCTTGTCATGCTTAGCCTCATTTGAGGCTTAGCGTGACGCCACTTATGCAGAAAAAAACAAATACGGGATTTTCTGCTCTTAAGTGTTTGGGGTTAGAATTAGGTCATTCTATTCTATTTTTAGAAACCTAGGGATTAGAGCCTAGAGCATTGTTCCATTTTTTTCTTCTTCCTCATTACTCATGTACCCATCCTCCATAGATCTTCCTTCTACCTTCATGTGTAGCTAAACTCCTATAATTAGAGTTTGAGGAAGCCATTTGAATCTCATGTAAATTTCTCAAGAATTTTAGTTTGAATTTCAAATTTATTGCTTCATCTTCTTCTCTTAATACTTTCTTGGGTTTGGCCCACCTTTGATTGTTGATTGGTGTATTAATTGTTGGGAAGCTTTTCTATACTTACAAATGGAGATAGTAACTAATCACACTTACTCCTAGGGATAGGGTAAGGGTGATTAGCCATTTTCTAATCTCTGAGTTCCATGCAAGTAGCTTTATTAATTGAATCAAGTGAAGTCACTTAGGCTCTCTCCATCTAAGGAATTAGGGTTAGGGAAATTTGGTAGGTTAATGGTAAATTCATGAGTTCATCTTGTATAATTACTTGCTTGGTTTATATGGGAGGATGATTAGGTGGAATCGAACCCCAGCTTCTTCCTACCATCGTCTCTCCATTTTTGCATACAACCCATTTGATATAATTTCTTAACCTTATTTACCATGTTTACATTTTAGTTTATAATTGAGTTCTATTTGGTTTCAAAATCACTTTTCACACAATCTTTATTTTAGTAATACAATTTGCATTGTTGAATATGTTACGTGAGTCCCTATGTTTGATACTTGGTTTCTTACTATTTTTATTTACTTGAATGATTTTTGGTAAGCTTGCCGAAATCCTATCAATCAAATTGGTGCCATTGCTGAGGACTTACGTGTCTACATTAAGCAATTGTGCATTTTGTGTTTACAATGGCAGAATTTAAATTTTGTTCTATTTTTCTAATTCTATCTTTTTTTTTTCAAATTTTGCAAAATTTCTGCTATATGCAATTTTTCTGCTATCACTTCTAATTTTCCTGCTTATTGTTTCTAACTTGGATTCTAGTGTCGTTGCTCTTTTATGCAAGGTAGATATCGACAAGGTACTTTAATTCCTTTTGATCTTGAAATTGAGAAGACTTGTTGGAAAAACAACGTAAAGAAGAACAAGAAAAGGCTAAAAGCCAAGAAGAGTAAACAAGGAGTTTCTTCTTCTACATCTCCTAAGTCTCAACCAACTTCAACTACGACACCTCTAATTTTTGTTGAAGTTGTAGAAGAGGCGGTCATGGATCCTCCTCCTAATCTTGAGGATTATGATGTGTATGGCATCTCGGTTCATTTCTCCAGCATCGCTAGACCAATTATGTAGGCAGTGAATGTATCATATTCGGGATTGTTGATTCAACTTATTCAAGCCAACAAATTCTATGGTTTGCCAAATGAGGATCCCTATAAGCATTTGGCCACTTTTATGGAGATTTGCAATATTGTGAAGCTTGTCCCCAAGTGTCGGATGAAGCTGTTAGCATGAATCTCTTCTCCTTTTCTCTGGATTGTGAGGCCAAAATATGGTTAAATTCCTTTAAAGAGAATAGTTTGCAAACATGGAAGGATGTGGTTTCCAAGTTTCTCATGAAGTACTTCCCTTAGTTTAAGATCACTCAAGGAAAAACTAAAATCTCAACATTCAATCAAAGGGAGGGTGAGTCACTCAATGAGTATTGGGATCGTTTTTGAGCCTTTTTGAGGAAGACCCCAACTCACGAGTCTAGTGAACCTATGCAGCTGAATATGTTTCTTGATGGTGTGAGGCCACAAACTAAATTGCTGCTAAACACCTCAGTTGGAGGAAGAATTAAAGCAAAACTAGCTGATGTTGTGATAGAGTTGATAGAGAACATGGTAGCCAATGATCATGCTATTCTTCATGATATGGGCAACCGAAGAAAGGAATCTTGGAGCTTTGTACATAGGACATATTGCTGCCCAAAATAAATTTTTGACTCAACAAATTGAAGTTTTTACCAAGCAAATGATCAATTTACCTCAACAAATCAAGAGCCTTCAAGTGGCAGGACAACCTTCTAATCAAATCACATTTTGTTGTCGAGTATGTGGCGATAATCATGAAGATGGTTATTGCTTAAGTCCTAAAGGAGCAAATGAGGAAATGAATTATATGGGCAACAACAACAACAACTGCCCAAGGCAATATGGTGGTTATGGAAACAATCCAGGGCATCAAAGGTGGAAAGATCATATGGGAAATAATGTGAGGATCAATCAAGGAGGACCTCATAACTAACCTAACTAGTATGAGCGCAGACCAAGCTGGAGGACATTCTGACTCAGTTCATCAATGTTTCTTTGTCTAATCAGAAAAGTACAAAAGCGTTAATCAAGAATCTAGAAACTCAGGTTGGTTATTTGGCTAGACAATTGGTTGATTAATTAGGTGCTAGTTTTTCTGGGAACACTATGACTAACCCAAGGAGAATTGTAATGCTATGTATACAAGATGGGGTAAATAATTTGGAGTGATGGAGGATGAGAAAAAGACTGAAGAACAGATTGAGAAAGAAAGAGAGAAAAAGGGTGAAAAGGTGAAGGTTGATGAAGAGGAGAGTGGTCTAGTGAAACAAGGGAAAAAAGTGGTCAAGGAAATGCCTTATCCTCTTAATCCCTCCAAGAAGGATAAGGAGAAATATTTTTCTAGATTCCTAGAAATTTTCAAGCAACTTGAGATTAACGTTGTTGACATAAGGAATGAAAGACTTATTCTTCTTGTTTTGTTTTTAGTTTTGCATGCCAAACATGTAATCGATGCAACATTGTATTGATTGTTTTAGATTAGACTTTGCTTGATATTTGCTTTTGTGTGATACTTGCAAAATGTTTTTAAACCTTTTCAAAACTTTTATCTAAGTATCTTAAGATGATTTTATATTCATGAGTATGCATTCTAAGCATTCATATTGATTACCATATCATGCAATCAATTAGGAGAGAGTACATCTAAATTAGATTACTCTATGCCTTCGGGGATAATTGATTACATGATTTAGCAATCGATTACAATAGAATATACCTATATTAGGCTATTCAAAAATCATTGGGTTAATTGATTACTGGCAAATCGATTACAAGTGATGACAGCAACTAAGAATCATCTTCTAATGCATGAGATAATCGATTACTGCTATTTACAATTGATTCCATCTATTATAATGGCCTTTCTTTATCAAACCATTCTCATATCTTTTTTTATACCCGTTCATATCTTTAAGTCCCATCATATCTTTGATCTTTTCTATACTTTATATAAGAGAACCCTTTGTGGTTGGTTTCAACAAGTTTCTACATCTTTTCAACAGAACAAAGTCACAAAACAGAAACTTTTTAGAAACACAATACAGTTACTTTTTCCATCATATTTCTATTGTGTTTAAGCTTTATCTTCTTCTTCTTCTTCTGAGCTTCATTGGTAAAATCCTTTATGAAGAAGAATGTTCTTTACAACTAAATCCACACATTAAGGTGTATTCTTTCCATGCTACTCTTATTGTTAAATTTGCACGTTTTCAGGTACTTTTGTTCCTTATTCTTTTACCTTGTTTATTTGGTATTAACTGAATGGTGTTTTCAATTTCTCAAAGTGGGTCTCTATGAGGTGTTATCTTTTCTATCTTGTGGGTTTCAAGATGAGAAAATGGTTTTCATTTTCTTGCTTGTAGGGTTCAAGTTAGAAGATGTTATTGTGAAATGTCTGTGTGTGCATGGTGCTTGTAACTCAGAATTTCATAGTAGAAATCGTTAGTGTGAGGATGAACTAAATGTAGACCGGTGGTATGGTCGAACCAGTATAAATCTTGTGTTATCTTTCTTTTCTCTACACTTGTTATCATTCATATTTGTACAATATATTTTTTGTAATTGAATCGTTTATTATGAATTGAATAAAGTTTGTTAATTTAATTCTTTACTCTGAATTTGGTTCCTCTTGTACCTTTCGATATACAACTGGCAAATCCTAACTATTGGTATCCGAGCTATACAAACTCTAACAAACATTCCATTTGGAGACACTCTCCAACAAATGTCGTTGTACGTGAAGTTCATGAAAGATTTGTTGACTAAGAAGCGAAAATACATTGAGGAAGAAACAATAAATGTCAATAGCAATTGCAACACTATAATTCAGAAAATTATTCCTCCAAAATTCAAAGATCTGAGGAGCTTTACCATACCTTGCACCATAGGTAACTAATAATCGCTTTATATACGTAAATATTGCATCATATTTTGTAGCGATTATCCGATGTTCTCAAGATTTTTAGCTTAATTTGAATTCATTTTACATAGGTTTGTATAGTTTTGTTAATTCTAACCATAGGAAGCTATTTTGTGAGAAATATATTCAAATTCATGTCTTATTTGTTCCTTTTGAGTACAAATGGCACCTAAATCTTGCAATACTCATGGCGCATCTTCTTCTAGTGCTGTACCTGCCGCACCATAGTCTTTGAAAAACTAAGTGCACCCATTACCTTTTGCTCCAGTTGTACCTTTTGCTATAATGAAGTTGATCCTAACAGACTCAAACTTCCTCCTAAGACTAGAAAGTGACCATGCACAAAGACAGTTTCTGGGAGCTCCTCCTCTACTGACTCAGCTGTCACTGAAGACATGTTTTAGACCACTCTTGATGGTCTTTAACTTACACTTACTCAGCAGATGGAAGAGAGGACCAACGCTTTATATCATAGCCCATGTGCAATGGCTTGTGGACAGGCTCTCTTTTTCACAGGGGGTGGTGGTGGTCACCACGGAGGTGAGGAAGAAGAAGGAAATTAGGAAGGTGACAAAGAGGAAGGTAATGAAAAGGAGAACCACGAGGATGATGCAGGAGATGACAATCTAAAGGACGACACTGGAGGAGGACTAGCCTGGATGTGAATCATGGCCATCTACAAGAGGCCAAGTGTTTTAAATGTTTTGTCATCTGAACAATTTTACTATTTCTGTTTATTTTTACTTTATATATTTAACAGTTTTATAATTTAGTAATTCTGTGGTAATTAATCTTTTTGTGCAACGTTGGATGTCTTGCGAACATTTGGTTTAGTTCGATGTTTGAAAATTATTTGTTTTGAACCTTTTGCATAATTGTTTTCAAACTGGGTGAGAGCGTGTTGTTAGGTTGCTTAGTCTTGAGGACGATGTATGCATGTATGTGAGTTTGGAGAATTAATAATTGTGAGCATTTGACTTTTGAAGGACTTGTGAACATTGTGAAAATTAACTGATAAGTGTGAGAACTATATTGTAAGAGAACAATTGAGTTGTTACACTAATTTTTGAATGATTCTCTGAATTGCTATGTGCATAGTAATGTGGAAATTATCAAGGCCTTGTTTCTTAGAGTGATTCCCAGAGCCAAAAAGCCAATCTAGTAAGGTTGAGAGAATCCTCTATTAAACCTTTGAGCCTAATGGATAACTATTTTGTCTTGTGAACCTATAACCTGAACAAACATTACCCACCTTACCTTAGGGAATAGGAGAGCATATCTTTATGGTTTGAGATAAAATTGCTCCAAATTTGGGGGAGTCAGGTTAAGATCCACATTAAAATGAAGAAATGACAGCAACACACCTACTATAATATGAATCACAAGAGGCAAAGCCTAAAAAAAAAAATGAAATGAATAATTGAAAATTCAATCAATTGTGATTCAAGCAAAAAGTAGTTGCGTCCAACTGTGGAAAGTAGTATGAGGCATATAGAGGAAATTGATAATCATGAAGGGAGATAAAGATATGTTTTCTTCAATCCTTAGAAATTGTAATTCAAGAAAAACCAATGTTCTTTATAGCCCAGCCGTGATTCAACCCTAACTAAGACCTTAGTAATCCACATTGTTTGTACGTCTACAATAAATTGAGAAGAAATTCAAAATTTAAGTGCACAATTTCAATTGGAATGATTTAACCATCTCATACTTTATACACTAAGTGCTGGGTAAAACACTAGCCTTGTAAGGGTCATGGTGTTCACTTGAACTTCAAATTGCTAAATGCTCCTTTGTTGGTTTGTTGAATTTGTGTGCATGTTGAAAACTCTCTTTGTGACCTTAATGCATTTAATCTCAATTGAGAACACCTTTTGCAAGTGTCATTGGTCTTAAACTTGATTCCGATCCTGCCAATTGTTCCTCTACATCTACTTTGTTGCTATGTAGATATTCTTTTGCTTGAGGACAAGCAAAGCTTTAATTTAGGGGAGGTTGATAATCGCTTTATATACGTAAATATTGCATTATATTTTGTAGCGATTATCCGATGTTCTCAGGATTTTTAGCTTAGTTTGAATTCATTTTATATAGATTTGTATAGTTTTGTTAATTCTAACCATAGGAAGCTATTTTGTGAGAAATATATTCAAATTCATGTTTTGCAGGCCTATGTTCAACAACAAGGGAAGACAAAGAACCAAGACAGTTCACGCTTAGCTCCACCGTTCACTGAGTGCACTTACCACTGAGCACCACCTAGCGCTGAGCGAGGCAGGCGGTTTATGAAGCACTGAGTGCAAGGTTGCGCTAAGCAAACGTTTATCTCGAATTGAAGATTCGCTAAGCGCGTAGTTGCACTTAGTGAAAGCCTTGTATCTGAGATGAAGATCTGAAGAATCGCGGACTTGCGCTCAGCGAGGATTCACGCTAAGTGAAAGTTCACTTATAATATATAAGCTTCACTTTGTAATTGGAAGGAGATTTAGACCTTGATTGGATTTTCAACTGCTTTTTCCTCTATTTTCTCTGTTCCTCCCTCTCCCATTTTGTAACCTTTTCAAAGCTTCTCATGACAATGAGAGGTTAGTCCATTAGTGTTGAGGACTTGGAACTAGGTGCTGAACATGTAAACACTTTTCTTCATATCTATTCAATGAAATATTCAGTTTAATGTTCATTTTTCTATCTTTATTCTTGTTATATGATTTGATCAATTATATATGCATGTTTTAGAGTTTAACTACCATTGACAAATGATTTTGAACTTGGAACTGAGTTTTGATTCTAATGGAGTGTATTTCTAGACATAGGATAGACTCCATTAGCTTCATAAAGATCTCTGAGCTTTATCAAACCACTCAACTGAACTTATCGAGACATCGGAAGTGAAGTTGAGTAGTTTGGGCTTGATTTGATGAGACATCACGTTTCAAGCACTTTTAAATCGAAGTTACTTTGAACTATTAATTTGAATGGAGAATATATCTTGTATGTTTACATGGGAAGCAAACCGGTTGAACCAAGTCCTCAACATATCCATCATTCCCTTCTCAAACTTAAGCACGCCAATTGTTCGATCATAGTCCTGAATCACCATTGTCGTTTTATTATTTATCTTTAGTGTTAATCATTAGTGTTTTGTTTAATTTTCTACTGCTACTATGTTCTACACATAAAAAACTTAAAAAAAAAACCAAATTAGTGTTTAGGAATTGATTATTTTACTAATAGTCAAATACGAACAATTCTTTGTGGATTCGATAACTGGGATCTTCCCTTTTAAACTATTTATGCGATATTTGGTACACTTGCCAAAATATTTCATCAGTAACCTTCCAATTGGGAAAGCATTGAATGATTTAGGGGCAAGCATAAACTTGATGCCCTCTCCTTGTTGAAAAGGATTGGGAGTTTAGAGGTTAAGCCCACAAGGATGGCCTTACAATTAGTTGACCATTCTACCAAATGCCTGTATGAGGGGTTGTGAGGATGTTCTAGTTAACGTGGGAAGGTTCACTTTTCTGGTCGACTTCATGATCATGGACATGGAGGAGGATCGTGAAGTTCTAGTCATTCTAGGAAGGCCTTTTATGATGATTGCCCAAGTAGTTGTGGACATGGGTGAAGGACATCGTCAATTGAAGTTAGAAGATGAGGTGCTGACATTCAATATCTTCGAAGCTATTGATAATCGCTTTATATACGTAAATATAATATCACATTTTGTAGTGATTCTCCAACGTTCTCAAGTCTTTTAGCTTTGTTTGAAATCATTTAATATAGATTTGTATAGTTTGATAATTCTAACCCTAGGAAGCTATTTTGTGAGAAATATACTCTAATTTATGTTTGCAGGCCTAGATTCAACAGTAAAAGGAGGACACAAAAAGAAGACAGATCTCGCTTAGCGACATAGCTCGCTCAGCGCTCCACTCGTTGAGCGCAAAATCAAGTTATGCGAGCTAGGCGGCCTATGAAGTGCTGAGTGCCATCTTGTGCTAAGCAACCTCTTCGTTCGAACTGAAGACTCGCGCTTAGTGGAAGACCCTTTCGAATTAAAGTTGCGCTTAGCGGAAGCCTTGTTCTGAGATGCATTATGCAGTATCCTGCGCTTAGCGAAATGTTGAGCTACTTTTCCTCTATTCTTCCCTGTTTACTTTGTTCTCCCTTTCCCATTTTGTAACCTTTTCAAAGCTTCTCATGACAATGAGAGGCTAATCCATTAGTGTTGAGGACTTGGAACTAGGTGCTGATCATGTAAACGTTTTCCTTCATATCTATTCATTGAAATATTCAGTTTAATGTTCATTTCTCTATCTTTATTCGTGTTATATGATTTGATCAGTCATATATGCATGTTTTAGAGTTTATCTGCCATTAACAAATGCTTTTGAACTTGGAACTGAGTTTGGACTCTAATGAAGTGTATTTCTAGACATAGGATAGACTCTATTAGCTTCGTAAAGATCTCTGAGCTTTATCAAACCACTCAACTGAACTTACCGAGACATCGGAAGTGAGGTTGAGCAGTTTAAGCTTGATTTGATGAGAGATCATGTTTTGAGCACTTTTAGATCAAAGTTAATCTGAACTATTAATGTAAATGGAGAATATATCTTATATGTTTACATGGGAAGCAAACCGGTTGAACCAAATCCTTAACATATCCATCATTCCCTTCTCAAACTCAAGCACGCCAATTGCTCGATCATAGTCCTGAATCACCATTGTCATTTTTATTGTTTATCGTTAGTGTTAATTGTAGTATTTAGTTTATTTTCTGTTGTTACTTATGTTTTACAAAATAATCAACTTTAAAAACCAAACTATTGTTTAGGAATTGATCACTTTACTAATAGTCAAATATGGACAATTCTTTGTGGATTCGATACTAGGATCTTCCCTTTTAATTTACTTATGCGATATTTGGTACACTTGCCAAAATATCTCATCAGCTATGCTACATTCAAATGATCAGAAAGAATGTTTTAGGGTTGATGTTATTGATGAGGTAGTTAAGGATGTGACCAAACAATTCATTACTCACTTTTCTCTTGAAGGTATCTTGACTAAAGCATTCAGTACTCTCACCATTCAAGAGGAGAAAGACATTGAGGATGTTCTTACACAGCTGGATGCACCTAAGGAAATTCCACTAAGGAGAGAACTTGTAAAGGATTTGTGGAAGCATGAGACAATTCCAAAGGCAAAGATTGAGCTGAAATTGTTACCTAAAAATTTGAAATATGTTTTTCTTGAGGATAATGGAAAGAAACATGTGATAATCAACAACGATTTGTCCCCAAATGAAGAAGAGAAGCTATTAGGAATTCTTCAGCGCCACAAGGAGGCGATAGGATGGACTATTTATGATCTTAAAAGAATAAGTCCATCTTATTGCATGCATTCTATCATGTTCAAGAGTGACTTCAAGCTGATCTGCCAACCACAAAGGCATTTAAACCCTACCATGAAAGAAGAGGTTTGGAATGAGGTCTTGAAATTGTTGGAAGCTGGCATGATCTACCCTATATCGAATAGCTCTTTGGTGAGTCATGTTCATGTTGTGCCAAAAAAAGGAGGCATGATAGTCATTCAAAATGAAAAGAATGATCTACCCCGACAAGGACAGTAACTGGCTAGTGAATGTGTATAGATTATAGGAAGTTGAATGATGGCACTAGCAATGACCACTTCCCTCTTATTGCAACCATGGTTACGATGAGAAGAGCGAAAAGATTAATAAATAGAATTAGAGGAGTCGCCACCAATGTTTATTAAGGAAAACATAGAAAAAATCTCTTTAGAAAAGAAAATGATCTTTGAAATCAGATTTGAGTTCAGGAGTCCATTACGCATAGGAAAGGTATTAGCATCCTACAATGTCCGTCACAAAGACGGTTACCTTTAATTAATTAAGAAAAATCTTTATAACTTTTTAAACATTTATCTCACTAAAATATTACGGGAAAATAATAATTTATTTTTTTATGAAGATCAATTTTATTATAGGAAAGAAGGAGAGATATTATTTTTATTTTTTATTTTTATTTTAATTTAAGATCAATTTAATGATCTTTGATTTTAATTTATTTTATTTTTATTAATTTGTGAACTAATTAATCGTAAAAGATTATTTTTTTACTTAAGTATTTTACCATACTAAAATGAAATTATGAGTATAATTACTTAATTATTATTCCTTTTAAATATGATGAAGAAAAACTTCATGTAGCCAATGTAAATAAAAAAAAAAAAACACATAATATCTTAATCGATTTCATCTCTTTTGTTACATTATTCAATCAAGCAAAAGACTCTCCCAATACTAGTGTAAGTGTTGCATGTTCAAGGGAGTTAAAAAAAAACTCATAAAAATGCCTTATAAAGCAAGTAGCAAATTTGCTCATGTGAAATAAGGATTGTTTCTAAAGTTGATCTCACAATTATCATCAAATTGGGTCCAAGTAACTAAATACGTAGTAGCCAAAACACAAAGCCTCTCAACTTCACTCATCTCACGCAAGCATCAGAAAAGGGGAAAGGGGAAAGGGGATTTTCTAACCTAATATTTCAAATAAAGAGAACGAGAACGTATGCTCTTCTTGTGCGCGGGTGACATCCGTGGAGGCAACGGCGGTGCGACACAACAATGGCGACGTGGGGGGGTCACAAAATCACCAATGCAGGGTGACCATGGCGGTGCGAGAGTCACAACGTAATGGCAGTGCAACACGATTTTGAACTTGGGTTAGGATGAATCAGTTTCGCATAGGATTGTAGTGGGCTAGGTGGTGATGGGCGGTTCGCACGGACCAGCGGTGGTGGTTGAGGGATGAAGCACGCGTGGTTTGGCGGTGGTTCTGCTCGGTATTTTTCTTTATGGCTTTCTTTGTCTTTCTTTAGGTTCTATTTGGCTGTTGTGATTTTTCATTTGGTTTTATTGCATATTTTGGGTTTTGGAGGGTATTGATTTTTGGTTTCTGTATTTTGATTGGGTTCCGTTTGTTTATTGCGAGTTCTCTTATTTGATTCTCTTGCTATAAGCTAAGCTTGTGGAGGGTGATTGATTTTGGTTTTATGGTTAAGTGTAAAAAAAATGTGCAATGACTCTGTTTTATTTTGGGTCTCTGTTTATGTTTTTGTTTTGTTTATGTTTCTACTTTGTGGCTCTGTTTCTGTTTTGGGTCTCTGTATAGAATTGAAAACAAAGTCTTGGATTCAGATTCATGCTTGTTTAGAAAAGACACACAAATATACACCAATATACAGGTTATTCCAATTACTCATTTTGTGATTGTTCAGTTTGCTTAACATTGTTTTTTTTTTCTTATTTTTACATGATTGAAACAAGCATCATATCAAATGAAAGGACTTGTAGAGGTAAAAAAAAAATTAGCAAAAGGAAGCATACTCATAGTATTCAACAGAAAAAGGAAAGGAAAAAAATTACACAATTGATGTGTAAGGTAGGTACTTACCAATGATATGCCAATCCTTCAACTAGCTTTATATTCCTATTCCTATTCCTATTACATTCTTATTTTGCTTGAACAAAATGCTCAAACTGAATGTTCTTCTCCCTTTTTTTTGTTTTCAGAATTCTCTCTGTTGTATTCTTTTTCTACTTTATTGTTTTATTTTTTACTCTATGCTCCCCTACTGTTCCTCTTGTTGTTCGACTCTTGCTCCCTTCTTGCTCTATTCTCTTTTTTTTTCTCTCCCCCTCCCCCTTTTGTCTTGCTTTTGAATGGTATATATAGGCATATATGAGGTTTCCTTCCTAGAAAGTTTTCCCTATTTTAGCATTCCTAGTAGTCGGAGCTATGTTGGGGCAAAGGAAAGACAAGTGCTTTCATGCTATTTTATATGCCAGTAAAGTTTTGAATGAGGTCCAAGTGAACTATGCGATGATAAAGAAAGAGCTACTAGCTATTGTGTATACACTGAAGAAATTTAGATCTTATTTGATAGGATCAAAGGTCACAGTCTACATGGATCATGTTGAAATTAAATACCTTCTTACTAAGCCTGATTTAAAACCTTGACTCATCTGTTGGATTCTACTGCTACAACAGTTTGACTTGGAGATCAAGGATAAGAAGGGGAGTGAAAACCTGATGGTGGATCATCTTTCTTGGTTGATAAATGAAGAAGTAAAATCTAAGGAGAAAGAAGTCAAAGAAGAGTTCCTAGATGAGATGTTGTTAATGGTCAAAGAAAGACCGTGGTTTGCCAACTTGGAAAATTTTAAGACAATAGGAGTTATCCCAAAGGATCTGAATTGGCCACAGAAGAAGAAATTTCTCAGAGACGCAAAGTTCTATGTTTAAGATAACCCTCATCTTTTCAAGGTAAGGGTGGATAATCTGCTTAGGAGGTGTGTGTCATCTAAGGATGCTAGCAACATTCTTTGGCACTACCACAATTCACCCCATGGAGGGCATTACAATGAAGAAAGGACAACATCCAAAGTTCTCCAATCTGGGTTTTACTAGCCAACCTTGTTCAAGGGCGCGAATGAGCATCCCAAGAGTTGCGACAATTGTCAGAGGACAAGGAACATATCTAAACGGTATGGAATGCCTCTACAAAATATGTCTGAAGTAGAGGTGTTTGATTGTTGGGGAATAGATTTCATTGGTCCTCTTTCGTCCTCGTTTTCTAACAAATATATACTAGTTGTTGTCGATTATCTATTGAAGTGGGTGGAAACAATGGCCGTGCCAAAAGACGATGCTAAAACTGTGGTGATGTTTTTGAAGAAGAACATTTTCTCAAGATTTGGAGTACCTAAGGTGTTAATCAGCGATGGAGGCACTCATTTTTGCAACACACAATTGGAAAAGGTGCTAGAGCATTACAATGTTAAGCATAAGGTTGCTTCTCCATAACATCCACAGATCAATGGTCAAGTAGAAGTCTCAAATTGTGAGATCAAACAGATACTTGAGAAAACAATAGCATTGTCCAGGAATGATTGGTCCACCAAATTGGATGACACTTTATGGGCCTATAGAACAACATTCAAATTTTTGAATTTTTACCCATCTTCATCTAGAGACAAGAGAAGGCATCAACTGTTTGAGTTTGAAGAAATGAGGCTAAATGCTTATGAACCCTCATGGATTTACAAGTAGAAGGCCAAGGCATGGCATGACAGAAAGATTCTAAAAAGAGAGTTCAAGCTAGGTCAACAAGTACTCTTGTATAACTTCTCGCTTGAAGTTGTTTGCAAGTAAATTGAAATCAAAATGGAGTGGCCCTTTAAACATCAAGGAAGTTAGACCTTATGGAGCTGTGGTGGTTGAGGACCCTAAATCCCATAGGAGTTGGGTGGTAAATGGCCAGCGCATTAAGCACTACCTTGGTGGTGAAATTAAACGTCTTACCACTGTGATTCATCTGGTGGATCCGCCTCAATGACCCTTAAGGTCATCACGCGTCAAGTTAGTGACGTTAAAGAAGTACTTATTGGGAGGCAACTCAAGTTCTATCCCTTTCCCTTTTACTATTTTCTTTTTTTTGTGTTGATAAAGTTGTTTGCATTGAAAATTTTGAAAAATTCCAAGTATTTTTTGTGTTTGTTCTCAGTCATCACGCTTAGCCTCATTTGGCACTAAGCGTGATACTCCTTATTTTATGTAGTCAGACAATAGCTCAATAAGCCTAATATTAGGCTAAGTGAATTTATTCCTCTGACTTGCCAAATTTTCGAAATTTGAGGAATTCGCTAAGCTTGATTTTAGACTAAGCGAATTTATGCCTCTAACTTGGGATATTTTAGAATTTTTGAGAAATTCGCTAAGCTTGATTTCAAGATAAGTGAATTAACCTCTCTGTTTTGTTTTTACATTTAATTTGCTAAGCGCAATTTCAGGCTAAGTGCGAGAAGAATTGTTTTTGCAGTTCAAGCTTAACCTGCAATCTCACTTAGCCTGATCATATTCTAAAAAAATAATCAAATAAAAAATTTTAATTTGGGGGATTTTGATTAGGCTAGGCACGCTAAGCCTCTTTTCACGCTAAGCACAGTGCCCATTACTACTCGTAGCAATTTTGGAAACCACCCTTCATCACACATTTAATTTTCTTTAACTACTCTCTCTCTCTCTCTCACACACACACACTCAACCCTAATCACTTTTTCCTTACTCCCTTTCACTCTCAGTCGTCACACACAAACACTAATTTCTTCTTCTTGTTCTCTCAAACATTCCACGTGCACACAAGCACCTACATACTTCTTCTTCTTCTTTTTTGTTCTACACAACCAGGTAAGTTCTTTCTTCTTTTTTGATTTTCATTTTTGTTTTGCGTTTTTCTTCTTTGTAATTGTTAAATTAGGTTTTTCTTTTTCAAGTCTTGATTTTGATTCTTCAATTTTGACTTGGTGTACCCATTTGAAGTAGGGATACTTTGATGTTACTGAGTGTACACTGAGTCATTTTTCAATTCAATTTTCTTTATTGGGTTGAGTGGGATTCTATTTTTGGTCATGTTTGCTATTTTTCTTGGATATCATCAGAGTGTGCACTTAGCGCCTATGCGCACTAAGCACCTATATGAATTTCTGGGTTTTCTGTGTTCATGTTCTTTAGATCTAGGATCTTTGGTTTTGTTTTGTTTACTAGGAACTGGAAATTTTCCAAGTCCTTGTGCGCTAAGCGGGTTCACCTGTTAAGTGCGATATTCCTTCCTGTTTACTTATTTTTAGTGTATCGCTAAGCGCGAGAATGCACTAAGCGAATTTTCTTCTCTTGTTTCTTGTTTTGGTCATTAAAGAAGAAAACAAATTGAAATTAGTTTTTTATAAATTAAAATTGATTTATCTCATAATTAATTTGTATAATTTCTACAACTTTTAGGAGAAGTTACAAGAAGAACTAGTTTAATTTTATTTTTTCATATTTTCTTCCTTAAAAAAAATACTTTTGAGAAATAATTGTTGTATAAGGAAAGAACTTTGGAAAGAAGAAAATAAGAATTTGTTTTCTGCACACCACACGGAAACTGGAAAACAAAGCAAGCTTCCCGAAAACATGAAACGCTACATGTATTTTTTTTTAGGGAAAAATTTCATTAATAATAATAGAGGAAATATAATTTTAAATATAATAAAAGGTTTGGATACGAGCATAAGATCGTATTACTTTAGTTGTGAATAATATAATTGATTTGCTTCCTAGTAAAATTCACCACTGAATTTAGAAAATGTGAAAAAATATGTTTAAACTAAGAAAGAATATTATGGAAGTTTAAGAAATCTTTTGGTTTAAATATAAAATTATCTACTATTTATTTGTCGTGTAACTCAAAAATATGTTAGAATGACTAATGTCAGTTGTCTATTTCATAATTTGGAGTAAGACTCAAACTTTTACGTCTTTTGGGAAAAGAAGATCTTGAAATAACATAGTCTTAATTTTGATGAAATGTCAAATATCTCCACGAATGTATATACAGAAGCTTTGGTATTCAACAAAGATAATCGTGTACATGTTAAAACGCTACATGTATTAATATTTTTTAAAAACACTAACTTCTAAGTTTTTACATTTATTTCATTTTTATCCTTAAAACATTTATTTATTTTTCTTTTCATTATTTTAAATAAAACAAGATTTTTTTTTTGTTTTTACTATTTTTCTTACAAATTTTTATATTACACCGTTTATTTTAAATACCGTAATATTGTAACATTTAATTTATTATTTTTTTCATTATAATTCATCAAATTAAAAGTAATAATTGTTATATTTTTTTAATTTTGAATAATTTTACAATTAAAAAACTTATTTTAATTATTATGTTAATTAAAAAGTGAAACAAAAAAGTAATAAAAAAATAATTTATCCGTAAATAAAATATTGTAATAGTTTAAAATTTATTAATAAATTAAAATTATAACGCCACAAAATATATTTTTATTAAAAAAAAACTTATATAAAATTATTATATAAATGTATTATTTTTGTCATTTGATATTTTTTAATTAATTCAATATATAATTTAATGAACATTTATGATTTAATAAATTAACTTAAAAGCTTTCAATTATAAGTTAGTTATCAGTTAACTTTTGAATTAGTTTTGTTCAAACATGGTTATTGCATCATAACGTAAATAAATATATTTGAAAAATCCCCTAAAGAAAAGGAAAATAAAAAGTAAATCTATTCTTTATAAATTCATTTCTTCATTGTCAATAAGAAAGGAAAGAATGAAAGATGTACACAATTTAATTAATCGTAGTAGTTAACTTCCTAGCTGTACTAATCCTAAACGAGGTAACAGATTTTTTAACACTTTTTCAAATGTGTTAAGAAAATGTGTTTTTAACATTTCTAATTACACCGGCAAGCTAGCGTGTTCACTGTTGAAGTAGCTGCTTACCATGTCGATGGTTTGCCGCAAAATCTGCCAAAAACATTCACAAATTTCTTTGAAGCTCACAAGTGTGGCCTTCACGAAACAAATGGTCCAAAGGAGCAACTTGAAATACCCGAACAAGGGAAGAATGATTATGGTGAGTAGCACAGCAACGAGAGCTCCCATTAGCACGGTGAATCGCTTCATGATCGAAAGGAAAGAGCTGTGTTTGTGAACTTCGAATGTGAATTCAGCAATCAACATAATGGCGTAAAGGGACAACGTCACAAAAACCGCCCACATGATCTCGTAGTGTTCTTCGAACGGAGACGTGTTCTTAGACCCGAATTGGACTTGGAGGTAGCCACCTAGCGTCGTCACGACAAAGATTACAACCCCGTTTAGTGGGGATGGAAAACTTGGTCCCGAAGAAGTTAAACTGGCGTTAAATAAAAGAAACCAAAATAAAAAGTCAAGGATCAAATATGATAATAAAATACGTGGCATTTATCGTAACTAAATCGAAACCAACTTAACTTATGGATAGAACAAAAACAAAACAGAAAAATAAAAGATTTTATCATTTCAAATATTTAGCATAACAAAGAAGAAGAAATAAACTATTCATGTGGTAGATTGCAAAAAGTAGCTAATTAAGAGCATGACTAATTAAGGGACTAACCATTCAGGCATATATGTCTCTTCTGCTTTCTCTTCAATGCTTTCTTTGGTTTTGTATGGTTTTTTAATTGGTGTATATGGATCGTGTGTGTGTGTGTGTGTGTATATATATAGTAGGGACTGATTAAAAACCAAAGCATATATAAACTCGTTTTTTTGCACCTGAAGCTTCTTCCTATGTACTTTCGTCCTCTTCCTTTCACACGATCGTGTTTGTGGGCTGAAGCGGTGTTCATGCATACTAAATTGATCCTATGTCTAAGTTCCAATTTTAGAGATTTAGGGATTAATTATTAAAAAATATAATTTTAACTTTTAAATAAGTTAGTTTTTTTTTTTTTCATATTTTCCTCTCTTGAAAGTAAAATTTAGATTAGTATATTCAAACATACTCATAATTTAATTTTGTCCTTAAAATATAGAGATTTAAAACCTATTAATGTTAAAACTAGCTTTAGATCAAATCAAGTAAGTGGAAGAAGTTCTATAGTTCTACACACTTTTGAAAATAATAGTTGCGGCTGCAAGTGTTGAGGTGTAAACTGTAAAGATAGAACTTGGAAGTTAAGAAAAGAATTTATTCTTACGCGTTAAGCCGAAAGTGGAAAAACGAAGCAAGCCATCCAAAAATATTTTAACGGAACAAGGCAACAAAAACTTTGCAAATAAGTAAAAGGAAGACTGCTAACTAGGAAGTAGGAACAATTCTCTACAGTCTATTTTAAGCATATTTTTTTAATGGATTAATATTCAATTCAGTCTTTTAACTTATTTTAAGTGCTTAATCGAATCGTTTTATTTTAAAAATTTATTCAATGGGGTCATTTTAAGGAGCTTAAATAATTACTTTTTACATCTCATTTATTGTTATATATACTCCCTTTTTTTGGTTTCTATACCCCTTTTTCTATCTGCACTCCCATATACCACAAAGCTTCCCTTCTTTATGCCTTTTCTATTTGGGTTTTATGGGGTGTAAATGGTAAAAAAAGAGTTCACGAAGCAAAAAGGGAGTGTAGATACAAATAAAGAAAGTATATGAATGAATTATTTAACACCGTTTATCCAATCTAAAGGAAAATACTAAATTGAGTTTTTTTTTTTTTTTTAAAGATTGAATTGCATATTAAAAAACTTAAGGATCCAAGTGAGTACATATAATAAATTAATGGACGAAATTGGATATTAAACATTTTTAATAAAAAGAATATCTTAAAGAATATGTCCTTTACATCTCATAATTAAAACTTTAAAAAGCATATTGCTTAGCGTGGTGAGATAAAAATGGCTATTTGACCCAAATGGTTAATTTTTTTAAATACATTTTAGAAGGCGTCACTCCAAATTAAAAATTCATTTTTCATATTTTACATCGGTTATTTCTGCAACCGATGTAAAAATCAAAGTGTCGTGAGTGACAACTTACACGAGTTGCCATACAAGGAGCCGCCACCAAAACCAAAAATCACTCATTTATTTAATACTTTTTGTGCAGATCCAAATTGGTATATATTTACAAAAATTAACTCATTTCAGTCAAATAGCCGATAAAAAAATATTATCAATTGAGTTTGTACAATAAAATGGGATAAATACTCATTTTAGTTCTAAAAATGTAAGGTGCTAAAAAATTGATTCCTAATAGATGAAAAATTAAAATGTAATCGTTAAATGTGTGATAAATTAGTTATGTTATTAACTTCCTCTATTAACATTAACGAACACACTTATGTGTCACCTCTAGTTATGAGGTAGTAGTTGACAATTATCACGTGTCATCTATATAGTTACAATGTGTTATCCGTGTGGTTGTCATATGTTTAAAAATGACTTTTTTAATTTAGTCTTTGAACTTAACAATCTGCTGACAACGTAGTTCCTGAACTTAATCATTTATTGACATTTTAGTCCATGAAGTTGGTCACTTACTAACAGTTTGGTCCAGTGCTTAATTACATATTGTCATTTTGGCCATGATTGTAATTTTTAAATTTTAATTAAGTCTTATGATACATGTGAATTATTAACGTAGTCAATACCATATTCATTTGCTCTCATTTTATATTCTCATATTTTTCACCTCCCTGTTTCCCACTTTGTGGTTCATATAACATAATAACTTGATTTGGGTTTCTAACCTTAAAATTCTAGTTAGTAATGTCTTGAATTTAGTCACTGTTAAGTCACAACTCATAAATTAGTTTCATACTTATAGTTAATTTAAATGACATAATTGATCAAACAAAACAAAAAAAGTAAAAATACAAGGGATATAAAATAGAAGTGAAAGAATATGATAAGATCTATACTAATAATTTGTATGTAACATGAGACTTAAGTGAAATTTTGAAAATTCTTTTAAGTACTAAATTGACAATATGTAATATGTAGTTAAGTTTATGGATCAAAATACCACTGAATAGTTAATTTCAAAGGCTAAAATGTTAGTAATCATTAAGTATATAAACAAATTAAAAAGTCATATTTTTAAACACATGTTAACTACATGGATGACATGTGACAATTGTTAGCTGTCACATCATCACTAAAGTGCATATAAACAAGTCCATTAATATTAATAGAGAAAGTAATAATAGAATTGATGCATCACACTTTTTATATATTTATAAATTAAATTTTAATTTTTCATTTTCAAATAATGAATGTGATAGTGTATCACACTTTCAATTTCAAGATAGAGCGGGAACCATCCAAATGTCTAATGAGTGAGAGAGACATTCAAAAGACTCAAATCACATGTTACATGTTACAATGTATGCAATAAATGTTATCCTTATCTTGTTACGGACATGTTTGTTTCATGTAAACACGATACATAACTCATGTAAATGGGCATGGGTGTCAAATAGTATGAGTAATCATCCTAATTGGCAATTACTACAAAAAATCCACTTGGTTGAATTTCTAAACAATCATGAATCTTACTCAAATTCATTGCAAAAAAACGCGATACTCTTTAATTCTTAAGTCATCAATTCTTTTTGTCTTTAGAAAAGTGAAAGTGTATCAATTAGTGGTTCTTTAACAAGTTTTCAACTACTGTAACAAAGCTTTCTAGTACAAAAAAATATATTTAAAATAATATTAAAGAATAATTGACACACACTCATGTCTTGTTAATTTCTTTTCTGTGTTTTTCATTTATTTCTTTTTAAACTCATCTTCTGTATATTTTTGTTGATTGTTTTTTATGGATCACGGTAGGTTGTAGTTCTGAGATGGGATTGCCTTAAGTTTTTAGGATGTTATTATTTGTTTTTGTATGTTGTTTGTATTTGTATTGTTGTTTTGGTTGAACGCATATTATGCTTCAATCATTATTAATAATATTTCTTGACTTATAAAAAAATCATTAAAAAGGGTTATTTTGTTTAATCTCTTTCTACGTCCAAATAAATGAAAAATAAATGTCATGATATTGATGACTTTTTGACGAAACCAACCAAGTGTTTTCACCAAAGAAAACATATAAATGAATACATTTTATAAGTAATTTTCAAATTGTTCTTCTTGCTTCTTTTTTTGCCATTTTAGTACCACTACTTTAAAAAATTCTCAAATTTACAGTTCAATCTTTAATTTTGTATTTTTATTTTTATATTTTAATTAATGAAATCATATTTTTATGATATCTTAAATGAATATTTCAATAGGTTTAGGACTCAATTTCACTAAAATAAAATTAAAGATTGAATCAATGTAAATTTTGTAAAAATGAAAAGATAAAAATGGCAGGAAAAAAGTATGAGAAACAAAATGATGAATTTAAAATTATATCTATTATTTTTTAAAATAATTACTAAAATATCAAAAACACAAATATTAATAACAGAAATTGATATTAATGACAAAATTACTATCAATTATACTTTAATTTCTTGTAATGAGTATGAAAAAATAGAATCTAACCTAATATTTTAAGTATGTACTATTATTAACAGATAACAGATAGCGATTGGCTATATACAATGAATCAACGGTGAATTAGAGCACATGAGGATTAATTTTTCAGTCTAAAAAAAATGGGGGTGTATGGCTGATAGCTTATGATAACTAGTCAAATTAGAGCACATGAGGATTAATTTTTCAGTCTAAAAAAAATGGGGGTGTATGGCTGATAGCTTATGATAACTAGTCAAATATGCGGTACATTTAATTAATTTGGGTAAAATGAAGTATTTTGTATTTTATCTTTTTTTTTAATTTGATTATTTATCTTTTAAACAAATTATGTTAGTCATTTATATTTAAATTAAAAATCAAAATAATCATTTGTTAGTGTAAACTTAAAATTATTAATATAGTTTCTTTCAACAATTCAATACATTAAAAGTATAAACTCATTTTTTATCATCGTTGACCGAGATCATTTCTTGGTACACCAGTGTCTTTATGCTTTTATCGTTCACAAAAAGCTATTCACTCATATGATCTTGCATAGACTTCAATATAATGTGAACTTTTGTTCACGAAAGTCAACCTCATTATGATACATGGGATCATCGACAACACTGCAAATTGACTTCATAAATAACGTTCCTAACACAAAAACATTAATAGAAAAATTATTTAAAAATTTAATGAAAAAACTTAACAAAAATAAATAAGATAAAGACAAAAAAAGACTATTTAGCCATTAATATGTAAATTTTTTAGTATGATACCTAACAAATAACACATGCAATTCTTTTTAAGCTCTTTTAAGGTTTCCTTCCTCGGACTTGTTTTTCTTTGGTCTTCGGCCCTTCATTTGATTTATGCCTTGCTAATTTGGACATCATTTTGAAGCGATGTGTTGAAGTGAATTTGGTTCTTAATTAGGAAAAATATCATTTTATGGTAACTGAAGGAATAGTCTTGTATCACAAAATCTCATCCAGAGGAATTGAAGTGGATCAATCAAAGCTTGATGTGATCGAAAAATTTCCACCTCCTAATAATGTAAAAGGAATTAGGAGTTTCTTCGGGTTTGTTGGGTTTTATAGGCATTTCATCAAAGACTTCTCGAAGATAGCACGATCCCTCTCCAACCTTCTCAACAAAGATGTTGTTGCATTCACTTCTGGTGATGACTGTTTAATTGCATTTAATTTGATCAAGAAAAAACTTGTAACAACACTTATTATAGTAGCTCCTGACTAGGATAAGAAGGGGAGTGAAAACCTAGTAGCGGATCATCTTTCCTAGTTGATAAATGAAGAAGTAACATCTAAGGAGAAAGAAGTCTAAGAGGAGTTACCAGATGAGATGTTGCTAATGGTCAGAGAAAGACCGTGGTTTGCCAACTTGGCAAATTTCAAGACAACAAAAGTTATCCCGAAGGATTCGAATTGGCCATAGAAGAAGAAATTTCTTAAAGATGCGAAGTTCTATGTTTGGGATAACCCCCATCTTTTCAAGGTGGGGATGGATAATCTGCTTAGGAGGTGTGTGCCATCTAAGAAAGTTAGCAACATTCTTTGGCATTGCCACAATTCACCTCGTGGAGGGCATTACAACGAAGAAAGGTTAGTATCCAAAGTTCTCCAGTTCAATTTTTACTAGCCAACCTTGTTCAGGGATGCAAATGAGCATGCCAAGAGTTGCGACAATTGTCAGAGGACAGGGAACATATCTAAACAGCAGTGAAATGCCTCTACAAAATATGTCTGAAGTAGAGGTGTTTGACTGCTGGGGAATAAATTTCGTTGGCCCTTTTCCATCCTTGTTTTCTAACAAATATATACTAGTTGTTGTCGATTAATTGTCGAAGTGGGTGGAAGCAATGGCCGTGCCAAAGGACGATGCTAAAATTGTGGTGAAGTTTTTGAAGAACATTTTCTTAAGATTTGGAGTACCTATGATGCTAATCAGCAATGGAGGCACTCATTTTTACAACGCACAGTTGAAAAAGGTGATAAAGCATTACAGTGTTAAGCATAAGGTTGCTTCTCCATACCATCCATAAATCAATGGTCAAGTAAAAGTCTCAAACCTTGAGATCAAGCGAATACTTGAGAAAACAATAGCATCAACTAGGAAGGATTGGTCCACCAAATTGGATGACACTTTGTGGGCCTACAGAATGGCATTCAAAACTCCCATGGGACTCTTCCCATACCAAATGGTTTATGGCAAGGTTTGCAACCTTCTAGTTGAGATGGAGCGTAAGGCACATTGGGCACTCAAATTTCTGAATTTTGACCTGTCTTTATTTGGGGATAAGAGAAGGTAGTAGCTATTTAAGTTGGAAGAAATGAGGTTAAATGCTTATGAATCCTCACGGATTTACAAGTAGAAGGCCAAGGCATGGCATGACAGGAAGATTTTGAAAAGAGAGTTCAAGCTGGGTCAACAACTACTCCTATATAACTCTCACTTGAAGTTGTTTGCAGGTAAATTGAAATCCAAATGGAGTGGCCCTTTAAATATTAAGGAAGTTAGACCTTGTGGAGCTGTGGTGGTTGAGGACCCTAAATCCCATAGGAGTTGGGTGGTAAATGGCCAACGCATTAAGCACTACATTGGTGGTGAAATTGAACGTCTCACCACTGTGATTCATCTGGTGGATCCGCCTCAATGACCCTTAAGGTCATCACCCGTCAAGCTAGTGACATTAAAGAAGTGCTTACTGGGAGGCAACTCAAGTTCTATCCCTTTCCCTTTTACTGTTTTCTTTTTTTTGTGTTGATAAAGTTGTTTGCCTTGAAAATTTTGAAAATTTCCAAGTATTTTTTGTGTTTGTTCTTAGTCATCACATTCAGCCTCATTTGGCACTAAGCATGATACTTCTCATTTTATGTAGTCAGACGATAGCTTAGTAAGCCTGGTATCAGGCTAAGCGAACTTATTCCTTTGACTTGCCAAATTTTCGAAATTTGAGGAATTCGCTAAGCCTGATTTCAGGCTAAGCGAATTTATGCCTCTAACTTGGGATATTTTAGAATTTTTGAGAAATTCGCAAAGCCTAATTTCAAGATAAGTGAATTAACCTCTCTGTTTTGTTTTTACATTTAATTCACTAAGCGCAATTTCAGGCTAAGTGCAAGAAGAATTGTTTTTGCAGTTCAAGCTTAACCTACAATCTTGCTTAGCTTGATCATATTCTAAAAAAAAAATCAAATAAAAAATTTTAATTTAGGGGATTTTGATCAAGCTAGGAGCGCTAAGCCTCTTGTCAAGCTAAGCACGGTGCCCATTACTACTTATAGCAGTTTTGGAAATCGCCCTTCATCATGCATTTAATTTTCTTTAACTACTCTCTCTCACACATACACACACACTCAACCTTAATCAGTTTTTCCCTATTCCCTTTCACTCTTAGCCGTCACACACAAACACTAATTTCTTCTTCTTGTTCTCTCAAGCATTCCACGAGCACACAAGCACCTACATTCTTCTTCTTCTTCTTTTTCTTTCTGCACAACTAGGTAAGTTCTTTCTACCTTTTTTTTTATTTTCGTTTCCATTTTGCATTTTTCTTCTTTGTAATTGTTAGATTAGGTTTTTCTTTTTCAAGTCCTTATTTTGATTCTTGAATTTTGACTTGGTGTACCTATTTGAAGTGGGGATACTCCGATGTTATTGAGTGTACATTGAGTCATTTTTCAATTCAATTTTATTTATTAGGTTGAGTGGATTTCTATTTTTGGTCATGCTTGTTGTTTTTCCTAGATATCAGAGTGTGCACTTAGCGCCTATGTGCACTAAGCGCCTGCATGAATTGTTGGGTTTTTTGTGTTCATGTTCTTCAGATCTAGGATCTCTGGTTTTGTTTTGTTTACTAGGATCTGGAAAATTTCCAAGTCCTTGTGCGCTAAGCGGGTTCACTTGTTAAGTGCAATATTCCTTTTTGTTTACTTATTTTTAGTGTGTTGCTAAGCGCGAGAGTGTGCTAAGTGACTTTCCTTCTCTGTTTCTTGTTTTGGTCATTAATTCGCTAAGTGACCCTTGTTTTTTTATTGATATTTTACGTGTCACGCTAAACTTGCTTTGAAGCTTAGCACAATATCCTTTTCTGTGGGTGTCTTTTGAGAGCTCATTAAGCCTCATTTAAGGTTAAGCTTGACTTTTTCCTTTTTTCTTTTATTCTTAACATTCTTTTGCTGTTACTTTTTTTCTTTTCCTCGAAGAACAAATGGCTCCTAAGCCAAGATCTAAATCAAAGCGCTCTGCCACTTTTTATAGTGCTACAACTCCAGAGGTGGCTGATGATGTTGTTTTGCGTCTGAAATA
Organism: Amphicarpaea edgeworthii; assembly: GCA_014843725.1. Lineage (NCBI taxonomy): Eukaryota > Viridiplantae > Streptophyta > Magnoliopsida > Fabales > Fabaceae > Amphicarpaea > Amphicarpaea edgeworthii. Next base: position 18,623,158 of record CM026327.1, on the reverse strand, counting down.
GCTGAGGACCACTTCTATACTGATTTGTGAGGGAGGGGCTTAATCTTGGAGAGGCGGGTCACCTTAGCCCTAAGTCAATATGATATTTTTAGAGATGAGTTGGATCGTAGAAGGTGGCTAGATGGGTTGTGTGACATCCCTGATCTTTCCATTGATGAAACCTTGGTCAGGAGTTTTATGCCAATATCTATCGGCCAGATGACATCTACCCTAAGGACCAACAAAGATGCAAGATCAGAGGGAAAACCACTCATTGGAGCGTTGAGGCAATCAAAAAATACCTTGGGGTCACTCCAATTTTTTGGAAAAAGACTTAAAGTACACAGCTTTCGACCTTTACATGAATGGCCTGAGACCCCTCTTTGTAGTCATTGAAAAGTTGTGTATTCTTGGAGCTGGGTTAGTTGTGTCCCTGAAGAGTACGCGTCGAACACGCCATCAAAAACAACTAAGTTTCCCAATAAATTTTGCAATATAAGAATAACTCAGGTCATTTTCTCGAAGATACAATTCATCAAACACCTTGCATTCAATTCAAAACAGGGGAGATTTTGTGTGATTTTCAGAAAATTAAAGCAAATAAAACAACTTAAATTAATAAATGAAAACAAAATTAAAGAGATACAACTCAAGAATCTATGCTAATGGAAAAATAATAACTGTTCCAACAAAGATAGATCAAATTCATGCTTATGAATTTCCAACTAATACGAAATTTGAGACAATCACCTCATATATTCAGAAAAATTCGGATCACTATCACATTCCTAATTTTCCTAAATTCACGTATGTTTCGTATTAAATCACAATTAGTCGATTATAATTAACCCTAATTCATTTTTCAATTTCTTAATCTAATCATTATCATACATTAAATAAGAAAATTGAAAATTTAAAAAAGGGGAAAGGGGAAATCATGAGCATAATTTGAAATTGGAAATAGAGGAACTCATATTACTTGCAAGCACATTGATCCTGGAGTTGCAAACGAGTTTAGCCCTCTATGAAGATCTTCATGGGAGCTCCAATGGAGGAAAACGAAAAGGAAGAAAAGAGAGGAGAGAGAAGAGAGCACTTTGAATTCTAAAGCTGAAAATTTATAAAATGAAGTAGTGTGTCTCCTTTTACAAAGAGGAAAAACTATATATATGATGGACTAAAAACGTGAGCCTCCAAAGGAAGACTGAAACCCACTAAACAAAATTCTACATTAACTAATTAAAATTACCAAAGGGTCCTTCATTACAAACTAAAACAAAATTATACAAATGTACAGCTGAAACATTGAATCCCTGATTTGACCTCTGAATCGTCTGAATTGGACAATCCTTGTAAGACATGAAATTGTAGCCCTCCTCCTTAGCTTTCAAACAAGATATAAATCATTAAAATATGAGACCTGTGTCAAAAGTTATGGGCTGCACAAGGGATAGTGTCAAAAACACCAATAAAACGTGACAAATAGCAATATTAAACACTTGGACCCAAAATGACCAAATCTCACAAAACTAAACTAAAAGGGTCAAAATGAAGTATAAAAACATGTTTAGATATGCCAAATGCAACTCTAGATTATGCTAAAATACACTCTATTAGTCCCCTATAGACGAAACTCCATGGAAGATTATGTGGAAGGACTTGGCCACACTCGCTTAAGCCTAGATCACTTGTCCTTTTTCACCCTTGCTCCAACATCCCACACCTCAGATATCATAGTGCAACGAACTCACTAGGTCTATGCGCTTATGATGGGTTTTAACATGAATGTGGGGTCCTTCATATCTAATCAAAATTCTCAAATGGCTTCTGCCAAAGGCATCGATTATAAGAGAAATATGGGAAGTAATTGAATGTTGGAACAATTTTTTGTTTAGGACTAAGGATATGCTTTCTTAAACTCTAAGAATTTGAATTCAAGAAAAACCAATGTTCTTTTGAAATCCAACCTCATTACAAGCCTGATGAAAGCCCTTAATGATCCACGTGGTTTGTGCATGTGCATTTGAGTGAGAAAAATTACAAATTTTGAAGTATGCAACTTCAATGGTATTGTTGGTTCTTAAACTTGTGCCTATATACACTAAGTGCCGAGGGAGACACTAGCCTTGTAAGGTCATTGTATTCACTTTGATTCAATTGCAATGTGCCTGGTTGATTGTAAATTCATATCTCTTGATTGCACCTTGATTGCCTTTGAATGCCATAGCATGTTTGATCTTGAAAAGAGAAGTTATTTTGTGCACTAGTTGGTTTTGTGAATTAACCATTGTTCAATTTAACCATGCATCCACATTGCTTGTTAAAGGTGAGTTTTCTTTTTTGCTTGAGGACAAGCAAAGCTTAAATTTTGGGGATTTTGATAATTAGTCTTTAGGAATTAGGAAAAATTTACATGTTTTGTAAGTGAATTTCAACATCTTGATCTAGATTCGAGGATTGGCTATTTTGGGGATCAAGCTTAGCAAGTTTTTGCACTTAGTGTGACCACTTGGGTGAAGCCAAGAATTTTTTGTGACGACCTGGTGCTAAGCCTACAATAGCGCTAAGCCTGAATCCTTGAGAGGAGTTGTTGAAGATTGAAGAGGCACTAAGCCTGAGATGAGGCTTAGTGAATTTCCCTCTCCGTGAAGACAAACTGAAGAATTTAATAAGTTTGAGATGGGGCTTAGCAAATTTCTCTCTCTGTTGAAGAAAAGCTGAAGAACTCGCTTAACCTCCTTTGGCACTAAGCCCAAGTCCCTTATCACGCTTAGCCTCATTTGAGGCTTAGTGCGACATCACTTATGTAGAAAAAAACAAACACGAGATTTTTTGCTCTTAAGTGTTTAAGGTAAGAATTAGATCATTATATTCCATTTTTAGAAACCTAGGGATTAAAGCCCAAAGTACCGTTCCATTGCATTTCTTCCCCATTACTCACGTACTCATCCTCCATGGATCCTCCTTCCACCTTCATGTGTAGCTAAACTCCTCTAGTTGGGGTTTGAGGAAGCTATCTAAATCTCATGTAAATTTCTTAAGAATTTTATACAAGTTTGAATTTTGAATTTATTGCTTCATCTTCTTCTCTTAATGTTTTCTTGGGTTTGGCCTACCTTTAATTGTTGATTGGTGTATTAATTCTTGGAAAGCTTTTCTATACTTAGAAATGGAGATAGTAACTAATCATACTTACTCCTAGTGATAGGGTAAGGGTGATTAACTATTTTCTAATCTCTAAGCTCCATGCAAGTAGCTTCATCAATTGAATAAAAGGATTGATGAGTTGATGAAGCCACTTAGGCTCTCTCCATCTAAGGAATTAAGATTAGGCTAATTTGGTAGGTTAATGGTAAATTCATGAGTTTATCTTGTGTAATTGATTGGTTGGTTTATATTAGAAAAATGATTGGGCAGAATCGTACCATTGCCTCTTTGTTTTTGCACACAACCTATTTGATATAATTTATGAACCTTATTTACCATGTTTACATTTTAGTTTATAATTGAGTTCTATTGGGTTTCAAAATCACTTTTCACACCATCTCTATTTTACTTACTAATATAATTTGCATTGTTGAATACCTTACGTGAGTCTTTGTATTTGATATTTGGTTTCTTACCATTTTTATTTACTTTAACAATTTTTGGTATGCTTGTCAAAATCCTATGATACAACATCAAAGACCTGTCGTGTAAATATCTCTAAAAGGACTTTAAAGAAGAAAACAAAGTGAAATTAATTTTTTAGATATTAAAATTAATTTGTAGAATTTCTACAATTTTTAGGATAAGTTATATGAAAAAACATCTAATAATTAACTATCAAATAAGTCAATTTTAACTTCAAGAAGAAGTAGTTTAATTTTTTTTTCCTTAAAAAAAATACTTTTATAGCACTGTACCCAAACTCCCAAATACAGTTCAAGTCTATTTTTTTAAAAACTGAATAGCTTTGGTCCAAATTAACTTAATTAGTGCGAGGGGTCGAGTCACGAGTGGGAACAATCTCTTCAGAACATTGTACAGGGCATAAAGTTTCTATACACATTTTCACATACGAGTTAAACTTTTGAGAAATAATTGTGTTGTATAAGGAAAGAACTTTGGAAAGAAGAAAATAAGAATTTGTTTTCTGCGCACCACACGAAAACCGGAAAACCAAAGCAAGCTTCCCGAAAACATGAAACGCTACATGTATTTCTTTTTTTTTTTTTAAGAACCAGATTAATCGATTTGATAAATAATAATAGAGTAAATATAATTTTGAATATGATGAAAGATTTAAAGACGAGCATAAGATGGTGCTGCTATAGTTAAGTTGTGAGCAATATAATTGACTTATCTCCTAACAAAACTCACCACTAAATTTGGAATATGTGAAAAAATATGTTTACATCAAAAAAGAATATTATGGAAGCCTAAGAAATTCTTTGGTTTAAACATAAGACTATTTACTACTTGTTTACCGTTTAGCTCAAATAGCTCAAAAATAATGTTGAAATAATTAATGTCAGTTGTCCATTTCATAGCTTGGAACAAAACTCAAGCTTTTGCATCTTTCTGGAAAAGAAGACCATCAAATAACATGATCCTAACTTTGATGAAGTGTCTACTATTTTCATGAATGCATATGCAAACTCCGAAACTTTAGTGATAAGCAAAGATAATCGTATTTATGTTAAAACGTTATATTAATATTTTTTTTAAAACGCTAACATCTAAGTTTTTACATTTATTTCATTTTTATCCTTAAAACATTTATTTATTTTTCTTTTCACTTTTTTTTTTAAATAAAACGAGATTTAATTATTTATTTGTTTTTATTTTTACTTTTTTTCCTACATATTTTTATATTACATTATTTATTTTAAATACTATAATATTTATAATATTTAATTTATTATTTTTCCATTATAATTCATCAAATTAAAAATAATAATTGTTAGATTTTTTTTTATTTTGAATAATTTTACAATTAGAAAATTTATTTTAATTATTATGTTAATTAAAAAGTGAAACTAAAAAAGTAATAAAAAATAATTTATCCATAAATAAAATATTATAAGAGTTTAAAATTTATTAATAAATTAAAATTATAACATCTCAAAATATATTTTTATTCATGAAATTAAATTAAAATTTATATAAAAATATCATATAAATATATTATTTTCATTATTTGATATTTTTTTTAATTAATTCAACATATAATTTATTGAACATTTATGATTTAATAAATTAACTTAAAAAATTTCATTTATCAGCTAGTTTTCAATTAATTTTGTCGAACATGATCATTGTATCACAAGGTAAATAAATATATATAAAAAATCCCCTAAAGTAAAGGAAAATAAAAAATAAATCTATTCTTTATAAATTCATTTCCACATTGTGAATAAAAAGGAAAGAAAAAAAATATGTACAGAATTTAATTAATCGTAATAGCTAACTTCCTACCGAAACTAATCTTAAACTCTAAGAAATTGAATTAAAAAAAAAAAATCAATGTTCTTTTGAAATCCAACCTCATTACAAGCTTGATAAAAGTCCTTAGTGATCCACGTGGTTTGTGCATGTGCATTTGAGTGAAAAAAATTGCAAATTTTGAAGTAGGCAAGTTCAATGGTATTGTTGGTTCTTAAGCTTGTGCCTATATACACTAAGTGTTGAGGAAGACACTAGCCTTGTAAGTTCATTGTATTCACTTTGATTCAATTGCAATGTGCCTAGTTGATTGTAAATTCATATCTCTTGATTGCACCTTGATTGCCTTTGAATGTCATAGCATGTTTGATCTTGAAAAGAGAAGTTATTTTGTGCTCCAGTTGATTTTGTGAATTAACCATTGTTCAATTTAACCATACATCCACATTTTCTGTTATGGGTGAGTTTTCTTTTTTGCTTGAGGACAAATAAAGTTTAAATTTGGGAGATTTTGATAATCATTTTTTAGATATAGTTCTTTGAGCATAATTATATGCGATTATCTTCTTTTTCCTTGTTGATAACTTTGTTTGAACTCATTTATTTAGTGTTTTTAGAGTTTTATAGACAACTAATATTAGATAGTCTTTAGGAATTAGGAAAAATTTACATGTTTTGCAGGTGAATTTCAATATCCTAACTAGATGGGAGGATTGGCTATTTGGGGGGGGGATAAGCTTAGCGTGTTTTCGCACTTAGTGTGACCACCTAGGTGAAGCTAAGAATTTTTTGTTAAAACCTAGCACTAAGCTTGTAGCAGCGCTAAGCCTGAAGCCTTGAGAGGAGTTGTTGAAGATTGAAGAGGTGTTAAGCCTGAGATGAAGCTTAGTAAATTTCCCTCTATGTTGAAGAAAAGTTGAAAAACTCGCTTAGCCTCCTTTGATATTAAGTGCGAGTCCCTTGTCATGCTTAGCCTCAATTGAGGCTTAGTACGACGTCACTTAATTTTATGCTCTTAAGTGTTTTGGGTCATAATTAGGTCATTCTATTCCATTTTTAGAAACCAAGGGATTAAAGCCTAAAGCATTGTTCCATTGCATTTTTCCATTTTTTTCTTCTTCCTCATTACTCATGTACCAATCCTCCATGGATCCTTCTTCTGCCTTCATGTGTAGCTAAACTCCTCTAGTTGAGGTTTGAGAAAGCCATTTGAATCTTATGTAAACTTCTCAAGAATTTTATACAAGTTTGAATTTCAAATTTATTACTTCATCTTCTTCTCTTAATACTTTCTTGGGTTTGGCTCACCTTTGATTGTTGATTGGTGTATTCATTGTTGTGAAACTTTTCTATACCTACAAATTGAGATAGTAACTAATCTACTTACTCCTAAGGATAGGGTAAGGGTGATTAACCATTTTCTAATATGAGTTCTATGCAAGTAGTTTCATCAATTGAATCAAGGAATTGATGAGTTGATGAAGCCACTTAAGCTCTCTCCATCTAAGGAACTAGGGTTAAGGTAATTTGGTAGGTTGCAAATTCATGAGTTCATCTTGTATAATTACTTGGTTGGTTTATGTGGGAGAATGATTGGGTAAAATCGAACCCTAACTACTTCCTACCATTGTCACTTTGTTTTTGCACACAACCCGTTTGATATAATTTATTAACCTTATGCACCCTGTTTACATTTTAGTTATAATTGAATTCTATTGGGTTTCAAAATCACTTTTCACACGATCTTTGTATTAATAATACAATTTGCATTGTTGAATACGTTACGTGAGTTCCTGTTTTTGATACTTGGTTTCTTACCATTTTTATTTACTTAAATGATTTTTGATATGCTTGTCAAAATTCTATCATGCAACATCAAGGACTTATCGGATAAATGTCTTTAGGAGGACTTTAAAGAAGAAAACAAAATGAATTTTTTTTTTTTTAAGTTAAAATTGATTTATCTCATAATTAATTTGTAAAAATCTTACGACTTTTATGATAAGTTATATGAAAAAAAAACATCTAATAATTAACTATCAGATAAGTCAATGTTAACTTCTAGAAGAATTAGTTTAATTTTTTTTCCTTAAAAAAAATACTTTTATAGCACTATACCCAAACTCCCAAATACAGCTCAAGTATATTTTTTTTAAAACCGAATAGCTTTGGTCCAAATTAATAAAATTATATGAAAGAATTTTTAGGAATTAATTATTAAAGAAGTTAATTTTAACTTTTAAAATAACTAATTTAATTTAATTTTTTCATATTTTCCTCCTTTAAAAAAAATACTTTTATAGCACTGTATCCAAACTCCTAAATATAGCTCAAATCTATTTTTTTTTTAAACTGAATAGCTTTGGTCCAAATTAACTTAATTAGTGCGAGGGGTCGAGTCACGAGTGGGAACAATCTCTTCAGAACATTGTACAGGGCATAAAGTTTCTATACACATTTTCCCACACGAGTTAAACTTTTGAGAAATAATTGTGTTGTATAAGGAAAGAACGTTGGAAAGAAGAAAATAAGAATTTGTCTTCTGCGCACCACACGGAAACCAGAAAACAAAGCAAGCTTCCCGAAAACATGAAACGCTACATGTATTTTTTTTAGAGAAATTTTTAATAATAATAATAGAATAAATATAATTTTGAATACGATTAATGGTTTGAATTTGAGTGTTGCTTTAGTTAAGTTGTAAATAATATAATTGATTTGTCTCCTGAAAAAATTCATCAATAAATTTAGAACTTAGAATATATGAGAAAATATGTTTACATTAAAAAAGAATATTAAGTAAGTTTAAGAAATCTTTTGGTTTAAATATAAAATTATTTATTATTTATTTGCGGTCTAACTCAAAATGATGTTAGTATGACCAATGTTAGTTATCTATTTCATAATTTGGAGTAAAACTTAAGCTTTTGTGTCTCTGGAAAAAGAAAAATCCTAAAATAATATGATATTGACTTTGATATAGTGTTCAATATCTCCATAAATGTAATATTAATATTTTTTTTAAAATGCTAACTTCTAAGTTTTTACATTTATTTCATTTTTATCCTTAAAATATTTATTAATTTTTCTTTTCATTTTTTTAAAATAAAACAAGATTTAATTATTTATTTGTTTTTGTTTTTATTATTTTTTTTACAAATTTTTATATTACACTATTTATTTTAAATACCATAATATTGTAATATTTAATTTATTATTTTTTCATTATAATTCATCAAATTAAAAATAATAATGGTTAGATTTTTTTAATTTTGAATAATTTTACAATTAGAAAACTTATTTTAATTATTATGTTAATTAAAAAGTGAAACAAAAAAGTAATAAAAATAATTTATCCATAAATAAAATATTATAATAGTTTAAAATTTATTAATAAATTAAAATTATAACACCACAAAATATATTTTTATTCAAAATAAATTAAAATTTATATAAAAATATCATATAAATATGTTATTTTCGTCATCTGATATTTTTTTAATTAATTTAATATATAATTTAGTGAATATTTATGATTTAGTAAGTTAGTTTTTTCCATGGTTATTGCATCACAAAGTAAACAAATATATATATAAAAAAATCCCCCTAAATAAAAGGAAAAGTAAATATATTCTTTATAAATTCATTTCCTCATTGTCAATAAGAAAGGAGAGAATGAAAGATGTACAATTTAATTAATTGTAATAGTTAACTTCCTAATTGTACTAATCTTAAACGAAGTTACAGATTTTTTAACATTTCTAATTACACCGGCAAGCTAGCGTGTTCCCTGTCGAAGTAGCTGCTTACCATGTCAATGGTTTGACGCAAAATCTGCCAAAAACATTCACAAATTTCTTTGAAGCTCACAAGTGTGGCCTTCACGAAACAAATGGTCCACAGGAACAACTTGAAATACCCGAACAAGGGAAGAATGATTATGGTGAGCAGAACAGCAACAAGAGCTCCCATTAGCACGGTGAATCGCTTCATGATCGAAAGGAAAGAGCTGTGTTTGTGAACTTCGAATGTGAATTCAGCAATCAACATAATGGCGTAAAGGGACAACGTCACAAAAACCGCCCACATGATCTCGTAGTGTTCTTCGAACGGAGACGTGTTCTTAGACCCGAATTGGACTTGGAGGTAGCCACCTAGCGTCGTCACGACAAAGATTACAACTCCGTTCAGTGGGGATGGAAAACTCGGCCCCAAAGAAGTTGAGCTGGCGTTTATTAAAAGAAACCAAAATGAAAAAATCAGGATCAAACACAATAATAAAATATGTAATATTTATCAGAACCAAATCAAAATCAACTTAACTTACGAATCGACCAAAAACAAAACAGAAAAATAAAGATTTTATCATTTCAAATATTTAGCATAACAAAGAAGAAGAAATAAACTATTCATGTGGTAGATTGCAAAAAGTAGCTAATTAAGAGCATGACTAATTAAGGGACTAACCATTCAGGCATATATGTCTCTTCTGCTTTCTCTTCAATGCTTTCTTTGGTTTTGTATAGTTTTTTAATTGGTGTATATGGATCATGTGCCAACTTGTGTATATATATATATTTAGGGACTGATTAAAAACCAAAGCATATATAAACTCGTTTTTCTGCACCTGAAGCCTCTTCCTATGTACTTTCGTCCTCTTCCTTTCACACGATCGTGTTTGTGGGCTGAAGCGGTGTTCATGCATACTAAATTGATCCTATGTCTAAGTTCTAATTTTAGACTATTAGGAATTCATTATTGAAAAATATAATTTTAATTTATAGATATGTTAATTTTAATTTTTTTTTATATTTTTTTTTTCTAAAAGTAAAATTTAGAGTAGTATATTTAAACATACTCATAATTTAATTTTGTCCTTAAAATATAGAGATTTAAAACCTATTAATGTTAAACTAGCTTTAGATCAAATCAAGTAAGTGGAAGAAGGTCTATAGTTCTACACAGCGCAGGTTGGTTGAATTTGCTATAGTCACAAACTAATCATCTATTATGGAGTTGCATAACCCTATTTTTATTTCAAGTAAGCTAGACTATCCTTTTTGTTACATACTACGAACGTGCTTTTGTCTCTTCTAGTGAAATATTATTGTACGCGATTGCCTGAGGATGAAAAAACAAATTTGCTCACATCTGATTTTAGGCATGCACCGCTTGAGAAAGCAAATCAGTACTAATGTTTTTGGAAAGACTTGGATTAGTCAAGAAAAAATTTCTGATCGATAATTGCAGCCGTGAAAAGTCATTATCCGTGCCCTTGAACTGATAGCATTAAATATTGAGAGTAAATTCGTGTTGAATCTTTGAGCGCAAATGATAATGGCAACTCTCCAAATGTCTTCACGTCTTTGAATAGCATCAACTAATACGGAGAACAACATCACAGACTTCAAAGCACACTGGAACCAGGCAACAACAACAGAGTCTTTCATTTCATTTAGACAGCAAACTACAGTGATAAATAGAAAAAAAAACAATAAACAACAACAAAAGCCAACTGAGGATAAACAGAAAACAATACTATCATATATCCAAACATGATCCCATAATAGCATTAAAATAATATATACAGAATCCTTGCTAACTATAATATAATAATATCAACTACTTCTGCTCCTAGTCAGGGTACGAAAAATCGAACCGGATTGGCTGATCTAACCGGGAACTGGGGGTCAGGCCGGTTTGGTTCGAGAGTTGGATTGTCCATGCTATTGGACCATTTTTGACCGGTTTGGACCGGCCAATTTTTCAGTTCAACCATTAATCTGTTGAACCAACCGAGTTAAAGTAAAAAAGAAAAAAATTCCAAGCTTGAACGACGTCGTTTTGGATACCTAAATGAGACTCTCGTAGGCTCGCACGACACCAGATCCAAATCGCGAACTCGCCCCGCCGCTTGCGCTCGACGCTGCCCTTGCTCGTGATGTCGTCACCCTTGTGCTTGCTCGCCCCCGCGCTCATGCTCAACGTTGCCCTCACTCATGATGCCATTGCCCTTGTGCTCACTCGCCCTCGCGCTTGCTGGCCCGCGACACCGCTCGCCTTCTACGTCGTCCGCGCCATTGACACCACTTGCACTCACCCTCGACGCCATCCGTGCCCTTTGTTCTCGTCTGCCGTCACTTGTCCTTCGCATTCCCTCCACAACTCCACAACCCCTTTGCCTTTACCACGTCTCAGGTAATGTATCTTTATCACGCTCTCCCTCAACTCTGATTGATGTTTAATGTATTCTATTATTCTCTGATCTTGATCTTATTGAGTTATTGTGAGTTATTGAGTTGTTGTTATCTATTTGATCTTAAGTGATTAATATGTTTGTCATTCTTTGTGAGTCTGGCTGATTCGTGAGTCTATTATTTTAGAAGTCTGGTGTTCTTTGATTAATATGAGATTATAACTAGTTATTGTTATATTGTTTGTGATTGTTATAGAGAATTAGAAATGACATCTAATGAAGCACCATCATCTCAAGAAGCCTCAACTCAAAATTCAAGGCCTAACATTAGAGTAAAAACTGATATAGCTTGGGGACATTGTAAGTTGATTGAAGAGGGTAAGAAAAGTGTTATAATGTGTATCTACTATGATAAAATTGTTAGGGGAGGAAGAATTTATAGGTTCAAGGGTCATTTAACTGGTGAAAGAGGTCAAGTTGAAATGTGTAAGAAAGTGCCTACAAATGTTCCTCATTTAATGAAACAAAATATTGATGAAACTAAGAACAAGAAAAGAAGAATTAAAGAAGAATATAATGATAGTTTTCCATCTAGTGAAAATGTAAGGGAAGTGCTAATAGAAGTGGAACAAAGTCAGCAAACCATATCAACTCAAAAAGTGAAAACAAGTGGTTGCATTGGGAATTATTTTCAACTAGAACCACTCCTAGAGCTCAACCTACTTTGAAGAATGTGTTGCAAAGTAAAGAAGTGATAAGGAAGTGTGACCTTGTTGTTGCTAAATGGTTTCTTGATGCATTTATTCCATTTAATGCCGCTAATTTAGCATATTTTCAGCCTATGATTGATGTTTTTTGTAGCATGGGTCCAGGATACAAGGCTCCAAGTATATACAGTCTTCATGGTCCTTTGTTTTGTAAAAATTCTGAGTTATTGTTTGATCTTTTCAAGGAAGTTGTGTTGTATGTTGGTCCTAAAAATATAGTTCACATAGTTACAGATAATGTTTCAAATTATGTTGCTGTTGGTAGGAAATTAGAAAATGAGTTTTCTAAATTGTTTTGGTTTCCTTGTGCGGCACATTGCATAAATTTAATGTTGCAAGACATGGGGAAATTGGATGAAGTGTGGTCATGTCACATGCCTCAAACATTACTAAATATATTTATAATCATTGTTATGCTTTGTATTTAATAAGGAAGCATACAAGTGGGAGAGAAATACTCCGTCTTGCTCCAACTCACTTTGCCACTAATTTCACTACATTGTAAAGTATATTGGCTCAAAAAGATGCATTAAGAAGCATGGTAACATCTAAAGAATGGACAAGTTCAACTTATGCCAAAGCTTTCAAGGAAAAACAATTTGTGGAAGAAGTCTTAAATTCTACCTTTTGGAGTAGATGTGCTGATATAGTGAAATTGACCGAGCCACTTGTTCGTGTGTTGCATATGGTTGATAGTGAAGATATACCTACTATGGGTTTTCTTTACCGAGCAATGTATAAATGTAGAGAAGAGATGGTATGAAGGTTTCAGAGAAATAAATCAAAAATGAAGTCTTTCTTGAAAATCTTAGATCGTCGTTGAGATTTTCAACTTCATAAAAATCTCCATGCTACTGGTTATTGGTTAAATCTGGTTTGTCGATTTAATGATGAAAAATTTGAGAAACATATGTGTACAACAACTGGTTTTTTGGATGTCATTGAAAAATTTGCTTATAATGATAATGAATTGCAAAGCAAACTAACTAATGAGAAGAGAATTTACAACAATGTTAAGTTAGATTTTGGAAGGCAAGCTGCTTTGCATAAACAAAATACAGTCATACTAAGTAACTTTCATAACTTGTAATTCTTATTCCTTAATATTTATTTGTGACTTTTTGTATTATTAATTTATTTCATCACATGCAATATTTTAGATCAGTGGTGGGCATCTTATGGATGTGGTGTACCCAACTTACAAAAATTGGCTATTCACGTTTTAAGTCAAACTTGTAGTGCTTCAGGTTGTGAATGAAATTGGAGTGTATTTGAGCACATTCATTCAAACATAAAAAATAGATTAGAGCATCAGAAACTTAATGATTTAGTCTTTGTTCGTTACAACTTGAGGTTACAAAATAGGTATTATTAATTCTATTCTATTTTTGTTGTTTATCTTTTTAAATTTAAATACTTATGCTTAAATATTTGTACATATGCTTAGGAAAAAGAGAGAACTCAGCTATGATCCTATTAATTTGGAAACAATTGTTAACCATGTTGATTGGGTAATGGTAGATTCATCACCATTCTTAACCAATGAAGAGGTGGATACATTACGTAAAGATCTTATAAATATGATTATCCAACCAATTTCAAGTGATATTGGTATATTTTAATTACATCATAGATTAAATTATTTCATATTTGTTATCACCACGCGCTAATTATAACTTAACATTTATTTTTATGTCATAGGTCCTTTAAATTTGGATGATGATGAGGTTGATGATGCACCAGACAATACCATGAAAAATAGGAATTTAAATGAAACCAATGTTGAGGAAGTTGCTATGGAAGATTTTGAGTTCGTAAATGAAAGAATTTATGAAATACTTTATGCTCATTAGCCATAGAAAAAAATGGACTTGTTAGGACCTTATGTTTGTTAAAAACTTATGTTTGAAATTAGTTTATTTATGATTTTTAAGTTTTATTATATGATTTTGATGTTTGAATTTGAATTCATTTGAAATTTATGTTATGATATTTTGTGAAATTATATAAAAATTGTATTTTTTTTAATACAGACCGATTCATGCGGTTCAACCAGTGACCCACTGGTTCGACCATTATCCAATACCTCAACCGATTTGATCACCGGTTCGATTTTTAAAATCCTGCTCAATTGATTATTACAATTCATTTTTTTAAAGTAATTTTTCATAAAGAAAGATAAATCCAAATTATTTATTAGTTTCGATAGTATAAAAGTTTTAAATTGCATATCTTTTCAAGCAGGTGAAGTAATTAAAATTATTTAATAGTTTTAAATTATACATTTTTGTGAATTTTGCTCTCAAAGGTTTTTTTGTTGTTGTAATTTTACCCCCAATTTAAAAAAATGTCAAATATGATTCTAACTTATTTAAATAACCACAATTAAGATAATTTTGTGGTAGTTATCTTTTAAATCACCACAACACTAAGGCAAAATTCACAATATTTTGAAAATTAGAAGACAAAATTTGTATTAAAAAAATAGAAAGGCAAAATGAACAAGATTATATAAATTTGAGTACAAAAAATGAAAAATTACAATTAAAAATGGTTGATTGGCCCGAAAACTGTTTTACCAGTATAAGTTGAATTTTGCCCCTGATTTGTTTGGGACGGAGGCGGAAATCCACACGAGAAGAAAACATCATCTTGGTTGGTGTTGTTAACTAACTCTCCGCCGATAGATGTGCCCCAGGGCCCAAGACAACATCAAATGTTTTTGTTTTCTTTAATTCACTTCCTTTTTCTTTTCGATGATTCCTCCTTAAACCTAAGCCCTTCTTCATTCCCAATTCATTCTCTTCACTCACACCACGGCTTCACTTCTATTGGTATGAATACGATTACGATTAGTTTATTATTCCTCAGTTTTTTGTTTTTTTTCTTCTTCTTCTATGCCAATTTGTGACCTTCCCCTATCTGATCTCCCTTAGCTTCTATGTCTGACACTACTTTGTCTTCAGAAAAAAAAAAAAAAAAACGCTATTTTTTCACGTGTCAAAATACTCACTCATTCCTCTTATGATGTAATAGGTGTGTGTCTAGCTTTGCCTCTTTCTGTTTTTCCCAGGAACCCTATAATATATAGTATATTGCCATCTGTTTATTTTATTTTCATTTTGATTTCACACTCGAAATTGAACTAGTCTAATTAATCCTTGACCCGCTAATAATAACTTATATTATGTCATTTCTTATCTTTTTTTTATGTTTAATTACTGTTTGAAATGGTAAAAAAATGTTCACAATTCTCCAAAACATGACCGTTTCAACATAGGAACGTGATTTCGAATGCTCTTCCTGGTGTTGGTGTTTGCAATCTAACAATCGACTTTTTCTAAATGATTTGCTTGTTTTGTTTGTTTTTTATAAATACCCAGTTTGCTGAATCCAATGGAACACGAGAAAGCCCCTATCTTGGTGGAGGAAAGGACAATGCAGGAAATTGAGATACCCATTGTTGTCGAAAGACCTGTTGTTCTTCCTACGAAGGCTGACTCATCATCTTGCGATTCTGTTTGTCCTTTTTCCAGACATGAAAACAGTGCTGTGGCATCAAAAGAGTCATCAAAGTCAGCAAAGAAACTCTCCGGACTCATTGTTTTCTATGCTATTGTTATGGTCGTGGAACTTATTGGTGGAATAAAAGCTCACAGCCTAGCTGTCATGAGTGATGCAGCACACTTGCTTTCTGACATTGCTGGATTCTCTATCTCTCTCTTTGCAGTATGGGCTTCGGGTTGGGAGGCAACGCCACACCAATCTTTTGGATACAATCGTCTTGAGGTTTTGGGGGCTCTTGTGTCTGTGCAGTTAATTTGGTGGATATCTGCTTTTTTGATATATGAAGCAGTTGGTAGAATTCTTGTCCAAAATGACAGTGTGAATGGAAAGCTCATGCTTGCAATTGCAGCACTTGGGTTTGTTCTTAACTTCATCATGGTTGCATGGATTGGTCATGATCACAGTCATCATCATCATGGTTGTCAAAACTCGGGTCATGATCATAGTCATCATCATCACGATCATCATCATCAAAGCCAGACTGAGCATGACCATGATCATGGGAAGGAGGAACTATCTATAATAACTGATGAGGAGAATGTTACCCTGGTTTCAAGTAGCAATAGCCAGACAAACACTAATGTCTTAAACATAAATCTGCAGGGAGCATATTTGCATGTCATGGCTGATATGATTCAGTCTATTGGGGTGATGATTGCTGGAGCCATAATATGGGCAAAGCCTGGGTGGTATATAGTTGACCTTGTGTGTACTCTTATCTTTTCTGTTTTGTCTTTAAGTACTACACTTCCCATGCTTAGGAATATTTATGGAATTCTGATGGAAAGGACACCAAGTGAGATCGATATTACTAAGCTGGAAAATGGCCTCAGAAATATCAAGGGGGTGCAGGATGTTCATGACTTGCACGTTTGGGCTATAACTGTTGGAAAATTTGTTCTGTCTTGCCACGTAGTGGCTGAGCCTGGCATAAGTTCCATTGATTTACTAGGCACGATTAAACATTACTGTGATAAAAAGTATCAAATACAACATGTAACCATACAAATTGAATAAAGATACATTATTTTCCCTTTCCTTTATTCAAAAAAATCGATTTTATTCTTTTATATTTTGACTTGAGAGTGAGTTAATATGCTAAAAAATTAAGAATATGACAGCATAAAATGTTTCATGTTTGACTTTAAAAATGATAAGCATGTGACCTGAAGTTTGAAAGTTTGTCACTCAAGACTGTCATGCACAACACCATCCAAAAGTAAAGAACACCCAACTATTTATTTCTCTCATTAATAATATCCCTCTACTCTGTACATCCTGGCTCTCAATTCTCATTCCTCCATCATTTCTTCTCCTGTTCTGTGATACTCAAAGAACAAACACCAATAAACCTAGGAGCATAATGTGGATGAGTTTTAACTTTTAAGAAGCCACTTTCATGAATTTAGAGCTACAACACCCCAGAGACGAGGATTTTCTTGCCTAAAGTTTGTCAAGTTGGGGGATACACGGCCCATGCTTGCGTGGGATGGTCAACTCAGTTTAAGGTACACAGACATTGGTTTGGTACCATGAAAATAGTTATGGTTATGGGATATTTATAGGTGTAAAGATACGCTAGGTTACATCAATCATCAGGGAAGGTGTTAATAGCATCCATCAAGTTGCCCGATGAAGACAAGTATGCAACCAAAACACCACATTTTTGGTCTGCTATAAAGTCCAAATATAAATGATAAATCATTAAAATAATTGAATAAAGGTCAAAATATTGTATTATGTTTTTCAGTGAAAGACAAATATTGCACTGCACAAAAATTATTGTAATAAATTTTGTACGTTGTATACAACTTTTCTAACGGAATACAACACCAAAAGTCCAAGACAAGCAATTAGATTTTGTATTCTGTTTATTGGATTTCACGATACAAAACTTCCAACTTCATTGCAATTTAATTGACAAAGAAATGCTCTCCCTTTACTAGATAATTGTGTTACCTTGATAGTTTTGTCATTTTAAACCTGAACTTGTAATTATCTATTTGCAATTGAGGTTACCTTAGTAAAAGAAGAGATTGCAAGAGATTACCATATACTCTGTCAACCAGGTCTCCAAGTAGCCTTGTAACAACAACAATGAATCGACAAAAATCAGTAGGTACGTATAATCTTACATGACCTATCTGAAATGTTGGTTTCCCCATTAACCACGACACTATTTCATCAATATCTGTTTTCGTTCCAATATTACATTAATTCATGAGAAAACTATCACATCACGGAAGGGATAATTCAAAAGAACTAGCAAGACTATTGTTTTATAAATTTCACAGACTTCGTTTTTGCAACTCAATGAAGTAAATGTACTCTACATGTGTCTCTCTCACCCATAAAGAAAGGAGAAAAAAAAAAAAAAAAAGACGGGCAAAACAGAATTGGGAAGAAAAAAAATACTATCTGCTACCATAGCTTTTTTCTGAAATGTCACACTAAGCGGAGCAGCCTCTCTTTGTATTCCCAGATGCATCCCCAACATTGATGGTGGTACCTTGACCAGGAAGTGTGGTACCAACAGCTGCTTCCTGAGCTGCGAGTGCCTTTTTGCTAACAATATGATAAATCTCTGTCAAAATGGTCTGGAATGCCTTCTCAATGTTGGTTGCTTCCAGTGCAGATGTCTCAAGAAATGAGAGACCTTCCTTCTCTGCCAAGGCTTGGCCATCATCCTCTGAAACCGCTCTAAGATGGCTCAAATCAGATTTGTTTCCAGCCATCATGATAACTATATTAGAATCCGCATGGTCCCTCAGTTCACGCAACCACCTTTGGACATTGTCAAAGGTTTGCCTCTTGGTTATGTCATATACAAGTAGAGCACCAACAGCTCCTCTGTAATAAGCACTGGTAATGGCACGGTACCGCTCCTGACCTGCTGTGTCCCAGATCTGTGCTTTCACAGTCTTTCCCTCTACCTGTATAAAGTATAAACAAAAAAAAAAAAAAAAACATTAGTAATGATGTAATACAAACCAGGATTCATAGTCAAGGATTTAAAAATGTCTGCAACCGTGATTTTGACCCCAACATCAAGGTTGCAGTCTCCAAATGCAATGCAGTCACATTGTATGACACCCACAATTTTCAGCAATATCAAAAGACTGCAACATAACCATAACTACAACAGCAATTTAAAACCTAGTTCATCATAACTAAACAACCATCCATCCAATTCATAAAACCTTCAAACATGACCAAAATATTTACTCAACATCCACCATGTAATATTAGTCATAAGTTCAAAAATAATTATTTGGTTACTGATAATCTGAATTTTTAACTAAGAATTAAGAAGCAATCCATCTCATCTAATCATGCTAGGATTTCAATAATTTTTTTAATTATATTTGAAGATATAAATCCGAGTCCATCTCCGCTTGATCACAACACCTAAAGCTAAAACCATTCCTCAAAAACATCGACATCAAAGTTTTAAAAAACACTCCACGACCACAACATCAAGTCCTGCAACAAGAAGAACACGACAAAACAAAGAGGATGTTCTTCAGAAGAGGATCTGAATTCTGAGCTATAAGCTAATCAATCAATCAATCCTTTAAAACAAAGATAATAAATAAATAAAAAAGAACGACGCTACTCGAATACATATCTATGCAAATAACTCGTAGAAATTCAAGCAGAAGAAACAAATAAAAAACAAAATCCAGAAATCTAACAAGCAAACAATCAATCAGCACAAGCACATGCGTTCACTACGGAAAAATGAGCAGAGGAAAAGGAAGCATAAGTACCTGAAGAGTCCTGGTGGCGAACTCAACTCCGATAGTGGATTTGGACTCTAGACAGAACTCGTTTCGAGTGAACCTGGAGAGGATGTTGGATTTTCCTACACCTGAGTCTCCGATCAAAACGATCTTGAACAGATAGTCATACTCATGGTCCACTCGATGCGCCATAGCTCCTCTCCCCTCCGATCTCTCCAACCTGCCAGATCCAACACCAAATACTCATTCAGATCCAAAACCGCACGGTTAAGAGCGCACAGCGGCTCGTGCATCAAAATCAGAGCAAAAAACACACGCGCGAAACGACGCAACGGATCCATCTATGAACTGAATCTGAAAGAAAAAGAACTCACCGCGAAACGGATTGATCAGTTGATATGAGACTGACGAATTGAAGAAATGAAATGCGTACGGTGAAGTGTTTAGCTGCAAACAAAGCGAACCACGGAACTTGAGAGAGCGGTTCGAATAAGCGAACGAACCGCGGGGGATTTTGGTGGAGAGGGGGATGAAGGAGAAGGAGAGGGGAAGGGAGCGAAGTGGAGGCTTTTTCAGAGGAGAGTGGCCGAATTGGCCAATGGGAGAAAACGGAAATGTCGATGAGTGAGAAAGCAATTTGAACGGCAAATAAATAAGTTTATTTTTTTTATACTATATACCGAAAAAAAAAAAAACGGTTAATTTGATTTATTTTATTATTGTTTTTTAATTTGATTTAGTGGAGGGAACGGTGTCGTGTTGAGAAATAGGAGAAAGACAAAGTCAGTGAGATGAATGAAGGTGAGTGTAGTGTAGGCTGTGGCAGGCTGGACTGTGGCGCGTTAAGGACAAGGTGCCCTTTGCCAGTGCTTTTTTGTTGGCGTGTTCTGTCGTGGTTACCAGACCTAATATGCTCTATTGCTCTTCCTCTTCTTCTCACACCCTCCTAACTCCTAACCAATCACAACCTTGCAAGGCGTTAAATGTTTTTAATGAGGGGAATCCGAATGGAAAATTGAGGCTCTTCACCATGTTTATTTATTTTGAGAAGAGGGGCATCTATATATATGGAATAATATCAATATCGATAACATTTATATTACACGTACATAAATATTTAAATTACTGACTCACACATAAATATGTACTTATTATGTATATAGTATTTGTACTTGCCACCAGAAAAAAAATTGCATATATTTGTACAGACACGATATGTACCTAACTCCTAATGTACACACAAATACGTACCTTTCTATTTATATAGTATAAGACTATAAGTTATGGTCTGTAGATCGACACAATAAAGTAGATAACAAGGAAGAAGAACAAATATTTACAGCTTTTCTATTTCTACTTTGAAAGAAATAGAAAAAGGAGTGTGAGAGAGACTAGACACAAAACACTGATTTTCTTTTAACTTGATTGTTGTTAACGCCAACAATGTCTACGGAAATAACTAACCATTTCCCGCTAAAATAAATTAATTAAGTTGGTCTCCTATCTCCATTTTTTAGCCATAAAATATGTCTAGCAGTAGTTATGTATAAAAGTCAAACTTGAGGCGAATAAAAATAATAATAATCAACCGATCAAAAAAATAAATAATAATTAAACTGGAGAATTATTATTATTTTTTAATCTCAAGTTACACCGTGTTATCTGTCATTACATGAGAGTATAACATTATAGTTTGATGGCTGTACTACAAATTGCAAGTATACATTTATAATATACTAGTATAGTTAAATCCCTACGTATTTTTTTGACTAAATCAACACAGTTTGTCAAAATGTAATTTTGGAGCATATGATATGAAAATTATTTATTAATTAATAAGTAGTTGGGCAAGAATGAAACTATGAAAGTGTCTTTATGTTTTAATTAATTAATTAATTAATTTTAACAACAAGTGTTAATACAATGTTTGACCAATGTCCAGTATCCCATAACGGACGAACTGGGCCCGCTCATTTATATGCAAATGAGTTGGTAGGCCCAAGGCTTTCGCGATAACACCAAAACGACAACACATCCATTTCAAAACGGAATCTAGAATTTTCATCATTGAACGATGCAAAGAATGAAGACGAAGAAGGAGCACACAACGAAGCGAATTAGTGCTGAGGGTTTTGAATTTGTCATCGACGAAGAAGTTGCGACGATTTCACAAACCATTCACAACATGTTTACCTTTCTAGGTTTCTACTTTTCGATTAGAGTTTTAGGATTAGCATTGTTGAGGAATATTATGGAGGACAATGATACATAAAGCACAAAACCAATCGAAAACAAACTTTAAGAGTGTAATGCAATATGACATTGGAAGCAATTGGGAGAGGTGTTGGTGGCAGCTTCCATCACAAAGACACTATCCCACTCTCACTTTGCATCTCTAAACCTGCCTCGCTCCCTCACCCTTAGACTCACCCAACCCCTCATTCTAAAAATCCTCTAAAACCTAACGCTTCATGTTTCTCACAAGCTTCAATTCTTCGAGTGGTCTAGATCCCACCACAACCCTTCCCCTATGCATACTCCGTCATCTTCTGCACCCTCTCCTGTGAGGGCTTCTTCTCTGACATCCCCTCCCTTCTCCATTCAATGACACAAGATGGCGTCATTCTTGACCCCCACTCCCTCAACCACCTCCTTCGCTCCTTCATCATCTCCTTTAACTTCAATCTAGCTCTGTAATTGCTAGATTACGTGCAACACCTTCACCTCGACCCTACCCATGTCTACAACTCTCTCCTCGTTGCTCTGCTTACAAATAATCAATTCCCTCTCGCGTTGTCCATATTCTTCAAGCTCCTTGATGTTGTCAATTTGAAATTTATCGCCTGCAACCAGTTGTTGGTTGCTCTTAGAAAAGAAGACATGAGGGTGGAGTTTCGCAAGTGTTCCAAAGGTTAAGGGAGAAGAATGGCTTCTCATTTGACACATGGGGGAACAATGTGTGTATCCACGCATTTGGTTGCTAGGGTGATTTGGCTACTTGTTTTGCTCTATTCAAGGAGATGAAGGATGATAATAACGACTTAGTTGCCCCAGATTTGTGCACCTACAACATTCTTATCACCACACTTGCAAGGTTGGCAAGGTGGATGATGCGCTCCTTGTGTACGAGGAGCTCAATGGCTCAACTTATCAACTTGATCGCTTCACCTGCATAAACCTTATTCAAGCCTGTTCCAAGACTTACAGAATGGATGATGCTGTAAGGGTTTTTAAAAATATGTAGAGCAATGGATTCTAAATGGATACACTTGTTTATAACTCCTTATTGGATGGACATTTTAAGGTGACCAAGGTTACAAAAGCCTGTCAACTATTTGAGAAAATGGTTTAAGAAGGGGTGAGACCATCTTGTTAGACTTATAATATTCTTATTCATGGATTGTTTAAGAATAGTAGGGCAGCAGCTCCTTATACTATGTTTTGTGAGCTCAAGAAGAAAGGCCAATTTATGGATGGGATTACCTTCAGCATTGTTGTGTGGCAACTTTGTAAGGAGGATCAATTGAAGGAGGCGTTGTAATTGGTGGAAGAAATGGAAAGCAGAGGTTTTGTTGTTGATCTTGTCACTATAACATCGCTCCTGATTAACATTCATAAACATGATCGCTGAGATTGGAAGGACTGACTTATGAAGCATATCAAGGAAAGTGATCTGATACTTTTTATTCTCAAGTGGAAAACTGGAATGGAAGCCTCCATGAAGAACCTGTCTAACAAGAAAAAAGATTACTCGCCCATGTTCCCTTCCAAAGAAGATTGTAATGACATCTTCAGCTTTATGACTTGTGCCCAAGATACCACCAACATCAATAATGGAGAGGAAAATTCCTACAATGAAATTGACGAGTGGTCATCATCACTGCACATGGATAAATTGGCCAAACAAGTGAGCTTCACTAGCTATTCTTCCCAACTGTTCACTATTTATCGTGGACAAAGAGTTCAAGAAAAAAGGGTCGGATTCTTTTGATGTTGATATGGTGAATACTTTCTTATCTATATTTTTTGCCAAGGGAAAGTTAAGCTTGGCTTGCAAATTGTTTGAGATTTTTAGTGACGCATGTATGGATCTTGTGAGTTCTATCATGAGCTCTTTTATGAAAAGAGGTTATTTCACCAAAGCTTGGGCTATTCTAATTGAAATGGGAGAAAATGTTTGAACCACTAATATCACCACATACAATATGATAATTCAAAGTTTAGGAAGGAAGAGCTTATTTAGCTAGTGCAGTTCTTTATAGGCTACTGAAGTAAGGTGGTTATCTGGACATAGTTATGTATAACACTCTCATCAATGCTTTGGGGAAGGCAGGCCAAACCGATGAGGTGAGTAAGCTCTTTAAGCAAATGAGGAGTAGTGGGATAAATCCTGATGTTGTCACATATAATACATTGATTGAAATTCACAATAAGGTATGTAGATTGAAGGATGCTTACAAGTTCTTAAAAATGATGTTGAATGTTGGATGTTGATAATTGCCTTGTATACATAAATCTTACATCATATTGTGTGACAATTATCCAATGTTCTCATGAATTTAGCTTAGTTTGGACTCATTTAATCTAAAATTTTATAGTTTTGTTAATTCTAACCATATGAAGCTAGTTATAGAAAATACACTCAAATTCATGTTTGGCAGGCCTATGTTCATCATTAAGGGAAGATAGGAAGTATAGTTGTGCTTTAGAGCGCGTTAAGCGTCAACTCACGCTAAGCATGCAAAGTGGAATTCTGTGAAGGCGCTAAGCTCAAGTTTGTGCTGAGCGAATTAAATCCTCTAACTTGAAGAATTCGCTTAATGCATCTATGCCCTGAGAGAGAAGCCCTACTTCTGAAGTAAAGATTTGCAGAATTGGGATTGTGCGCTTAACGCGCATTCACATTAAGAGAGCCTTCATTTATGACAATATAAAAGTCATCACTTTGTAATGAAGGGAATTCAGTACATGTGATTAGGGCACTATTTCATTGAGCATTTTCTTTGTCCATTTCTCTTCTCCCTCCATTGTAACTTATTTTGTTTGCTTATGAGAGGCTAGTTCTTTTGTGTTAAAGGCTTGGGAATTATGTGCTAACATGTAAACTCTTTTCTTCATATCTATTCAATGAAATATTTAGTTTAAAGTCCATTTCTCTATCTTTATTTCTTGTTATATGATTTGACCAGTTATATATGCATGTTTTAGGGTTTGAATGTCATTGACAAATACTTTTGAACTTGGAACTGAGATTGTACTCTAATGGAGTGTATCTCTAGACATAAGATAGATTACATTAGCCTTGTAAAAACCTCCAAGTTTCACCAAACCACTCAACTGAACTTGCTAAGACATTAGAAGTGAGGTTGAGTAATTTAGGCTTGATTTAGTGGGAAATCACATTTTGAACACTCTTAGGTCAAGATTGATCTCAAATATTGTTTTGAATAAAAAATATATTTGTATGTTTACATGAAAAACAAGCCTAGTTGAACTCAATCCTCAACATGTCCATTATCATTGTTTCACCTTCACACACCTCAGTTGTTCGATCATTGATCTAAGTCAACATCCTTGATTTATTATTTACTTTTACTTGTCATTCTTGTAGTATTCAATTTACCTTACTTTTGTTATTTATGTTTTGTACAACAAACCAACTTTTAAACCAAACTAGTGTTTATGAATTGATAATTTTATTAGTAGTCAATACGAACAAATCCTTATGAATTTGATACTGGAATCTTCCCTTTTATACTACTTGCGCAATAATTGGTACACTTGCCAAAATATCAATAGATGAGCCCCTAACCATGTTACAGACACTACTTTAGATTATCTAGGGGAGGGAAATTGATAAATTGAGATACCAAAAGGCATTGATTTTAAGTGAAAAAGATTATCATTCTCGAGAAGACAAAGTTAGGTGTAACTTAAGTGCCACCCCCATTGCGGATGAGATAAAATCCCAACATTCTTTAAAATTGGAATTTTTTAATTTAGTTTGTATTCTAGTTTGCCCATGCATGAATAAATATGATAATGGTAATAGGTTGTAGAGTGCATATGGATATCCATTTATGTTTAGAGTCTTAGTTTGTCATGATGTTTTTGAGTGTTTCAAAAGTTACTTTTACAACTTACGTTTGGCATAAACCTGGGTTTGAATCAAAATCAAAAGTAACAATTTGATACTTTTAAAGTAAAAATACTTTTGATTTGTATATTTACATTACAATTATAAAGTAAAAGTATTTTTTTCTTGGATTTTCAAACAATTTATTTTACTAACATACTTTTGATAAAAATAAAATAAAATATCTAAACATAAATCATATTACATTAAACTCATTTTTACCAAAAACTTATGCTTAAAATACACTTTTAATTCAAACTTATGTTTATATTTGTGAAATTTAATCTAAATATGCACCTAATTGGTTAAAGAATATCTTTGTCATGGTCTCCCTTTTTTATCGAGGGTTTACATCCTCTAATTTACATATTTAACATATGAGAAAAATAAATATCAATATTTTTTTACGTAATTTAGATTTACTTTGAATCTTTGATGTAAGAAGTATTTTATTAAATTTTGAAATATTTTTTTATTATTATTTAAATAGAAAGTTACGTGTTATAAATAATATTTGTATATGAAAAGAAAAAATATTTTTTTAAGTGGTATTGGATACAAATATAAAAAAAAATACTCCAGTGTTTATTGCATAAAAATAAAAAACTGGAAAACGAGAAATTGTGAGTACGAAGAGCTAACGTTCGTCGTGCCAATTGAACTGAGGCCTTCTTTAATCCAGTCATTTTTCCATTTCCATTATACTTAGTATTTATAAAACTTAATGATAACTAAAATTAAAAGTCGTTGTAGTATAGTGGTAAGTATTCCCGCCTGTCACGCGGGTGACCCGGGTTCGATCCCCGGCAACGGCGATTTTAATTTTTAGACTTTATTTGTGTTTATTGCACAGTTCAGAGAAGGAAACAAGTTAAACCGTGTTTGATTCCAAATGTAAGCTTGTACGCCACTCTCTTAACTCACATCATACACCTTACTACATTGTTGCTTGCAAGCAATACAAAATCCAATCGCTGAGCTGAGCGAACAAAACCGCATCGGCTTATATGCGAAGAAAAATATAATGTTGTCTTCCATTGGTTTTGTTTCATCACCGACTATGTCTGACTTGTCACGCCGGATAAAGACGACCACCAGAATTCACATAATGGCCTTAGACGGCATTGTCAACGTGAATTCGCTCTTCACCTTAGCCCTCTTTCTCGGCATCGCCACCACCAGCACCACCAGCACCCTCATCGGCGACGACGACAACGCCGCCTGCGTCGCCGGAACATCCATTTCAGAGGGGCTCATCGCGTTCCACGTGTACTCCTTCAGTTCTTTTCTTTTTTCGAGCCTCATTGCCTTGGCTCTCAAAAACGTCATCAACTTCAGCAAGGACGTCCACGACGGTGACGACGTTTTAGGCAACAACAACTGGATCCACAGTGTTGCTAAAATTAACACTGTCGTTTTGAGGTTGGGGACTCTTGTTTCGGCTTTTGGTTCGGTTTTCGGATGTGGGTTTTTGGTGGTGGCTCTCGTAGATTTGGTGCAGATCAAGTTGGGAACTTTGGCTTGTGGTAGTCCTCACACTTATGCTGCCGTCGCTCCCTTGCTTGTTCTTGTCCCCACTGCACTTCTTATCTATGTTGTTCTCATCCTCTATGCCTTTACTCGTTAATTAATTCACCTTATATATTGCAAAATAATAACTAAATCAAGGATCCATGAAATGAAATCGGGTTCAAACTTCAAATTGCTTTAGTATTATTTTGGCTAGGAAATTGTTGAAAAATTGTGTCATGCTGTGTTTGCTTGGGATGGAGGTACAAGCACAATTGATATTAATTTAATTACTTTTTGTTGATATCAAGTTTTGCGATGAGGATTGGAGAACACGTGATTAGAATGCTTCATCTTTATTACTTGCTTCCTGTACTGCATGTGATTGGGTATTTTTTGGAATTGGAAGTTACCTGAAGTTCTCATTTTCCACCTTGTCAGAAAAAGCCATTTTTCTACTTATATAAAAAAAACAAAGGCAGTATTCTCTCTTCTCTAATAGTAATTCTGTGTCGTTTACGCAACAATGTTTGGAATATACAACAGTAAAATAAATTAATAGTAACACTGGAAATCATTTAAAGTAATTTTGCATTTTCTATTTTTCTGTCGGGTGATCAAAGGAGAAGCAAAAAAAAAGGCACCAGGCCCAACATTCGGCCCAAACCACATGAACTGAGCGGCTACCCTCCTTTCCCGTCTTACTGTTGCAAAACAAAGCTTTGGTCTGCGTAATTCGAACTATTTGGGTGGGATATCTCTTTCCAAACCAAACAAACAGTGTCGTATTTGTGTTGGTATTTCACCAAAAAAGTGCAGTGTGATGGCGAGTCGTTCCTTCTTAAAAAATGGAAAAATCCGTGATTTTGCCTCGCTATTGCTGGGAGAGTTTACAAGAAGTAACAAACCCATCAAACACACTTCAACTTCATTGCCCTTCGTTGAACGTAATTCGCTCAAAACGGCGTCGTGTTTCCGGCAGTACCACGACGGAAGGCCCAGAGGACCCCTTTGGAAGGGAAAAAAGCTCATTGGCAAAGAAGCGCTCTTTGTGATATCGGGGTTGAAGAGGTTCAAGGATGATGAAGATAACCTTAATAAATTCGTCAAAACTCACGTTCTCAGACTATTGAAGATGGACATGATCGCTGTTCTCACGGAACTAGAGCGCCAAGAACAAGTTTCTCTCGCTCTAATGGTTCTCACTCTTCTAATACTTTTACATTTTTAATTCGTATGTTTTTTTTTACCAGTAACCTGTTTGTCATAATGCTTCTTAGTTAGAACTCTATTGTTCAGTGACTGTTTGTAAGTTAAAATATTCTGCAGGTCCCTGGATTATTTGAGAACTTTTAAATAGGTCTCTGAACTATTTTTTATTTATTTGGGTGTGCAATTTTTTTAATTAAATCCATAGAATTTTTAAAACTGATATCAATTGTCATTTCCTAGCAGTTTCAAGTTGATATAAACTAACTCTGGATATCTACTTTTTTTAGTCTAGGGACCCAGTTAAAAAAAAATATAGTTCAGGAACCTACGTGAAAATTTCCAAATAGTTCAAGGTCCTGTTGAGTAATTTAACATTATTTATAACTCTACACTAGTTGTAGTATTGAGGTTACAAGTAACTAACTAAATGAATTTTCAGATGTTTAAGGTGATGCAAAAACAAGATTGGTACAAGCCTGATGCGTTCCTCTATAAGGACTTGATCATTGCATTGGCAAGGTCTAAAAAAATGAATGAAGTATTGCAATTGTGGGAAAGCATGAGAAAGGAAAATTTGTTCCCTGACTCTCAGACTTATACTGAAGTCATAAGGGGCTTCTTGAACTATGGATCCCCCGCTGATGCAATGAACATATATGAGGACATGAAGAACTCTCCGGATCCACCAGAGGAGTTGCCATTCAGGATTTTGTTGAAGGGACTTCTGCCACATCCTCTTTTGAGAAACAAAGTGAAACAAGATTTCGAGGAGATTTTTCCTGATTCGAGCATCTATGATCCTCCACAAGAAATATTTGGTGCACATTGAGGTTTGAACCCTTTACAACTACCATCTATTCATCTTTAAGGATCAAACTAGTTTTGTTTGAGATAAAAAAAAAAGGCTTCAATCCTTAGTATTCTGTTTTAGTGTGAAAAGGGAGTTATCCAATAATTTTGCATACTTTTCTTCTTTCCCTTGCCTAGCACAGGCTCGTGCACACACACCAAGTAGTAACACATGAAAATTCTATTTACCTCTGTTGTAAAAAACTATAAATTGTATCTCCCAGGGGCCATGGTTCATTCTCGAAGGAGCTGGATCGGCAAATGACTGCAGATGTAGGAGTTGAGAATTGAGGCTGCAATCATTTTCAAGCTTTGCGTGGTTCTGGGATAGTTAGTTTGTTGACTGAGGGTTTACATTTACTGTTTACTATCCAAGTCCTTGCACAAGGTTGATAAGCTTTTGGTATTGAAACTGATTGAACTTTACTCAGTTTGAAACATCTCAATTCTCTTTTTCAGTTTCATCATAGGTATCGGCAATGTACAAATTGTTACCAAAGGAAAAGAAATTCATTAGTATTTTTCACCCTACAAACTTCTTATGATGGATGTATGTTACTTTGGTTAAAGAAAGTGAGGAATGGGGCAGTTGCCATTGTATCCTTATACACCCTCATTTTATGTTGCTAACATTTTTTTAGGTGTTGGTTTCCGACATAATATTTGTCAACTTGTGTCTTGTAAAAAAAAGCATATTTTTGACAAGTTGTGTTGGGTATCATGTACCATGGCCTTTCAAAGAACATAATCGTGAGATATAGTATTAGCATCAATAAAATCTCTCGTTTAGATCGCATGTGAATAAAATATATACTCCACAAATTGTCATTGATAGCGGCAGTAGATAATTGTAATGTTGCTACTTCATTCTTATCCTGCAAAAATAGTTTTTTTTTTTCTTAATTCTCTTGTGCACCATTCTACAAAACCAACCAGAGCACAAGAAAGTCTGTGTAGGAGAAACCATCATGAACCATTATAGCAATTTTAAAAAGTCATATGCACACACCGTTATGGTAGCAACAAACAGCTGATTCATTTTCCTAGCAAACAATAAAGGCCATGTTCGTTTAATATGAATATTATCTATAAGCACTACACTGGTTTTTACTCGCTAACAAGGAAAAATAAGAAGAAAAAGGTGGCAAAATAGATCTATATAATTTTATTAGTTTCCATATTGTAAAGATCTTAACAGCTTTTTGCCCCACGCCTTGGCCATTGGTTACACCTTCACCTTTTGTGTCTTATGGTGAGTGCAGTGTTGAAAACAAAGTCATAAGTGATAGTAGATGTTGAAGCCACAACTCACAAAGCAATGTTATTCTTATCACCAAGGGAACCAATGAGCATTGTTGTAGGGAGTAATAATTGAGTGTAGTCCTTTAATTTGTAAATTAGAGAACAGAACACCACAAGACCCAAAAACAAAGGGAAAAGAGGGGTGCAACGAATGAAATAGAATTGATGATGGACTCAAAAATAGAATTTGTAAAGTATAATAAACCAATAAAACCACGAGTTTCTCAAATAACTTTCAACATTATCCTATATTCTAGATAGATAAATGGCTTTTTCTGGCAAAGGTGGAAATAAGAGAGAACTTCCAAGTTCCAACGTATACAAGAGACCAGATCACATGCAGGAGGTGGTGAGAAGCAAGTAAAATGAAGAAATCTAATCACGTGTTCTGTTCTCCTCTCCTCAGCGCAAGAAAGATGATAAAACAATTATATTCTAGTGAAGATTAGATTTGCATGCTTCACAAAAAGTAATTGATATTGATAATAACTCCATTCCAAACAAACACAGCATGCAGGAACAAATATTCAGCAAGCTGCTGCAGGCTTCTATTCCATGATCAAAATATTAAAATATATATCCACTTTGACACATTAAATCATCACTTTCAATATAAATAAATATATAAGCCTAATTAGTTAAATAATTAACGAGTGAAGGCATAGAGGATGAGAGCAATATAGATTATAAGCGCAGTGGGAACAAGAACAAGTAATGGAGCGACGGCAGCATAAGTGTGAGGACTACCACAAGCCAAAGTTCCCAACTTGATCTGCACCAAATCCACAAGTGCCTTCACCAAAATCCCACATCCAAAAACCGACCCAAAAGCCGAAATCAGAGTCCCAAACCTCAATACGACAGTGTTAATTTTCGCAACACTATAAACCGAGTGGTTGTTGCTGTCCAGATAAACGTCACCGTCACTATCGACCTCGCCGTTGATGTCCTTGCAGAAGTTGATGATATTTTCGAGAGCCAAGGCGGTGAGGCTGGAGAAGAGGAAGGAACTGAAGGAGTAGACGTGGAAGGCGATTAAGCTCTCCGAAATGGTGGTTCCGGCGGTGCATAGAGCGTCTTCATTGCCGACGAGGGTGGTGCTGGTGCTGGTGCTCGTGATGCCGAGGAAGAGGGCTAAGGTGAAGAGAGAATTCACGTTCACGATGCCGTCTAAGGCCATTATGTGAATTTTGGTCGTCGTCATTTTCCGGCGTGACACGTCAGATTGACATATCCGCTGATGAAACCAAACCAAACCAAAGGAAGACAATCATGCGGTTTTACATTGTATGATTGGAACCAAAGCCTAACTTGTGTTCCTTCTTTCAAAATGGTGTAAACAGAATTGAAAAATATTTAAACCCGTTGCCGGGGATCGAACCCCATCACCCGCGTGACAAGCTGAAATACTTACAACTGTACTACAACCACATTGGAGACCTATCCAATAAGCCCTTTGCTAAATCAAAAAGCAGTAGGTCTCGAAGAAACAACACATCAGAAACATGCTAAAGACATATCACCTTTCTCTTCTCCTATTGGTCGAATCTCACGTTACTTTCAACAAAATTTATCTTTTTTGATAATCACTAGACTACAAACCCTCTTTATCACGGAAGTTATTGGTCACTCAAGAAGTATATGGGTATTAACAAATATGAATGATATAACGTTCACTCTTATTGACATGAGTCAAATCATTACCGGACAGTGGTTGATCATGCGATTTTAATGAGATTTTGTTCTCGAAAAGTGTTTGGAACATATCCTTCCAACACACACTACGTGAAGGCAACGTGTGTGCATTAGTGGTTTGTTTATTTGCTTTTTTAATTTTCAGAAGTATAAAAAAAAAAAAAAAAAATACTACAACCACAATTGATTTTGTAATTCAAAAATAATTAGTGTCTTCCTCTTTATTGACATGATGCACCAATGCATCACCTTTAACATTTAAAAACTGCACTTCAATTGGTCGTGTTCCACAGTATACACATCGCCGGTCCCTACCATTTGCTCTAACCTCTAGGAACACCTGAAGAATATGAGTCAAATCATTACCGGACAGTGGCTGATCATAGGCGATTTTAATGAGATTTTGTTCTCCAGAAGTGTTTAGAACATATCCTTCCAATACACACTACATGAAGGCAACACGTGTGCAAATTAACTTGCTTTCAGCTGATGCAGCTAGTACCCTTTTTGTTGACCTTAGTGGTTTGTTTATTTGCTTTTTTAATTTTCAGAAGTATAAAAAAAAAAATACTACAACCACAATTGATTTTGTAATTCAAAAATAATTAGTGTCTTCCTCTTCAGAATTAGCATCAGCCTTTGATAAAAATACCGTTTTGACTTTTTATCTTTTATTTTTCTTAAAAAGTAGCAAGTGGTTAAACTTAGCATGCAACAACTATGATGGGCATTTATTGAGAAAAGAAAACATCAACTAAACCGTAACAAATCATGAGAATAAAAGATCTCCTAACATTAATTTTTTTTCTTTTAAATATACCACTTTTAGCATGAATTTTAAAGTTTACATATTCTCTGATTGAAAAGGTATAAAATAAATTTTTTTTCTTCAAAAATAAAATCAATAAAATAATTTTAAACTTACACAATTCAAATTCAAAAACTTTTTTTTAATCATAAACTAGCACAATAACTTGTGTCTTGCACAAGTATTAAGTTTATAATTTATAATTTTTATATTATTATATTCTTTAATATATTTGTCAATTATTTTAAATCTAATATAAGTAGATGTTAGTAGAAGTAAGTCATAATGTATGTAGAAATAAATTAAAAGTTAATATTTAAGGTTTCAGGTTTCAAGATTCATGATTTTATAGTTTAGGGTTCAATGTTATGGGTTCATTGTTTAGGATTTAAGGTTCAAGGTCCACATTTTAGGCATATACAATTAGTGATTTAGGGTTTAGGATTCATGATTTAAGGTTATATGATTTATGATTTCACAATTTAAGGTTCAATGTTTATGATTTTAGGATTTTAGGTTTCATAGTTTATGGTTTCATGCTTTAGTGTTTAGGATTTTAATGTCTATAGTTCATTGTTTCATGATTTTGGGTTCAATGATTTTGGTTTGAGGTCCAGGTTCAGTATTTGGGGTCCAAGATGTTTTGATTTATGGTTTAAGATTTGGGCTTCATGGTTTAAGGTCTTACGAATTAAGGTTTCATTTTTATGGGTTAGGGTTTATATATTATGATTTTAAGGTGTTAGGATTACATTTCATGGTTTACGGTTCATGGTTGAGTGTTTAAGGTTTAATGTTTAGGTTTGAGGTTTACATGGTTTAGGGTTAAAAGTTTATTGTACATGTTTACCGTTTAAGGTCCAGGATTTAGGATTTTAGGATTTTAGGATTTTGAGTTTCAATGTTTATGGTTTCATGACTTATGCTTTGAGGTTTCATGTGTTAGGTTTTAAGGTTTAACGTTGTATGGTTTGGTGTTCTAGGTTCATTATTTTAAGGTTTTCCAGTTTAAGGTTTAGTTTTTTTAGTTCATAGTTAAAGGGTTTAGGGCTTCATGGTTTAAATTCTAAGATTTAAGGTTTCAATGTCTATGATTTCATGATTTATGGTTTCATGTTCATTGTTCAAGGTTATAGGATTTAGGGTTTAGTGTTTTGGTTCATGGTTAAGAGTTAATGTCTAGGGTTTTGATGTCCAAGGTTATGGTTAAGTGTAATGTTTTCTGCTTCATGATTTAAGGTTTTAGTATTTATGGTTCCATGACATAGTGACTAGGGTTTTAATGTTTTGAAATTTAGGTTTGTGGTCATGATTTATGATTTTAAGGTCCAAGGTTCATGGTTTAAGGTTTAAAGTTTTACTGTTTATGATTTATGATTTCACAGTTTATGGTTTAGGGTAAATGTTACGGTTTTAGAATTTTAGGCTTATGGTATAATTCATCAAGACATTACTCTTGTTTTTTAACATTTTAAATTTGTTTCAAATTTTCAAGACATTAAACTAGTTTATTCATATTTTTAAATTTTCATTTTTAAAAAATTTTAAGACATTACACTTGTTTTTTTTTTCTTCATATTTTTAAATTTCATTTTTTTTTCAAATTTTTAAGACATTCCTCTTTTTTTTTCATATTATTAAAAAATTCATTTTTTTTAATTTCAAAACATTCCTCTTTTTTTTAATATTTTCATTTTTTTTATCAAAATGTTAAGACATTCTTATTCTTTTTTTTCATATTCATTTTTTTTTCTAGAACATTAGACTTGTTTTTGCATATATTTAAAATTTTCATTTTTGTCAAATTATTAAGAAATTCCTATTCTTTTTTTAATATTTAAAAAAAAAAATTCAAGACATTACTCTTGTTTATATAATATTTTTTAGATTTTCATTTTTATAAAATTTTCCTTTAAAAAAATATTCAAGACATTACAATTATTATTTCATGTTTTTATAATTTCATTTTCTTTCAAATTTTCAAGACATTCCTTTTGTTTATTTTATTATGTTTTAAAGTTTTCAAAGAAAAAAACAAATTTCAAAGATTATTTTTTCAAGACATAAATGAAACCTTAAATTGAATCCCTAAATATTTAGGATTTCATAGTAAAACTCTAAATATTTATGGTTTATTAATATAACCCTAAATTTCATTTTATGAAACCCTAAATATTTAGGGTTTCATAAATGAAAAATTAAATTCAAATGATAAATATTTGGTGCTTCATAAATAAAATCATAAATCCAAAATCCCAATATTTAGTGAAATCCTAAATTGAAACCTTAAACACTTATGGTTTCATAAGTAAAACCCTAAATACTTAAGGTTTCATAAGTAAAACCCTAAATATTTAAGGTTTTATAAATAAAACCATAAATCAAATGATAAATATTAAAAAAAATTCATAAATAAAATCATAAATCAAAACCCTAAATATTTAAGATTTCAAAAGTGAAATCCAAATTATTTAGGGTTTATTTAATATCACCCTAAATTTAATCCTATGAAACCCTAAATATATAGGGTTTCATAAATAAAAATGTAAATTTAAAATCTAAATATTTAGGGTTTCATAAGTGAAATTCTAAATAATAATGATTTCATAAATGAAACCATGAATTTAAATGCTAAATATTTGGGGTTTAATAAATGAAACCATCAATTGAAACCTTCAATATTTAAAGTTTCATAAATGACACTCAAATTCTTTAAGACTTCATAAATGAAACCCTAATTGTTTACGATTTCATTAGTAAAACCCTAAATATTTAGGGTTTCATAAATAGGGTTTTATTTATGAAACCCTAAATCAAAACCCTAAATATTTAAGATTTCATAAATAAAGTCATAAATGAAAACTTTAAATATTTAGGGTTTAAAAAGTAAAACCCTAATTATTTAGGATTTATTTAATAAAACCATATATTTCAACCTAAATATTTAAGGTTTCGTAAATGAAACCTTAAATGTTTAGGGTTACATAAGTGAAACCCTAAATATTTAAAGTTTGATAAATGAAACCATAAATGGTTAGGGTTTGATAAGTGAAATCCTTAATATATAGGGTTTCTTAAATAAAACCCTAAATTTAAATGCCAAATATTTTGGGTTTCATAAATGAAAACATAAATCAAAACCCTCAAAATTTAAGGTTTCATAAATGAAACACTTATTATATAGAATTTAATTCATGAAACCTTAAATTGAATCACAAAATACTTAAGGTTTTATAAGTAAAATTCTCAATATTTTAGGTTTCATAAATAAAAAAATAAATGAAAACCTTAAATATTTAGGGTTTAACAAGTGAAACACTAATTATTTAGGGTTTATTAATAAAATCCTAAATATTTAGGGTTTCATAAATGAAACCTTAAATTTAAATGATAAATATTTGGTACTTCATCAATGAAATCATAAATCCAAACCCTCAATATTTATAGTTTCATAAATTAAACCATAATTCTTTAAGGCTTCATAGATGAAACCCTAATTATCTATGGTTTCATTAATGAAACCCTAAATACATAAGGTTTCATAAGTAAAACCATAAATACTAGAGGTTTCATAACTAAAACCCTAGGTATATAAGGTTTTATAAATAAAACCACAAATCAAAACCCTAAATATTTAAGATTTTTAATAAATAAAACCATAAATCCAAACCCTAAATATTTAAGGTTTCACAAGTGAAACCCTAACTACTTAGGGTTTATTTAATAAAACCCTAAATTTCATCCTATTAAACTCTAAATATTTAGGCTTTCATAAGTGAAACCCTAATCATTTAAGGTTTATTTAATAAAGCCCTGTATTTCATTATAAATGTTCAAGGTTTCATAATTAAAACCCTAAATGTTTAGAATTTCATAAATGAAACCTTAAATTTAAATGTCAAATATTTGGGATTTCATAACAAAACCATAAATCAAAACTCTCTATATTTAAGGTTTCTTAAATGAATCATTAATTATATAGGGTTTCATTATTGAAACCCTATATACTTAGGTCAAAAGTAAAATCCTAAAGTTTTGGGGGTTCCATAAATAAAAATATAAATGAAAACCTTAGATATTTAGAATTTCATAAATCAAACAATAAATCAAAATCATAAATAATTGGGGTTTCACATGTGAAATCCTAAATTTAAAGAGAAAAAGGTTTATACACCACCGGTGTAAAAATATTTTACACCATCATTCAATCACAACTCTCTATTTATGGTAAGACAGTTGACTTTTATAAAATTATTTCAAAAGTCATTACAATGGTGGGTTATGATTAACCAACTGTGTAAAATAGTTTTACACCAATGGTGTATGGGCATTTTACTCAAATTTAAATGCTAAATATTTTTTGTTTCATAAATGTAATTATAAATCAAAACCCTCAATATTTAGGGTTTCATAAATGAAACTTTGATTCTTTCAGGTTTCATAAATAAAACCTTAAATTGAAACCCAAAATACTTAGGTTTTCATAACTAACCCTAAATGTTTAGGATTTCATAAATAAATCCATAAATCAAAACCCTAAATATTTAGGGTTTCATAAATAAAACAATAAATTATAACCCAAACTATTTAAGGTTTCCTAAATAAAATCATAAATCAAAACCATAAATATTTAAGATTTCAAAGGTCAAACCCTATATTTCATCATAAATATTTATGGTTTCAAAAATGAAACCCGAAATTTAAATACCAAATATTTGGGGTTTCATAGACGAAAAAAAAATCAAAACCTTCAAATTTTAGGGTTTCCTAAAGGAAACCCTCATTATATAGGATTTAATTAGTGAAACCCTAAATACTTAGGCTTCCATAAGTAAAATCATAAATATTTTGAGTTTCATAAATAAAAACATTAATCAAAACATTAAATATTTAGGAATCATGAATAAAACCATAATAAAAACCCATAAATATTTAGGGTCTCACAAGTGAAACCCTAATTATTTAGGGTTTATTTTATAAAACTCTAAATTTCATCATATGAAAGGCTAAATATTTAGAGTTTCTTAAATGAAACCTTCAATTAAAATAATAAATATTTGGGATTTCATAAATGACATTATAAATCCTAACCCTTAATTTTTAAGGTTTCATAAACGAAACACTAATTCTTCAAGGCTTCATAAATGAAACCCTAATTATTTAGGGTTTCATTAATGAACCGTAAATTGAAACCCTAATTATTTTGGATTTCATAAGAAAAACCCTAAATATTGTGGATTTCATAAATAAAATCATAAAATCAAAACCCTAAATATTTAGAGTTTCACAATTGAAACTCTAATTGTTTAAGGGTTTATTTATTAAAACTCTAAATTTCATCCTAAATATTTAGGGTTTTGTAAATAAAATCATAAATTAAAACCCTAAATATTTAAGATTTGATAAATAAAATCATAGAACAAAACAATAAATATTTAGGGTTTCACAAGTTCAACCCTAATCATTTAGAGTTTACTTAATAAAACCTTATATTTCATCCTAAACCTATAAGATTTCATAAGTGAAACCCTAAATGTTAAGGGATTCATAACTGAAACCCTAAATGTTTAGGATTTCGTAAATGAAACACTAAATTTAAATGTCAAATATTTGGGGTTTCATAGATGAAAACATAAATCAAAACCCTCAATATTTAGGGTTTCCTAAATTAAACCCTAATTATATAAGTTTTAATTAATGAATCCCTAAATTGAAACCCTAAATACTTAGGGTTTCATAAGTAAAATCCTAAATATTTTTGGTTTCATAAATAAAACCATAAATTAAAGCATTAAATATTTAGGGTTTTACAAGTGAAATCCTAATTATTTAGAGTTTATTTATTAAAACACTAAATTTTGTCGTATGAAAGCCTAAATATGTAAGGTTTCTTAAATGAAACATTTAATTCAATTGACAAATATTTGGTGTTTGATAAATGAAACCCTAAATCAAACCTTAATTATTTAGGGTTTCATGAAACCCTAAATTGAAACCCTAAGTACATAGGGTTATATAAATCAACCCTTAAAGATTTAGGGTTTCACAAATAAAATCATAAATCAAAATCCTAAATATTTAAGATTTCATAAATAAAATTATAAATATTTGGGGTTTCATAAATGAAATCATAAATACTTAGGGTTTCACAAAAAAAAACACCCTAAATGTTTAGGGTGTCATGAGTTAAACCCTAAATGGTTAGGATTTGATAAGTGAAACCCTAAATATATAGGGTTTCATAAATAAAATTATGAATCAAAATCCTAAATACTTCAAATTTCATAAATAAAGTCATAGTTCAAAACTATAAATATTTAGGATTTCACAAGTGAAACCCTAATCATTTAGGGCTTATTTAATAAACCCTTATTTGATCTTAAACCCTAAATATATGGGATTTCATAAATTAAACCCTAAATTTTTAAGATTTCATAATTGAAACCCTAAATTTTTTAGGTTTCATAAAAGAAACCTTAAATGTTTAAGGTTTGATAAGTGAAACCCTAGATATATAAGGTTTCATAAATGAAACCCTAAATGCATAGGGTTTCAAAAATGAAACCTTAAATATTTAGGTTTTCATAAGTGAAACCCTAGATATATAGAGTTTCCTAAATGAAATCCTAAATTTAAATGTCAAATATTTAAGGTTTTATAAATCCAAACCCTTAATTATTAGGATTTCATAAATGAACCCTTAATTCTTCAAGGCTTCAGAAATGAAACCTTAATTATATAGGTTTCATTAATCAAATATTAAATTGAAACCTAATTATTTAGGATTTCATAAGTAAAACCCTAAATATTTAGAATTTCATAAATAAAATCATAAATCAAAATCTTAAATATTTATAATTTCATAAATAAAATCATAAATCAAAATCGTAAATATTTAGGGTTTTACTAGCAAAACCCTAATTATTTGGGGTTTATTTATAAAACCTTATATTTCATCATAAATATTTATGGTTATATAAAAGAAGCCTTAAATGTTTAAGGTTTCATAAGTGAAACCCTAAATGTTTAGGATTTGATAAGTGAAACCCTAAATATTTAGTGTTTCATAAGTAAAATCATAAATCAAAACCTTAAATATCTAAGATTTCATAAATAAAATCATACATCAAAACCATAAATATTTAGGGTTTCACAAGTTAAACCCTAATCATTTAGGGTTTATTTAATAAAATCTTATATTTCATCATAAATATTTAAGGTTTCATAAATTAAACTTTAAATTAAAACCTTAAATATTTAGGATTTTATAAGTGAGACCCTAAATTTTTGGGTTTCATAATTTAAAGCCTAAATATTTAGAATTTGATAAGTGAAACCCAAG
The DNA here is from genome assembly GCA_014843725.1 of Amphicarpaea edgeworthii. Lineage (NCBI taxonomy): Eukaryota > Viridiplantae > Streptophyta > Magnoliopsida > Fabales > Fabaceae > Amphicarpaea > Amphicarpaea edgeworthii. The sequence goes on along the minus strand of CM026327.1, from coordinate 18,582,626 downwards.
ATATATAAGTTTTTATAAACGAAAACATAAATTAAAAACCTAATTATATAAGGTTTCACAAATGAAACCCTAATTATATATGGTTTCATAAATGAAACCTTAATTATATATGTTTTAATTAATGAAAACCTAAATTGAAACCCTAAATATATAAGATTTTGATTTCATAAATGAAATCCTAAATATTTAGAGTTTCATATTTGAAACCTTGAATTGAAATTTTAAAGGTTTGTGGTTTCATAAGTGAAACCTAAAATATTTAATGTTTCATAAGTAAAATTCTAAATATTTAGGGTTTCAGAAATAAAATAAAAAATGAAAACTCTAAATATTTAGTATTTCATAAATATATAGTGTTTCATAAAGAAAGCCTTAATTATTTAAGATTTATTTAATGAAACCTTAAATTTCATCCTAATTCTTTAAGGCTACATAAATTAAACCTTAAATATTTAGGGTTTCATAAATGAAACCCTAATTCTTTAAGGGTTCATAAATGAGATCCTAATTCTTTAAGGTTTCATTAATGAAATCCTAAATTTCACCTTCAATATTTAATGTTTCATAAGTAAAACCTTTAATAATTAGAGTTTCATAAATAAAATCATAAATCAAAACCCTAGATATGAATGGTTTCACAAGTTAAACCCTAATCATTTAGGGTTTATTTTATGAAATCCTAAATTTCATGCTTAATATTTAGAACTTCATAAATGAAACCTTAATTCTTTAGGATTTTATTAATGAAACTTTAAATTGAAACCGTGAATAATTAGAATTTCATTAATAAACTCCTAATATCATGAAATTTTAAATCATAAACCATGAAATTAAACATTTAATCCTAAACATCAAACCCTAAATGTTAAACCATTAATGAATCTGTTAATTTTAACCTAAATTGAAACCTTAACTTAGGTTTGCATTAATAAAAGCTTAAACTTCACTTGAAATATTTAAAGTTTCAAAATAAAATCTTAATTATTTAGGATTACATAATAAAACCCACATTACACTTGTTTTTTCATCTTTTATTTCAAATTTCCATGATATTCTTCTTGTTTTTTCATTCTTTTTAAAATTTTGAAGACATTACAATAGTTTTTTCACATTATTAAAATTTTCATTTTTTTTCAAATTTTCACACCATTCCTCCTTCTTCATAAAATATTCATTTTTTTTCATTTTTTTAAATTTTCTTTCTTTTTTTTTAAAAATTTTCAAGACATCCCTAATGTTTTTTAGAATATTCATTTTTTTTTATCAAATATTCAAGACAATACACTTTTTTGCATATTTTGCAATTTTTCATTTTTTCAAATTTCCCGGTCATTACACTTACTTTTTCAATTTTTAAGTCATTCCTCTTGTTTTTATAAGTTTTCAATTTTTTTAAAATTTTCATTTTTTTTAATAAATTTTCAACACATTACTCTTGTTTTTTCATATATTTAAATTTTCAAGACATTCCTCTTGTTTTTAATATTTTTTTATAATTTTCAATTTAATTCAAACTTTCAAGACATTACACTTGTTTTTTCATAATTTTAAATTTTTTTTTTCAACATTTCAATGCATCCTTGTTGTTTTTAAAATTTTTTTATAAATTTAGAAAACAATCATCTTCTTTTCTAATATTTTTAAATTTTTTTAAAAAATCATTTTTTTAAGAATTACACTTATTTTTCAAATCTTTCAATTTTTCATTTTTTTTTCTTTTTTTTTCAAATTTTAATGACATTTCTCTTAATTTTTCATATTTTAAAACAAACCTTTTTTTAAAAAAACATTTAGGACATTCCTATTTTTTAAAAATATTTTCTTTTATCAATATTTCAAGACATTATACTTATTATTTCAAAATTTTCAAATCATCAAGATATTCCTCTAGTTTTTTCATATTTTTTAAAATTTTCATTTTTTTTCAAATTTTTAATACATTATAATTGTTTTTTAATATTTTTAAATTTTTATCTTTTTTATAAAATTTCAAGAATTTTATCTTATTTTTAAAATTATTGATATTTTATTCAAAGTTTCAAACATTATATTTGTTTTTTCATATTTTTATTTTTTTTCAAATTTTCAAGTCATTCCCTTGTTTTTTTTTTATGTTTTGAGGTTTCTATCGTATTTTCAAGAAATTACAATTGTTTGTTCATATTTTTAAAGAATTCCTAAATTTTTACATTTTCAAGACGATAGACATGTTTTTTAAGATTTTTAAAATTTCCATTTTTTAAAAAATTTTAAAGTCATTCCTCAGTTTTTTAAAATAGTCAATTTTTTTCCAACTTTCAACACATTTCACTTGTTTTTTTATATTTTAGAATTATTAATATTTTAAACAAATTCAAGACATTCCTTTTTTTTAATAATTTTCACAAAACTCATTTTCTTAAAATAATTTCAAAAAATTCCTATTTTTATTTTTAATTTTCAAAAAAAAATTCAAATTTTAAAAACATTCCTCTTTTTTTTGTAAAAACTTTCAAATTTTTTTCCAACTTTTTAAGATATTAGACTTGTTTTTTTAATATGTTAAAAAAAATTATTTTTTTTCCAGATTTTGAGAAATTCCTCTTGGTTTTTTTAATTTTAAATTTTTCAATAATTTTTTATCATATTCAAAATATTACACTTGTTTATTCATATTTTAAAAAAATTATATTTTTTTAAAAATTTTCAAAACATTCCTTTTGTTTTTTAAAATATTCAATTTTTTAAATTTTCATTACAATACACTTGTTTCTTCATTTTTTTTTCAAGGCATTCCTCTCTTCTTCTTTTTTTTTTTAAATTTTCAAGAAATTATACTTTTTTTTTCAAATTTAAAAAAAAATTATTTTTATTAAATTTTCAAAACATTCCTCTTAAAATTTCAAGATATTATCCTTATTTTTTCATAATTTTAAAATTTTCAATTATTTTTCAAAATTTGAAGACATTCCTCTTGTTTTTTTTTCAGTTTTTTAAATTTTTATTTTGTTACAAATTTTCAAGATATTACAAATTTTTTATATTAAAAAAATAACTTTTTTAAGAAATCCTCTTGTTTTTAAATATTTTTTAAATTTTTAAATTTTTCAAGACATTTCACTTGTTTTTCAAATTTTAAAAATTTTATTTTTCTTAATTTGCAAGACATGTATTTTTTTTTTTATGTTTTCAATTTTTTTTCAAATTTACAACACATTCCTCTTATTTTTTAAAAAAAAATTTCAAGAAATTACGCTTATTTTTTTTAAAAAAAAAATTCTTAAATATTCAAGACATTCCTCTTTTTTTAATAGTTTTTTAAGTTTTTAATTTTTTTTCAAATTTTCAATACATTTCACTTTTTTTTTATATTTAAACAAAAAATCAAATTTTCAAGACATTCCTCTTATTTTTTTAAAATATTCAATTCTTTTCAAATTTTCAAAAAATTATTACACTTGATTGTTTTTTATCTTTTTAAAATTTTCAAGGCATTGTTATTATTTTTTTATATTAATTTTTAAATTTTTAATTTTTCAAGACATTACACTTGTTTTTCATATACTTAAAATATTCTCTTTTTTTTTTTTAATTTTCAAGACATTCTTCTTCTTTTTTAATATTTTTTAAGTTTTTAATTTATTTTTTTTCAAATTTTCAAGACATTACACTTATGTTTTTATATTTTAAAAATTTTATTTTTTTTCCAAAATGTCAAGACATTACAATTGTATTTTCATATTTTAAAATTTTTTTTTTATCAAATTTTCAATACATTATTCTTATTTTTTAATATTTTTTAAAGTTGGCAAGTTTTTTTAAATTTTCAAAACATTACACTTGTTTTTTTATATTTTAAAAATTTCAAGACATTTTTCTTGTTTCTAAAAATATTCTTTTTTTTTTCAAATTTTCAAGGCATTATACTTTTTTTCTTATGATTAAATTTTATTTTTTTTATATTTTTAAGTCCTTTCTCCTTTTTTAAAAATTTTTAAGACATTACACTTATTTTTTCATATTTTTTAAATTTTTAAGACATTTTTCTTGTTTTTTAATATTTGTTTCAATTTTTTAAGACTTTACTCTAGTTTTTCATATTCTTCTAATTCTTCATTTTGTTTTTTTTTATCCAATGCTTTCAAAATTGTCAATATATTACACTTATTTTTTAATATAATGTTCATGAATTTTTTAATCCGTTTTAAATACTATTTATGAATATTTTTATTAAATTTGGGTATGTTTGTTAAATATGATTAATTCTAATCAATGACTATGCATGAATCTTATTTTGTAGTATATTGTAAGCTTATTTTTTATTTTTGAAATGATAAAATTAATATATTAATGCAAGAAAATTATTTAATTATTTATTAAATATAACTAGTTCATAATATTTTATTAATTAATTTAAAACTTTACTAGTAATAAAACCTTTTTTTATATATAAAATAGATAACAACAATAAATTTTATAAATGCGATAAATGTTTAAAACAAGATGTTAACTTTCCGTAAACAACCGATATAAGTTTTTTTATGTTTAATACAATAATTTAAGTTTTAATAGCTTTAACCATATTTTTTTCATAATATTCTAAAAAGACATATTTTAATAATTATTATTTAATTTTATTTATAATTAAGACAAGTAAAACTCCTGAGCTGAAAGAGTGAAAGAACATTGCAGCAATTGTGTGATTTTATTCCTTCCGTGTTTCTTTGCATTTGTTATTTAATTCATGTAATAATTTACATCAAAGAGCAAGTTGGTAGTCTTATGTAAGGCTTTCAGACCACTTTGTTCGCTCAAAAAAGCAAATGCCGTAGAAGTATGTGGTCACAACTCAACAGAATAACCATGTTTAAATTGAATGACAAACATATATAGGGATGAATTTGTAGTTAAAGAAAGCCACACTACTAAACATCCACATAACACAGGTCATAAAATATCCCGAAAGCAACAGATTGATAACCATGTGACGCAGTAAAGACAGTGAGAATCAAATTAAGTATCAAACATTTCACACCACACATCATATGCACTGGTAAGTTTGAAACAGATCCATCCAGCACAAAGCTTATTTGTAAGCACAATTTTATGGCTATAACCAAGCCACTTAAAAGAGACTCCGAAAACTATACATTATGCTGACGAATCCTTAATCATCAACTGTGTTCATAATCCCAACTAAACATGTGTAAGTAAGAACAAAGAGAAACAGAGTCTTGTCACTGATGAAGATAGAACAACTGATTGCAGTAGCATATCAGACAGTAGAAGGGGCAGTGTCTTTCACAATCGTTACAGGGCAAGTCGCATTTGTGGTGACATAACTAGTTACACTCCCCAGCAATACCCTACAAAATCAACAAATTAACACTGTTGATCGATGCAACTTGATAATTTGTAAGTATGTTTCATTTTCTAATTGGAAAATTATACTTTGATACCACATGTTTGATAACACCTACAGAAAGAAAGGAGAAAAGTGTAGATATGACACGAAGAGAGAAAAGATGGGTGTCATTGGATTTGTGTGATACTATATGGTAATCCAACTATGAACTATCCATATCCAATTACCCATTAGCAAGTTAAATTTATGTTAATTTATATTTTTTATTTTGAAATTTTATTAAAGTAGAGAATGTTTATTAAAGATAAAAACTGTATCATCCCTCCTTTTCATCCAACACATCTGTGTTAAAACTTGTATCCTCGAGACTACCACTAGAACCAAAGTTTGAGTCAAGATGAATTTAAACATGGGACAAAACTTAAATACATTTTCTTTTGTGTTTTTAGTATGGAAAATGTTTCATGGACCACTCCATGCTATTCTACAGTCAGGGAGAGGGAAAAGACAGATAAGTATAGGTATGATAGGTATGGATGGAATGTTAGTAAGAAAGTGATGTCCATGCAGTAATCTATGTAAAAAAAATGTATTAAAGGTCAACATAGATTATAAAGATAAAATTCCAATTCCAATTGAAAACCAACAGCAAGGAACAACTGCATGTGTGTAAGTTATGTTGTTTGAAAAGTAATTTAAAGCATTAATGTTATGCATGGAGTAGAGGGCAAAAGGAAGGATAAAAAGGGAAAAGAAAGAAAGAAAGACCTCTGTATGGCACCCAAGCCTCTGCTACCCATGACCAAAGAGTCAAGCTTCAAATCCCCAACAGCCTCTACAATTTTCTCTCTTGCATCCCCCCAGTATAGCTTTGCCACCACACTCACCTATGTATATTCAGTCAAAAACATAATTAACTAAATAAAAACATAAAAACCCAATCCAACAAACAAGACAGTACTTAGTAATAATTGGTAAAGGTGAAAACTAGAAACCTGTTTCTGCCTAGAAGCGGTGTCAAGCAAGTCCAACACCTCAGCATCAGTATCCACGTCATAGTGATGCATCAGCTCCTTCTCACGAAACTCCGACAACGGAATCAGAGCTTCACACACATCACAAGAGCGTAATCAGAATTCGAAGATCCAGATTCCACAACATAATAAAAGGATTTTGATGATAAGGGCAGAATTAAAAAAAAAAAAAGAGAGAGAGAGCTTACGTGAACCCGTGGTGGACCAGAGAAGATTTCGAGATTCACTTGCTTGGGAAGGATTGATGTGAACGATGTAGAGTGTGTCACCGTTGCGGAGAAGATTCTCAATAGCCCATTTCAGAGCGACCTTGCTTCCTTTTGAGAAATCCAAAGCAACCCCAATTTGCCTATCACAGCTCATCGTTACTTTCTTTCACCAAACTCACTCACTCACTCACTCACTATTCCAGTATTCACCTTCGTCGTCGAGCTTTGTTCACTGTTCGGAGAAAGAATCCAATTTGTGATAACGTTTCTTTTCTTCTTGTTGTCGGTATTCCGCGTGTCAAAAGTCAAAACATATATCATATCAACATCATAATAGTAATAAATAATGTTTTTATATAATTAATTAATATTCATAATCAATGTATTTTTTTAAATATGAAAATTATATTTTAAATTTTATAATAAATCATTTTAATTATGATATTTATAGTTTTGTAAAAAAAATTATAATTTAATTTAGAATTGAAAATATAAATATAAATTTGAAGACAAACAATTAAGAGGTTTAAAAAACAATTAAAAGGGTACAACACACAAATAAAGATAAAAGAAAAATAGTTTAAGATAATTGAGAAAAAAAATTGAAAGTTGCGAGCTATGCAAAATAAATATATTAAAATGAGAAGAAAATAATATAGAAAATGTTTAACCGATAGCATAAAAATAGTTAGAATTTCATGCTTATATTAGTATAAGCATAAATTCCTTATAAAAATACCAAAGCTTTATTAGTGTTAACAAATCATGTTAATAATTATTTTATTTATAAAATTAAAAATAACCACTTTTGTTTGTCTTAAAATAGTTAAAATTAAAAAAAAAAAAATTATTCATCAAAAAAAAAAAGTTAAAATTTAAAAAATATTAGATTCTTAGTTTTTTTATTCATCTTTCTATCTTTTCCCTCATTTATTCTTTTTAACCAAATACTTATTTTTGCACTTTATTCGTCATCTATTTAACCAATAAGAGTAACAAAGGACATATCAGTCCATTCAGATGCTTTATTATTTGCAATGGAGTGCATCAAAGAAAAATGGGATGCAGAAAGCAATTGCCTGTTAGGCTAGTTGGGTTCGGACACAGGACCAATTTTTTCAAACTTTTAACTGAAGAGCCCAGCTCAATCCTAATTACTGATTGATTACAACCAAGAAACAATTGAACAACTCATAAAAGAGTACAGAATGCGACCATAATACACGTTTAGAAAATCAATTGGGAAATTTGTTGTCAGTTAGTGAAGTTTCGCAGTATGTTAGTAGTAGAATACAAGACTTTTCATCTTTGTAATTAATTAATTAGAATTATCGCGTCAACACTCAACTGAACAACTCCCATGCTTTATTTGGCTTTCTCTGGGTGATTTTGTCACCATCACGCCTTGCGTATATTCCATGATAAGGGCGATAGTGAAATATATCCCATCGTTGTAATTTACTAGTAATGACAAAGTTTACATCCTCTCTGAATGATCAGAATAAACACCGTTTTGTTCACTCCAATATTTGCTTTTGGACGTACGCTAAATAAAGTTTACCATTAATTTACGCCGAAACATTGGAATTTTATTAATACTACCTCATTATTCTTGCGTGTGATTAACTCTAAGATGTAGTAGAAGACATTATAAGTCTTCTTTTTCGGCCATTATATAGTGCCACAGCACAGGAGACATTGAGCAGAGTAATTGCCAAATGCGCCAAATATAGCGTTCTTCCATTTCTTGACTTGGCCGGCTTCTTGTTTCTACTCTAATTTCACAGTTGCTTTGTTCGTTTTCTTTTCAAGTGCGCATATAGTGGAGTCATTAACTTTTCTTTGAGAATGTGAATGACGGACTAAGTGTATGTTTCTATATCCATTGAAAAAAAAAATACACTTTCCTAAAGTAATAGCAACTAGCAAGTATAATTGGTGTTGTACGAAAACTAAAGAACAACTACAATTTAACAAAAGAAGTTACTACTCCACCGGTTGGTATAATTGAATGTAAATTTGTAAGTTAACACACATACACACTCACTTTTATTTATATATATATCTTAATTAACTCAAGTCACAAGGGATATAATTTAATAGGAAATTGAATAAAAGAAAATGTGTTAAATATTAAAAATTATTATACACCATCACATCATCTATAATTTTGACCAATAAACTCATCACAAACAAACACATTTTTATATCTCTAAGAACATTTTTAATAGGATGTTTAATAAGTTATTTAACTTTTTTTTTTATTATGAGAATAAATGATGTAATTTTACTTATATAAACACTCATATTTAAGTAAGCAATAATTACTTAACAAAATAATGATACCATAAATATAAAATTATATCATAAATAAACTTATATAATTAAGTCAAAAATTTATTCTAACAATTTTAATCTTTAATATTGATGTTATTTTTTTTTATAATATTTAAATCTATATAAATTTATAAGAATTATAAAAGTAACGAACTCTTATAATCCACCACCATATATACTCTAAAATTAGAGTCAAATCTTAATTACACTAACAAACTTACACCTTCTATTAAATGATTCATAATTGTTTTTAAATGCAAATTTACATGAATCCTCCACATGTGAAATGGTCCCAAATACATTCATCCATCTCAGTTCCTAATCCATATATAGGGGGGAGAACAAACATTTGGACACTTATTAATTGGGATGTTATTAACATGCTCCATAAATCCCAAGTTAAGGAATAAAATACTATAATTTATTAATCTGTAGCATCCATCACGTCGTAGGTATTGTCCCTAACCGTTTGCAAATAGATTAACAAGTTAAAAACCGGCATTGACATTATTTTTTAAAATGATTCATTGCAGCCCTGGCATTTTACTGTTGAAATTGAAAGTAGAAGTGGTTGCAACAAATGGCAGGTAAGAGGCACAGCTAGTTAAAAGCACGGTCCAACTAATAAAATCCGACCTTTGAGCCTCAGATGGCTCCGATCAGAACCCACAACAGCCACTGGCCCCACCCCGTTCACCACCGTGTTCTAGTTTATTCAGTGAATAGTTAAGTATCTTAAATAGGCAAATATAGTAGACTTTGTTAGAAGTGAGAAATTTACTTCAATAATTTGAATTTAGTCTCCAGTTATTATTGGAAAATAACTTAAGACCCATGAAGATATTCTTTATTTGCCCTTCCCGTGTTCCAAACCCCAAACTCTTACCTTTATAAAACCTTGTTAGTGCCATTTGAGGGACACAACACACACTCTGCCTCCCTTATCAAATTAATCATTGAATCCCCTCCCGCGAGACGGCGAGAGACAACCATAATTGCAACTCATTAAAGCCCCACCTTACCTATCTGATCATTACTATCATTCTCATTCATCATCATCCTCCGAGAAAAATTATAACCACAACACAACACCTTTATCATTCATATTCATATTCATGGCTATTGACACATCGGTACCTTTTCCTTATCAGTTCCTCCATGACGATCGGGGCGAACATATTCTCCCACCAATACCATCACCTGATCCCAATCACACCAACATCAACGGACATGATTTAAAGCCACAGGACCTGCTCATTCCCCCTGAATTTCGATCACCTACAGCCACAGACATGCATCCTCACTTCATGCTTCAAGACAACACAACCAAATTCGATTCCTCAAGCATTGCTTCTGATCACTTGGAATCGGTAATTAACTCGTTTATTCTTCTATACTATGCCATGTGTCAAAATATAAAACTTTTTTTATTCCCTCAGTTTCTAATTCTAGCTACGACCTTATCATGTTACTTGCTTCTGCTGAAGCTATGGGATTCAGTTAGTTCTCCCCAGTCAACGCTCTCGTCAACTGGGAGCCCTGAAGGTTCTTCTCAGGAACCATGGCCTAACAGCTATGACTTTTGTTGGGACAGCACCTACGATGTGGTGGAGATGTTAGAGAAGATGAAGCTTCACAAAAGGGACAGTTCCAAATACCATCCTGGTTTTGGGAATCAGAGGTTGGAGACCTCAAACGTTGGAGTATGTTCTCTCCTTCAGGAACAAATTCAAGTGAGATAACAGTAACATTGACATTGGACACTTTTCATTTTTACATGGCATAAAGTATTTGCCAACAACATAGTTTTGACTTGGTTGTTTCCTCGTTACAGTTGTCTCGGGCCAGGCAAGAGCAGATTCTGTCTCAGAAGCAAAAACAAACTGCATACAGAGAGCAATTTCAGAAGAGAGGTAATCCTTCACCGTGGCACCATCGTTCACACCTGCAGCAAGCTGGTTCAAGAGGCACATCTTGTGGGACTGGTGTTTTCTTGCCACGTGGCAGAACAAGTGCCCCGTTCGAGTCACGTAAGAGACCAGGTAGTGTTTCAGTAGCTTTGTTGAGTCATTCCTGATGTGGAAAGTGGAATCTCAACCATACCATATTTTTTTTATTCAATCCATCTTCTATGTGGTTCACATGTTTCACACTTTCGTCAAAAGTAATGTTTTGTGATTTGATTAGGTAAAGGTTGCTCCACAGTTCTTATACCGGCTAGAGTAGTACAGGCTTTGCAACTCCACTTTGAGCAAATGGCTGCCACGTCTGGGCCCAAACCTGCTGGCTTCCCTCCCCTACATGGTACTACTTCATTATCAACTGTTATGTAATTGTGTTTTTATGTACACAGTTATCAATCAAAACCTATAGTTCACTTCATTTGATCAACTATCAGTTGCATATCCATTAAAACATTATTTTACTTTTATCATTGTTAAAGTTTATTTTGATTGCAAGCCTTCTGAGAAAAGTGGGAAAAAAGACTAGGCTGTTTTATTTAGATGTCATAACTATTGTCTATTGACTAGGTAATTGGAATATGCATCAAACTGATTGAGTGTCTGTTATTGTTATGTTTGTAGATGTTTTAGTAAGTAACAGGGATGGCATGTATTCACTACAAAAGCGCCAATCACGGGACAAACCGGCACATATCTAGAATGAGATGATTCTGCCCCATGAATGGACCTATTGAAATCTCTGTGCAAGGCATTTGCAGCTACCTCTCTTTTTAGTTTTAACACATTCATCATATAAGCTGTCTTGGCAGTTTCTGCCACAGCAAGAGAAAGAAAGGTTGAAGAAGAATAAATAAATTAAAGAAAACGAACTCCTACTTCATACTTCATAGATTGAATGACGAGTCAATAGTGGCATTATGGATTACAAATATAGTCTTGTTTTGTACTTTGCTTATTGCTTCTTGCATATTGGGGATAAAGTCTAATAGCCTATATATATGGTTCTTGGTGATCGAGGATCAAACAAAAAAAAAAAAAAAATACAATAAAAATCTTGTATAGATCGAAGGATACCAATTAATATTATAGTAATGTGGGCTTAATCTCTTCATATGACTTGAACAAATTCTGATTCTGTTGGTTTCTCATATGAAAGAATTTTGAATGATATAGTCAGAGGAACACATTGAATAAACAACCTCATCAACGACCATCGTTAACGTTCAAGAAATTATGCAAAACACGTCAACTATGACAAGTATCTTCTCCTAATGACGATTAACAAAAATAAAAAGTCATTGGACAACTGCAACGACGTATCCAGTGTCCAGTAGTGCATAAGTATGACGGTATGAAATCTGGTCCTCACAAATGAAACGAGGGCAGTTGCCGTTGATGTACGTAGTACACAAGGAGTTAATCAGATTCTTATGCTATCATTCATTCATTTGTCAAGGTTTCACTTCATTTGGCTAGGCAAACCCCTCATTGGATACTTCTACATCAGCAGTGACATATATGGCCGTTTCTTATAGATTTTTTTTCATGCAAAAAATCACTTTTCTTAAATAACTTTTTTTTAAATAAGTACTCATGTATTTACATAATATTTTCGAAATAATTAAAGTTGAAAAAGTATAAAATTTGATTAAAATCAAAAGTTATTTTGTGGTCACCATATTGTGCACACTATCCTCTACTTTTGTCAATTACTAATCTCTCTTAAAAAAAATTGTTTATCACTACTCATCTCAATTCTCAATCATATTTTAATTCACAACACTCAAACTTAACCTCTTCGTTAAAGAATTCGAATCCAATTTTATTTGCTGAATGATATGTTGGTAAATTGCATATACACCCAAATCGAAGTCTATTTTGAATTATTTCTCATAAAACTAATTATTTTTAAAAGTAATTTTAATGATGGTAAAAAAAAAAACATAAAATTTATGTCGTGTAAATATAGGAATAGAAATTTTCTAAAAATCAAACACTTTTCTTTTTTTTTAAAGAAACTCATGAATATATAATAATAATAATAGAGATTGAACATCAACATAAGAAGTGTCAAAGTAGGATGAGAGCTTTCTAACCCACTATTGAACAAAGACCAGTCATATAATGTTGTATTTAACAATTTCATTTTAGTCATACAAAACTGCTAGGATCTTAGTTTAATTAGATCCATCACATTTTTCCCATCCAATTCAACTCCATTAAAAATGATATCATTTCTATGTAACTATGTTGTCGAGATCCTAATCACCCTCTAGCCGAGAGATATCATGAAGATAATTAAGAGAATAGTCCTATAAGATAATTGTAAAAAGATAAAAATATTATCTTTATCTTTAAGATTAATTTGTTATTTTATGTATAATAAAGATATTATCTTTATTTCTAATTTATCTCTAAATAAAGAGATAAAAATAATATCTTTATCACTAAACCTCCTATATAAACAAGGTTTGACATGGAGTCAGGCAAACTTCACTCTCACTTGCTCTGGCTAGTCTTTCTATCACCCCAAAATTTCTAGACCAGAACATTGGCGCCCATCGTGAGGCTCAATAAACTTCGATACTTACACCACATATCTGAAAATCAAAGAGAATAACAAGCTCAAGCCCGAATCATACTCCCCCAAAAAGAGTGAGGGAAAACACCCCATCCGCCCTACAAGAAATCATGAAGACGACACAACACTTGAAGTAGGCGACATAAGACACCAAGAGGAAAGTCAACGATATTGAAGTAGAACAAAATGCCCATACAGTTGGAAACGATAAGACATGGTGAGGAGACCTCAACTGAACTTTAAAAACCTCCGATTCTACTACAGCTAAGTCCTAAAACACTTTACTTAACCGTTTTCCAAGTATTTGCATCCTTAGTTCATTCGTAGAGTAGAGGGGGTCGGCCCCGTACCTAGGTTTTATTTCTGAATGCATTCATCATATATCATTTGCTTTTCATTAAGCATACCTTCGCCAAATACTTAATTACATTAAAAAAAAGTACATAAAACTGTAAACACATAATAAATTAAAAGTATAAGTAAATTAGAGACGACTCGGATACCATTAGATTCAACTCGGTACAAACTCGACTCAGATACCACAAAATTCGACTTGATACAGAGACAACTCAGATACCACCAAATTTGACTTGATACAGACTTGACTCAGATATCACCAGATTTGACTCGGTACAGAGACAACTCGGATACCACCAGATTCGACTCGGAAAAATATGACTTTACGTATATCGACTCGAAAAAATATATCAAAAATCCTTTTGAGAACATTTAAAGTTTTCATTAAGTTAATACACTCGGATTACAAACTCCCTCTAACACTTATATTATTTTGAAATAGGTATCTATTATAACTAATATGTAGGGCACTCGGAACATATCCAAACAAAAACTTGAAAAGGAAAAGGAATGAAAAGGGAACGGGAATATGACATTTACCAAAGATATGACTAAAGGAGAAGTACTTGAATCAAGTTGACAACAGAATTGCACTTTATAAAAGCCAAGCACGTGGCCTACACGCATGAGACAGAAAGACCAACCAACGTGCGACACGTGGCACCATAGAATACGAGAAGAAACTTCTTGAGGAGCCATAAACGATACATGAACACCTCACTTAGTAAAAATCGATCATGTAATAGTTGAATGATCGATCAACCAAACACCAAGGATAAATTAACGAGGGACTGAAATCAACCGGCTAAAGGCAAGCCAATCCAATATCTTCGTGCTTCATGCTCAAGATTAAAAGAGTTGTGTACCATCCGATCATCTCGTTGACTGGACGATTGCTAATCAACTATAAATCGTAGACAAAGGAAGAAAGACCAATCGCCTCAATAGAACAAGACTTAACCTCTTCACGCTACGCGCTTAAGGCTAAAGGATTGTGTACCATTCGATCATTTTGTCGATGAGAACGATCATTATTTAAACAAACACTGAAAATAAAGAAGCAAAGGTCGACCACTTGAACAAGACTAACCTTAGCCTCTTCGCACTACGCGCTTAAAGCTGAGGGACTGTGTGTTGTCCGATCATTTTGTCGATCAAACAATCGTTATTCAAACAAGACTAACCTTAGCCTCTTCGTGCTACGCGCTTAAGGCTGAGGGGCTGTGTGCTGTCTGATCATTTTGCCAATCAGACGGTTGATGATCTACTTACTACTGAACGAAATCATAATCGCCCTCTAGCCGAGAGATATCATGAAGATAATTAAGAAAATAGTCTTATAGGATAATTGTAAAAAGATAAAGATATTATCTTTATCTTTGAGATTAATTTGTTGTTTTATGTATAATAAAGATAATATCTTTATCTTTAAACCTCTTATATAAACAAGGTTTGACATGGAGTCAGGCAGACTTCACTCTCACTTACTTTGGCTAGTCTTTCTATCACCCCGAAATTTCTAAACCAGAACAGTAACCAAATTGTCCAAATCACTACTAACCACACTTTCCTCCACCATGACCTCGACAAATTTTCAATAACAAGGTCATCATGATTCCAAAAATAACTTATAATTTCATTTGCCATAAGAGTCTGCACGTCCAACCATTTCCAGCATTTCGCCCAAATACAAGATGAAAATATGCATTCAAAAAATAAATGAGCTACAGTTTATGCCAAAGCACCACAAAAGGTGCATGTTGTATTATTATTATTATTATTATTCATCTAAATGTTACGCCTGCAAAGGTTAACCCTTGTTAGGATCCTATTAAGAGATAGTCTCCAAGCAAAGGCCACCAATTTTAAGTACAAAGCAATAGACCAAAGAGCTTTGAAGAATTCTAAATTTTTTTATGTGAGCGATTTCTTTAACACAAAGACAACATTCTTGACTAAGAATGTCTCATCATCCCAACTTCAAATATCAACTGCCTCATTAACTAGTTGAGCATTTTCAATGACAGCATACAAATCACGTGTCGATTGTTGTTCCCAAACAAAGAATTCCCTTCATCAATCCAATTTCCAACACCACTCCATGTTATTCTAGGGTTCCATATTAGATAACATAGCATCTTACTACAGTGAAATAGCAAAAAGTCTAGGATATTTTAACATTAGACTCTCATTACCTAACTAGATTTCCTTCCAAAAAGATACCTCTGTGCCACTTCCTAATTTTTGTTTCAATTGCCCCCAAAACCAATTTGATTCACCATCATGACAAATTTGACATATATCCCTCCACCAACTTGAATTTGGATGATTTACTAGAAGATTATCATTAATATCTGCTTTTCCCCTAATAACTTAACCCATAGAGAATTTTTTTCATTTAAAGATCTCCACGTCCACTTTGCTAAGAGTGCTTTGTTAAATAAACTTACCTCACAGATCCTTAAACCCCCCTTACTTTTGTCTCTGCACACATTTTCCCAGCTAACCCAACATAATTTCCTCTCATCCTCTTTAGCTTCCCACAAAAAGTTGCGTTGAAAATATGTTATTACCTTGATTACCTTAACCGGAGCTTTGAAGAAGGAGAGGAAGAACAAAGGTATAGACGAGAGGACAGAGTTTACTAGACAGATTCTTCCACCAAACGATAATTTGATTACCTTAATCGGAGCTTTGAAGAAGGAGAGGAAGAACAGAGGTATAGACGAGAGGACAGAGTTTACTAGACAGATTCTTCCACCAAACGATAATTGCTTGTGCCTCCAAGAACCAAGCCTTTTCTTCAATTTTTCTAGAATTGGGCTCCATGTCTCCAATCGCTTATAGTTTGCACCCATTGATAGTCCTAAATAGATAAATGAAATCTTCATAATCTTACATTTAAGCACAGTTGTACATCTCTGAATCCACTCCATCTTTGTAGCCACACCCGCTACCATACTTTTGTTGAAATTGACCATTAAACCCGACATAATCTCAAAAAACTTCAAGACTACTTTTAAAATCAACACATTTTGCATAGTAGGAGTCCCCATAAACCGTGTGTAGTCCACAAATTGCAAAGTTAAAACACATAGACTATCAAATCCAATTAGACAACCTTGGAATAATGCTTTAGATATAGTTTCCCTCGTAAGGGCACTTAGCCCTCCCGCCACTATCAAAAATAAAAAGGGGCAGAGGGAGGAAGTAATATAAAATTTACAGATGTTAAAGTTATCCTATACTAACTTTTACGCAAACTAGCCATTAGAGTCAGCCCCTGTTGAAGTAAATACAAGTAGGTTCCTTTTCACTATTTGTACACGAAAAAAATAGCCCTTCACTCTAACTTGATTAATGTAGAATAAAAATCTTTTTTGAAACACAGGAGATACGCAAAAAGGCAGAAGCAAACATCATCCCTCCATAAATCAAAACAAAAACGCTTGACCAAATCAAACAGTGATCAACGTAGGACCCATATCATGTGGCATTCACGGGTGAAGTTCCAATCTTCATCGTTGTCAGGAAGCAAAGAAATTGGATGTTAGTTACTACTCAATACCACGGTGAAAATTAAAACTGATAATGGGTCCAATATTAATTAATGGTTGGATACAATACAAGAGATAAAATGTAAACGGAGGTTGAGTAAGAGTTGTATTGCACTGAATTTCCGGCACCGTTATATTTGTCTTCAGCGTCGGTTTCTCTAATGACTAACGTCTAACGAGTTTGTCGCAAAGAGAATACAAAAAACAGACAATTAAATGAATTAATCGATTCATTCAAAGTCACGGATTAACAACAACAAATGCATCTAAATTAAACCCAAAGCATCTCCGATTTCATTATCCACTATCAAGTAGTATTATGCAAATTGAATCAACAAAAAGGAATAAAAACTATGAATATAATTAACAAGAAATTGGGGGAAGATCAAAGGCGTCATCTTGCGGCAGTTTACTGAAAGCGACGGTGGAAATGAAAAAGCCCAAGGCGTGACCGAGCACGGCGACGAGGAAGACACCGCCGTTGAAGGACATGAGGGCGAGCATGACCAAATAAGCGAGGCCAACCCTGAGGACATGCAAGAGGGTTTTAATCAGACTGGAGACAACATGGTTCGAACCGGGTTTGATGAAGCGGGTGTGGGAGAGGAGCTCGACGAAAACAGCCATGAGGAAAACGAAGACCAAGGCCAAGACGTACATTCCAGATTTGCCCCCGGGCCAGTTATTGAAGAGAACATCGGTGTCTTTCCCCCAGAAGAAGGTCATGTGCATCATCATCTTGTGGTGCATCATCATCCCCATGGTGCCGTTTGTCGACGGCGCCGTTGAGGCCATGCCGTGCATGTGTCTATCATCCATGGCTATGGTCTGGTTTGGACTTGGAATTGTGGGAGATCTAAATTCTAAAGTGATGCCATGGCTAGAGCTAGGTATGGATAAGTAGATTGGCCTGTTGGGTGAGTAATTAATGAGATGGAACTTGGAAGTAGTACAATGGTGATAGTACCACGGTATTAGCAGCCCTATTAGGAAACATAATTTGCATTTCTACTGTACTACTGTATTTTTAATTTCCCTTTTTTACTCACACCTAATTTCATTTAATTGAAAAAAATAACTAAAACCTAAGTGGAAGTGGAATTGCATTCGAATTCTTTAAGTATTTTTTAAAAAAATTTTAACAAAAATTAATCATTGAAAAAATAAATATAGATACTTCGCATCACAAATATTTAACCTTTTTTAAGAAATTTATTAAATAAAAAATATTAAATCATGGGTTAAATATGTTTTGGATGTCTATGAAATATCTTCTTTTTTTTTTTTTACTTTTTAATCCCTATAAATTTTTTTCTCTGTTTTAGGTTCTATAATTTTTTTTTTAAACAAATTACAACAACACCTCCTAAAGTTTGCTTCAATTACACATGCATTTTTTCTTTTTTTTACTATTATTTTAGCACCCCTACTTTAACTGTGTTAAGTTGCTATTAGTTTTTTAAATGAATTTATATTTAATTTTAATTGATTTATTTTAAAATCTGTAATTATCCTTATATTTAAGTAACCGAAAAGAAAACATTCTTCTAAAGGGGAGAGAAGGATTGCTCCTGTGTTTCATGCTATTGGTCTTCTAAAGGAGAGAGAATGGTTGTTCTTTCTCTGTTTCGTGTGATACTGTTCAAAGGGAGAGAATTGTTTCTCATCTTCTCCAAATGAGGGATATTTTTCTTGTATGTAAGTTCTCTATCTCATCTACGGCTCGCAACTCTACAATGATGCCGAACCCAACTTATCCTTTGACATTTTAAACTCATCATACATATACCCCTTAAATTTTAAACACATCACACATGTATCCCCTTAACTTTTAAAATCATCACATGTATCTCTGAACTTTTTAATACATTACAAACGCATCCCCTATGTTTAAAAAAAGAAGATAAGGACATTTTTTAGAAAAAAATAGAATAAAAGTCATGTGTCACTCACATGATATAAAAAGTTAACAGAGTTAACTCTGTTTACAGTGTAGAGAGTGCAAATGTAACAGGATACCAAAAGTTAAGGAATTTTGTGTAGGAATAAAAAAAAAGGAGGGGGTGCACATGTAATTGAGGTAAACCTCAAGGAATTTTGCTATAATTTACTCTTTTTTTAATTTTAGGTCTCTTATGTAATCTTTTCTCCGTTTTCTAATTACGTGACAATTTTTGGGTTCTACTAGTTCAAAATGACATCATTTAGGTTTAATTTAGAAACTCTTTTCACACAATGAAGTTCCTATTTTGTTACAAACTTGAAAGGGAGAAAATGTTAGAATTTTACGTTGTTTTTGTGAAGAGTTCAGAAACTATTTTCATCGATTAGTTTAATTTAAGTTCATTTCAATTAATTAAGTTACTAAAAGAAAAATTATACTAGCCAAAGCAAAAATTTCTTCAATTTCTTTAAGTAGCCTCTTATCATCAAAGTCATCATCCTTACCAACAACTCTGTCCTTCTAACTGTCCTCAAACACAACACTGTTACCATCATTCTCATTGTTATCAATTTCAACATCTTCAACTACAACATCATCACTATCAACATCATCTTAAGCATTAACATCAGTACCAATCTCATGTCCTTCAATTGCAATAGCCAAATGCTCGAAAAAAACCTTAATTGGAATGTTTTTATTACGATCCACGTGCCGTTTTTATTATGATCCACGTGCCGATGATCCTGACCCTCCACAAAATCGACATAAAACCCTAGCCTCTTCTCCCTTTTTGAGTTCACAAAAAGAGAATTTTACTATGTGGAAAGAGTTTTTAAATTAAACCTAAACAACATCATTTTGAACCAATAAGGATAAAAAATTGTCACGTGAAATATACTTACGTGACACACAAACACATTATCAGAAAATAAAGAAAAGATAACAATAAAATCCAAAATAAAATAAAATTATAAGAACCTAAAACATAGAAATTTTTTTAAAGGAATTCAAAGTAAAAAATAATAAAAATAATAAAAAATATTTTTTTTTTATAAGGATTCAAATTTTATTTAAGCCTTAATTCATTCATTTTTATTTAAATTTTTTTGTTATATTAATAAGTTGTTGATGTAATTGTAGTTAAATCCTCACAAAAAAAAATGTAGTTACACTAAAAGAGTAAAATTATAAATATTTTTTATTTAAATTAAATTTTCATAACGCAAGTAATAAATGTAATATTAAATGCTATTACAAATAAATAAACAATTAAATTCTTAAAAACAAATTCAAAATTAAGAATGTATTACTTTTGAATTTAACAAATATTTATTGTTAATATTTATTTTTGTTGGTTGGAATTAAACACGGTACCATTAAAGTTTATATACTCACACAGTACCTTTAGATTTTTTTTTTTTTTTTTTTTAGCTAACCTGAGTTAAGCCCCTTTGTATTTATTATTAATGTTGAAACACTTGTATATTGTCAATCAAGATGATTATTGGTATATTTTTAAATTAATTATTATAAAAATAAATAAATTTATGGTAATAATGATTTATGATTGGATAATACTATAATAGTATAAAATTATTTTATATCATTTTTATTATGTAAAATTATTTTACATTACATAATTAAGTTCTCTATTATTTTTGACTTATGTAAAAAAAAAAAAAAAAAGAGAAAAGAGAAAAGAGAAAAGAGAAAAGAGAAAAGAGAAAAGAGTAATTCAATGCAAAACAGAAATGAATGATTTCGGTCCAATTAAAACATGACTTGCGATAGGGCGATGTTGCCGTGATACTTGGCTGCTACCAGCACTAGCGGTCAAACTCGCATAACCCTTCTTATGGCGTGTTGACGTGGGGCTAACAACGCCATTAATATGCCAAAAGAGGTCCAAATCTTATGCTGTGCTTGTCTGCAGTTATTATGATAAATAAATAAACGCGTTACGTTTGTCATTTTTTTAATTTTTTTTTTAGGGAATGCAACTTTTGTAATTATACATCCATCGATGAGGTTTTTATTCCTACAATTCACGCTCAGTAAAACAGGCTTGTTCTTTAAGCAGGTTGTTAAGAATTTAATCGTTAGCCAACAATGTGAAAATATTATTAAAAAATACAATTTTCATTTCAATAACTTTAAACGTTTTTTCTTTTAGGCTTAATATTCGTTCTTCATTTTTTTTTTATCTAATCAATTTCATCATAATTTTTGTTAAAAATACTCAATTTGTTAAAAATACCCCATTAAAACTTTGTCATCTCATTTAATCTCATTTTAATTATCTCCCAAGAAACGAATAGATTTTGTACTTTCTTTTTTCTTTGATGAAAAAAAATTAATTCTTTAAACATAGAAAAAAATTCATCTAAGAAAATACTCTATCCCTGTCCAAAAATACTTTATCTGTAGAGGAAAAAAATGAATTGTATCTTATATGATTTTAGTGAATATTATTTTTGTTCATTTATTTCTTTTATTATTTGTATTTATCTTTTTTACCTTTATTTGGGACGTTTTGGATGATAAGTTAATTTTCTTTCTATTGTTAAGTGTCAATTAGGTGTAAAATTTTCTTTATTCTAAGTTAAAAGTTATTTAACTTCTCATGAGAATGCGGAATGGGACCCACAAGGGTGTAACATGTGAGCTAGAGCTCGTTGAGATTCAAAAGACTTCCGAACTCGTTCAGAATGAGATTGGAGTCGAAGGTGTTGTAAGCGAGGTAAAACGTTTTGAGGGTTGAAATTGTTAATATATATATTTTTTAATTTATTTTATTTTGTAATTTAAAATTTTGAAAAAGTTATTAAGAAATTATTTTCTTAATGACTTATTTTTCTTAACGGTGATTAAGTTATTCCTTAACGACTATATATGAGACATGGAAAAAAATAATTATTATAAATTGTTATATTTTTTAAATAAGAGAAAGAGTTTCAACGGATTGTCGTATCTTGGAAGAGAAACGTAAAAAATACAAAACCTCTATTATAGTGAGACGTTTTCTTTCTAAAAATAGCAATTAGCGTGTTTCAACCTAAGCTACTTTTAAAATTTTTTATCGAAATTGATTTGTTAAGGTGTTTCTTGACTTTTCTATGTATAGTGTAATTTTAATTGTTAATTTTTCCAACAGAAATGGTGCTCATGAAAGAGGGGATGGTTTCGGTGAGGAGATTGCTGACGAGGGAGAGAGTTTTGAGTCGCCGAATGTTGTCGAAGCTCACCGGAATCTCATTGAAGAAGTTGTTGGAGGAGAGGTCGAGGGTGGTGAGGCGGTTAGGAAGGGTGGAGAGGAGGTTCTGGGAGAAGTTGAGGTGGCGGAGGGCGTCGCAGACGAAGAACGCAACAATGGGGAGAGTGGTGTTGAGATTGTTGAGAGAGGAGAGCGAGGGCATGCGAACAGAGTGTGACGATAGGGATTGGCTCAACGAGTTGGAGATTTGAGAGGTCGAGACT
This sequence comes from Amphicarpaea edgeworthii, assembly GCA_014843725.1. Lineage (NCBI taxonomy): Eukaryota > Viridiplantae > Streptophyta > Magnoliopsida > Fabales > Fabaceae > Amphicarpaea > Amphicarpaea edgeworthii. Next base: position 18,559,821 of record CM026327.1, on the reverse strand, counting down.
GTTGACGCCATCATTTGGATGGATGCTCGCAATTCTTCTATCTGTAGGCATGTAAATATGACCATTCTTTATAGATTATATTATTTTTGGCTTATATATGATTTTGGTCCTTCAATTTGTCATTAAAAAAAAAAATTTAACGCTAAAATAAAATCTCCTGATTTTAATCCTTCAAGATCCTAAATTTAGTTCGTATTTATTAATTTAATTATTTTAAATCAAATAATACTATTTTTGGCGGCTCAACCGCCAGAATATGTAAAAAAAACAAAAAAAAAACTAATGATTCATCCTCACAGGCCGTTCGCCGCTGCCTCTAGCCTCACAACTCACCGCCTCTGCTCACTCTCTACCCCTTCCCCTCCTCCTCTGTCGCCACCTCCACCACTCTCCACATCTCTGCCGCTTCGCACACGTTCGCGTTGTACGCAACCGCGTCGTCCGCATCGTTCACGCCCGCTTCGATCGAGTTCGCACTCGCGTCGTCCACTCCCGCCGTCATCGTTCGAGTTGTCCGTGCCCACGCAGTCCGCGTTTGTGTCCGTGCAATCGGCGTCTGCACCCGCGACATTTGCGCTCGTGTCTGCATCGTTGCGTCCAGATCTGTATCAGTGACGTCGTCCAGATCTGTTCTATGTTGTCATTCTAGATCTGTGTTGTCATCGTGTCATCATAGAGATGTGGAGGACGGTGGCAATGGAGGGAAAGAGGTAAAGGGCGCGGCGGAGGCGGTGAACGATGAGGCCATAGGCATGGCAAACGGTTCGTGAGAATGAGAGCACCATTAATTTTTTTTCTTTTTTACATATTCTAATAGTTTTTAACCGTAAAAAATAATATTAATTGATTTAAAATATTTAAATGAATAAACCGGACAAAAATCAGGGTCTTCAAAGATTTGGAGACTAAAATTTAAAGATTTATTTTTAGGGACAAAAATTTTTTTGATGATAAATTGAAGGACAAAAACATATATAAGCTTTTTTTTTCCCACTAAAATAGATTAGTATTTAAGTTATATAATGTATGTTGGTAAAATAAACTTATATAATGTATGAATAATTTTATATTTTTATTAATATATAATTATATTTCAACAATTGAATTGTTCAAATTCATATGATATATTCTGTTATGTCTATATCTCCTCTCACTTACAAGTAATCATTGTTTGTTACGCTGCATAGATCCAAATGTACGCCTCCCTTTTGACCTCGTTCCCAAAAACTAACCAAAGGAGATACGTTACCGTCCACACTAATCTAGAGACAGATTGAATCGGACGGAGGAACGAAGGGAGTCGTGGCGAGTGGTGAGAGAGACACACAAGAGTCAGAAAATGTAACACATACCCACTGCATGCATAGCAGAAGTTAAGGGAGAAAAAACAATATTTTCCTTTTTATTATTTTAATATTAATAATTTTAATGAAGTGTCAACATCTCATTTGATGTATCTAATAGTTAGTGTCTAGGGAGTACGGCAGTGTCAAGTCTTTCTTATGATCCATATATATTCCTAATTTTCAATTACATAGAGCAATAATTCAGTTGTGCATATCAGTATCAAAATAATAATTCAGTGATACATGCGAAAAACGAGCAATAGTACTTTCCGGATTGCAATCTCTTCTAAAGATAAGATTTTAGGGCTGGACATCAGAATTTTTTGACCGATTGTAGTTGTCAGATATATCTATTAGCATTTGCAATCAGTTGAATTTTCCTACTGCACGCGGAACCCTAATTCCTTCCTAGCCATTCAAAACAAACAAGTGTATACATTAATTTTTTGTCAAAAAGTTCTATACCATTTGATTTGAAGGTGATCGTACGTGTTCGTTCTCTATCAGCATGGGAGTAATGGCCAGTTACAGGTAAGAGAAGTCTTCGACATATGCTGAACATAATTATGAGATTAACAAAAGTAGGGAGACACACACTATATTTAATTTGAAGAATCTTAATTATTGGAATCACTCTAATCAAGGTAATTATGAAGTGCAAACGAAGAGATGGGTTAGCTAAGTACAAGTCGGTCGAAAAGAAGTGCGAAACAAATGGAAAAGAGCCACATGGAGCACCAGAACAGCTAGCGAGTTGATCATGTTCAAAGATGAAAATTATACTACTATTAAGATTGGGATGCAAAATTAACTAACTATAGGTTTGTTATAAGTACTTAAATGCTAACGGAACAATTTGTTTTCACATCTCTCTCCCGAGACAAGTATTGGATAAAATTGGGACACTGAAATATCCATGTGACCAGAACTTCAATGTCGAGTACAACGTCTTAAATCAGCTATACAATGAAAATGACTAATGATGCTACTCGTACCCGTCTAGATAGTAATAACAAATTGACTTTCTATTACATAAAACTAAAATAGTTTAGTACTTGAGTTTTAGATCAAAGTTTGGAATTCGATTTTTAATTTGAATATTGAATTGTAATTGAAGATAGTATAATTTTACCTCAACATGAATTAATTTAGTAGGAAAAATTAAATAAATGTTAAATAAAAATCTGAAATATCTCCCGTTAGAAAAAACAATTAAAACAAATGGAGTACTTCGTTAGGTCAAATAATTATAATGAGGGAACTGAAGACATGATGAGTTATCAGTTTCACTTTCAGTGTCCTGCGCCTTGATAGCATAGGCTCGTTGAAAACAAGGAAATAGGTGTTGCGTGTGAAAGTCTCGTTAGAATTCGTAATTAATTAATACTATTAATATATATATTAATGCATTAGCAAAGTCGTCGTTGATTACAAGTCAATAAAGAGATAGAAATTAGAATAGAAAATCCTCATTGTGTGAAAGATACATGCACCTGGCTGGCACTAATTAAAGAAATTCGTTTATATATAAAGAGACTGAACCCATGTGATTATTCACACCAATTTGATAGACATAGACATAGTGATATATAGTAGCACCAACAAAACAAAACTCTTAATTGTGCAAGTTAGGAGATTGGTTGATGGAAATTACTCAAAGGCAGCACCGATTGGTTCTAATACCACCACCATTTCAAGGCCACTTAACTCCAATGCTTCAGCTAGCCACAATCCTTCATTCAAAAGGGTTCTCCATAACCGTGGCACATGCCCATTTCAATTCCCCGGATCCTTCTAATCACCCTAACTTTACTTTTCTACCCTTGTTCTATGGTTTATCTGATACCCACATCTCCTCCAAGAATGTTGTGGATGTTGTTGCAACCTTAAATACCATGTGTGTATCTCCAATTAAAGAGTCATTACTTGATCAAATTGAGAAAGCAAATTTGAATCATGAAAACATCGCTTGCGTCATCTACGATGGATTGATGTATTCCATCGATTCTGCGGCCAGAGAACTAAAACTACCCAGCATAGTCCTCCGAACCACCAGTGCCACTAATTTGCTCACTTATCATGCGTTTGTTCAGCGACAAACTACCGGTTGCCTTCCCTTGCAAGGTATTATTATCATAAATCCTTTAATTTGCCAAATGATAATTGAATATTGCTTTATATTTAATGATAATTGTTCATATCGCCCTCTTAGTAGGGCCGAGATCTATGTGTCTTGCATGCACTCGCTCAAAGTCAGTATGTATGTATCTCAAGTATATTTAGAGTATTGAATACGTACCTTTATCTCTTTGTGTTGAGGTATTTATGGATGAAAAGGTAGGTTTCAGGCGACAAATAAATCTTGGAGGAGGATATCACTTGATAAAGGAATTTGAATTATGTTTCCTGTTAGTTGCCTGATAGTTATCCGAAAAGTGAATTGACGGAGTAACAACTCGACGCCTTCTTGGTTCTCAACTTTAGGTTACAATAATTTAAAATTACTAAAATATACTAGATACGTGTTTTATTTATCGTTGAAAGAATAAAAAAATAACATGGTTCTATGCGAAAAATTTGAAGCCATGGCCAAGGTTATTGTGAAAGAATGTTGGATGCTAAAATAATTATTTTACTTGTATGTTTTTTATATAATATTATAGAGTAAAATTACTTTAATTTTAAAATTTAAAACGTGACAAGGTTTTGACTATCTATCTTTTAGTACGTGCAGATTTGGAGTTGGTGCCAGAACTTGAACCGCTCCGATTCAAAGACCTACCAATGTTGAATTCCAGTGTTATGCAGCAGGAAATAGCAAAATCAATAGCAGTAAGACCTTCTCTGGGAGTAATCTGCAACACAGTGGATTGCCTTGAAGAGGAATCCTTGTACCGGCTACACCAGTTGTACAAAGTGAGTTTCTTTCCCATAGGCCCTTTACACATGATTTCTGAAGAAGATTCCTCAAGCAGTAGCTTCGTGGAAGAAGATTACAGCTGCATAGGTTGGCTCAACAACCAACCAAGTAAATCTGTGTTGTATGTGAGTCTGGGAAGCATAGCTAGCTGGGAAGAGAAAGAGCTAACTGAAGTGGCTTCTGGTTTAGCCAATAGCAAGCACTATTTCCTTTGGGTTATTAGACCCGGGACAATAACTGATGTTTCAGAGTGGCTACAGTCACTGCCTAAAGATGTTAGAGTGGCGATATCAGAAAGGGGTTGCATTGTGAAATGGGCACCCCAGGGTGAGGTTTTGGCACACCCAGCTGTGGGAGGGTTTTGGAGCCACTGTGGTTGGAATTCCACGTTGGAGAGTTTGTGTGAGGGAGTGCCAATTATGTGCCAACCTCATTTTGGGGATCAGAGGGTGAACGCTAGGTTGTTGAGCCATGTTTGGAAGGTGGGTATAGAGTGGTCCTATGTCATTCAAAGGGATGAAATTCAAGGTGCAATCAGAAGACTCATGGTGAATCAAGAAGGGAAGGAGATGAGGCAGAGAGCATTCAAATTGAAGAATGATATTAGGTTAGCTGTGAAAGCTGGTTCTTCTTATGATGCCTTCAATAGGTTGGTCAAGAGTATCTCATCAGTCAACAATCTCTAATTTCATTTCATTTTCTTAGAAAGAAAATAAAATAGTTGGATTGTGATATAGCTTAATTTAGGGGAAAAAAACTAGGGTTTGTTATTTTTGTTGATGCAGGTGCGCTTCATGGCTTTGATTAGTCAAGTTTAAAACCTCTGAGTAAACATTAACAGAAAAGATGAATTTGCGAAATTGATCATTTTAAAATGTACTCATCGTTAATGGGAAGGAAACATAATAGAGCTTAGGAGTACCATTTAAGTTAGAAATCAAACGCACGTGGCAAGACCGCACCGCAAGAGGATAAGTGCAACCGAGTAAAATCGAATCTTGGATATTTATTAATTAATGCTAAGTTTGGATAAGATTTTTCAGCACTTTGTCCTTATCGAATACTGACATTTATTAATGCATGAGTTTCAGACGAAAAAATAATACTACTATTTTCAAATATGAATATCATTATAAATAAAGTAACGAAAAAGTAAATTTGAAGAAATATTTAATAAAAATATATAAAAAAGAACAGAAAAAATAAAATAATACTATTTAAAAAAAATAAATTAGTCTGTTTTTTTAATAAAAGCTGAAAATATAAATAAAGATACGTTTGGTTAGATGTTGGAAAATATTTATAAAAAATGGATAAATTTGAAAAAAAAAGAAATTATCCGAGTTTTCTAAGGTGAACAAGTCATTTTAAAGAAATTATCCGACTTTTCGTGAGAAAAAACAATACCCAGGTAGGTTTGATTTCAACAATGTTGGCAATTTGAGTAATCCGGCATATTCGGTGAGCCTATTCAAGCCGTGTCACATACAGATCAATAAGAAATTGTATAGGCCATAAAATTTCTTGCTTAAATAAACCGCTTCAATTCCTACACAACGAAAGACTCTTCTCTTGATTGATTCATCATACTTTAGTACTCATCTTGAATTTTATTTTATATATGCATGCTAAGCTTAAAAATATGAAGATAGTTAACAAGTGTATAAATTGCTAAAATAATTGTACATGAATAGTATAGTATATACCAAAGCATAAGAGATTTATCCACAAGGAACGCCATTATAGCAAAAGATTATTATTGTTATGCGATGGTCCGATACCATGTGATTCCAATGAATTTTCACATGAGAGGTTATGAATTGAAAAACATGGTGATATGTGACATCGGCAGAGCTCCAGATTTGTTCTTGGTTCCTTGAAGAAATCCATGGTAGGGCAATTTAAGAAGCTTGAGAATATTAAAAACAGAGAGATACATAGCATAACATAATACAAAACACAGTTCCATTCCATGAGTTGAGAGTGGATGGGGTTGGGTCTTCAGTCGGTGCGTTGAATCTGAACGATCCTGATGAGATTCGTGGGGACAGTCGGGGGTTGATGAAACTTGGGGACAGTGAGAACGAGAAGGCCGTGACGCATGCTGGCTTTGAGTTGTTGGAGGTTACCGTTGTCGGGGATCTTAAACCTGGTGACCATGTTGCCGCTCTCCACGCTGACTTGGAGCAGCCTCTCCTCTTGGAGCTCAACCAGGACGTCCTCGTGGCTGAAGCCGGGAAGCACCACCTTCCACACGTGCTCTCTGGGAGTCTCTCTCCAGTTCACACGTGTGTTCACCGATGATGACCCGAACCCGAATTCGAAGCCGGGGAAGAAACTTGAGATGGAAGGAGGGAGAGGAAAGTCCACGAATTTATCCCACAGACCCAAGGGAGAGGAGTTGCCATCATCACCCTGCTTCTGGTTTATTGGAACTATTGACATCCTTCCGGAACTAGAAGCTGCCGCTTGCTAATTATTGCGCCTTTATCTTTCTCAATGTTCTGTTCTGGAAGCGAAGATGAGACGGCACAAATTATTTATCCTTCTCTCATCATTTAAAAATCTAAAAATAATATATTTATTTTAATTAATGGGAGTGAGGAGTGAGGAAACAGGTAATCTCCACTCTTCAAATCAAACAGATAATTCCTACCTTAGTTGGATCGGGCCTAAATTCAATTGGGCCAACAAGCTATGTTTGGACGCATGACTCATTCAATGGAGTAGGGGATCCAGGAAATTTGCCTAGTTTTCGATCCTCCGTGTACCAGAACTGTATGAGTTTATGTATACCAAAAATGCTACACAATAAGACCACTCCCTAGTCGAAGAGAAAATGAGTTTTGTTGAGTAAAGAATGAGAATAATAAACAATGATCATTAAGTTTTATTTGAATTATTAAGATTAAAAAATAAATTTACACAACTTTAGTTTCCATTATCTTTTTTTTTTTTTTTTTGTTGGTTGCCATCATCGATAATTTATTTGATTATTAATTTCTCCATCATCCCCTGCTTATTACTTTCCATTTATTATTCCTGTAAGTGTTGTAGGACTGATTAAGCAAGGTGCAGGCAGGCATGCGAATGCACGATATAGGAGAGTCGTTGCTTGTTACATTACATCACATGCATGCGGTTTCTTTCTTGATTTACTTTGCTGTGCAAAAAGCTATTGCTGTTTTTACCTTTTCTATTAATCTGCATTAATAGCACGACATTTCCTCTGTCCTTCCCTTTCAAATTACATGAGTAATACACATGCGTGTGTAGTGTACGTTTCTTTCCAGACTCAGATTGGTGAAAGTGAAACCAAGCCTAGCTACCTGCATCACTCATCACCCAGCTTTCCCCCCCTCCTATCAAAATTGCCCATATACTGCTAATTAAGTCATTCAATATTATATATACGGATATTAAATCAAACTGTTTTTGTCTATATATTTTAGACTTTAATTTGTAGTTTCTCTGAGTTATCAACATCGCTGCTTAAGTTGGAAAAACTTTACACTAGTTTTTTTTTTTATCACTGTCAATTCAACACGTGGGTTTGAGTTTGATAAAATAAATAGAAATCCCTTTTTGCCTAGACTCATCCGAAAGCATACAGAATTTTGTTCAGAGGCATGTTGGAGATTTCCCTGGCAAATCCCTGAGTGTCTGTGCTAAAATATTGGGAAAATTTATATAAAACACTCAATCATACAAACCCTTCGCTTGCTTGCCAGTTTTGTTACTTGGTATAATCTATTACATGAATAAAAAAATGTGTGTTGGTAAGGCACAATATATACAGGGCCAGAAGATGGGTCAGTACTTGAGGATATAGTGAGGGAGTGAGAGCTGGAAAAGTAGATCGATGAAGAGCCTATAATTTATTGAAGATTTCCTTAACCATGTCTCTCCAATGAGTTCCATTATTAGTGGAAATGTTAAAAGAAAAATAAAGGAGCCTAGCTTCGTGTCAAGTGTCTGTCCACTTATGAACCATGAAGCATGATACTTACAACAATTGTCAGAATTATAGCTGGATCGGGATGTCATGTTCACCTTCGAATCTCCACACTGCATGCCATTCCTGTGCCTTTTTCTTCACTTTTTAATACTAATTACTACTACAGTTACATGCGATGGAAATGGTAGTAATTTTCTATGTTGCTGTTGTTGTTTACTACTACTGTTCTTTTGAGGAAGTTTACTGTTGAACAATTTATTGTCTTATTATTATATATTAATCATCATTTATTTACTGTAATTGTTTTCATTCTCTTTTGTTAAGGCTATTAGTTAATGTTTGTAATGGCGAAAGTAATTAATGGTTAGTCAATTTAAAAGAAAAATTAAGAGAATAGAATTCTTTAACATAAATGAATATATTATTTAGATATTTTTTTAATTTATATATTATAACTTTAGAATTTAGATAATTGATAAAAAAAAAAAAAAAAAAAGAAAGAAAGTGAGCGAGTAAAATAGATATGATACTAACTACTAGTAAGTAGTAACTTTCAACAAATCCTTATAATATCAGTCACTAGTTAGTTCCTATGAACATGAGGCAAAAGAAAACAACTTGCTCTTCAGTCTTCATTGGAGACACGGAACTTCCGTTTTCTTTGCGAATTTATAAATTATTATATACAAAAAAACTAAAAAAGAAGCGAGAGGTTATGTAAATCATGGTCAAATCAAATTCGGTTCTAAGTTTGGTCGCACATGCTTAGAGACATCAAAGTCTCGAATGAACAGTCACAAGTATTTAATATTATTTTTCTCTTGTCTAGACACGTGCATTATTGAAATTTTCTTTAGCTTTCACTCGACTGGTAATAAATCAAGGAGATACTTAAGTCACTGGTTAGAAAATTTAAAATATTTTTATTTACAAAAGAATGTTATCAATATAATATTATCAGATTTTAAATATGATTTTATTATAATTTATATTATTTTTTATTTATTAGTTTCTTTACCTATATTTTTTTGTTGTATCTTAACCTATACTTTCAAAACACTCATTAATTAACATTGTCCTAATAATAGTTTCTTTTTTTTTACTGCAACAGTATCTAGTAATTAATTACCATTATTAATTGTAGCTTTCACAGTACGGAAGTCGTTGATAATTCGAGACTTTAAATCAAATATTTCTCAGTTAGACGTGATTCATTAAAAAAATTATTTAGTTGCCTTATTTAGTATTACATCTGGTCTTTTTATAAGAATTGTTTGGAAAGTTTACTTTGACTTTTTTTTTTTTATAAGATCTCATTCAAATTGTTTTTTTTTATTTGCTGATTCATAAAAATTGTTTGTTTTTTTTAAGAAAATTCAAATTGTTTGTTACTAATTACTATTACTGTTTTGATAAAAAAAAAATGTCGTTAATTACTTAACCATTTTCTCTTGTCAATAAATAATAAGTATATAATACATTAATTTATTGGACTCTTTTATGAAAAGAGAGAAAGATCACTAACCAACAAAATATTATTTGAATAGGGGTGTATTAATTGATTAGTTAAAAAATTAAGAAAATAAGATTACAATTTTTTTAAAGCATATAATAATATAATGTCGCTAACTAAATTAATGAAAGTTCTTAATCCCCGTGATACTGTATACGTACTACAAGACAGTGCTAGGTTGAAAGGGACTCCAGAATTATTAAGACATTCATAAATGCAACTAACTGTGCCTATAAGTTGAGCATGATAACATGAAATGGGTTTTGCTACTTATGTTTTACTTTGACGGTGACCCTTTACATGATACAATGCAAGTCTGAAGTCTCAGGGTAGAGATTTTGTTTAATGGATAACTACCACTCACGATTAGGAAATGAATACAAGGGCTCTAATATTGTGACTATTCAATGCAATAACAATCACAAATTTTTTTTTCTAAAGAATAATAAACAATCATAATAAATAAAATTCCGCCAACTATAAATATTTAAATACTAAAAGTAATTATATCTTACTCGTTAAAAATAATTATAATATTATTGTATATTTTCTTTGAGAATTTCTAGCCTTATACAATTAATTGTATTTATTCTAATTTTACTTAAAAAAAATTTAAAACAAGGAATAAATAAATAATACAAATGTATTCTCTTAAGATATTTTTATAACTTTTAAAAAATATATATATATATATATATATATATATATATTATGAATAATATCATTATCTATTAGAATATTTTATGTTGTTGTAATTTTATTTGTTACCTCTTTTATTATACTTTTTGTTACATTCTATATTTTTCTTTAATTATTTGAATTCTCCTTTTTTTCTATACTCTCCTTTTCTCTTTATTTATAACAATATTAATATATTTGAAAAAAATGCTTTTTTTTTCAATCATATTACCCTTGTCCTTCCTTCTATCCAAACCCACACTTATAGTTTTTGTTTGGATAATTGAGATAATCAGTTATTGACTTTAAATTTGTTAATAATTTATACGATCCTTTAAAATGATTGAAACTTGTCATCTTAAAATCACTGTATGACAGTCATGTTCTCCTATCCCTGTTTAAAAAAATTCCTAATAAGTGGGGAAAAGAATTTACCTTATATTCCCCTTAAAAAAGAATCTACCTTATTAAATCATAGCCTTTATTGTTATTTGACTATAAAAGTAACAAACAATTTGTTTTTACTATAAAAGTTACAAACTATTTAATACTCCCACCATTTCAATTTGACTAATGTTGATGTTTTTTTTACACAAATTAAGATAAACAAACATTCCAAGATAATAACATTTATTATGAGATAATTTTATTAAAATATTTTTATTATATTTTTTAATTTTAATAAAATATTATTAAATCTTTCATAACAATAATATTTTTTTATGTATATTTTAACTAATTAAACCTATAAAGAAATGTATGAGGGAGTTGTTTACCTTTATAAGGAAAAAAAACATTAAAAAGTGACAATAATTAAAAAGGAGAAAGCAAAGGAATTGCAAAGGTGTGAGAAGAAAGTAGGAATGATGAAGAGAAGAGGTGACTGATATCATTCACTGCAGCATAGCATAGCAGAGCAAAGAAAAGAAAAACCTTTGGATCCCAAAAAAGCCATATTTTTTCCCACTCACTTTCTCTCTTCCCAAACACGACACCGCCGTATTTCGCTTTCTTTTATCCCTTCCATGCCATAGCCATACTTCCCTTCAATTCATCCTCTTTTATTAATCTTCTTCTTATCTCCCTTCTCTCTAAAGTCTAATCTAACCAAAACCAACCCCCTTCTTCATAACAGAAGAGAAACAAAGAAAAAAGGGTCTCAGTCTCATTCACTCTCACACATACACACCCTCTTCTCACCAATGGGAGCTCGTTGCTCTAAATTTTCTCTCTGCTGGTGGCCTTCCCACATCAAATCAAACCTTCACAACTTGTCTGATAATGGTGACTTTCATTTTCCCACTTTCACTGGGACACACAAACAAAAACAAAAAGTTTTGTTTTTTAATTTGAATGTTAACTTGGTTTTTGTTTTTTTATTTCTGGGTACAGATGATGATGGGAAGAGGAATGAGAAGGATCCTTGGGGAGGGTTCAGTGAGTACAGTTTGGATCAGTTAAGAGTTGCAACCTCAGGATTTTCACCAGACAACATTGTCTCAGAGCACGGCGAGAAGGCTCCAAACGTTGTCTACAGAGGGATGCTTGAGGATGATAGGTTGGTTGCTGTGAAGCGCTTCAACAAGTCTGCTTGGCCTGATTCTCGACAATTCCTAGTTCGTGCTGATTCTGCTTTTGCTTTTGTGCTTTTTTGCTTTTTGCTTTTTGCTTTTTTGCTTGCATGTGTGTTGTTTGTGAGTGGGATTTTATGTTTGATTTTGATGTCTGGTTTGGTTGGACTTTTCAGGAGGAGGCACGTGCTGTGGGGCAGCTAAGGAATGAAAGATTGGCTAACTTGGTTGGGTGTTGCTGTGAGGGAGAAGAGAGGTTGCTTGTGGAAGAGTTCATGCCCAATGAGACTCTCAACAAACACCTTTTTCATTGTGAGCTTTTTCTTCATTTGTTTTACTCTTCTTCAGCAATCAACGGGAGAAAAGATCTAATTTTGATGTCATTTTGTTAAACCCCATCCATGTTTGTTTTAATCTCCATTTGTCATTTTGTGAAATATTGGTTCTGTTTAATCCCCTGATTTTGAGTGAACTGCTCTACTGGCAGGGGAAACCCAGCCTGTGAAATGGGCAATGAGGCTGAGGGTGGCCTTGTATTTAGCTCAAGCATTGGAATACTGCAGCAATAAAGGAAGGGCATTGTACCATGATCTTAATGCTTACAGAATTTTGTTTGATCAGGTACTTCGGCTTTTAACCTGTTATGTTATGTGCCTCTTTCATCATGTTTTGTCAACTTATTGGTATCAATCATGGACAGGATGGCAACCCTAGACTCTCTTGTTTTGGACTCATGAAAAACAGTAGGGATGGCAGAAGTTATAGTACAAATTTAGCTTTCACTCCTCCAGAGTACTTGAGAACAGGTAATGTAGTCTTTTTGTTGTTATTATTGTTTTACTTGAGGCTAAATGACTTTTTTGTTACTTTCACCCCTTTCTGGTAATATAGTCTAATCTGTGTTTGAAATTTGGCAGGAAGGATTACCGCTGAAAGTGTAATTTACAGTTTTGGCACCCTATTGCTTGATCTTCTGAGTGGAAAGCATATCCCACCCAGTCATGTACACTCCCTCCTTCCTATTTATTGTCTTTAAAATTTTAATTTAAGGTGGCATTGTGTTCACTAATTTGTTTTGACTTGTACAATGTTGTCACTTTACAGTTGAATTTTTACTAGATTTGCAAAAACATCCTTTGATGGTTTGGCTTAAAATGATCATATCACCATATAAATATATAAATTCATAAACAAATAGGTAAGATAATCCCTTTACAACGCAGGCACTTGACCTTATACGAGGCAAAAATTTTCTGATGCTGATGGACTCGTGTTTGGAAGGTCATTTTTCAAATGATGATGGAACTGAGTTGGTGAGATTAGCTTCCCGTTGTTTACAATATGAACCCCGTGAGAGACCAAATGTTAAGTCGCTTGTGACTGCTCTAACCCCTCTTCAGAAAGAAACTTTGGTATGCTCTTCTTTTTCCCTCTTTACTTGTTGTCTCAAGTTCCTCTATTACAACTCAAAGATTAAATTTTACTTGGTTGATTAGTATATATTAGTGAAGCCAGTCAGAAGCATAGAAATGTATTTGGTTTTTAAGCTTGTGGTAATTATCAGGTACCGTCAAATGTTTTAATGGGTATACCAGATAGGAGTCAGTCATCAAAGAAAACAGTTTCGTTGACACCTTTTGGTGATGCTTGTTCAAGAAGAGATCTGACTGCAATACATGAAATTTTGGACAAGGTAGGCTACAGGGATGATGAAGATGTTGCTAATGAGGTAATTCATCATTTCTATTTCTTCCTCAATTAGACTTTTCTTCAGAGAATGCTGTAGGAGGCTTTTTTTTTTTTGCTTACATAACATTTTAAAACCTGCTTGACAGATGTAGTTTGGAAACTTTGTTTTGCCCCCTTCCCCTCCAATGCACATTGCGCAATGCTATTGAGTTGACCACCCCGTGTTCCAGTTTTCAGAGTGTAACTTAACTGTTCTTTAAGTCTGTTCCAATTGGCTCAGTAGCTTTGAGGCCACTGTGTTGAAAAATGGTCACATGACACCATCTGCATTTGGTCTATATATAGATAGGCACAATCTTTTGCTAAAAAGACTCTGGTCATATGCAACTATAGACATTGTGTTGTAAATCTTCCGGTTCTGCTTTTCCAATACCATCACTTTAGGGAGAAAAAATCTGTAGTATGGCAAAAAATCTGTTCTTCGCTATTTTTTTGTAGTTCTTAGCAGAGCTGGACCTTGCTTGTAAAATGATATTAATCAATCTGTGTCATTTCATTGAATCACAGCTGTCCTTTCAAATGTGGACAAATCAAATACAAGAAACTCTAAATTCTAAGAAGCAAGGTGATTCTGCTTTTCATGCTAGAGACTTCTCCACGGCCATTGACTGCTATACACAAGTAAGTCAGCAAGAAATGCTGGGAATAGATTTTCAAAACAACATCCAAACTTCAATTCTTTGTAATGTCAGTGTCAATCCTTCAGCTCTGAAAAAAAAAAGTTATTCCATTTTCAATTAAATGAAGTATTTGCTGGTGTGTTCCACCACATCATTACACAAAAACTGTTGCAAATGAAGATTGATCAGTGGTTAATTGTTATCCATGCAAGTTTTCTTTTGTTAGAATTTGACAATACTTGTTTTGTGTGTAGTTCATTGATGGTGGAACCATGGTATCACCAACCGCGTACGCCAGGCGTTGCTTATGCTACCTGATGAATGACATGGCACAAGAAGCACTTGGAGATGCCATGCAAGCTCAATCAATATCTCCCACTTGGCCAACTGCATACTATCTTCAGGGAGCTGCTCTCTTCAGCCTTGGCATGGATAATGATGCACAGGAAAGTCTTAAAGATGGCACAACACTGGAAACCAGGAAGTATATAAATTGAAACTGTATAGAGTCTTTTTTCCTTTCTTCTACTTTCCCTCATTGAAAGCTAAATTTTTATATGTTACGGTTAACTGTATGTAGTAATTTTATATGTGCTTTTAGACTTATAATTGTGATGGCTATGGCTATGGGGCCTCCCCTGCATTCTCTCGTATTTTTGGTCCGATGCTGTGAATTAAAAAATGCTCAGAAAATCCTTATAAAATGTACTTTCTAAGTAAATTCACGAGCACAGACAATTTCAGTAACCACTATCACATTTTGTATTAAAGAACATTGAATAAAGAAAAGTTCGGAGGAAATTTCCAAGCAGACAATGAGAATGGAAAATAAATATTGAATAATAAAGAACATTCACTAAACAGTATAAAATGTCACAAATCAATTATCAATTATTACTTGGTTTGGTTCAACGGAAGGTCTGTGTCTGCACGGTTGAGATACCTAAATAGTTGAAGTCAAAATGCAAATACAGAACCAAAAATTGAAGATGACAAATGTAACAACACAGGGCACAAGTCTGTTATCTATAAAAGGAAAATTATTCAACGTCAGAACTAACTGACAAACACGAAAAAGCATGGGTGATGGGAAGGATTCATAAACGCATGACATTCCATATTGACCAAGGTGGGACCTTTTTGTTTCATTTCTAATGTTGCTAGATCAGAGGGAAAAAACTAACACAAAAAGGGTGGGTTATTTTATATAGTTCTATTATCTATGTTAGGCAATTAAAATAATTAAAATCTATAATAATTAAGTATTTTCAAATATATAAATCATATTTTAAAATTAAAATGGATCATTTAAATTATGAAAGTAAAATTATTTTTTACTATTGACGTTTTCTTTAAAAATATATATATATATATATATATATTTAATTCATAAATAGATGGTAATTTGAAAGGGACAGATAGTTAAGAAGATAAGTGCATAAATAAAGCTAAAAGGGTAGTTTTTTTTTTTATGTGAAATGCACGTTAAAAAAAGAAGAGAGAATATTTTATTTTTATAATATAGGAGTATATTACTTTTATTTTTTAATCATTTTTATATATAAATATCTAAAATACTTTTCTCCAAAATAGAAAAGAACGGTAAAATTAACTCACTTTAGTAAAAAGATAATTTGAGTTGGGTTAAAACAGAAAACATGGAATGTTTCATTTTCACGTTGAATCACCAACATTCATTTTCATGTTGTCAAATTTTTAAATGATTTTTTTATGCACAGTTACAAACGTAGTAGACCCGATCCCATATTTCATTTCTTTTCTGTGCATGTCATAGCACATTTGCAGTTTTTTTTTTTTTTTTTTTGTACATATATATATATATATATATATATATATTCTGAAGAACGGGTGTAGACACCACTGAAAAAGTGGGGCCAAAGAAATATGAAAGCTATGATCATGTGGCTGCTGCTTCCACTGTCAGCTCCCACGGTCCTGATCCAGTTCCAATCCTGCATCAACCCAATTCATTGATTGACTTTAATAAATTCATCAAAATTGTCAGAATCAGAATAAGAAAACCATACATGTGAATGTGATTGGTGAATTATTACCTCAAAAAGCCAACAATTGCTCTAAGACCCATATCGATGGTCAAAGCAATCCAAATTCCTATGAAACCGTCAGCAGATGATAAGATAAGTAGACAAATTATGCTGACAATTGCCACCACAACCTGTCTGACAGTGAAGAAAATAAGTTTCCACTTTCTATGGTTCATACTTGCTACAATATAATATGATGCAATTTAACGAAGTTTGGTCATTAACCCTGCATCGTTTATAATATAATCTATTATAGCATGATAGAAAAATACCCACCAAAGAAATGGCTGAATATGCAAAATCAGATGCCCCAAAGTTGATACCATCAAATACAAATGCCAAAGAGTTGAGGGGTTGAGTGACTGCAACAAACTGATCAAAATAATCATTATGAATGTAAGTTCCACCGTTTCGGGAGTTAAAAAGATGGTGTGGTAATTTGAATATAAATAAGTTACCGGGATCCCAATTCTAATGAGGTTAATGACATTAACATCTTTGGTAAATAGCTTAGCTCCAAAATGTAGTCCTGTTCCAAGAATGAATGCAAGAGCCAACCCCAGAACCAAACTCATCTGCAGTATATATAATTGTTTGTTACATAACAATTTACAACTATTCAATCTGAGGCAGAAAGATGGGAAAATCAATTAACATTAAAAAGAACCTGCAATACTCGGGATGCGGTTGCTTTGGCCTTTTCATAGTCCTTGTTAGCAAATGCACCTGCAAGAATTGCCTGAAACAAGCATGATATTATCATAACACAAGCTATGACTAATTAGAAGTAGATAGAGATCTAAAGTTTCCTTTCTTTTATTCCAAAAGAGTGGCAAGTTCTCAAAATCAATCAATAGACGAAGTTAAACAAAACCATTGTCATACAAACATATTATTAATAATGTAAATATATCTAACCTGGCCAGCAACAGCTAGACCATCAGCAAGAAGGGACACTGCTAACCAAATCTGTAGACAGACTTGAAATGCAGCCATGGATGTTGGTCACTGGCGCGCAGCTAATGTTGCTGCCAGTGTCACACAGAACGTTACAGCAATTACTCTTATTAATAATAGAAAGCCTGGATGACAACAAATTCAACAGGAAACCAGAAATGTAGTGTCAAATATAAATAGCTAGGTGAACATTTTTATAGCAGAAGTGTCAACTTGAATACAACAAAAGGAAAGAAGAGCAAGGTGGAAATTTCTGTAAGAAATTTTAGATACACCAGAATATGTGACTAATTCGCATAAGGTGAATTAGATTGAGAAAAAATTACGCCTAGTCCCCTTTTGATGCTCATATTTGGTCTGGCAAAATAAATCCTCACCATTTCTAAGAAATCGGTGAAATTGTAGATGCTTGATTCTTGGAGGTATGAGATCAACTTTTTCCATCAAGCTCCACAGTAGTATAACAGAAATTAAGTACCTAAATTCCCAGTTAATTTGAAAATAAGAGATGACGAAGGCCAAAAGAAAAAAGGAAAATAAGAGATTAGTGACGTGATAATGGTGCCAAAAGAAGTTTGCAAACTCATCCATATTTAAATATTTAAATGGCATTATAATCACTAATCAGTGCATTTTAACTGCAATGAAACAACTACAAGACTTACTGAGATATAACATGAGCAATAGGTGCACCACTGATCCCCAAGCCGAAAACAAACATGAACAAAGGATCAAGTGCTACGTTGGTCACATCTCCTGCCACTACACCTCCACCACATCAGAGAAAGAGTGATTAGAATCAGATAATAGCAGGATATTGCAACACAACACTAAATATGTAACAGTACAATACAATTCTGTTAAGGCATACACGTGGCGTATAATGGTGTTTTAGTGTCTTTAAATCCTCGGAAGATTCCCTGCATGGCTAACGAGAGAAGAACCGCAGGAGCACCAAGGGACCTCAATGTCAGGTAGCTGTGTGCATGGTTTAGCATAGGAGAGTCCTGTATAAATATTATGTACTCTTTAACAATCATCCATATTAAGTAAAATAGACGTCAAACTGCTAAAAAGTAAAAAAGAAACACTCTTAAGTATTTCTATAAAGCACTTACTGAGGTTACTCCCATGAAGTTCAATAAAGGTTTTGCAGCAGATATGAGGAACATTGTCTGGATGAGACCAATTATACCACCAATAACTAATGCTGATGAAGCAGAAGGAATATTCCTTCTCTTATGTTCAACCTTATCTGAATTTTGAACATTTCCACCTGTGTCTGACCAGAAAAAAAAAAAAAGGAAGGGTTCAATTGAAAATGAGCCATGTATTGAACTTATGTTATTGGCAGTCTTGTGGAGCCATATTAAGATGTTACTCCAAAAGATACCTTCATTCTGTGGTATTAGTTCTTTTATTTCAGCATCTGTAATTGGATCTGTTAGGGTATCTTCCTCAGCCACAAATGAGGTAGTGACACTGACAAGTGGGAATATAGCAATCCTTGATATTTGGTTAAAGATTGCTATGGACACCCCTACTGCTGCAAGCTCCACTGGACCTGTAGGAATGAACCAATAATATTCAACAATAGATACTAGATAGACATATAACAAGCTTAAAGCTAGTAAACTAATAGAAAATACCTATTTGACAAATGAATGCTGTGTCAACCAGTGAAGCAATAGGGTCAGCTGTAAAAGCCATTGCTGAAGGCAATGCAATAGATAATATTTCACGACCAAGATTGTCAGATTTGAAAACTAGTCTGCAGTGAGATGAAAATCAGGAATTATCAGTACAAATATTCAGAATGGAAAACTAAAACCAATGTGGTTATATGTTTTTTTTTAATGAACAAAACTAGACGTTTTACCGAAAGTTTTGGTTTTTTCAGGAAAACAAAAGGAAGATATTTTCCTTGTACATAAAGGGGAAAAGAAGAAGAAAGATATAAAAACAAGTACAACAGAGGTAAAAAGGAATCAAACTTCTCCCACCAGTTAAAATGAATTTATGTATCTTGACATTTTTAGATGCTCATTCATGTAAATTTTCTTGAGTTAAGAAGGCACATAAATTGATTTGAACTACAGGAGAAAATTATCCAAATGTACTCATTTGAAATGCTATTAATTAAATCCTACCTAGCATCTTTAAAGAAATTGAAAATTGGAATTCTCCTCCCATTTCCTGATGAATAAAGACCATCTTTGCCAGCCATCTTAACACGTGGATGCAAAGGAGCTGCTTAGAAAACCAGTGAACAGAAGTAGAAGAGAAATTCAAGTTATAAGGCTACTAATTAATACGAAAATGAGGTCTGATATGTAGAAATGCATTGTCTTTATAGTTTTTTTGTTGTCATTGATACCTTGAATGCTGTGATGACAGAATTCAGAGAGCTGTAGGTTGTCCATGTATTATTTGGTGAAGTACCCAATAGCAAAACAGTTCAAAAAGAAAAGTGTTAATTACCTACAGTATCTCACTTTCAGAGGAAGTTCAAAGGAAATTTCCTTTGAAACAGCTTTAAACTCTGAAACCTTAAGAGAGAGAGAGAGAGAGAGTAAATAGAGCGGCGGCACAAGAGCAAATAAGACAATGAATGAAAACAATTGCCTTTCAGATTATCCAACACTTAGTGTATGTCCTGTCCTGTCATATAGTAGCAAATTAGTTGTAGCGTTCAAACATGTAGTTAATGTAAGCTTTTGAAATCTATCTTCTCATTATTATTAACTCTAGAAGACTAGAACAAAGGCTATAGAGCTAGCTAGCATGCATGCCCCATGCACATATCATAAGATATTTTCATGTGATGATGGTCATGCATGGGGTAGGAAGAGGAAGAACACTACTAGAATAAAACAAGAACGTTAATTGGCTAGCCCAACTGTTGGCAGTTTAACGAAAGTTAGATCAAAAGTGGAAGTGCAGTAAGTGCCAACCATTACTAAGTGAGTAAGTGTCCCCCTTAAGAAAATCACAACCATTTTAGGAAACGATGAAAGAGAGAGGAAAACGACATATATTTCCATTCCGCATCAATTGCTTGTGTAATGGAAAGTAGAACCAAAGCTTCCGTAAAAGAAATTTGAAAATGAAAACCAAGTCACACACACTCACAGCAACAGGTAGTACTAGATATTACCAACTTGCGCTTAACACCAAATTTAGTGCTGTTTAATTACCATCATGATTCATGATCATGGTGTTACTGCTTCTTAAAGCTCCAACAAATTAGTGTTCCTTAAATGAATAAATGCCCTATGGAACCAATAATTCCAAATCTTTAAAAAAAAAATTATATAAATTATTTTACCAATTAAACGAATAAAAAATAATGTTTTATATTTTTGGATATTAATATTTGAAATAAAGAAAAGTATTAAAAGCTAAAAACATTTTAATAACTGTTTTTACTTTATTAAGAAAATTAGTTTTTTTTTTTTAAATTCATGTTCTTAAAATTTTATTTGATCCAATTTTTTCAGAAAAAGAAAAACTCGAAATAAGTTGAATTAACCACTGTAGTCTTGACTCTTGAGAGTTCGAAAAAGTCGGGGTAAAAAAATAGTTGTCGAACCTCATTCCGATAAATCTATAATGCATTATTGATGCCAAAAGATCTCAAGCAACTAATTATTATTATGTGGTCCATTGAAATGCCAATAGCAGGTATTTGCTCAATCATTTAATAAGTCATTTTCTCGGTTAAGAATGTTAGTGAAAACTGAAAACCATCTAGTTTACCAAATATTATGTCCGTTCATTTAGTTCCCAAATGTAGTAGTATTTAGATTTAGTCATTCAGATAAGAAAAATGCTGATGCATACAAAAATTATTCTCAAATATTCTTGCTCTTTTACTCCTATACCCACTTCCTTACTTCAAAAGTCATTTGTAATTCATTTTACAAATAATAATTATTCATACTTATATATAGTAATATCATCACAGTTCAGAAAAATCAAATATTTTTAAAATCAGTACACAAAAAAATAATAATTAAAAAACTAAAAGCAATCAATCAATTAGATTATTAACATTGAAAACAAGGTTATACCGCAACATTGATAAAAGAGGAATGTTAAATAAATGCAATATCTTAATTCGCACTATTGCCATCCCACACAAGAATATAAATAACACTTCTTCAACAAAATTTATGGAAAAACCCATTCAAAACTACAACATATCCTGAATGGCAGGATGTCCTTACATTTCAGAAATAATGTAAATGAGTCTACCCCGTATCCATGTCCCACCTAAATCTCCATCAAAAACCTCCCGAAGATTATTTTAGAAAAAATTGGAAAAAGAAAAGCAGTTTGCTTCAACTGCTGATAATAAGGAGGATTCATACATGAATAATGTATACAAAAATCTTAAATTAGAAATTCTATGTAGGCATTTAAAGAATTGGCCTCTTACCACAAGCCAATGAATTTCCACCAAACTCCTCCAAGCCCAAGCCAGATTATAATGTTAACAATACTAATGAGGAATCCATAGCCCCACCATTTAGCAAGAGGAACATAGTTGGCACCGAAAAACACAGGAGCTGATCCAATTCCATAATGAG
Source organism: Amphicarpaea edgeworthii (assembly GCA_014843725.1). Lineage (NCBI taxonomy): Eukaryota > Viridiplantae > Streptophyta > Magnoliopsida > Fabales > Fabaceae > Amphicarpaea > Amphicarpaea edgeworthii. Next base: position 18,537,851 of record CM026327.1, on the reverse strand, counting down.
TAAGACCACCCATAAGGTTGGAGAGGAAGGACAGCACTATGGCTCCAAAGAATGGCGGAGTCCCCAGGGCAGTGGCAACAGACAAAAATGCAGTAAACATGGCACCAATATGAGCAGCTCCACTTGCAAAGAAGTAATGAGAGTAAAAGTAGAGAAGGACTAGAATTCCAAAAGATAGTTGCCATGATAGACCCAATCCACCGACAAACTGCATAAATAATGACATTAGCATATCATTTCATTGAAAAAAATCAAGGAATACAATGAATTATTCAAATAATTTCTCAAAATGTAAAATTTTATAAACACATGCATGTTGCACAACGCAAATTCTCCTCTGCTGAGCATTTTCGGGCACATGTGAACATGCCACAAATCTGAAAGGTGCCCATGATATAAGGAATGTACGTAAAATATTATTACAATTGAAGATCATTTCTAAAGTGGCAATTATCATGCTTTGACAATGAAGATGATGTTGGTAAACTCAGAAGTAGGAACAAAGCAGAGAAATGAAACAAGATGCATAATGAAGACTTTATTCCAAGAGATTACGCAAGCAAACTGATCAATCATTGCATACTAGAGGCAAGTATGTCCAATAATCATATGCAATTGGTCGAAAGCTAGATAAGCTCCAGCATATTTCAAAGCACAAGAAAGGTTCCAGTGTTTGGTTGGTTGGGTTGAACAACTAGAACAATTTGTTAAACAAAAAACCATACATTCACAATTTCACCCCAAAGATCAGATGAAGGCAACAGAATTAAACATCAATTATCAGGAGCAGCATAAGTTAGAGTGAGTGGGGAGATAGGAAACTGAAAAAATACCTTAACTACAGTTTGACTGAACCAAGAAATGAGACCATATTTGTTCAAATACCCAGCCATTGCTATGAGGGCAGCAAACCATGTGAGAGTATCCCAGGCAACACCTTCAGCTAAGCACTCCTTCCATGTTACGACTCCAGTGACAAGAAGTACGGATAATCCAAGAATTGCAGCCGATACAGCATCAACATTAAGAAGCCCTCCAAATACCCAAAGTCCCACCTGGTGAGTGAGAGGGAACAGGTTACTAAACAATCAAAGTTTCTTAGGCGTCTAAAGTACCACATACCTATTCACCTTATCAAGACACAAGGCATACAACATCACAACTGCTACAAAATGATTAGTTTCACAGACCAATAAGAAGCTGCAAGTAACTAGGGGAGGGGACTCACAACTATACAAAATTAAAGATGGCATGGTTAGTCATGAGTCATGATGACCAATGTTTGATATTTCCATTGACTTGGCCAAAAAGCAAATACACATATGTCCTATGATCAGCCTAGCTCTGAAAATGTTCAACTCAACTCAGGACAGAAGGCTCTATAGTATAGATTAGAAACCAAATATACAGACTTATCCCATCACAAATAACAGAGTTGCTAATACTATATCAAAGTCGTCCACAAACATAGCTCCAAATTAGTTGATTCAATTTCTCACCCTATTGCACAATGCACGTTTAAGTGCAGTGTTTAGTCCACACACAAAACAGAGTAGACTCATCTATCTATTCCATTAATAAAACAAACAATCTAGTCCTAACAAGAACATATAAAACACCAACGACTTAGGACACCAAATCCAGATAAACTATGCAATTAAATAAGAATTGATTACCGTGAGAAACAGTGTAGCAGTCATGATCTTCTCATTGGTGGTCATGGGCCCCATCTTGTCCAACTTTTCCTTGGCAAGCTTAGGAGCATCGGGACTACTCTTGAGTGTCGGCGGATAAATAACATACAAAATCAACGGAACCAACACCAACGACACCAAGCCAGGCACAATTGCGGCTTTGGCCCAATCCAACCACCCAATCGTCTGGTTAATGGAATTCAAAGTGAGAGTCGCGCACAGCGGATTCGCCGCCATCGCCGTCAAGAACATCGCCGACGTAATCACCGAGGTCTGAAAGCACGTCAGCATGAGCCACGCCCCCAACTTGTTCTCCGTCCCGTCGCCGACGTTGCTCCCGCACGCCACGCACAGCGACTTCACCAGCGGTAGGAATATCCCCCCCGCCCTCGCCGACACCGATGGAATAGCCGGTGCAAGCAAAGCCTCGCTGAAGACTAAGCTGTAACCTAACCCTAGCGAGGAGCTACCGAAGAGCTTCACGAATTGGTAGGCGACGCGGTTTCCGAGGCCGGTTTTGATGAATCCCTTGGCAAAGAAGAAGGCGAGGGCGATGAGCCAGGGGATGGGATCGCCGAAGCCGGAGAACGCGGCGGCGAAGGGTAGGGTTTTGGTGAGAACGGCAACGCCTAACCCTAATATGGCTACCGCGCCGAGTGGTAAGGGTTGGGTTATAATGCCGACGATTGTGCCTAGAAAAATCGCGAGTAGTTGCCACGCGTTGCGGTTCACGCCCGCGGGAACGGGAGAGAACCAGAGGATTACTCCCGTCGCGATGGAGGCTATTAGCGGTTTCATGGCAGCGCCATGCCATGGCTGTACCGGCGCCGGTGACGGTGCCGGCGCCGGAGTGATGGAGGCTGCGGAGGCTCTGACGGTGAGAGCGGGGGGTTTCCGATTGGAAACGAGGTTTGGTTTTCTGAGTGAGAAATTTGGGAAGGAGGAAAGTGAAGCGTGGAGATTTGGTTTGAGTGAGGAGAGTGAAATGGAAGCACGGCGGTTTGGTTTGAGGGTGGTGGTAGTGTTGCGGCGGAGGCGGAGAGAGGAGAGTGTGGTGGTGGTGAGGGCAACGGAGGCCATGGTGGGATCTGGTGAGGTGGCAGTGTTGGGGATTGATTAATAAAGTGGCAGCATGTGATTATGGGACGTTGGATTTGAAGTGGACGGTGGAGATTGGATGTGGAATATGCGGCTTTGTTTGTTGGTGAGGAATTGGTGGCTTCGGTGAGATTCAGCTTTGTGATTGACGTCTGAGATGTCGATATCTCCGCCACAGGAGAGAGAGAGAGAGAGAGGGAAAATACTATTATTGAGATCGTATTTTGTTCTGTTCTTCTGTGCAGAGAAAGTGAACCCCACTGCACACGTGGCGGGATGTGTGTGACTGGGTAATCGTACACGTCGGATTGCTGCTTTTGGTGAAGTGAAGTGGATGAACACGTGGTGATGGTGACGACTAACGAGTAACGATTGCATCATGATTCATGCACGGCTCCGAAAGAGAAGATGAACATTTTTGTTGCGTTGCGTGTGCTATTATTGTTATTGTTAATGCTTTGGGCTTTTCGTGTGTCTAAAAGGGCAGAGAGAAACTGCTTTAGAACCCAAAGAAAAACCAACACTCAAAGGTCACTACTAATTAGAGGCTCTACTTTTGTGTCTATATCTGTTGCTATCAGAAATAGATAAAAAGACTAGAGATGAACGTATATCAATTTTGGGGTGTACAGTCTATAGATAGAAGGAAATGAGAAAAGCTGAAAAATGATGTTATAAAAGATGAAGAAAAAGGTAAATATAAAAGTAATGAAAATAATATCTCTTTTAGGTACTCCAGATTTTAGCTTCTATTTTCTTTGAGATTTGACATTTGACAATAGAAACTATTGCAAGCTTGTCAATTCTGAGATTTTAACCAAGATCGAAAAATCCTACAATGAATGTTAACACTTGAGCTTGGTAGAAGAAAACACTTGGGAGTTTTTTCTCAGCTAGAGTGACTAATTATAAAATTTCCAGCCAGCTATATCTTGAATTATTATTTTTTCTTGAATTGCACTCATCGATAGTGAAAACTGCTATAACAAAAAAAAAAAAAACTCATGATGCTCGTAGACCAGCAGAGCTATACATAAATAATGAAGAGATATTACACAAAGAGCACAGCAACATTAATTGGCATATGTTGACTGAACTTGCAAGTTGCAACCATTCATGGCCTCATCTCTCATGGGACGATCATTTATTTTTTCTTTGTTTCTTTTCTTAATAAATGGTCCAAAGAATATTTGATGTACTTGAAGCTTGTGTCTACGGAGTGAGAGTTAAAACATGCTTTTACACATGGACTGTTTCGCCAGCTTGCGTTTTTATCTTTTTTTCATGGCTGATTGCAATCATGATCATCCCCGTCAATACAAATCTAGTTTACTCGGACTCTGTTGTAATTAAATTTTCAACAAATATAAAATTTGCAATCACTATTTATTATGTTTATTTTTTTCTTTTTTATCTATGCTAGAAAAGTTATTTTTGTTATGTTATAAAAAAAAATTACATGAAGCTATATACGTTATTTGTGTATAATACCTCGGAAATCAAGGTATTTTCTTTGACACGTAAAGATATTCAAGCAGTTTTTATAGTTTAAGGTATAATCAGGTATTGTATGCTTTATAATAATTAATAAATTCAAATTTGGGTTTAGGAACATTAGATTTTTTACATATAGAGAAGGCTATAAACTAAGTTATAAAAATATAAAATAATTTTACATGGTTATTCAATCATAAATTAATGTATACAGTAATTTTTTTGTTTTTTTATAATAACTACTTTAAAAATTATATCAACTTAAAATTAAATAACAGTATAAAATTATTTTTATATTGGTATATATCATTAATTTTTTTTCTTGTAAAAGATGGTCCACATATTTTGTCCGTTGTTTTTAATCTGTCGGCTTAATTCAATTTTTTCTTATTTGATGGGCTCACTTTCAGTTATCTTTGGAAAAATAATTGGGCCTTATTCTAACAGCCTGGCTGAGACTTGAAAATGATTTTCTGTTTTCTGTTTCAATGTGTTGTTTTGCTTTATGCACCTATCACTTTTATGAGTGGACAAATTGCCCTCAAACCTAACATCCCAGCTCTCCTTTGCATCAATGTTGTCACAGCTTCTCCCCGCCCTCTCTTTTGTACACGGTAGCAAAGATGATGTGCGCGATTTATGACCATGACAATGTGCGCATCGCAATGACGATGTGTGCATTGCAGAATAATAACAAAGACGACATACAACAATCGTGACAACAACAATGTGTGCATCATCCTCTCCTATGCACGTGAACGGTGACAGTGGTGATAACAATGTTCATGAACGTTAGTGGCAACAATGTGTAATAGAGACTCAACCTAGAGAAGAAATTGCACAACAAAGTTGTTGCATAAGTAGAAAGTTGGATGTTGGGGTGGGGGTGTTATTTCGAAATGACCATTACAAATTGATATTCTATTTGAAAATCCTATTATGGAATACTTATTTTTGACAAAAAAATTTACATTCTAAAATAGTTATTCCATAATAGAATATCCATTATGTAATAAGTGCAAGGAAGCAAAGTGAGAGGTGTTAGAAATAAATTCCTTCAATGTGAAAGATCCCAAACTCAACCATAGCCTTAACTTTGACTAGATTAAAAAATTAAAATTCTCTATTTATTATTTAAGGTTTGATTATTTTCATTTATAATTTTGTCTTTGAATAAAATTAATTTAATAGTTAATAAATATCTCCTCACTAGAATAAAATAAAAATGATGATAAAATATAATTTTATATTCAAAAAGATGATTTGAGATTGAAGATAGATAGTCCTCCAATTAAAAGTATAGTTTAGTAGGTATTCATTGTCGGCATATAATTTTATACCATCAACTAAAACTCCTTCTATTCCGTGTAGAAATTAAGAATCCTAATACGTCTCATGTCGACTCTTATAAATTTATATCCTGATCATTTTTTTTTTTCTCAACTCAAGTATAAATAATTTTGTCATTTATAGTTTTTGACCAGTGAAGTGACCACGATATATCATAAAAAAGCAATGAGCACTGGACTCAAAATCGGCATGCGGTCACGACTCACGACCACTCCAATAACAACATCGCTTTTAAACTTTAAGTTGGAGGTTGCCCATTTCAATAACAACATCAACTATAGATTATGATTTCTGTTTTCGAGTATGATTTTTTTATCCATATACTTCATACACCCTAAAATTCTTGAAATGCTGCTAAAGCCACTTTCGAAACTGTTTAAAGTTAGAATTTAGATTTTAAAAAAGAGGCGATGGAATGGTTTAATGTATGATTATTATATATAAATTCACACTGCAAATATTACTAACTAAGTCGCTTTGGCCGAGTGGTTAAGGCGTGTGCCTGCTAAGTACATGGGGTTTCCCCGCGAGAGTTCGAATCTCTCAGGCGACGTTTAATTTTTTGTTTTTTTTTACCTTTTTTTAGTGTTCCCCTTGTTCCTTCATTTGCCATGGCAACGATGTTTCAAAATTCTCACACACAATGATAGCCCCGTCACTCAGAAAGCAACGTAGGCGTAGCCTTCCACTGTGTTGTGGACAACGACATATAGTGTAAGACGGGTGTGGTTTGTTTTTTTTGTGCATGTGCAGTACACAAATCCATTCATCGTTTAGTAGTAAGATGAATCTCTTATTTCATGATTGCATCAACCTACGTACATATCTTCGAAGTTACATCATTTTATACATGCACATGTATACTTATTAATACGAGCTCGATCAATAAAACTATCTAGCGTTTTCTTTCATCTTTTAATAATAGATACAATACAATTGGCTTCAAATTCAGAGAGGACGAAAATTCATGATTGCTAGTTTTTTTTTGGTGTGTGCTAATATAATGGACCAAAGTTGCTTGTTGAAAACAATGTCACGTTACCAACCTTAATATCTAGCAATTAAATGAAAAAAAGGTCATGATTAATGCTACTTTACACATTCGGACTATTATTCTTTCATCTTGCACAAGCAGCCATTGAATGTGTTGGAGTCGTCACATCGACACTAACCACAAGTCTAATGCAATAATTACACTATAAAAAACGTGAGTATAATTTTATAATTAATTAAGAGCTAAAGGAGTAGTACAAAAATTTCACCATCGTAACAGGTCCCCAAATCCCAAACAAAATCACTTTAGAATGCATTTCTATTGTGACATTTGAGCTGGCTGAAATAGAGATGAAAAATTTAGCTATAAAGTTTTAAAGCTCCAATGATCTTGTTAGCTTTTTACACGTACAATAATAACATCTAGTATGAAAGAAAATTGTCCTAAAAAATACTATAGTTATCCATTAGCTTAGACCAGAAATGTGATTTTTACTTACCGTTAATTAGGGCCCTTGATCAACGTCCATTACCACGTTAACCTGGTATATATGGATCGTGCAGGATTTGAGATTTGGATCACAGTCTCAAAGTATAGGGAAAGATAATCCCAAAGAATTCACATTTTTAGTGGGCGTGACAAGCATAAAACCTAGGGTTGCCTATGGCTAATAAGACAAATAATGTGCACTTGAATGCTCTGGATAGGTGACCTTATATTTGATCGAAGAAATTTATACGGAAACAGAACAAAATACGATTAATTTGATTTTTCATTTTATTTTTTTTAGTTTTAATTTAGTCTTTTAAGTTTTAAAAAAAGTTTTATTTTAATTTGCATGGTCCCATTTGACATTTTTTTAAAAATAATTTTTCACTTGTACGTTATCAAGTTAACTAAGCTAGTGTAATACAGGCACTTTAAAAAATGAAAAATATAATCTTTTAAACTTAAAGAATTTATTTGAAAAGAAAAAAAGAAAAAAGTATTCCCTGCAGTAAGAAACTAAAATTTCCTTTTCTTAATTTAAGATTAAGAAAATCTAGAAGCAATGTGGTTGGTTCGTTTACCGTACCCGGGCTTTGTTCGTTATAATGATTGATTTTGATAGTGTTTCTAGGTTAAAATAATTGTGAAATACACGTGATAATTATGGCATGGGGTGTTAATATTCCAAATAGAAATGATATCGTAAGCCACTCTCCCGTCGGTAAGCCAACTTGTCATTTCATTTCAATTAAGTTGCTTTAATTTCACTTCATATGATAGTACTATTCCTATTCCATACCAAATTAATTTCTCGTTGCACTGATTGTTTCCCATTACAATTACATTTAGCGATCTTCAAAAGCTAGCTGGAGTAGTTATAATTACTATTTGAAATCTACAGCTTAGTTCAAACTAACTTTCATATAATAATAATATGATGAAAACCCACAAACTAATCAGATTAAGTACCCATTAACCATGATTCATTCATCACCGTGGTGGATCTATATATTTTATAAACGAAAATTTGATTGGTTGCTTTTGCAAAATTCTATGAGCAGAATCATTCAGCATTGTGATCTTAGTGACATTCAATTTGAATAAATTAAGGTTGGCCAGTTGGGGGAAGCAATTTATACAAACTTATCATTATTTATACAGTGTTGTTCTGTACATGCATCTCAGAGTAACTATACTATATGATATAACAAAAAAAGAGAAAAACAAAAGCAGGTATCAGTAAACAATATATATCTCTAGATGTATTATTATTATTCACCAAATATATAGTTGAACAGAAAAATAGTGTTTGACAATCTATTCACATATCTAATTCACAAGTATGACAGATTCTTGTAAATAACTACACTGGCTGATACAAAGTGACCTCATAAATGTCATCAAGATGACAAATTTTCAACACTAATTACATGATCGATCACCAATATCCTGCAGATATACATGATTGACTTTTATTTCTTCAGACCTACCTTGTTTATCAGTGAATTTTCTCCCCCTTGGAGTATAATGGAAAAAATACAAATTACAAGGTTTTTATGAGATCACCAATATTAAGTGTACCTAATTAATAAGATGCATGCATGTGATATATATATTATGGAGGTGCGCTGATTCCAATAATGATCAGAACAGTACTTATTGGATGTTTGAAAAATCAAGAAAGGGAAAGGATGAAACATCCTTCATCAACTCCTCCAAGTCCCACTCTCCAATGGTTAACTCTTCTTGAAACAAATTCTCCACCACCACCCCAGCTCTATTTTCAGCTCTCTTATTATTAAGGATGAGACTGTTTATGTCATCAAAGTAATTACTATTGTTAGTATCAGTGTTGCATGTGCTCTCCAATTTCAGGTTATGGTCAGAAGTAGTGCTAACACTCTCTAGAGGAGGAACATACATATCCCCTTCTGCCCCAATATTATTTACACTCCCAAACACTCCTCCATTTTCCAAATAAAACCCTTTGTTGTTGTCAAGCATTCCACTTTGTGATGAGAAGCATGGCCCTGTGCTGTTGAAGAATCCACCACCAGAAGTAATTGGCATGTTAATTAGTCCATGCTCTAGCATAGGCAACCTGTCAATTATGGAATTGAGAACTGTAGTGGCATGCATGGATGATGGTGATTGAGATATTGATGAATTGAACATAGGCATAAAATCATCAGCATGTTGTTGATCTTGTTGGGTGTTAGAAGTAGTAGTAAACCTTGCAGCCATGTTAAGGTCTTTGTTGTTAGGCTCATATGAGGAATCGCTTCCGTTTGGTGAGGTGTTGGATGACAAGTTCTTGAGTCTTTTCTTTATTGTTGAATTCCAAAAGTTCTTAATTTCATTGTCAGTTCTCCCCGGTAAGCGTGCCGCTATTTGAGACCATCTTTAAAAGTGAAACACAATATTGAATACTTTGTCAGCTTAGTACATAGCACAAACTAATTAATTGAGTTCATTTTTGGTGGGTGGTTAAAAAAGAACTAATATATATACATAGGTTTTTAATTGATTCAAATAATTAACGAAGTGCCTTCAACTCGAAGTCCAAATACAGACGAATCGCAATATGCTTATATGTTGTTTTCAATTGTACTTTTGTCCTCTACAAGGAGCCGCCTAGACTTATAAATATATGCATATTATATTTAATGCATGCTGTGCATGTATGTATAATATTTTAACTTTGAATTATTTGTGTCATATCTTAGACCAATTAGGAAGAACTAGATTTTGACACCCAAAGACTTAACAAAACCATTTTGAAAATATTGTCGGTACGTCTTGTCTTGATGTAAATACGAAAATATATACTACATATATATCTTAATTAGAATAAGTATTATTAGTTGGCCACGGTATGTGTGTCTGTGAACTTAATTTCTTGCACATACTTGAGATACATGAGCGCATTTTTTTCCATAGGAAAATGATGGCACATGGAATTTGATAATTATTCATCTAAATTAACCCCACCCCACCTAGTGATGGCTCTATAACAAATAAAGAACTTTGAAATGGTATTAAGCAAGACTCGGTCTTTTTTCTCTTTTCAAACATATTAATCATGCATATATCTAGCTATCTCCCTTTCACTACTTTTTGAAATAAAGATAGCTAGTGGATGTTAAATACATATATATGTTAGAGATACGTACGTACATGTGCAACGTAAAATTAATTTGAATGTACGTACCTGTTTCCGAGAAGGGAATGGAAATGGATGATGAGTTCCTCTTCATGTGGAGAGAATGCACCTCGTTTAAGATCAGGCCTCAAGTAATTGATCCATCGAAGGCGACAACTTTTGCCACACCTTTGAAGCCCAGCATTTCTTGCGACATCGCTCCAACAACCTTGTCCACTGTTTACCATGTAGTTCATCAGTTTCTCATCTTCTTCAGGTGACCACAACCCCTTTCTAAGCTTGCTGTTGTTTATATTAATGTTGTTGTTGTTGTTGTTTTTTGCAGATGCTGCTGCTACCTCGGGCTTCCTCATTGTTACGTTGTTGATCCTGACCCCAGTGTTGTTCCTCCACTGAGATGGCCAATGTATATTTTCCTCTCTACTCTCCTCAACAACGGGTCTGATGTAAGATAATAAGAGAAGGATTTATAGAGAGAGAAAGATAACAAAGAAGCTTCATAGGGTGGGAATGATGATGATAATGATGGTGATGGTTGTGTTGTGGGGTTTGCTTACAAAATAGGGAAGAGTCAGAGAGAGAAAATTGTTGGTTGATGAGTCTAGTAGAAAACGGTTTGGAGAGGGACATGAGGGATTCACAAATTAAGATGGGTGTCTTCTTGTCTTTGACTCCATGGCTTACTCTCTTTTTTTTCTTCTTTTCTTTTTTTTTCTTCACTCACAAGGTAATTATCATACGTGAACCATAGGATGCCACACACACACACGCACCAAAAATATATAAAAAATTGTAGATATAATACAAGTTTGTTTTGTAACCAAGCCAAAGATATTTGCTTCCACTTCACATAATCTCTTCCTCTCTACCCCCACACGTGTTGTTGAAGATATTATAAAAGAAAAAGTTAATTTATATATGACGGCACATCCAGGAAAATATTAATGTATATATAAGTTACATTGTTAATTAATTATTTTTTTTGTGCATAAGATCCACATGCCTAAGTTTCATTATTACATGAAAAGAAGTAAAACAGACTCAATATGTGTACGAAACATATATATGTTATATACGCTTTTGAACATTCGTGAAATGTGACTAAGGTTGAAATTTGAAGGTCTCTTGTCCTCTCTGATCTATATTTTGTTAATTAATATATCTTCACTTTTTTTTTTTAAAAATAAATATGTTAATATGTCATATAACAAAATTTATTAAAATAATCCGAAGACAAGACGTACTTGCATGGTTAAGTTATTTTTCTAAATCAAAGTATATTATTAACGCGTACAAGTATTAAATATATTCCCACTTATAACTTGATTAATATGCGCTGAAAACACACAGAATGTGGATTAACAACCCACCCCTCACTGTGCATCGATCTCGTATAAAAAACACTGATGATAGAAGTGATCATGATCAATCAGCTGGTGAGGGAGGATTTTATCATTGCCATTTGATGATCTGATAGAAATGACTTCGATGTTAATTGATATTAAGCCAATACTTTGTAGCTGTTACTTTCACCAACCAAATTAAAATAAAGGTTCCTTAATTATGTTTTTAATTATGCTGGTTTTATAAACATCCTAGCAATAAGGGACCCAATGACATAGTTGGCAAGTGGCAACACATGTTACTAAGCTTATATATCTGAATTTGATTATGGCATAACACATTCATGAGATAAGGGTTGAATGAGCTTTAAATATATGATTAAACTCCAGATCAAGAATAAGTCATGTAACCAACTTAAATGACTGAAATTGATGATAAAGATATTGAGAGAGTTTCACGGAAAAGCCAAAAATTCTAGTTACAATAGTTACTGAAAGAAAAAAAAACTTCGTATCAAAGATGGGTCCAAAGGGTAGGGTAGTCTCCCATGATTAAGTAACACATAAATATACAGCAGGAGTTAACTATTTTTGCAGAGAAATGCTGACTTTCATTAATATATAGTAAAGAAAAAGATGGAAGTTTAGTAAATTGCAATTGAAGGAAATCGTTCACTTTAGCCTTCTTTGGTTTTGTCATGCATATATTCTTCTCCACATAAAGGTGAATCATGCTAGAAAAAGAAGAAAGAAATGGTGCAACAGATAATTGACTTTTCGGACCATCTTTTTAATGCAAGGACATATACATATGGACAATTGCAGTTTCCTTATATAATAAACTAACAATATCACAACCTGCACAACAAGTTGACATATTGGAGACCCCCAAATTTTCTTTGTTTTAATTTGGAGGTTATAACATTCTGCTGACGTACTTATGATAAAATCTTAGCGATGAGGGTTAATTAATTAAATCATTTTCTTTTCCTTATTTAAAAATTAATTAATAATAACTTGTAGCAAAACTATCCTGAGAGGACTTGTGGTAGTTAAAGTGGTGGATGTAGGAGCCTAAACACTTCTCAAAAGCACATTGGATGATTGGAAGAAGAACAATAAAACTGGTGTGAGCACTAAGTTAATTGTGGAATGTATCAAAACAAAACATCCAAAATCTTTTCAAAATAAGGAATATATAAAGTAGACCAGACCCACTTCTGCACGAGAAAAGGATCAAGATCCAATTGGAATGAGGATAATGGCTACCCTTTCTATAGTCTCATTCTGTACACATTTATAATTATTATGATTGTTCTTTATCATTGTAAGTTTTTGTAACCACCTTATATATACATACAAGTTCTACAAACTCAAAAGGTTAGAAAGGATTGTCAAAAAGTTGCAAGGTGTAGTACAAGGAAAAGTTAAAAGAAGCAATCAATTTTAATAAATTGGCATCCCCCCAGAGGGACCGAGTGGGCGTGAGGGGAGGGTGGATCATATATTTCTGTCATAAAATCATGTGTTTATGAAACTATCAAAGTGGCTACAGATAATTCGCCTAGCTAGGGTTAAGAAATTAATGTGGCAAGGGATAGATAATTTGCTTATAAGGTGAAAGGTAGAAAAAAAAAAATTAATTAATTTGTCCACCTCAGAGTTCCAATTTATGTCGTTAACAACACATCATATTGCTTTGACTTCAAATAATATAATGATTAATGGCAGTTTTAGCACAATAATAGTGCAGTGCAGGGTCTAGAGATCGAATATGCGAAAGGGTTCGTGTCTGTCCACAAATAAATCCTAACACCTTCACACATATTAAATCACATCATAAGAAACCCATTTTCAATTCAAGTTGCTTCGAAATGCATCCTTAATCAATAAAAAATAAAGTGTAGATATAGAAAAGTATAATTAATGAAAGAAGAGAACGACCGGGGAAACAAGCAAGCCAAAAAACATGAACGTAATGTCCTAATCCGTGTTTGAATATGCTTCCACATACTTACGTACATCTATATATGTGATGTTATTATTATTATTTAAATATTAATATACTATAGCTAGGTAGCTAAAATTGTTCATGAAACATCCAAAATCCGAAGGCTTCAGCTTTTCCATGCTTTCTGTGTACTGCATGTTTTAGCCAAATTAAGTTATATGCACTATTATACTGTTCATGTTGATTACCTCATAAATAAGCAAGCATGACTTTAGTTAGATGAGAGGGGGGAGGGTCCTACCAACAACAAACTTGCCATTAAAAACCCAGCAAATAAATTAAGAAAGTGCAACCACCAGAGTAACGGACTAGCTATATCTAATATCTCCTAAGCCAGTGGGATTATGATATACGGGGAACGTTTTCTTAGGATACATGATTCTCATGATAAAAACAGCTAGAAACAAGAATAAAAATATGATATGGTAGGTATCAATTATGAATGAATGAATGTAAGTCTTAGATAGATGACTTTCGAAGGAGTTATAAAACTAATTAATCGACCTGGATAAGCAATTACATACTAGTATATATGTACATGATTTTTAATAACTTAACTATATATATATATATATATATAATTGAATGATATATAGTTAAGCAAATTTAATTTTAGGAAAAAAACACTAATTAACGTATGTCCTTCTCTCGAGATCTATCGATCCTTAAACTTTGTTAAAAGCACTTACAGTATTAACTATTTAAAATTCTAGCATTTTTCTTCATCTATTTATGATTTTGAATACCAATCTTTCTTCCAGAAGTAACAAAAGATGCAGTGAAAAAAATGAGAGAGAAACATAAAAAGCAAACACTTTTACTAAAAATATATACATAATATAGAATTGTTGAATATCTAAAGCTGCACAGTATATATATAGTCTTGTCTACGTAACATATAACTGTTTTTGCCTTCATAGAAATCATGTGGGACATGCGGTGTAGAGGTGTGAAAAAGAAGTTTTTTGAGTGCATCCTATTAACAGTATAATGTCTGTTATTTTGTAAGGTGTGTGTCATAATATTAAACTAAATGAGTGTGGGTATTGATCAAATAAATTAAAGGAGGTGAATGTTTGTTTAGAAACTAAAAAGGGTGTAATTAACACAGTGGGTTTTCCCTTAATCTAGTCTTGTTACTCAATTTTCAATAAAAGTACTTGTTAAATGACTTAGGCAGAAATAAAAAATACCAAACTCAAAAGATTAATTATAAGGTAAGGGAGTTTCATGACTTAATTATCATATTGATATATTTATTTTATTCAATGTAAGACTCGTTCATCCCTTTTACTTCCAATGTAAAAGTCAATACCTTGTAAATGCTGGTATGATCACCCGTACCACTGGTTTACACTGAAGGACATAGCAGAAAATTGAAATGCTAATGACAACCGATAAGAACTTTAAGAGAACTACACTAAAAGGCTAACCGTTGTTGAAAACCTTATAAACCCACTAGAATTCCGTATTTCCAGGGAGGGTAGAATTGAAGTTGCATGGTTTGTAATGAAAATGGACATAATTAATCACTCCACTTATTCTCATTATCATACAATTACATATTAGTAGTGATGCAGAGGCATGTACTTTTACTCTATGTTCCTTTTATTTATTTATTTTGAGAATATTTGTTTCTTTAAACTGATCCTTGTATCAAATTAAATAATGCTTTATTTCGAAATTATTTTCAGCAATTAGTGGTCTTTAATAGGACACTTGAATATAAAAGTTCAAAACCAGTTCAGAATCAAGTCAATTTTGAACCACTTTCAAACCTGTTTTAAATATCAATCTACTTTGGAACCAGTTAACAGTTTCAAATTGGTTTTTGTAAAAACCAGTTCTGATGTCTATTGTGCAGTTGGTACTTGGTAGCCACTACCACTTAATTTAATTATGTACTTTAATTTTCAGAAAATATGTACACATGACAACATATAGGGTGTGTAAAACTGGTTCGACCAGTTTTATAAACTGATTAAATCAATTTGACAAAAAAAAATATATTTTTTGAATTAGTTTGAAAATTGATTTGGATTTAAAACCAATTTTTAAAATTTGAATCGGTTTTAAACCAATTTTGAATTGATTTTTAACTAAACCAATTTTGAAAAAAATAAAAATAAAAATAATATATATATATATATTTAAGTGAAAATTAAAACAAACCACTTTAACTCTTAAATTAACATGACTGAGAATAAGATATATTTTTTAATCTCAGACATATGTTTTTTTTTTTTTTTAACTGTGATCCAATGATTATTGTTATAGTAACAAATGTGTTCTCATGTAAAATACTCCCAATATATATAAAAAAATTAAAAAAGATCTACCAAAACAAAGCTGAGGTGCAATACTCACCCAAAAACATATTTTTCCTTATATACAAAATCACAAAACTATCGAACAACATCTGGTAGTGGTAGAACCGGAGGAATCAAGGGCATCACCAATTATGCCTATGTAAGCATGCAATAAAACAGTTTTTTTTTTCATCTTGAATATCTGTTTTCCTGGGTTATAACCTAGATGTCAGTCAAGTTAACGGAAGAAGTTGGCTTAATCAAAACTTTCGTCCTGATTTTTCATCATTTTGTAAACTATATTGAATGGTTAATGTTTTGTCTAAGTGTTCCCTTGCTGATACAACAGAAGCATGACTACTTAAACTGCTAAGTCAGATCATAGATCAAATTATAAGCTACCACAAATTAATGTGGCTTTTCATTGAGTATATTATCCCCTCCCATGAACCATTGTATATTTAAACCAATGTGCAATACTCATAAAAAAATCACCCACATGTGGGAGTTGAGAAGAAATTGCAATCAAACAAGAAGGAACCAAATTCCAAGTTCCAATAACAGCACTCAACACAAAAAATTCAAACAGCAGCTTCCTTGATTCATAGAGGTCTCCAAAATTGAACTAAATAAATAAATACCAACACAAAGGAAGTTATAACGTTGCACCTTACAGAATGACAAGTTCAATAATAATAATAAAAGGCAGAGTTGTATAAGTAAACTATGTTGCCAACACGGCACCTTAAACTCCAACAAAACAAACATAACAAAATTTTTTGGCAGCCCCGAAAAATGCCCACAGGTGTCTCTAAAATGCATAAAACAGCATCCCCTGCAGAGAATCTCTAAAATGCATAAAACAGCACCCCCTGCAAAGAAAATAATATACCGACACCAGTGAGTTGTGAATACTGAAAACCATCATCTAAAACCACAAAACATGTATTTCAAAAGTCTAACAAGAAAAATCAACTACTAATTGATAAAGCTGAGAGAGTAGTCATAAATGACAAAAAGCAACAGAATTCAACAGCTTCCTATATGAGCAATTATGACTAGCTACAAGATAAATAAGGCAAAGTTACATAGGCAAAGTACATACCTGTTCTAGCGTCTATCAGTTTTTCCGGAGGAACGCTTCCCAGAATACAAGTGCTTGGGCTTCAGATTAGGTATGACTCTATCAGCTTCACCACGACGGGCATTCTTGTTTCTCTTCTTGACAGATTTCTTGGCAAGTTTAATTGCCTTAATCTTTTGAGCAGAATCCCTGAGGCCTTCTCCAGGCACAACTTCATGTGGTGGGCGTGACACTGACCTGGACCGTGACAGTGATCTACTCAGACGCTGTTTTTTGCTAGGTGTGTCACCATCAATATCCATACCATTTCTTCCATCAGCACTTTCAGGCGATCTATCTCTTTTCCGACCTCTAGAGACAGATCTGCTGCGCATTCTCTTAATTGCCAAAGCCGGATCAAGCCCCAAAGATGACAGTTGCCTTCCCATTCTTTCTGATGTGTACTGCCTATCCTTGTCAAACTTCCTTGGAACAGTTGGCCTATTCTCTGCATTGCTCTTTTTGATCCTATGCTGCTGGATGAGCAAGCTTTTCTTTTTCCTAATCTCAGCTAAAGCTGCCTGCTGCTCAGGTGTCAATTCAGTTCCATCAATCTCAAAATCATCATCCTCAGCTTCTTCCTGTCTTAACCCTTCTTCTCTTTCCAACTCTTCAACCCTATGCAGAATATCAGGATCAATGAAATCATACACATTGTGTCCATCCAAAATTTCTGGCAGCACATCCTCTTTCCATTCATCATCGGCTAAGATGTAATGCTTTCTTAAGTTCATTCCGTATACACCTGCTCCGCCATTCTCCTCCTCCAGATCCTTTTCAGTTTTTCTCTTTTCATTCTCAGCTGCTTGCTTAGCTCTAGCTTCCAAAACTGCTTGAGGAATACATGTTGGCCTTTCCTTCTGGTCACGAGGCTTTGGTACAGCAACATGAAACCTGTTCAAGCAGTCATTAATTTTCTTGGACTTCATCTTTATCTCCACCCTCTGATTCAACAGCCTCTCACATGCTGCATTTTTCACAGCAATGACCCCTTCTTCAGTCAAAGTGCTCATGGTCAACAATACACTGTCATCATCTGTAGCCTCACCTCCTTGGCCAACTAGCGTCTTCAAGGCTTCAGCTTTCATATGCTTGACCAACTTCATGTCTTCCTCAGATAACCCCTCCAGTGGCTGCAAGTCAGTCTTGTTGCAGACAACAATCAATGGCTTGTTCATAAACAAGGACTTAATGCTGTCAAACAGAGCTGCCTGCTGAGCAATACTGTAACCACAAGACCCAGAGATGTCCAAGAAAAACAATATCGCAGCTCTCAAATGAGCAAGAGCAGTGATACTGCACATCTCAATAATATTACGATCCTCAAAAGGCCTGTCCAAAATCCCAGGAGTATCAATCACTTGGTACCTCAGGTATTTGTAATCAGTATGACCAACAAAGAGAGACTTTGTAGTGAAAGCATAGGGCTGCACATCCACATCAGCTCTGGTAATCTTGTTAATGAACGAGCTCTTGCCAACATTGGGATATCCACAGATCAAGATAGTCCTTGTATTTGGATCAATCGAGGGAAGCCTAGCCATGTGCTGCCTGACCTGTTCGAGATAAGCCAAACTGGGACCAACCCTCTTGATGACAGTGCACATGCGGCCAAGAGCAGCCACCTTAAGACACTTGCAGCGGTACAGCGAGTCACCATACTTCAACAGCTTCACATAGTCTTTGGCAATCTTACCAATGAGATTCCTGGCAGTGTTTATTTGGCCAAGAGCAAGCTTGTAATGGTCCTTGTTGTAGAGCACATGGAGGAGATCGCCGTAGAACGGATGAACATCGTCGAGGCGGGGGAACTCGTCGATGATGGTGGAGAGCTTGTCATGAAAATTCTGCTGAGTGTACTTCACTTTGCGCATGTAGAATTGGCGCAGACGTGAAATCGCATACCCTTTGTGCACAACGGTTGGTGTCTGACGCTGGGTGCGAGAGAGGATGATGTCGACGAAATCCTTCCCATTAGGCACCACAGTAATCTTCTTAAAATTGTACTGAACCATCGTGCTCTACCAACCTTCCTACCACAGAAAAATCAAAACTCCAAATTAACATTTTTTTTTTAAACAACAACACTGAATCAGAAAGGGACTACAAAAGTAAAACCAGATACAGGTATTGCGAATAACATGGAATAAATGATAAATAAAATCCATGGAGCTACATAGTTTGAGATCCCAAGCCCAAACCTAAGAAATTAAAAAACGACTATATGAATAGGGGCACGATTATATGAACATGAAGGAGAGACTCACCCTACTTTCTCTTCGGAGGAACGGCAAAGGTCTTGCGGTTATACGATAAATCCTAAATAGACTCTGTTTCTGTTTTTATTGGAGGCGGCAGAGCTCCCTGCACACCAAGTAGGGTAGAAGGAGGTTTTGAGTTGGAAGGAGTATTTAACACTTTTGGTGCGTTGCAACTTGCAACCCAACCCGGCCCAGTTAACCTATTTTTGTATCAGCCCGTTTATATATAACATTAAATAATTAAGAATAAGAATTTAATTTAATTTAACTACAGGTGAAAAACTTTTTATATTATGATATATTTTTTATCACTAGAATTCAATTGCATATTTTCATAAATGGAAAATTTATTTATTTTGATAATAATAACAATTTTAAAATCGTATTTAAGGTAATTTTTAATAAGTTAATAGTGTAAGATTTATATTATATATTTTTTAAAATTATTGAAATGAATTTAGAAATAGAGGTAACAATCTTCAAATTGAAAAAAAAAACAGAAATCCGAGCAAGTGTTTTTCTGAAACGCTTTCTTCGTAAACGGATGAGGTGTCTGAGTGATGTTGAAGGTGGCGCTGCGATGGAATTGGATTTGGAGGCCAATGGCTTCTCCGCCTCTAACTGCTTTCACATTCCAAAACCTGAACACGCTCAAACCCAGGCCTCGCTGTCGCAGCTTCAAGCTTTTTTCTCGACCTTCTTTTTCTTCTTCCGCCGCTGCGCACACCTCGCCCCCTCTCTCCGACGACCTGGACCGGTACCTCCGCTGCTCCATGCCGCAGAATTCGCCGCTCCGAGTTGCGGTTCTCGTCAGCGGAGGCGTCGATAGCAGCGTCGCTCTCCGGCTGCTCCATGCCGCCGGCCATTCCTGCACCGCTTTCTACCTCAAGATATGGTTCCAAGTACGCCTTCCTTCTTTCTTCGCATCTACAATTTAATTAGTTCATTGGTACTGTGGCTTTTGCTTTCTCACGCGTGGTTTTCTGTAGGAAGATTTCGAGAACTTTTGGTCGGAGTGTCCCTGGGAAGAGGATTTGAACTATGCTAAAGCTGTTTGTAATCAGGTCGCTTTCTTATCAACGTCATTATTGTAGATTATGCTCATTGCTCACCAAGACATTACTAATGGAAATTCAAATGGTGTTTGTATTTGTAGGTTGATGTACCGTTAGAGGTTGTTCATTTAACGGATGAATACTGGAACAGTGTGGTATGCCAGACCGATTCACCCACTTTTGTCCAATATTTATTCACTTTACCTTTCATAGGCAATAGCATTTTCTGTTACTCAAGTTAACAAGACTATGTTTGGATAAACCTCTGAATAAGGACTTATAAGAAAGGAAAATAAGATGATAAAATCAATTAAGTTTCACCAGGAAGTTAAAATCATCTTTTAGAGAAGTTAAATGTCAAAACTTCTACAAATTGGCTTTTGCATAAGCTAATTTTAACTTATTTGAGAAATTTAATTCATTTTATCTTAATTTCTTCTCTTACAACTTATAAGTACTTATTGAGAAATTTATCCAAATAGGACTAAAATGTATTCTAGTTGCAATAGTGTAGGTCTCTGCTGACTCTTATGTGACTTATTACTTACCCACATCAGGTTTCTTACCTCATTGATGAGTATAGTAGTGGCCGGACCCCTAACCCTGACGTTCTTTGCAATACGAGAATAAAATTTGGTATGTACCCAGTCACGAGAAATGAATCCAGTCTGACCTCATTGTAGTTTGTTTCATGCACTTTCTTTCTGTTTCATTAATCAACTGTTTTTGTTAGGTGCATTCTTGGATGCAATCGGTGGCATGGGTTTTGATTATGTTGCCTCTGGGCATTATGCAAATGTTATCCACCCATGTGCTAATCGGATGGATGAACCTTCTGTTCTGGAATTATCACAAGACATGGTAGTGGTACCAATATGATATATAAATTTATGGTTACAAGATCTTGTTTGTGTTTCTGGTTATATATAGGTGATATATCTGTACTTTCAGCACTGTCTGAAGAATCTTCGCTGATTAGCTTATAGTATAAATTGTTTATGGTAGTATTAAGTTTTGCATATTTCTTTGCATGCCTTTTATTACTCAGGGAAATATTTTTGCATGCTCTTAGATCCTAATGTGATTTTGAAATTTTAGGTAAAGGATCAAACATACTTCCTTTCACACCTCTCACAATCCCAGCTGAAGAGACTTCTTTTTCCGCTTGGTTGTATTCCCAAGGTTTGTTGTGAATTTGTACCATTTTCAATGCTTAATTTGTGTTTAAATTTGTCTGTGATTCAGTCACTCATGTCTATCACAATAATTCAGGCGGTAAGCATTAAGAATATATTTGTTAAATTTGCATGTGCCTTTAATTGTTTTCTTGGGGTTTAAATTTGGAGGGTGCACTTCAGTAACCATATATACATTACGGGCCAATAAGTATCCTGCTCTATATGAAGTCTTTTGTCTTTTTTCATCTTGTGGCTGGCATTCTTTTCTTCCTTTAAAACACCACTTGCTATCCCCTTTTATATGAGTGCTGACATGAGAATTCAGGCAGGATGTTTTCTGAATATATTTATTTAATAGTTTTTTGAGTGCCATTAATTGTAGGTTGAGGTTGATATTTGGATACTATTTTGCAGTAAACCATTTATAAAGGCTAACATGTTAAAGTTTTCTGTATGAAGAACCTTTTTTTTTTTTTGTTATAACACTGTATGTTGTTTTGAAGAAATTTTCAATCTAATTTTTATCTCCTGCCACATCATCCGCAGGATGAAGTCCGCAGGCTTGCCACAAAATTTGATCTACCAAATAAGGATAGAAAGGATTCCCAAGGAATATGCTTTTTGGGGAAGGTATGTGGAGTGAACAGCTCCTTTACATCATATCTATTTCATGGTGATGAGAAGTCTTTACGAATCACTTTTGAGCTTTCAGACAGTTCTAAAAATGGAAGATTAAAATAAAAAAGACACTTATGGGCTATGGCAGTGTCCATTATGAATTATTGTAAGCATTCATATTATTGTTTAGAAGCAAGTTTTGAAGTTTGTTTTCTTTTCTGTTTCTATCTCTGTTCCCCTTTTGAGTTATAGATAAGATTCAGTGAATTTGTTGCAAGACATATTGGGGAGAGGGAAGGTATCATACTGGAAGCTGAGACAGGAGATTTCCTTGGCAAACATCGAGGATTTTGGTTTTATACTATTGGTCAACGCCAGGGTCTAAGGCTAGCTGGAGGTCCATGGTCTGTTATCTCTCTGTTTCTTTTTGACATTAGTTGTATTTATCTTACAACTTTCCAATCATGTAATTATACTATCCATTTTGTATTGAAGATATATCCACATTGTAGGTGCAGAAACATGAGATTATGAATACTATCTATGTTGGACAATTTTTTTTTCATTCTCTTGGAAGTTGGAAGGGGGCATTTTTCCCCTGATTATATTCTCCACCTTGAGTCATTTGAAATATTCTTTCAATGCATTCCTATCCAGATATCAAATTAGGGCATGTATTAAAAAAACGAGAAAGAAATTCATCCCATTTTTTTTATCTTATGCAGGTATGTTGTTGAGAAGGATGTTAAAAACAATGTAGTTTTTGTGTCAAGAAATTACTTTTCCTTTGACAAAAGAAGGCGTGTATTCCGTGTTGGCTCTTTTAAATGGTTTAGTGGGTTGCCCCCAGGCCAGACGAGTCAGCTCCAATGCAAGGTGGATTACTTGAATATCAATTTCTCTTCCCTGTTATTAAAAATGTTTCCATTTTGTAGTAGTAAAGAGTTAAGATATCTTAACCTTTTTCAGGTGAGACATGGTCCTGGATTTTATGATTGTAGCTTACGAATGGAAGTGAAAGGAGATGGCCAATGTCACTCTGCTGTTGTCCACATATCTGAAGATGATCAAGGCCTAGCAGCTGGGCAGTTTGCGGCTTTCTACGAGGGAAGAATGTGCATAGGTTCTGGTGTGATTTTGGAGTTCTGGGATGACCAGAGTTTTCCTGTATGTACAAAAGCTTTAGAAATTGCTAGAATGGAAGATAAATCAAGGATTGGGAATCCGGTAAAAATAAAAGTTAAACCAGATAACCCGCAAGAAGTGTGTGATTCTGCAG
This sequence comes from Amphicarpaea edgeworthii, assembly GCA_014843725.1. NCBI lineage: Eukaryota > Viridiplantae > Streptophyta > Magnoliopsida > Fabales > Fabaceae > Amphicarpaea > Amphicarpaea edgeworthii. The sequence continues at coordinate 18,514,392 of CM026327.1, read as the reverse complement.
AGTTAGCAAGTAAAACATCATAAGGGAATAAGAAATTCTAGAGTTGCTATAGCACTGAACAAAACAAAGAGACATGTCAGAGGAATGCAGCTTCCATTTTCCCTTTAAATTGTCCACAACCAAGCATTGACAAATATGGGTATACATGCTATGTTTGTATAAGCTTCCAAACCAATGCCAACACGCAGATTTTCTGATCTTTGGCTCTGTACATGTTTAGCGAAATAAGAAGTATTTTATGGAGAGAAGGATGGCTATTTAAGTTTAAATACAAGGTAGGTGAGAAATTAGTAGCTTCCATTATTCGGTGTTTCTTATTAAATTGTGTATATACCTTGTCAGTTGTCATGGTTTCCTTGATACTTTATTGACTATGTACCTTAATATGCAATTATTAATGAAGAGTTTCTTAATTTGGAATATAATCAATGAAAAAGTATATACTATGGCATGGAGCCGTGGACAAAACAAACTTGCATGGCATCATTTGATAGTTTTAGCTTCGGTCTAGTTTTCTCTGATTAATTGTTTCCAAATTGTGCCAATTGTCAGTTTGAGTTTGTTAATAATTTGAACAAAGATAGGGCATGGGTGAAGTTTTACAATTATTTTTTAATAAATATACTAACATAACATTTTATAAATGAAATATAAACAACATTAAAAATACTTTAAACGATATTTAAATGCAATATTATATCTGTAAAAAAAAATTGCAATATTATAAATATAGTATTGTTTCATAATATAGTATTATAAATATTTTTTGGTGTGTGAGAATATAAGATATTTGTTAACGTAAGGATAAAATACTGTGAGGACGGAACAAAGGCGAATTGAAGAGAGAAAGGAGAATAGAGATAAACCCCGCCAAATGTTGAACCCTGAGAATTGAGATAAAGCCATGGCACGCGCTCTAACACTAACACCCATCTCTTACACTCTCGCTATAGCCCTAAACCACATTTCCCCATTCCACAACACTCTTCCCTTCTCCTCTTCAATCCTTTCTCTCCCAAACCTCACTCGCCGGAGCCTATCCCGCTCCGTCCTCCGCTCTACCGCCGGCGAATTCTCCGGCAGCCTCGACGACGATGTTGAATCGGACGAATTGGACGAGCTCGATGTCGCTGCACTCGAGCAAGAAGCTAAGGACGCTGTCGAAGCGTATTCAAGCTCTCTGTCTCAGATTTTGAGCATTGGTGAGTCTTCTAACTCTTTTCATTGAGCTTTTGCTTGTCTTTGTAGTTTGTAGCGACCTTTCTATGTTTGGTGATTTCAGAAGACCAGGAGAAAAATGATCGCAAGGATACTACAGCTCAATCCCGCAGGAGGAGTCCACGTAAAACAAAAATTGTTAGTATAACGTTCAGTTTTGTTCTTAAATTAATTAAATATTAAATATAATATATAATGCGAAAGAGTTCAAGCAAGCAATAAGACTTTTTCAGTTCTAATCAATGGGAGACTTATCACTCACTTTAATTTACTACATTTTCCAGCTTAGGTGTGAGTCTCAACAGCTATGAACACTTAATTTTAGACAGTTACTTTTTCTTTATTGTCTGTAACTAGTTTGGAGGAGTTGAATTATTTCTCTTGAAGTAAACAAGGTCACTTGCTGAAACTCATTTAATTTGAATGGCAGATCCCTGACAATCTTCTCCCTAGGGTTGCAATTGTTGGAAGGCCAAATGTTGGCAAATCAGCACTATTTAATCGTCTTGTTGGGGTATTGAATATTTCTTCTAGCTTTATTTTTCCTCATTATATGTTCTTGTGTTCTGTGTTCTAGGGTGATAACATTCAGAATTTCAATGTTGATAGTCTCCTCCTTACTGCTTAAATTGTAGGGAAACAGGGCTATCGTGGTGGATGAACCTGGGGTTACAAGGGACCGTTTATATGGTCGATCATATTGGGGAGAGCATGAATTCATGGTAGTGGACACGGGTGGGGTTATCACCGTTTCAAAATCACAAGCGGCTGTTATGGAAGAGCTGGCTATTACTACTACCATTGGTATGGATGGCATTCCACTTGCCGTTAGAGAGGCAGCTGTTGCCAGGATGCCCTCAATGATTGAGAGACAAGCAACTGCAGCTGTGGAAGAATCATCTGTTATTATTTTCCTGGTTGATGGTCAGGTATTTTGTATGCTCACATACAATATCTTATAATAATATGAAAAAGGATCACAATACATGTTAAAAGGGTTATATTTATTTACTTGAATCGAGTATTGGCTGGGCTATCCTTTCCTCACGGGCATTATAAGACATTTTTTTGGTAATTCTGGAATCTGGCTGTATCTTGGAAGCTTTTAGCTGTGTTTTACTGCATTGCGTTTTTTGTGGTGCCATATCTGGCTACAGTTGACATTATTCACCATCGAAATGGGACATCAAATTTTGTTTTTTTACTTATTATAAATGCATGATATGATCAACTGTTTCATGAAGCTGCTCCAAATCATGATCCAAAGACAGTAATGGCAATTATGTTGAACAGGCAGGTCTAACAGCAGCTGATGAGGAGATTGCTGATTGGCTGCGTAAAAACTACTCAGATAAACGTGTCATTCTTGCAGTTAACAAGTGTGAATCTCCACGCAAAAGAATTATGCAGGCATCCGAATTTTGGACCCTTGGGTAAGCTATTTCTGTGAGGATGCACTCCTGATTGGGTGGATACATTACATGCCTAAAGTGTGGCCAAACACAGTGGAAAATGGTCATGACATTTAACTAGTTTAATAAATAATGTTCACAATCTGATGTTTTCATGATCATGACATGATTATCTAGGACAAGAACTTGATCTATGGTATGTTTAGTTTTGGAAATTCATGGACATGATTTTGAATGTGCTCCAAGCCCCCAACAAGCATTAATTGTTTGTGTGCCGCTTCTGAGATACAATTGAGGTCAAAGGTGATATCATTACTTACTTTGACATAGCCTAAATTTAAACTTAATTGGCCATTGAGGGGAATCAGATTGGTTACTTTTATTAGTGGTTAACATAACTAAAAGTGGTTAACTTTTTTTTTTCTTCAATAAATAGCTAGTTCAGGTGGTAAGCTGTTATTTTAACTATGATGTGATGTTGCAAGTGTTAAACCAAGTTTGGTTAGTTCAACTTAAATGGGTAAATTCTAAACAGATGTGAATATCACTTTTAAACCCAATTATGTTACAGAATCACCCTTGTTTATTTCAATTTACTATGCTTTTTACTATGTGCAACATTATATTTCCTCTTATTAGTTTACATGAGTAATTATAAGAAGGGAAATAACTATGGTCAGGCATAAGATATATATTGCTATGCAGTTTTATATGTTCATTTGATTAAGATATCGCAATAAGTACATATTATAAAGAAACTTCATTTCTCTAGATGACTTAGACCTTTTAGAAGTCATAAAATTGTTCAGGATTATATCATGATACTTCTTGAATATATTAAAATTAAAAATATAAAAGATTGACAAAACTTTCTCTGACAACTAAAAATCTAAATCACCCCTCCCCCTCAAACTGGGAAATATGTTGTTTTTTTTTTATTGGCTATGCATGCAGAATGGAATTCTTGCATAGTTGCATCATGTTGTTTATCGATGTTTCTAAGTGTCATACGTTGTAATCAGCAAATTGTTGTTGTGGTTACTGTATCAGATTTGAACCACTTCCAATATCAGCTATCTCAGGAACTGGTACTGGAGAGCTTCTTGACCTTGTTTGTTCTGGGCTACAAAAAATCGAGGTTTGTTTTCTATAAAAGTTTCATTAGATTCATTTGAAATTATTCTTGAATCTTGATCAGTATACAATTTGGGATCAACTTGTTTTTATTCTTATTTTGAGAACCTTGATCTTTCAATTTACAATTTACTGTTTGCCAAACAATAGGAATATAATAATCTTGATGAAGAAGATTATGTTCCGGCAATTTCAATTGTTGGTAGACCAAATGTTGGCAAAAGTAGCATTTTGAATGCACTGGTTGGTGAGGACAGAACAATAGTGAGCCCGGTCAGTGGCACTACCCGTGATGCTATTGATACTCAATTTACTGGACCAGATGGACAGGTTTGATTCTTTTGGTGTGTAGCACCACAAAAAAAGCAAGTCTTAATTCAAATGTTTTATTATGTTTTGTGAGAATGAAAATTGGAAAGGATTAGTTGATTATAAGGTTTCCCCCACCTGAGCTTTGTTTTAAGGTTTTATATTTTTGGGACCATACCAGATTGTCATAGTGATTTGGTAATCTTTTAGAATTTTGAGTCGGCACAATAATTTTTTTTCTTATTTTCTTTCTCTAGAAGTTCCAACTTATTGATACTGCTGGAATCAGGAGAAGAACAGTCATAGCTTCTGCTGGGAGTACAACTGAGGCTTTGTCAGTGAATCGAGCATTTCGTGCTATTCGTCGATCTGATGTTGTTGCTCTTGTCATCGAGGCCATGGCTTGTATCACAGAACAGGTTCCTGATTAATGCTTTTATTTGTTACATGAAAATCAGATTGGTTTTCTTCTTGTTATGATAAAGTATTGCTGCAAGCCTAGGATGCGGTGATGCACATGGGATACCAGTTGTTTAATAATTAATATATACTTTTCCCCCTCCCCCCCTTAAACTATTTTAATTGTCTTTTGAAGGACTACAAGATAGCTGAAAGGATAGAAAAAGAAGGGAAAGGTTGTGTGATAGTTGTAAACAAGTGGGATACAATACCAAATAAAAACCAGCAGACTGCATCATACTATGAGCAAGATGTCAGGGAGAAGCTTCGGTCACTTGACTGGGCTCCTATTGTTTATTCAACTGCTATAGCTGGTCATAGTGTTGACAAGTATGTTTTATCTAGAAAATTATTGATGTATTTATGCTGCATAGTATGCTAATTTCATGCTTTGAATTCCTCCAACTTTCCCTTTAAAACAAATTCTCCACTCAAGCATTCATATTTTTATAAACAAATATCATCTTGAATCTCGCATGTTGAATGAGGTCAAGCTTTATATATTTTTTTGTTGAAAATTACCAGTTGCAATGTGGGGGTCATGGTTGACTTCAAGTAGTAGTCACGTCCTGGTATTTCATGATGTGTGGTAAACAAAATTTCCATAGTCATCTCTCAAACTTTAGCAATGCACATAGAAGTGGACTTGAGAACTTGGCTCTTTTCAGAATCATTTTGATTTGGATATGGGCTAACTTTGTTTTTCTGGATGTATCATGATTCGTGTCACTGATAAATTTTAGTGGTGAATAAGTTTTCTTGGCTGTAGACATTGACACAGTATCATAATTGTTGTTAAAATCATGACTTATTCAGGTTTGATATTTTTCATTGAAGTTGATCTCCCAAGTGGATAGCTGATTGCTTATTGTTGTTTTGCCCATAGGATTATTGTTGCTGCTAGTGAAGTTGAGAAGGAGAGATCAAGAAGACTTGGCACTTCTATATTGAATCAAGTAGTTCGGGAAGCGGTAGGTTTTAAGCCTCCTCCCAGGACACGTGGTGGAAAAAGAGGACGTGTTTACTATTGCACTCAGGTATTTGTATCATGTAATGATGGAAATTAATAGTATGACTTTTAGCTTACTGTGAATGTTTGGATGCATTCTTGTTATGACATTTTTATTACTCATGTTAGAGACGTTACCATTGCTCATATTAGGATGTTGTATGGAATAATATATTCTGTTAGCCCAAATTTATCTATGAGAAAATGAACGAAACGATTAGTGCTGTAGGCTTACTCATGAGCTCCTTTGATTATAGTTTGTGGAGTCATAAATCAAAATATATTTAATTACTTTATATTCTAACTGGCTCTCCTCTTGCAGGCTGCTATAAGGCCACCTACATTTGTGTTCTTCGTTAATGATGCAAAACTTTTTCCTGAGACTTATCGGCGCTATATGGAGAAGCAACTGCGTTCAGATGCAGGTTTTCCTGGTACACCTATCCGACTTTTGTGGCGCAGCAGAAGGAAAATGGGAAAAGATGAAGGTCAGTATTTGTTCGTGGTATTTGTAGTATCAATATTGCTATTATGTACCCACGTTTTGGTTTCATTATGTTTTGCTGTTCCCACCTCCAAAAAATGGTAAGTGATTTTATAGCCATGTATATATGATTTGCTCACAGGCAAAACTGTAACAAAGACCCAACAGAATTCAAATGATCGAAAATTGGTAGCGACTCCATCATAAGATCAGACAGACATTTCATCAAGGAAGAACTGGCTATTATTGTGCTTGTGTTGGAAAAATGAGGAGGCGTTTTATCTGGGATTACTTAATTACTTACTCAAATGCATGAGCTTCCTGAAATCTATCAAGCTTAGTAAAAGCTCCATAATTTGGATGAGAATCTGTCATATTTACAGTGATCGTGATCATTCTGTAATTCTTTAGTAAGCACTTTGTATTTTATGGAGTCGTAGCACGTTCCCTGTCAACAACTGCAGTGTACTGTGTACATTATAAAAGTAGTTGTTGAATTAAAAATGTAAGTTCTTGGATTCTAATTCCCTGACAAGGCAAATATTTGAGCAGTATATTTTCCAGTGATTTTACTAATTATAAAAATATAAACATTATTCTTGTTTTTTTATATTTTTATTTTTATAAATTTTAAAGATCTTATTCTTATTTTTTCATATTTATTGAAATTTTTATTTTATTTTTCAAGTTTACAACACATGCATTAGCTAGAGTACGGGGGAGAACTGTAATATATATAACTTTAATTTACTAGTTTATTGACTTGATTCCCTACTTCTGGTACTCTTAATGGTATTTTTGCCGACAAAAAAAATAAAACATTCATGCTCAACAAACCAAATTAATTGTGTAACTTACAACCTCTTTAATTATTATTAAAGCAACAACACTCCTCCAATTTTGACACGGTGTTAAGTTGTTAATTTTTTAAATAAATTTATATTTAATTTTAATTGATTTATTTAAAATACCATAAGGAAAGAGAATGATTTCTCTTTATTTGTTCCATGCTACTGTTTATCTCCTGTATTTTTTAACTCATTACATATATATATATATATATATATATATATTTCTTAAATTTTAAACACATTACACATGTATCTCCTTAATTTTTAAACACATCATACATATATCTCTTTAAATTTTAAAATCATCACATATACCCCTTAAACTTTTTAATACATGTTTTAAAAAAGAAGATAAAGACATTTAAAAAAAAATATTATAAAAATCATGTGTCAGTCACATGATATAAAAAATTAACAAATTAACTTTATTAACAATGGAGCGGGTGCAAATGTAATAGGATATCGAAAGTTAGGGGATTTTAAAACAAACTTAAGGAGGTGTTGGTAAGGAGATGTTGGTGTAATTTGTTATTATTATTATTATTATTAAAGAATGAAACTAAAATGTTTGGCATCCGATCGAGGAAATTTGTACTGTAGCTAGTTAGTCAAGTCACATTCACATATTAATATATAAGGAAGTGTATTAAAATTGGTCCGTCCACCAGGCGGGGTCAAATTATTGGGATCGGAGGGAGGAAGGTCACTGTCTTCCATAGCGATCATATAGCTCCAACTTGATCATGCACTCTTCTATTAAAATTAATTATGGACCCAGGATCCTTAAACTCATGGACCCAGGATCCTTAAACTGCATGAAGAAGATATAGTATATCTCTTTTTTTTTTTTTTTCTGATTAGATATACTATATCTCTAGCTACCCTCAAAATTAGCTAGCTAGTTATAATAATTATAATTAGTAATAAAATATAGAAACAAATATCTTTCAATCATGATGATGAGTCATGAATTCCATGTGTAGCGGCAGGAGGTCCAAAAGAAAAATACAAAACAATTACTAGTATATAATTTTTTCAAAATCAGTGTGCATGTTAAAAAATGAAATTAATCCTTATACATGGATGCGCGCATGCATATAATGATCTGAGACAGAGGCGAGAATGTGAGCAATGCAACACACTTACTCAGCATGTCATGAGTCATGACCATCCATTTCACCCACACACACAATTGAGGTTTGAGGTTTGAGGAGTGGATGCAAGTTACCTTCACAGCTTTAACTGCACCATGTGCATGCAATCCACAAATTAAACCAGACAGAGAGCCCCATTTTACCAACCTCACTACACCTCTTCCCATTTTAATCCTATGGCCCCCCAGACCCCAACTCAATATGTCGCTTCCAACTTTTATTATCTATTTATATATATACAAGCCCTATCTTACATTAATGTCTATATGTACTATATATTGCCTAGTTTTAATTAAGGACCCTTATACCCTTTATGAAAGCCGAAACTAGCTAGCTAGTTTCTGAATTGAAGTGAGAGTTAGTTGAACAAATATAGTATATAAATAGTGGGGAGAGGTTAAGACTTAAGCACGCAGCACTCCAAGCCAACATGGAGAGAGACCTGAATAACATGAGGGAGTATTATGAGAGTGGAAGGACTAAAGAAGCCTCTTGGAGAGAATCGCAGCTCAAAGGGTTGCTTCGTTTCCTCTTGGAAAAGCAAGAAGATATCATGAACGCCCTCATGCATGATTTAGGGAAACATCAACTTGAAGCTTTTAGAGACGAGGTAAAGATCAAGTATTTTTGCCGTGCTATAATAATTAATACTAATAAACTGTTTTCATATATATATAGTACTGTAATTAATTTCTTACTTTTTGATCCATGCCATTCAATTCTCTCAGATAGGAACGTTGATCAAGACCTTAAATCTGGCATTGAAGTCTTTGAAACATTGGATGTCAGGGAAAAAGGTACTAAGATACATACATGTCTGTTCCTGCATCAAATTGTTATTATAGCTTCACTTGGAGTACATGTGGAGTAACTAATGGCCAAATTAATTAATTTTGATAGGCTGCGTTGCCGCAAATAGCATTGCTCACCAGTGCAGAAATTGTTCCGGAGCCACTTGGTCTGGTCCTCATTATTTCATCTTGGAATTTTCCCTTTGGTGAGTTATAAGTACTAATTAATTAACCAATCCCTTAGCTAGAAACTAGAAACAGCATTTATATCGTCACTGCATGTATAATTAAGTAACAGGTGTGTATATATGTTCATCCTACTACTAGTATTGATGTATAAAATGACAGGAATATCCTTGGAGCCACTGATAGGAGCAGTAGCTGCGGGAAACGTAGCAGTCTTAAAGCCTTCAGAGCTATCTCCAGCATGTTCATCTCTACTTGCTTCAAGTCTCACCACTTATTTGGACAATAAAGCCATTAAGGTCATCCAAGGAGGCCCACAAAAGACCCAGCAACTACTAGAGCAAAGATGGGACAAAATTTTCTTCACAGGTAAGTAAATCATAACTTTTTTTTCTTCTTTCAATTCAATAAAATGTGTTTTAAAGTTAATTAATGATAATGATACTCTTGTACTTTAAAAATGATAACTTTAGTCTTGATTTTTTCATAATCGATGAATTTCGCCTCTGACTCGTGTATTTAAGCTTCATAAAGAGAGACCAAATTTAATTACTAATTATTAAAAATACAAGAACCAAAATGATATTTTTAAAGTACAGGAGGATCGACTTAAACCTATTTTAAGTGAAGAACAAAATTTTGTAAAAAATAAACGAATGGCATGCATGCAGGAAGTGCACGTGTGGGGCGGATTGTGATGTCTGCTGCAGTGAAGCACTTGACTCCTGTGACTTTGGAGTTGGGTGGAAAATGCCCTGCAGTTGTTGATTCGCTTTCATCTTCTTGGGACTTAGAGGTCACTGTGAAGAGAATCATTGTGGGAAAATATGGAACTTGTGCTGGTCAAGCATGCATAGCAATTGATTATGTCCTCGTGGAAAAGGGTTACTGTTTAAAACTGGTACTCCCAGGCCATCACATTTTTCACTGTTCTTTGTTTCTTGATATAGCTACTAGCTAGCTTGTGCTTATTCTTGTTTTTCTTTTAGGTGGAATTGCTGAAGGTCTGGATCAAAAAAATGTTTGGAGAGAACCCTCGACAATCCAAAACTATTGCCAAGATAGTTAATAAACACCACTTCTCTAGATTGAAGAATCTTCTTGCTGATAAAAGGGTCAAAGAATCTGTCGTTTATGGCGCTTCATTGGACGAAGAAAACTTGTAATTTAACTAACTCTTTGCCCTTTCTCCACTAGATTCTCGTATATTCTCTTTAAAACGATAAATACTTATATTTTAGAAATATAAACACATTCAATTCAAAGATATATTATAATCAGAGACGGATTTTAGGGGGGGAAGCAGGGCTTCAGCCCCCTCTCCCCATCCCTCATTTTATTATATATAAAAAAATTAAAAATAAATTTTTAACTTAATATTTATTTAAATTTTTTTTATTAGTAGATGATATATTAATTTTATACCTACTAAATATTTGATTTCATTATATTTTTATTTATTTTTTTACAAGTTTTACTTTTAATAAATTAATTTGACACTTTTTATTTACCATCTTTTAAAATCTTTTAAATTTAAATATATTATTTTACTCTTATATTATATGATTGCAGATTTTACTCTCAATTTTTTAAAAAATTGACAAATTTTTTATCCATTTTTTCTCTTTTTTTAAAAATAAATTTTACATTAAATATTTTTTTTAAAATTTTATCTTCAATTTTTGTAAAAATAATTCTAACCCCTTCCTACTTTCCTACGTCCGTTACTGATTATAATATTGAAAAAAAAAGTGTCTTTTGTTTAACGCTTCTGCAACTAGAGTTATTCATTTAGTTGTGTGTAGATTTATGGCATTAATTGCAATACGGTAAGACAAATAAGGTTGTCCAACTACTTAGCCTAACAAGCGTTATGTTATGTGAGTTCGTGCAGATTTATTGAGCCAACGATCTTGGTGGATCCCCCACTGGATGCAGCAATTATGTCGGAAGAGATTTTTGGCCCATTGCTTCCAATTATTACCGTAAGCTTCATGCAACATACATATGCATGTGACTATAAAGTTTCAATCTGCACATGCTTATATGTACTTTCTATAGTATTAATTTATTTTCCAACTTGACCAATGAGTTCAATCCTTTTTTTCTAATTTATCTTCTTATTAATAATTTGCAGGTGGAGAAGATTGAGGACAGTATTACATTCATAAATTCTAGACCTAAGCCTCTTGCCCTTTATGTTTTCACAAAAAACCAAAAACTGCAGAAAAGAATGATATCTGAAACATCATCTGGAAGTGTGACTTTCAACGATGCAATTCTACAAGTAATATTTCACTCCTAATATTTTTGCAGATTTTATATATTAATTCTCAGACTCATGAGTGCATATATTATGGTAATTATATTTTTGTGATGTGCATGCATGCAGTATGCTGCTGATACAATTCCATTTGGAGGAGTGGGTGAAAGTGGGTTTGGCATGTACCATGGAAAGTTCTCCTTTGACACATTTAGCCACCAGAAAGCAATAGTGAGAAGAAGTTTCCTCACTGATTTTTGGTATAGATATCCTCCATGGACACTAAATAAGTTACAACTACTTGAAGTCTCTTACAATTATGATTATCTGGGATTGCTCCTTGTCCTCTTGGGCTTAAAGAGACCATCAAGACGCTTAATCGTAGATCATGTTTAATTACCTAGCCAGCTACCACGTCCTTTCAATATATAGCTATTGTTCTATGTACAATTTATGGTTAACAAGATTTGTGTATTAAATTCTTATACACCTTGATTTATATATCGCTTATCGTGATAACATGGTTCCATGTTATGGTTTTATTAAGAATTAGTTCCGTGGTGTGTGACTATATATCTGTTCTATTTTATTATTCAATTTCTTTTGTTTGAGATAGTTATAAAAATTAGATTATTTTCATAATTGATAATACAAATATTTAATTATAATTAAAATAAAATTTTGTTTTAATAAATATGCTCTGAAGAGTGATTTGAAAAAGTTTATTATTGGAAATGTTTTCTTTGTTGATATATATAGAGAAAAGTACCAAAAGAAGACAAATAAATCTATTAAATAAGTAATTTTTATTTTACTTTCTCGAGTCTGCTAATTTTTATCTTGAAAAGTTTGTTAATGAGATATACGGTATGTAACATATGTAACATCTTAATTGTAATGTCAAATGAAGTTTTTTTCTGGTTGAGAGAGTGTTGTTTATATTTTCTAGATAAAGTCCTTCTTCCTCTTGATTCTGTTTTTTTTCTTCTTCTACCTTATAGTACTTGTTTGTAGTTTGTACATGTGGCAGCAATGAAATAGATTTTATTTTTTTTTAAGAAACTAAAAATACTTAATTTGTACTTGTGGACAAAACAGTTTATTGAGAGTCGGTAGCATACTTTTCTTTTGAACAATGGGATAACACATAAAAAGAAAAAAAAATGATTTCTTTCTAGTTTTTTAAAAAAATAAATAACCTTAAAGTTAACTGATGGGAATCAAATTATATATATAATCATAGTATTTACGTTGAAATGAAACTAAATAATAAATATCAAAATAGCATAAGAATTATATTATTATCATTTTAAAATAATTATTACTTTTAATTTTTTATGTAATTTATTTACCATTTTAGAAAGCGAGGAGGACATCATTTTTCTTTTCCAATTTTATCACTACATTTAAGCATTTTTACTTAAATTGAAAAATTAATGAAATGAGAAGAAAAATAGCTAAATGAGTCATAACTTTTGTATTTATTTTAAAATATGTGTACGTTAATTTGAAAATAACACTTTTTTTCAAAATACCAAATGAAGTAGTATATGTTTGACAGGTTCATTCCCAGTCTCAATTCCAACAACCTTATTAATTATTCTGCTCCCAAAAAGTGCCCTATCATTATGCAATATGACCATTCAAACTCAATGATTGCAAGTTGAGCCACGAAGAGTAGTGGTAGAGAATTGTGATCGTATGGTAGTTGAAAAATATCGCCGATAGCTGGTGAAGATTTATGACTTTTTTTTTTTTTTTTTTTTTTTTACTGTAACACCATTAATATTATTATGTATCAATATATCACTTCTTTCATTTTATATACTAAAGTGTTATTTTTTTTTAATTTAATTTTTGAAAATTCGAATTTACATCTTTATTTTTAACCTTTTTCTTTATCCGGTTAAGAATTCGGGAATTCTTAATGGATTTATTTATTTATTTTACTTTTATTTTTTTAATTTTTTTATGTTTGTATTAATTTATTAATATTTATTTTTGTTTTTTAATTGAGAAATTAAACTTAATAAATTATTTAAAGTTGTGATGTTATTTGTTATGTGATTTTGTGTATTATTTTTTTATTATTATGACGTTTTTTTTTTGTTTCAATGTAGTCTAATAATTTTTATATAAATGAGTTTAATAATATAAGTTTTACATTTTAAACTAATTTAAAAATGTTTAAAAATAATATCTTAAAATATAAAATAATTATTTTGTAGATTTATTGAATTCTTTTCAACATTTTTATAAAGACATTTTTTTAACAATTTTGATTATGTTATTTTTATGTTTTAATAATAATTTAGTCTCATAATTTTTATATAGATGAATTTAATAGAAGAAATTTTACATCATATGATTTTAAAAAACTTTAAAAAAATGTCTCAAAATGCAAACAATTATTATGGACATAATCAATTTCTTTTAAAGTTTTAAGAAAAATATTTTTTGAACAATTTTGATTATGTCTTGATCATGTTTGTGATTTTGTTTTTAAACTATAATTCAGTCTCATATTTTTTATTTTTTATGTACATGAATTGACCTTCCATGTTTTGGCATAACTTTTACAATTTTTATGTGTGTTATTTATTATTTTAATTGTTATATTTCATTTATTTGAAGTATGTTTTTTAAATATATTTTTGTTTGTAATAATACAAATAATCCTGAATAAAAAATAATTATAAAAATTAAAAATAAGTTGGGTATATTATTTTATTTTTTAAAGAAAGGCAATTAAAACTTTAAATTTAAATAATTAAAGATATAAAACTTATATTATTAATCTACCTTAAGATTAAAATCATAAAATATCATAATTATAATAAAAGAACTAGTGCACAGAGTCTCTTTCAAAAAAAACATCATAATTAAAATAAAAATAATTTTAATAAATTAAATTTCACTATCAAATTACAAAATAATTGAAATGAAAAAAAAACCATTTTCTTAACGGAAATAACAAAAAAAATATTAAAAATAAAAATGTTAGAAAACAAATTCACACCTATAAAAAAAAAAAAAACACTTTAGTATATAAAGTGAAAGGAATGATATATTGATACGTAATAATATTAACACCGGCACAAGTAGAAAAAAAAGTAGAAAATTTATTGTTGACACTGTTCTTTTTTAATCAACTTGATGTGAGTGCCATTAAATGAACCAACATTCCTCTTATTTAATGCAATTAATTTCCGATGGGTTGGTTTGAGCATCTTTAATGGCCGTTTAATCAGTTGATTATATTTAGGTAATGTTATTTTTTTTTTCTTTATTGGGAACAAATTGTATGAATTCGCTTATATAATAGATAATTTTGTTTAAAAATTATTATTATAAATAATAATTTTTTTTAGTATTGATCTGAAAAATTAAATTAAATATTCTTTTTAGCAATTTTATCATTAGAGAAAATTAGAAAAAACTGTTGTGTAAAATGTTTAAACCTATATGAAATTACAATGCCGACAAAAATAAGATAAACACTTTGTTTGTTTGACAATTTTATCATTACATATGTTATTAGTCTAATTTTATATTAAAACATTTAGAACAAATTATACTTCCATTCCATAAATTTCATTAAAAAGTTTAATTTTGATGCACATGCAAATTAATTATAATTTCACAATTTCATCAAATTAATTAGATTTAATTGTAATTTTGATATTCAAAATTTTAGTTTTTACAATTTTGGTATCCAATTTTTCTTCATCATTTTTGATTCTCCAAAATTAACTTTTTAAAATAGTTTTGGTACATTAACAAAATAATGTAAAACTATTTCGAAATTGAATTAAAAATTAACCAACTTCATTTTTTGTCAAACACATTTTGTTTTAAAATTAAACCTTAATTAATGTCACTATCATCATTACTACCATCATACCTAACTCATCAACAAACACACGTTACTATAATGCATAATGCATGTTCTAAACTAATTATGCATAAAAATTAACAATAGTACCAAAATTGATGAAAAAAAATTTAGGGACAAAAATCACAAAAAATAAAATTTTAGAAGATAAAAATATAATTAAACCAATTAATTATTAATTGTATGATTTTTAAAGATAATTTTATAAAAGATAACAAACTTACTTTAAATTAAATTATAATATGATTGAAAAAGAATTACTTCATCTCTTCTCCATTCATTCTAAGATATAATGGTTGTAATGGTTAATCTTAACGGTTAAATCTTAAACAAATGAATGATAAAATTGAAAAATAATCATCTTAGAGTTACTCTAAAAATAACTTATCACTCATCGTATATTATATGGACACTCTTATGATGGAAATTGTTGTAAACATTAGATAATGAAAAAAATATTGTGAAGTTCAATTTTTCTTTTGAAGAAATGTTAATATACTTTGTTCAAACATCTGATATTGTTTTTTAAACACATTTTCTCTCCTAATTACAAAACCATGAATATAAAGAATAAGATACACACAATTGATTTCTGACATCTGTCTAACAACTTGACAGTGTGGTTTCTTTCTTCTTTTTTTCATGTAACAGTAATTAAAATAAAAAGGACAATCAACTGGTCTCTACCCTAAGTATTTGCATGCTTTATTATGTATTAGTAAGTGGGATTGATTGAGAGATACCAAATCCAGCCATTCAAGAAAAAAAAATGTAGTATATACATCAATTTGTTGTAGGCTTGTAGCTGCAGTAGTAAAATATATATAGAAATAAGCACCCAAATTTAGGAAGCACCGATAGGAAAAAAGATCCTATAATACAACAAATTCTGAAAATTAAGATACTATCCTTATGACACCATATCGAAATTTAATACAAGACACTATTAAAATTCAAATCCTAAACTAAAATAGAAACATTGATATTCAGTATTACATCATAAATACTACCATTAATCCAATTAACATGCTATTCCACTAATATTGAAACAAACAAAAAAAGTTGTAAGACCGCCAATTTTGAAGCTTTCATGCATAAAATTTACTAGGTAGTACAAATAGATCCTAGGCTTGCTGTAAAGATTGTGAAGTTCTCTGCCAAAGGGACCGCCCTAAAATGGAACTGCCATGTATTGACAGATATGCAGCATTTAATCTGGCAAAGCAATCAAGGATCCGTCATAAACACAATGAACCAATATATACAACTTTTTCTTTTGGTGAAGGTCAATTGTAAATTATTTTTAAGCTATCTATAACTTTTAAATTGAAAAAAAAGGAGAGAAGGGGCAAGAAGCTTACCTATCGACATCAGGCATTGCCAGGGGATCATACAATTCTTCCATTGGCAGAGACTCTGCTGATATGTCTTGAGCACCTTCAACCTGAAAAGTAAGGAACCAATATGCATGAGTAACCCAAAATAGTCATTCTCTTCAATTGGAAGTGTATGTAAAACTTACCTGTTGAGGGTATTGTGCATAACCGGCATATGCACCATAAGCATACAAGGAGGGATCCTGAGTAGCACCATAGCTATATGCTTCATAACCCTGTCCATATCCATAGTAGGCACTCCATTGTTGACTTGGATCCGTCTGTGCACCCCAGCCAGTGGGTACATCCTAGAATTGTTTCATTAAGAAAATTTGTTAGTAACATAATTACACATACCGGCTACTAATTGAGCAGATCAGATAATCTAATATTTATTGCAACAAGATAATCTGGTTGCCCAACATCACTATTATAAAGAATTTTATAAAACAAAAGAGAAGCTACCCATAGTTATAGTTGATACCCCTTTACAATATTATTGAATCAATTTTTAGTCTCACTCTTTCTTATTGTTCAATTTTAGAACTCTCAATCTACATATTGGGCATTCACATGTAACTGCTACAGCCATCTTAAATTACATTACATTATCTTAACTTCAACTAAAACTACTCATCTTTGAGATGATATTTAGCTTTCGCATATTATCTTTCCTTGGTCACCACATATCATCACAACCTCATGACCTTTTTCTCTCTGTGAACGGAAGTTTAAGGGATGGGGAAGTGGCACCAAATCCAGGCTGGATATGCAATTGTGATAACCTATTAAAGAAAGACCTCCAACTGGATTTGAACCTAATTCTTTTTTACTAACATTCTCCAATCATATCAATTGAACCAACCTTCATAGGCATCATAATCCCATGATCGTAGAGTCTAGACTCATCTTCAAACATATCTTTCCATGACCAAACCACTAGATATGGCAAAATATAATACAACAACAACAAAAACACCATTGAACTTGGCTACAGCCTACAGATCAAATTCTCAAGGACAATAACCCTAAACATAATAAAGGCCATAAAAGTCTATGGTAGAACTAAGTATGGATGTAATGATGAATACATGTTATCGACCTAGAAATTTTGAAAGACCTTATATAGTTGTATATATTGAAGAAGTTTTCAAAATTAAAACTAAAATGCATTGTATATGACAAACATGCGACAGGCCAGAGTCAGAATGGCAAACTAAATCATTTTTTCAATAGATGAATTATTTCCAAAGGCAAAATCACCTGTCTAGCTGTCAAGGTACTGCCCCAAGAAATTTGGATCACTTGTTGACCTATTAACTTCCCTTGCATCCTCTGAATGGCGTCTTCAGCAGACACTCTACAGACAAAAGCCATGGAAGAGGTTAAGAGCCAATTAATAACAAGAAAAAGAAGAAGGAGAAGAAACTAAGATTGATGAAAGACCTCATAAGATGCAGGGTAACATGACATCAGGCCACATGAAACTTATTTCCTTGGAAAAGGGGTAGCAACAGTCAAAATCATATCTTTTACCCTTTGTGTTTCAAAATATTAGAGTAACCCCACAAAGATTCACATGTTAAAGATTAAGGGTAAAAAACAAAACCTAGTTCCAAATTGAACATAACCATATCCTTTGCCCTCATAAATTTTGACCGACACAATATCTCCAAATTGCATAAAGGTTTGCTTAAGCTCCTCCTCCGCCACATTAAGATCCAAATTAGCAATACAAAGCTGCATCACAAAAGGCTGTAAGTAAGAGTACCAGAAAATCACATAATAAAGAGTAAACCACCAACTTGATTCTTGAAAGTGTAACGCATATCATTTTAAGAAAATTCCAAACAAGCTCCTAAATTTCCAGTTGTTTCATCCAAGCCCATAAACGTAAACACTTACTATCATTTTGATCACTAAACATATGCTAATATTATGTCTCAAACCATGCATTTTGGACTAATATGATCAGACTTGTTTAAAATTTGCTTAGTTTCAGACAGTAAGGCAACAGCGGAGCACACTCCTACGACTAAAATGATAAGTCAGTGGTGTATCCGACTTACAGTGGTATTATTGACATCATTTTCCGGCGCAACAGTACTCACCGGAGCAGTGTATGCAGGATATTGATACATTGCTGCAAAGTAATTAAATTCATAAGAAAAGTAGTATGAATAGAAGTAACGAAGAGTTGTATTGGAGTAGTAAGTAGTAACCAGGTTTAGGTGGAGCATAGTTGTGTTGAAAAGAAGCGTTCTTCTTAGGTGTGGCGGCGCTGATACGCATTGGGCGAGTGGAGCAATAAACGCCGTTCATTTCAGTCATGGCGCGGTTCCGCTGGGCCTCATCGACGAATTTAACGAAGCCATAGCCCTTGGAGCGGCCGGTGGCGGGGTCGGTGACGACTTTGGCCCCTTTAACGGAGGGATAATGGGCCCGAAAAGTCTCCTGGAGGAGGAAATCGGTGACGTCAGGGGCGAGATCGCCGACGAAGATGGAGTGGTCGGGCCCAGCATCACCGAAGGAGGCCCAATTGAGCCTGAAGGTCTGTTCAGTGCCAGGCATTTGGGCTCCGTTGTAGGTGCGGAGAAAGGCTTCGGCCGAAGCGTGGGAAACAAACTCGACGAAGCCGTACCCCTCGGGCTGGCCCGTCATCTTATTGCGTATGATTTTGATGGAAACCACTTCACCGCTGTGGGCGAAGCACTGAGAGAGGTAGGACTCCTCCACCCAGTACTGCAAATCACCAATCCACAGAGTTCGCACTTCCTCGATCGCCGTCGCCACCATCTTCCTTCCACCTGCCTACTACTAAGATTCAGCCTGCTTTTGAATTTCAACTTTATACCTTATATGGGCCTGGACTGGGTTACGTAATGGGCCCTTTCCCATCTAGACTATAGGCTGTAGCTGCAGTACACCACCATTGCTACACCTCTACTTCTAGAATGGGCTTTTCAAAATGCAGGAGAGGTGCATGAATCAGTTTTTGAATTACGATCATGAACGGGTTTTCCAAAATTTATTAAGGGGTATTTTGCTAGACATGATAAAAGAAGATATGATGAGATATCTCATCCTTCGATGATTCCGTTATTTGATAATGTTTTATCGTGATTTTATCATATTATGTTATATTATGTTGTTGCAGTGTGTTTTTTCTCTCCACTTTCTAATATTTTTATTCAAAGAATAATAAATTGGTTAATTTTATCTAATATACATCAAACATCCAATATAATTAAATTATTAAGGGATCTTTTGCTGGACGTGATAAAAAAAGATAGCAGAAGATAATTATCTCATCTTTCTATAATATGTTATTTGATGTACCGATGTAATATGGTAACGATGTTTTATGTGATTTTTTCATATCATGTTGCAGTGGGTTTTCTCTTTCTCCTCTCTAATGTTTTTATTGAAAGATAAATTTTGATTAATCCTATCTAATATGTACCCAACATTAAATATAATTAAATTATTATTAATTTTTTTTATTTAATATGCACCAATAAGATATAATTAAAATTTATCATATTATTTTCTATTTTGGCTCTACATTTACATGGTAAATTTAGTTGTTTTTGTAACGTGTACTTTTGATCTCTTGTTTTAAGAACAAAAAATGTTATATTAAAAAAATATTTTCTTATCTTATTTTATAATGATTTAATATTATTTTTAATCAATTAAGTTTAATTTTACATTAGTTTTCATGCTTTTGTTCCATAAAATATTTTAAATTTTATTATGATATTTTATGTTTTCAAAAAGATACTGTTTTGATTTTTTTTTTAATTTTTTTTTATAAATTATTAATATTGTTAACATTTAAATTTAAAATAATTAACTAAAAAATAGTGATATTTAGATACATATTTTTTTCTAACACCTCACCTACATCTTTAATTTCTTAGTGTCTCTTACTTCATATCTCATTATATTATTTATCATATCTATATTTTTTTTTTCTTTTTCTTTCTCTCACGTACTAGCACTTAAAACTATTTTTTTTTTCTTAATTAAAATAAGGCGTATTTTTCCTTAATAACAATTTTTAACCATACTATCTTAAAATCTTCATTATCTTCTTCACGACTCGTGATTTATTAACTTCATAAGGCAAAGAGATAAAAGGAATCCAACAACAAAAGAACAAAATATGGTACTAATGTATATTTGGAAAGAGAGTTTAATACACACTTTTGAATTATAACCAATACATGCAAACGCATGGGCTACACTACAGCCAAAATAAAGCTCTCGCTTAAGTGTAGACCCCATTATTAACGAATGGGTGATTACAAAATAACTTGAAAAATGTTGAACATGACTTATTGAGGAAAACAAAATCAAATTGCTTTAGCGGCAAACTAACTTAATATACGGGAGGCGGGGGTGAGTTGTAAAGGTAGGGGTGATATGGGGGAGGAGGCGAAGGTGATGGTGGAGGTGGAGGTGGAGACTTGTAGTAATATGGTGGAGGTGGTGAAGGTGATGGAGGAGGTGGTGACTTATAGTAATATGGTGGAGGAGGTGAAGGAGATGGTGGTGGTGGAGATTTGTAGTAATATGGAGGAGGTGGTGAAGGAGATGGAGGTGGTGGAGACTTATAGACATAGGGTGAAGGGGGTGATGGTGATGGTGGGGGTGGAGATTTATAAACATAGGGCGGAGGAGGTGATGGTGATGGTGGAGGTGGAGATTTGTAGACATATGGAGGGGGAGGAGAGGGAGATGGTGGAGGTGGAGACTTGTAAACATATGGAGGTGGTGGTGAAGGGGATGGTGGTGGGGGAGACTTATAAATATATGGAGGTGGTGGCGAGGGAGATGGTGGTGGTGGGGATTTGTAGACATAGGGTGAGGGAGGAGAGGGAGATGGTGGAGGTGGAGACTTGTAAACATAAGGAGGTGGTGGTGAAGGGGATGGTGGTGGTGGAGACTTATAAATATATGGAGGAGGTGGTGATTTATAAACATATGGTGGAGGTGGAGATGGAGAGGGAGGTGGAGGAGACTTATAAACATATGGTGGAGGAGGTGATGGTGATGGTGGGGGTGGAGATTTGTAAACATAAGGAGGTGGTGGGGATGGAGAAGGTGGTGGTGGAGACTTATAAACATAAGGTGGAGGTGGAGAAGGAGATGGTGAAGGTGGTGACTTATAAACATATGGTGGAGGAGGTGATGGTGATGGTGGGGGTGGAGACTTGTAAACATAAGGTGGAGGTGGTGAAGGTGATGGTGGAGGTGGTGACTTAAAAATATATGGAGGTGGTGGAGATGGAGATGGTGGTGGGGGAGATTTGTAGACATAAGGTGGGGGTGGTGAAGGTGATGGAGGGGGAGGTGACTTGTAGACATATGGTAGAGGAGGTGAAGGAGATGATGGAGGTGGTGACTTATAAACATATGGAGGAGGTGGTGAAGGGGATGGTGGTGGGGGAGATTTATAAACATAGGGTGGAGGGGGTGACGGAGAAGGTGGTGGAGGAGAATTGTAAACATACGGTGGGGGTGACTTGTAATGATATGGAGGGAATTTGCGGACATAAGGAGGTGGAGATTTGTAATTGGATGGTGTGCCATAGTAAGGCTTATCATCAGCACCAACACTGATTGCTATTAGGCAAAATGCTAATGCAGTGATCAATCGAGGCCATTGCCTCGTTCCCATATTCTCTGAGTGTGCAGCCTTAGTTCTCGTCCTTTAGAAGACTTATGGTGATCTCTTAATTGTTGCTTAGCAAAGTATGGATTGCAAGTCTTTATATAGTGTTTCCCTTCAATCATATATATCTGATAAGATATCATTGTTAGGTGACAGACTGGCTTAATGTTTCATCAAAATATATTTATATTATTTCAACTTGATGTTGTGGTTTATCATTAAACGATTAATTTCATATTTTCCACAACACGGCTGGATACAAAGTCAAGAAGAGAGTAGGTGATGGCTGAATGATATAAATCAACAAATAATTGAAAAACCGCGTCATAGCAGACAAATCTGATTATTTCCTCTGCCTTTTTCACGTAGAACGGGCTATCATGATCGCGAGCGAGCAACAGCATATGAGGTCAAATGCAAAACTAGCTTGCTCCAATTCTCTAATATGTCTTTTCTTTATAATTAGATTTAGTTCTTTCTTCCTGATGGCTATATTTTCAGATTATAAAAACATAAACTTGTCTTTATTGCTATTTTATGCTTAAATCGTCGGCGAACGTTGCCTCAGCTTATAACGCATCCTTCTCATTGGCTAACTAACATACTTGACAAATAATAATTGTGTAGAAAATTCTGATCTTGGTTTTAAAAAAATCATTTTTGACTTGATATAATTACTCTCTATATATACCAGTAGACCGACACTAATAGTTGTTTTAATTAATATACCTTTTGCTTCTCTTTTTTTTTCACCATCAAAGTTTGGTCTATAACTGATAGATTCTCTTTCATCAGTTCCACACTGCGAGAAGATTTTGTTTATGATAGAGCAGTAAATGGATTAACGAGTTTTATGTATATGCAAATTGTAAATAATTAAAAAAAAAAAAGTGTAGGTTTCGAAATGTAGATCGATTGTGGAAAGATTTGTTGTAATGTATTATTTTTTTAATGGTTGCTGTAGTATTTTTTTTTTTATATATATATATATATATAGACAATGTAATGCATAAGACTAATTGATTAAAAATAATTTGATTAACGCGTTGCTTACTTGTTAAATGCACGTTTCTTTTTTATTTAATTGGTCTATTTAACTATTGGATAATTCTCCTCTCTTTTTCTCCCCCAATTTTATCAAAATAATTAAATTAATTAATCGCCCCCCTTGTAATATTCTGTCATAGTTTTCCTCTGCAAAAAAAAAATCTATCAAAGTATCACTGCCCATTTAATTCAAATTACATTAGTACAGTGCAAGTTCAGTGGACATGACTTAATTAAGAATTCATTATGATCAATTTCATATGACACTGTTGGCGTTAATTAAAAAAAAATGATTGTCATATTTATTTATATATATCTGTTCTTTCGCTAGACTGATCATGTCTGGGAATATATTCAGATGTTTCCCATGCTAATTAAGGTAATGGTGGCAGTAAAAATTAAGGCTAATGGAGAAGAATCGTTAATCTAGAAGGCACATAATACAATATTCTAGTATCTTCTGAAACGCTGTTACTTTGCCATAGGAAATTTAGTTCCCAACTCTACCAAGTTACTTGCAATATTATTCACTATAGCTCACCTCATCTTCTTTTTCTTAATTTATATTATATTTATTTTTTCAGTCTCCCCACAGTCCGACGCACGTCTGTTGTTTATTTATTATGGTGTTTCACTTATTCTTTTTTGTGTTGACCCACGTCTGTTTAATGTCTTTGTTAAATAACTTTTTTTTATCAATCTCAAGTTTTTAGTCTGAAATATTATATAGTTTAAGGGATTCCATGAGAATATTTATCAATTATATTGTCAAACATTCTTAATTTATTAAATATATTATACACTTGTTGAAAATGTTAAAAGATCTTGAAATATTATTTTTCTGAAACTCAGGAAAATTACAATTGTTTGTTATCTTAATTTCAATTTGTTACGAATTGAAATAGTTAATTTGCTTGGCGCAGGTAACGCTGCTCCAAGCCCTAGCCAGCTCACCTTTGAAATTTGAGGAGTTTGTTTTACATCGGACGTGCGGAAAAACACTGTTCTGACATGGCCCATATTACTTCCCCATACGCTCACACTTTCTCTCCGAATCGCGAATAAGGGATTCAAATCTAACGCATATAAGAGTATAATATATTTGGAAAATAGTATTGAATGTACAATCTATAAAGTTAGAGGGATAAGAAGTAGATATAACAAATGATACGATAGAAAATAAAGAGAGAAATGAAACAACGATGAAAACGAGATGAAAGATAAAATAAATATATGATAGTTATAACCCATTGGAAAGAGACCACTGTAGTTCATCAATGATATGTTTGACGGTAATTTCAATTAGTTTCTAATTAACTTTTTAATTAGCTAAAAAAAACTTATTTAATCCTATTAATAGTGTTTGACAAACAAGTTTTTTTTTAATAGTTTGTAACTTTTAATTTTATGGTATACTATTTAGACTATGTTAATTAGCAAAACTAGTTAAAAAAACTAGCTAATTAATAACATGTAGTTAGCTAAAAGCAGCTAAATTAACCTATTGAATTATATTATTTTGGTAAATTACCTCTTAAAATAACTAATACATGTAAACTTACATAAATGAACATATTTATGATATTTTTATATGATTTTTAATTTTATTTTATGTTAATTAATTAGTATAATAGTTAAATTTCGAAGTATACTATTAAGAATCATATAATAAATCACATAAATAGTATAGTATAAAAATATTAAAAATAATAGAAAAAAATAAATAATATCATATACCTATATATTAATATCTTGAAGTATAATAATAAAACATAACACCCTTTAAGGGAGATCAATATATATAATGGTTAAAAAAACATAAAATATTTATGTAATTTACACAAAACTCAAGGGTTATTGTAATTTGCTATTTGCTTTATTTAACTCTGACTGAATTTCCTATGTACTACATTTCTTATGCATTGTATAATTTTTAATTGGTAGGTATAATATTAAATATTTTAAATAAAATAATCTAAAGTTTGGAACTTCCACAAAAAATAAATTATTTTAATTATTAATTGTATGTATAATCAATTATTATAAAATTAATTATAATTATAAACATAATCATATTTTATTTGAATAAATTTTCTATGCAAATATCTTTTTTTTAATCATAAAATCAGCTGAAATGGAGATTATAATCTTTTCCTAATATAATAAAATTTGATTGACTTAAATCTAAAATATGATTATTTAAATTTAAAACTAATTAAGATAATTTTATATTATAAAATTATTATTACTAAAATATGTAATTTTATTAATGATTTAATATATTTTACTTTAAAATTTAATATAATTTTATATCATGTTAAAATTTGTTATGTCTTAAATATGAAGACAAAAATCCGATGGATCACGGTGTAGGATAGAGATGACAATATAGATTTAGACCCAATGGACATTCGTTAAAAATACTCATAAGCGAGTAGGGTAATAACTCGCATATTGGGGATAAGGATAAGGAGGATATTTACTCACAAAATCTCATGGGGATGGGTGATATATGTATTATAGTACCCATTCCGCCCCGCATCTTATATATACGAATATTAATTAATATAATTATAATTTTATTATATAAATTATTCAATTAAAATTGTTTAATTATCTATTTTTTATTTTAATTATTCTCTGTATATGCTAATTTTGATATTCTATCATGTTTTAATTTTTATTTGTATTAGTGGTTCAAAATAATATAGAAACTATGAAGATAAATATTTGTAAATATATGAAGAAATTGATTTAGATGATAAAGTCAAAATATTATATTTATTTATATTTTATTTTTAATTTTTAATATATAATTATAAACTAATTGGTTTTAAAAATATATTAATTTTTCCTGTCTAATTAAAGTTTTTGTTTAGATTAGAACATTTGTAATCTTTATGTTTGATGATTATTTTTATAATATTATTTATTTATAAGAAAAAAGTTTATACACCATCGATGTAAAATTATTTTACATTGTCGTTCAATCACAACCCTTCATTTATAGTAAAACAGTTGACTTTTATAAAATTATTTTAAAAGTCATTTACAACGATGGGTTATGATTAACCATGTAAAATTATTTTATACTAACAGTGTATAAGTATTTTACTCTTTATTTATAACTTAAGTTTTAATAAATTAATATTTGTTTGATTTTAATCTTATATATGAGTTTTTTTTTATGATTTTCAATTTTATATATATAAAAAGTATGAGTCACAAGTATGAGTATATAGGTATCTAGAGGATATAAGAATGGAAATTGAACCGCACAAATATAAAACCAAAAACAGATACTTTTGAGACAGATATTATAATATCCTACTCATTCTCGTTCCAGTATAACACTACACACTGTTAATGTGACAGATAGAGTTATATAGCTTTCACATCAAACTGTTTTGAAAAGTACACTAACAAAGTACTAAACACACAATCTGAATCTAGTAACCATGGAAGTCAAAGAGAAAGACCCGTGCATGTCTTGCTTATTTACTTTTCTTTTTCATTTAATTTCATCCAAACTAAACAAAAAAGGATCCAAATTGTTAACTGCATACAATGCATACAAGAGCAAGAGCGAATATATATATATATATATGGGGAGAGATAGAGGGAGCATGCGACTAATGAGCAAATCCTTATTTCTCCTTTTAGCAACACGAGTACAATCAAATCAGCTTATATCTCCAAGTTCATGATTCGTTAATTTCTTCAATGAAGTAATTTCATAATGCAAAGGAGGGAAATGGAATCCAACACCAATAAAAAACAAATGTGGTATATATAATACATTAATGTATATTTGGAACCAATACACACGCATGGGCTACACCATAGCCAAAATAAGGCTTTCACTTCAGTGTAAACCCTATTATTAATAAACGAGTGATTACAAACTAACCGCAACAATGTTGAACATATTTATTGAAGAAGAAAAATTGCTTTTGCCGCAAACTTAATATACGGGAGGTGGGGGTGAGTTATAGAGGTAGGGGTGATATGGTGGAGGAGGCGAAGGTGACGGTGGAGG
Source organism: Amphicarpaea edgeworthii (assembly GCA_014843725.1). Classification (NCBI taxonomy): domain Eukaryota; kingdom Viridiplantae; phylum Streptophyta; class Magnoliopsida; order Fabales; family Fabaceae; genus Amphicarpaea; species Amphicarpaea edgeworthii. Next base: position 18,487,085 of record CM026327.1, on the reverse strand, counting down.
TGGAGACTTGTAGTAATATGGTGGAGGTGGTGAAGGTGATGGAGGAGGTGGTGACTTATACACATACGGAGGAGGTGGTGAAGGTGAAGGAGGTGGTGGAGACTTATAGATATATGGTGGAGGAGGTGAGGGAGAAGGTGGAGGTGGAGATTTATAGTAATATGGAGGGGGTGGTGAAGGAGAGGGAGGTGGCGGTGACTTGTAGACATATGGAGGAGGTGGTGAAGGAGATGGTGGGGGAGGTGACTTATAAACATATGGAGGTGGTGGTGAGGGAGATGGAGGAGGTGGTGACTTATACACATACGGAGGAGGTGGTGAAGGTGAAGGAGGTGGTGGAGACTTATAGATATATGGTGGAGGAGGTGAAGGAGATGGTGGAGGTGGAGACTTATAGATATATGGTGGAGGAGGTGAAGGAGAAGGTGGAGGTGGAGATTTATAGTAATATGGAGGAGGTGGTGAAGGAGATGGTGGGGGAGGTGACTTATAAACATATGGAGGTGGTGGTGAGGGAGATGGAGGAGGTGGAGACTTATAAACATATGGCGGAGGAGGTGAAGGAGATGGTGGAGGTGGAGACTTATAAACATAAGGTGGGGGAGGGGAAGGTGATGGTGGGGGTGGAGATTTGTAGACATATGGTGGTGGAGGAGAGGGAGATGGCGGAGGTGGAGACTTATAAACATAGGGAGGAGGCGGAGAAGGAGATGGTGGAGGTGGAGACTTGTAAACATACGGTGGGGGTGGTGAAGGTGACGGTGGTGGTGGAGATTTATAAACGTATGGAGGAGGAGGTGAGGGAGATGGTGGGGGAGGCGACTTATAGACATATGGTGGAGGTGGTGAAGGAGATGGTGGAGGTGGCGACTTATAAACATATGGAGGAGGTGGTGAAGGGGATGGTGGTGGGGGAGATTTATAGACATAGGGTGGAGGAGGTGATGGAGAAGGTGGTGGAGGAGACTTGTAAACATATGGAGGAGGTGGTGAAGGGGATGGAGGTGGAGGAGACTTATAAACATACGGTGGTGGTGGGGATGGAGACGGAGGTGGAGGTGACTTGTAATAATAGGGTGGAAATTTGTGAACATAAGGAGGTGGTGGAGGTGGAGATTTGTAGTAATATGGAGGTGGTTTGTAATAGTAGGGTGGGGTTACACGATGATATGGTGGTGGTGTGGGGTGTGGATAGTAGTTAGATGGTTGGCCATAGTAAGGCTTATCATCAGCGCCAACACTCATGGCCATTAGGCAAAATGCTAATGCAACAAGGATCAGTGGAGGCCATTGCCTCGTTCCCATCTTATTATGATCGTCCTTTAGAAGACTTATTATGATCGATCTATTAATTTTTGCTTGGCAAAGTATAGATATTGTAAGCCTTTATATAGTGTTTGCCTTCAATCATGGTTGATAGGATATCATTGTTGGGTGACAGTCTGGCTTAATTAAAGATTCAAAATATATGCTTATATTATTTCAACTATATATGTTGTGGTTTATCATTAAACGATTTCATATTCTCCACAACACGGGCTGGGTACAAAGTCAAGAAGAGAGTAGGTGAAGAATGATAGTTTCTTGTTTGATATATATAAACAAATAATTGAAAAAGCGCGTCAAGCAGACATGTCTGATTATTTCCTCTGCCTGTTCATGGAGAACTGGCCATCATGAATGTGAAACGGCTGATAAAGTCAAATGCAAAACTTGCTCCAATTCTCCAATGTCTTCTCTTTATAATTATCTTTTGTTCTTTCTTCCTAATGGCTATATTCTCGGATTATAAAAATATATATAAGCTTATCTTTATTGCTATTTTGTTCTTATGTGTCGTCGGTGAAAACTTCTTCAGGTTATAAAAGACATCCTTGTTAATAGGCTAAACTAACATATACTTGATTACACGGTAGAAAAATTCTCATTGTGCTTCTAAAATCTATTTTTTGACTTGGTATAATTACTCTTTATGCCAGTAAACCTATGTTATAAACTTATAATTAAATCAATATATCACGTGTTTACACCTTTTGCCATTTTTTTCTCAATCAACCAGAGAAGTTTGTTCTAATATATTCGTCTTTGATCAAATCCACCCTGCAACTAGATTTTTTTTATGCTAGCAGTAAATGGATTTGCCAGTTTGGAAGCTCGAGTAATATTTTGTAAATGAAAAATTTTTGGTGTCGAAATGTAGATCGATCGATATATATTATTACAAGTCATCACATTTTTTTTTATAAATGAGAACAAAGAGAATATATATCATGTCTCTTTTTCATTTGATTAGTCTCTCTAACTACCTCATACCTCTTTTTTGTTATTTTTTGTCTCCCAATATTTATCAAAATAATTAAATTAATCCCTCTTATTGTAATCTTCTATTTCTGTTTATTTAATTCAAAATACATTAGTTCATTCCAAGTTAAGTGGACAGGACTTCTGTTCACCTTATTCATATATTATCAATTCATGACACTATTTGTTAATAGTTAATCGATTGTGGTATTTATTGATATATATGAACATTCCAGGTTGATGTTAATTACAGTTGTTTCTCCATAGAAGAAAAGCAGTTTAGAAGATGATCAATTTGTATTTGTCATTGAAATTACAAGAAATTATTAGATGTTACAAGATTGTTGTCACACATCATCCCAACCACCTAATAATTTTTTGAAATGAGAAAAATTATATTAACAGAAAAGCCTTGAGATGCTAATGATAATTTCTCTTAATTTTCTCAATTCAATCATCAAATTAATGTTATAATTCGTTTCAGAGTTTGAAATAACTGGATAAAAATTAACTTGTACTCTATGTACTTTGTATAGATGGCATAGTATTTTAATCAACATATATATCTTCTAAACGCTCTTACTTTGTCATAGGAAAATTTATACCCATTAATTTTATAAGTTAATTACTTGCAACATTATTCACGATATCTCACCTCCATCTTCTTATATTATTATTTCTCTCACGTCGGTTTATAGTCTTTGTTAATTAAATAACTTTCTTTAATATCCAAGAGCATCTTGAGTTTTTAATTAGTCGATATTAATTTAAGGGACTCCATCCACATTAGAATATTTATGGATTATGTCAGACATTCTTAATTTATTAACCAGCTATAAAGAACATATTTTATATGCTGAAAACGTTAAAAGATCTTGAAATAATTTTTCTGAAACACAGGAAAAGTTTTAAAATATTTCTCTCCTGACAGTATGTTCTAACTTTTAAAATATTTTTTCTTTTCACACACATGCATATATTTATTTTTCTTTTCTGCTTGATTAGAAAATCATCCATAATTTTATTTTTTTTGCGATAAACTATTCATCCCAATAAAACTGCTGTAAACATATATAAGTAGCTTCCTATTAGTGAAGTTGGAATTTCTTTTCTTTTGACATGGTAACTTAAACTTTCTCATTGGCCAAACTGACAGGGGCGTACCAGGTTTTAAGGGTAGGGGCTACTATAAATAAATTTTTTTACAGGAAATAATAATAATATCAACATTAAAAAAACCAAAAAAAATATAATTAAATAAATTATTTATATATTTCATATTTAATAATAAGTAAAATTAACCATTTAAAATCTACTATATAAAGAAAAAAAATAGTTAATTATATTTATTATATAGTATATATAAATGTAATATATTATTAATAATTGTTAGTTTGAGTTATATTTGGACTTAATCTTCTTAAGCAAACTTTCAAATTTGAACCTTGTAAATGAAAAAAATATGGTTGAAAGAGGAGAATTCCAATGAAAGTAATTGTCTAGGAAACAACTAGAATTTTAACTCAAAAAAAAAAACTAATTATATATAATAACAAAATTAATCAAATATAATGTCTAGATAAGATTTATTTACAAAATAAAATAACATTACTATTGATTTTATAATTTAAAAAGCGAATTAAAAATTGATTCTATAATAACTAGAATTTGATACTTTATTGCATTAAAAAAAAAAGATAACATCATGACTTTATAGTTAAAAAATAAAAAAATAAAGATAATTATATAATAATTAAATTTAATAAAATATTAATATAATCATTTTATAAGATTTTTATAAAAAAAGATAAAACTAATATTATCATTTTTAAAAAAATAAAGATAAAATTGATTATATAATAATTAAAATTAAATATTTAAATAAGATTTTCTAAAAAAAAAATTAAAATTGATATTGATTTGATAATTTAAATAAAAAATAATTAAAAAAAATAAAATTATATAATATTAATAATAAATCTAGTCAAATATAATATTTATATAAAAAAAATTTAAAATAAAAAAATAAAAAAAAATGTTAAAAACATTTTAGAATTGTTAAACACATCCTTCAAATTACTTAATACACCTCTAAAATCACTAAACACACCCCTATTATTATATGAAAAAAAAAATACCCATGCACTGCCTAGGTCCGCCCTGCAAACTAATATATCTGTATCATATTGTTCACTTTAATTAGACTATGCAGGTTGTTTGTTATCTTTCATTTTGCAATATCATAGGTTTTTTTTTTTAATAAAGTGCTACTTAGTAAGTGGGAGCCTGGAGGCATATACGGTATACGGAGACTACATAATACAGAGAGGAAAATGGAAACCAACAGAAACTAAGAATAAAATGTGATATTAAATGTATATATGATAAAAGAGATTAATACACACTTTTGAATTAACACCAATACACACGCACGGGGATTACAGTACAACAAAAATAAGGCTTACTTCAGTGTAGACCTTATTCTGAATAAATTCTTGTAATTACAAATTAAGCGCAACAATGCTGAACAGAATTTATTGAAAAAATTCAAATTGATTTAGTCGCAAGCTTAATAAGCAGGAGGTGGGGGTGAGTTATGGATGTAGGGGTGATATGGTGGAGGAGGCGAAGGTGACGGTGGAGGTGGAGACTTGTAGTAATATGATGGAGGAGGTGATGGAGAAGGTGGAGGTGGAGACTTATATACATATGGAGGAGGTGGAGAAGGTGAAGGTGGTGGTGGTGACTTGTAAATATATGGTGGAGGAGGCGAGGGAGATGGTGGAGGTGGAGATTTGTAATAATATGGAGGAGGTGGTGAAAGAGATGGTAGGGGTGGAGACTTATAGACATAGGGTGGAGGAGGAGATGGTGATGGCGGAGGTGGAGATTTGTAGTAATATGGAGAAGGTGGTGAAGGAGATGGTGGGGGTGGAGACTTGTAGACATAGGGTGGAGGAGTTGATGGGGATGGTGGAGGTGGAGATTTGTAGTAATATGGGGGAGGTGGTGAAGGTGATGGTGGAGGAGGTGACTTATAAACATATGGAGGTGGTGGTGAGGGAGATGGTGGCGGCGGAGATTTGTAAACATAAGGTGGGGGAGGGGAAGGTGATGGTGGGGGTGGAGATAAGTAGATATATGGTGGAGGTGGTGATGGAGATGGGGGTGGTGGTGACTTATAAACATATGGTGGAGAATTGTAAACATAAGGTGGAGGAGGAGAAGGGGATGGTGGTGGTGGAGACTTATAAATATAAGGAGGAGGTGGTGAAGGAGATGGAGGAGGTGGTGATTTATAAGCATATGGTGGGGAGGAGAGGAGGATGGAGGAGGTGGAGACTTGTAAATATATGGTGGAGGTGGAGATGGAGAGGGAGGTGGAGGTGGCTTATAAATATATGGTGGAGGAGGTGATGGTGATGGTGGGGGTGGAGACTTGTAAACATAAGGAGGTGGTGGGGATGGAGAAGGTGGTGGTGGAGACTTGTAGACATAAGGTGGAGGTGGAGAAGGAGATGGTGGAGGTGGTGACTTATAAATATATGGAGGTGGTGGAGATGGAGATGGTGGTGGGGGAGACTTGTAGACATATGGTGGAGGAGGTGAAGGAGAGGGTGGAGGAGGAGACTTATAAACATATGGAGGAGGTGGTGAAGGGAATGGTGGCGGGGGAGATTTATAGACATATGGTGGTGGTGGGGATGGAGGCGGTGGTGGAGGTGACTTGTAATGATATTTTGGGAATTTGTGGACATAAGGAGGTGGTGGTGATTGAGAAGGTGAAGGTGGAGATTTGTAATAGTATGGTGGTGGTGTTGGGTGTGGATAGTAAGGCTTATCATCAGCGCCAACACTGATTGCTATTAGGCAAAAAGCCAATGCAAGGATCAGTCGATGAGGCCATTGCCCCGTTCCCATCTTCATAACTAATTAGTTTGTATGCTCCTCCTTCAGATAGAAGACTTAGTATGATATCTGTTAATTTCTTGCAAGCCTTTATATAGTGTTTGCCTTCAATCATGGCTGATAAGATATCTTTGTTATGTGACAGTCTGGCTTAATTAAAGTTTTAAAATATGTTTATATTAATTGTTTTAACATTTCAAATTGATTTTGTGGTTTCCATTAATTAAACAACTTCATATTTTCCACAACACAAGCTGGAAACAAAGTCAAGCAGAGAGTTGGTGATTGCACGGCTGAATGAGTTCTTGTTAGATTTAAACAAATAATTTAGAAGCGCGTCAAATAGTAGAAAATTCTCATTCTGGCTTAAAAAAATAAATTAATTTTTGACTTGGTATAATTACTTTCTATAACACGTTTGTACACCTTCTGCTTGCTTTTTTCACCACCTGAAGTTTTTCTAACATTGATCAGTTCCACTCCGTGTACCAGTTTTTTTTTTTTTTTTATGCTTCTGCATGCAGCAGCCAGCAGTAAATAGATTCGTGAATCGTGAGTTTAATTTGAAAGCTCGATCGTACAATTAATGTTTTTGTTAATAAGAAATTCTAGGTGTGGAAAATGTAGATCGACGGTGAAAAGATTTGTTGAAATGTTATTTATTTTTGCGTTGAATAACTTGTAATATTGTTCTGCATGTTGTTCTTCTGAATTGACATAATATGACTATAAAAATACTAACATGAATGTTTCTTTTTCATTCAATCAGTCTCTCTACCTACCAGATAACTCTCCCTTTGTTATTCTTTTAATTTCTCCTAATTTTTTCAAAATAATTAATTCAGTCCCTCTTGAAATCTTCTATTAATCCATTTAATTCGAATCTCAATATTATTGAGAGTGTGTTTAGCGGTAAGAATTGTTTAATTTTCACCTGACATTGAGAATTCATTATTATAGATTCATCATGAGGTTAATCAGAAATTGATTGCCATGTGTGATTATCATTCATGACACTTGTGATCATAAAGTTACTTGGTACATTCTTCACAATATCCCATCATTATCTTCTTTATTAATATTTCTATGTATTTGCAGTTGTGTCGTGTCGTGCGTCGGTGTAGTCTTATAGTCTTCGTTAAATAACTTTGTTTTTAATGTCCCAAGAGCATCCCAGTTTATAGTCGATCGGGTATTAATTTGTATATTTAAGGGACTCCATTATATGTCAGACTTTTTTTAATTTGTTAAATAGCTATAAAGATTCTTGAAATTAATGTCAGCAGATATCTTGAAGTAAATTCTCTGAAACACATGAAAAGGATAAGTTTTTTTTTCTTCTTTCTTGACAATGTTTACTTTAAAATTTTTCTCTCTCCATTATATTTTGGAATGTCTTATCCTTTGGCATAAGGTCTCCTTTCTCATTGGCCAAAATAATATATAATGATCATTATAATTAATAAGTTTGTTTGTTATCTTTCATTTTGCTATGTAATAGTTTTGAAAGTGGGAGCAAGACATATATATACACGGAGACTATATATCCTTCTGTATTATCTTTGTTCAATAATGCTTAATTAATTAATTTGCTTAGCATGTCGTGCGGAAATGTTATGTGGTTGTGGTATTGTTAACGCTTCAAAGAATGGTGATCCATTAATGGGAGTATCAAATGAGTATAAGTACAGAGATTATTTTATGAATTTGAGGGAGCTAGATCAGCATTTTACAGCAGGAAGAAATGTTTGAATGGAATTATGGATGATAATCTTGTGTCAAGTACAGGTGCTATGCATGCATAAGGTAAATTTAGACTAATTGCCAAGTGGTGATCCTTACATCACCTTGAGCAGCTTATCCTGAAGGACCTGAACTGAAGCTCCATCAACTTGGTGACATTACATTACCAACCTCTCACAGATCCAAGACTTTAAAAATTGCATTGTAGCTTTCAGTATCATAAACTTGAAATTCCTTGGTAATGACACAATACCCATTTATTATTAATGCCCTGCTTGTTTCAACATCGATCAGGTAAAGTAAACAAGTGTTGCCTCCACACAAACAGCTTATAACAGGCTGAAAGATTTCAAAATTAATGCCTTGATGGCATAGTGAAGAAGGAAAAGATGGAAACTTTTGTGTTTGAGGATGAAAGAACAGCAGGGTGGAAACGTAGATTGAAGGTCGACGAATCATGCATATTGAATACTTATACGAGAGAGAGAAGGATTTTAGGGTTCATCTGAAGACAAATTCAAATTCACTGACTCGATCAAATTTTGTTAAAAGAGAAAGAAGTCTTATACTATAAATCTATAATACATTATTTTTAATACATAATTATTACTCTCTCTATTTCAAAATAATATCTGTTTTAATCTCTTGTTATTTTTCTAAATAATACTAGTTTTCTTTTTATATTTTTTAAGTTTTTTTATATATTAAAATGACAAATCAATACTTACATCAATAAGAGACACCAACTAAGGATGTTTATAAATTTTTATTGATCACTACTACATGAGTCACTCCGATAGAAACTGGAATGAATAAAAGTTAATTATATAGCTTGCACTTTTGTATTTTCTGTGAATTACACATAATAATACTTGGGTAATGATTCAGTTTTTTTCTACACTCTTGTTAACATTTATTATTTTTTTAAATTTCTATTTATATTCCATTATATCACTTATTATATTTATATTTTTTTTTATTAGATATCAATTAACATTTAAAAGTAAAAATATCTTTATTTATAATCCTTCAACCAAGTGTTTAGTAGATATCGGTCTTGGAAACGTATAACGTATACACACACTGCAACATTTCAAAAAGGATACGTAGTATTTATGAGTATACAAAGAGATAGAGAAAGAGAAAGAGAAATTTCAGTCCTTTTGGTGACATCGGATTTTGATCAAATCAAAATTTTTATTTCGAAGAGTCTATGTATGAACTTATACAGAGAAGGAAATGGAAGCCTAACACCAACCAACAACAAAATATGACATTATGATAGATAAAAGAAATTAAAACAAACTTATAATGAATTAACACTCACTGATACATAAATAATAGTACAACATATGGGTCCATCCATAACATGCATGGCTCTAGCAATAGCGCAGACCATATATTATTAACGATCGAAGGCTCGCTAATAAATTGCAACAATGTTGAATCTTATTTAATTGAAATATTCAAATAGCTTTAGTACACGGGTAGAATGAGTGTGTTATAGACGTAATAATATATATGCTGGAGGTGGTGATGGTATAGTTGAAGACTTGTAGTGATATATAACGGAGGTAGTGTTGACTTATAAACATTATACGGTGGAGAATTCTAGTAATATGGAGGAGGTGGAGACTTGTAGTCATATGAAGGTGGTGGTGGTGGAGAAGTGTAGTAATATGGAGGCTTATAAACATATGGAGGCGGTGGTGGAGATGCATAAACATAGGGTGGAGGTGGAGATGTGTAGTAATATGGAGGTTTGTAAACATATGGTGGTGGTGGAGATTTGTAAACATATGGTGGCGGTGGTGGAGATTTGTAAACATATGGAGGAGGTGGTGGTGACTTATAAACATATGGAGGAGGTGGTGGAGATTTGTAAACATATGGAGGTGGTGGCGGAGACTTATAAACGTATGGTGGAGGTGGTGGAGATTTGTAAACATATGGTGGTGGTGGTGGAGATTTATAAACATAAGGAGGTGGTGGTGGGGACTTGTAAACATAAGGAGGAGGTGGAGGTGATTTGTAAACATATGGTGGTGGTGGTGGAGACTTGTAAACATATGGTGGAGGTGGGGGAGATGAATAAACGTATGGTGGAGGTGGAGGTGACTTATAAACATATGGAGGTGGTGGTGGAGATTTGTACACATATGGTGGTGGAGGTGGTGACTTGTAAACATAAGGTGGTGGTGGTGGTGATTTGTAAACATATGGTGGAGGAGGTGGTGACTTGTAGACATAATAAGGTGGTGGTGGAGGTGGGGGTGATTTGTAATAGTATGGAGGATACTTGGGTTCATAAGGTGGAGATGTGTAGTAATAAGGAGGGTATTTAGGTTCATAAGGAGGTGGGGATTTGTAGGAATAAGGAGGGTATTTGGGTTGATAATAAGGAGGTGGCGATTGATAGTAATAAGGAGGGTACTTGGGTTCATAATAAGGTGGAGGTGATGTTGGATATGGATATTTGTAGTATGGTGGGCCTCCATAGTAAGGCTTATCATCATCAGCAGCAACGATGATAGAAATCAGGCAAAATACTAATGCATAGATGAGTCGAGGCCACTGCCTCGCCTCACCTGAGCTCCCCATACTGTGTGCTTCCCTACTGTCTGCAGTGCCTTAGAACACTTGCTTGTGGTTTTTGCTTAATTTACTTGGTAGTCAGAGTAAGATTTTTAACCCTTTATATAGTGTTAGTATACCTAGCTTCCATCATAACTGGGAAGATCCCTTTGTTAAATGCATTATTAAATTTTTTATAATACCATTAGACCAGGTTTCGAGGTTGATGCACCCTATACTATACTATACTATAGCTTCTTTTTTTTTCATCATATTATATTTCAACTTGAACTCAACAAAGTCAATAAGCTTAGGGGAGTTCGTGATGTCATAGCTGAACAAGTACTAGTTAGATTTGGTCAAATATTGGAATAACGCGTCCGATCAGGTGTTTATTTTAGTTATCAGCATTGTGTGAAACAGATTATATATGAAGTGAGATGTTAAACTTGCCCGAATTAATTATGTAATCTGTCTTTTCCTTATAATTTAGCTTTGGTTCTTTATTCCGAATATTGTCAATATTTCAGGACGGTAAAATACTAAAATGTAATTTTCTTATGTGCCAAAAATCAAAAGTTGTTATGTTAATGCTATTTTATGATCAAATTGTCGTGTATAGACAGCTTCAACTTACCAGGCGTCCTTGTCAATTATAATGCACTTGACAAATAGTTATATATGTGAAAAATATATGATTAAAATGTTAACTTTGACCCGGTATAATTACCGTCGATCATCAATTAACGTATGCACTTATAACACTTAATAACATATTATAAATTTGATCTACTTAACTTTGAATCCAACAGTAAATAGGTTAATTTTGTACTGTATTTTACAACAACAAAAAAAAATATTATAGTGCAAAAGTTTGACACTTAGAATCAATTGATCTTATCTCATATGTGTATATATGTACATACAATGATACAATCAGAGTATAAACCACTAGTCACAGATCAATAAAAAAACAAAAATCACTGGTTACAGCAACTCTGCAAATTAATACAAGGTTACACTTAAAATGTAAAGTGTCATTCTTCTTCTGTTTAATTACGGTTATTTCGATCAATAACACTATAAGTTATAAACATTAAACCCCTTTTTTTGTATACCAGCATATAAGCTAATTAGCTTCAACGGATTTTTTCAACCATGCGATTTTATTTTAAGCCAGAATAGTAAATGGATTCGACTTCGAATGCTCATCCATGGATATTGTAACACAAAAAAATGCTGAGTCTCGAAATGTAGATTGACTGGGTAAAATGTTTCTAATGTTATATTATTTGTTTAATTATTAGGTTAACAGTTTACTTGTGATGCATATTTTGTTAATGTTCTAATATATAGATAGGACTAAGACAACTCGTTGATTTCTTGATTAACAGATTGCTTGCTTGACGAGTGTTTCTTCCTCATGCGATTAGCCTTTCTAACTACCAGAGAGAGAGAGAGAGAGAGAGAGATCTTATTATTTTCCTTATTATTGCTTTTCTTTCATTTTTATCAAATTAATAATACTGGTCAAAATCAAAACCCTCTTGTGAATCTGTGATAGATTTTCTATCTACATTTCCTATTACATTATGTAGGTTTTCTCCTGTAATTCTATAAACCAGATTGCAAATTCTGCAGTTAGAACATCTTTTCACTTTATTTAATCAATTAATCATATGAAATGTTTGATAATTAGTTATCATTATCATAATATGCTATTGATATGTGTCAGCTGGTGGCTCATTACAATTGTTAGTTCAAAATATAGCGAGACCAGGCAATTTTCCTTTTTTAGATTATCGATTAGTTAAACTATCAAAATCGTGTTTTGGTTCTCAACGCTGTTTAATTTGCACCATTTGCTGCACTCGCTGACTTAAATTCCTTACGTCATCAGGGCAATATAGAGTATTAGATTATGGGAAGAACATAATGGTTGAAAAAGTCCTTTAATTAAATTTCCACTCAATCTAACGAGAAAACTAGAAAGGATGTGAAATTATATTTGCAGAAAAGAAATTACCGTTGAATATCAGATCATCGAAGAACTATGGATTTTGTGAGAAGTTATTGTAGACACATCGGCGGTGGATATATCATATTCATATATCACTGCTTGTGTTATAACAACACTATTGTGGCATAACGATTTGGGAACTACGATTCTGCCAAAACAAATTTTCACAAGAAAAATGAACCTGCAGGGTCTTCGTCTTCCTGAAATTGTGAAACAGTTAACATTTTCTGGATGTAAAAATTAACTGTTTTGGGGTAGTAAAAAAGAAAATTTGGAGAGTCATTTTTCTAAATTTTGTTGAGTGGGACATTCAGAATTCCCATACTTAGAACAGAAGGCAACGTGTGACCTCATGTAATAAAACTCAGACGAAGACTTATACCGTGTTTGGAAACAAGCCTAAAAATCATGTCCTTTTTGGAAAATTCACGTTACCGATCCACAACCAAACAAGCATTAATTGGTCACATATTGCAATCCTGCTGGCTTGGGACGGCTTTGTAAAGATAGGTAAGAAGGTACCTGAGTTGGCAAAACGGGCTATGGTCCATTTGACCATGGCCTGTCAGGCCGGCTCTTCAATCCACCTTAAAGTGGTGGAATTAGTTGGTGTTGGCAGTGCGTCAGTCCGTCCTGTCTTAGCTCGCATAAGTCAATCCGCTTGCCAATCAAGGATAATTTAATTAATATAATTTTTGAGTTACTTTTAGTTATTTTATATGAACTAAAAAGTTGAGATGATAATTTGTAATTTTTTTTTTTTTTGCAGTTTAAGATTTTTTTGGAATGAAAAACTTATGAATTTTATGTTTTTTAAAATTGTATTATGTGATTTTGAAAAAGAATAAAATATTTATGTAATTGTGTTTTTGTTGTTATCTTCAAATTTTCATAAATTTTGTGTTATGTTTGTAACTATTAAGATTTTGATTGATTATTTTTAAATATTTATTTTTATAAATTAAATAATTAATTAAATTTCTTAATTCTTATAAACTTTGGAGTAATATTTTTTGTATTAATTAAATATTCAAGATAAAGTCAATCATTCACCTATATTCATGTCTTGTAAATTATATTTTCATCAAAATTATAAAGTTAAAATTAAATTACACCTAGATAAGTATAAGAAAAACTACACAAACAAATATTTATGTAATTATATTTTTTTTAAAGCTAAGAACCAGCCGGATGGATTAGGTCTTCCAGTCCATTCTGACCATAAACAGACCAACCTGACCCAACCCATTTTCGTCAAATCGGATACGGCCCAGCACATTTTGCCACTCTAGTAAGTACTGTACTCTCACTTGAGACTATCTTATACTATTATTAGAAAATTTGGCCCCAATTTTACCAAGTTAGTTGACAGTGTACATACCTCAATATTTTTATTCAGTTCTCCCATTAATGCGGCCTCACTCTTTTTAATACTACTAGTAACCATGAACTTATTATCCACATATAGTTAGCTTCCTAGCTACAGATGCAAGTATTGCAGGGGCAGCTAGAACGTCTTTTCCTTTGACTTGCATGGTGTGTGTCGGGGAAGGTCAACATTGCAAGGCATTACTCTAGCGGAACTTTTGGGTGGAGCAAACATTGCAAGGCATTACATAATTTAATTTTAACATATAAAACAAGTTAAATATTCTATATTTTTATTTCTTCACCTACTACAAGTTCTTATTTTACCCAAATTAAATTATTATTTATCTTGTACAAATATTTGTTGAAAAGTTCATCTAAACAAACCTTAACTAAACCAAGGTTTGGCCATAATATGAGCAATGAAAAAGTCAAGGGAGAGAGACTGCTTGTTGGAATAATAATTACTCGATAGGTTGTTTAATCATAAGTTAAAGTCTGAGCAGACAACATTGATTATTCCCTTCACTTATGCAGTATGGCACCACTTAAAAACATCAGGGTTTAATGCCTAACGTGCCCGAATATTATTTGTCTATATGCTACTATGATAGTCTTCGTTTTTTCTGCTCATGTAAATGGTAATGTACCTTCATCGCTAATAATTGCGAGGTGCTGCAAAGTCCAATGACCTAACGCACTTGGTAAGTGTCTAAAGAAAATTTCATAAAATCGGCAAATGCATGTTCTGTTCACATGCCTTTCCAACAACACTGTATCAGCAGCAGCACGAGATAATAATTACGTGAAATCATAGCACACTGTATTAAATATTATGAAAACAAACCGTAATCCAACCTCTCCAGTACAGTAGTACAACCATGATAATTGATACATGTCCATATCCTTTATAAAAGCTTTAGATTTCTCTCTGTATTTTTACTAAACCCAGGGCTGACCTCACTACGAAAAGGGAAAATCAAATAAAAATGTATTTCTATGAAAGACCCCCACACTCAAGGAGAAACAGAAACATATGCAGGTAGGTTACTTATCAGCTCGAGATTATTTGTGTTTTGACTTGTCGGCAAACACTTCCGTGTAACATATAGGGCAAGCCTGAAAAAATAAGCCCAGAAGGAAAAGCAAAAAGAAAAGCATCTCAGCAGACGTGAAAAAATAGGGCACTAAAGCACTTATTACTGAGCTCATGATAAATTAATAAATATCTTACCTTATTGATGCTAAGCCACCTGTTCCCACAACTAGCATGATAAACATGTTTACATGGCAAGGTGATACGCTTGTCCCCTCTTTTATATTCCATCTGGCAAATCACACATCTAGACAAGACAACAAATCAGATAAATAAATTAGCAGGGAGAACGCATAACTTCAAACCATTAATAATACCCGGAGTTTTTAAGTTAATCTGGACGGTTTCCAATTCCATATTATATTGTATTACGAAAGTGAAGAAAAGAGATACAATAATAAAATTTATTCATTTTGTTTTACACACGCTTTGTTCTCATTTACAGATCATGCGAAACAGAATTATTTGATAAGCTTAATAGAAATTTAACCCCTAAGCTTAATAGCAACAATCTAAAATTCCTCGAGATTAATCTGGACCAGGTAGGTTCAAGAATAAAAAGCAGAAACAGTGAAAGGAATAGAAAAGCAGCAATTGCATTAAAAACACGAGTCCAGAAACCCAAATAATACCTCTCATCCCGTGATTTCTTCCTCAAGAAGAACCCACATTTGTACTTCGACACTGGCAGTGAGGAGATCTGTTCTTGGGTGAGACCACGGCTTTGAGTTCCAACAGCTTCACCTAATTCAAGTAGTTCCTGCAATATATGATAAGATACTGATGTTGGAAAATAATAAACTCAAATATAAGGAGTCTATACTCACACCCTTTTGTAATTGCTAATTTGCTATCTATAGATGTTCACATACTATAATGATTTAACATAAATTTGCCACACATTTAATTGAAAAACACATGTGCAACTGATACAATTTTCTAACATAAATGTTCCTTATTAACTTATATTTTTCAATAAACCATTAGTAGAAGGAACATAATGGATTTTACCAATCGCAATTAAAATATGTAATGCAATCTAGCTCATAAGGACACAACTAATTGTGGCAATTTTTGAAGTGATTTGACCAAACAATATTTTCCAAGAGAAACTATCTCTCATGTAGAATAATGTTACTGTGAAGCATAAAACAACTAAAGACATAAAATTAAATGAGTAACCAAAGTACGTTCCCTTGGTCAAATAATTTCAAGATTAACTATTTTATATATCTACAAGACTGTCCAAAGAAATAAAATATATAGTAGCCGTACTTAAGGAAATATTATATAATGATTAGAAAGAGAAGGAATCGGAGACTCAATCCAACCTCATAGGTCATGTTGTCTGGATCAATATTGTCTTGCCAAATAACCTGCATAATTTCGCAAAATGGCATGCTAGATAATCATTTATTGTGATTCAAACTGATGAATGGCAAAAGCTAACTGTATAAACTTGGATGTTTGTAGCATTTAACCATTTCAGGCACCAGGAATCTTAAAGGAAAATACCTGATAATCACTTGAATTACTATGATGTCTTCGAGGACCTAAAAGAAGAGAGACAAAGTAGTTCAAATTGTGAGCAAACATTTTATATGAAGGGTGAAAGGACTCAAAACTATCAAATGACAGATTGGCAAAAGGGGATTTGAATGGATATAAATGAAGAGGCCATTAACAGAATCCACACTGCCTTGTCTTTGGAACTAAGCTTAAAAAATGTCCTACAAATATTTGTTCTGGGCAAGGGCTACCATTAACAGAATCTACTGCCTTGTCTTTGGAACTCATTTAACTGAATTAATTATGATGCTCACAAAAAGAATAAAGGTGTGGCAGTATGAAGTGAGCAGCAATGCACTTTTTAGGAACTTACATATATACCCACAACTGCAGTTCATCACCCAGATATTACTATTGTAATTAATTACTTATAATGTGCATGATGGGCAATTTGTTGTTTCAATTGTTTCAAGGCTAATCTAAAGCCTTTAAATATTTTAAGAAAATATTTTCAGATGAAAATCAGAAACTTACATTCAATAGAATTGTCTCGTGTGTCAGTGTTTCCACCTTCAACCCATTCTGTGCTTACTGCTGCTGTCTGTTCATTGATTGTCAATGAGTTCTCTGAAGGTCTCCTATACTCATCCACTAGTGGTTCGTGATGATTTACCTCATAGCCATGACTGTAACGATAGTATGAAGTATTCTCTGGTTCAGATAGTCCAAATTTGTAAAAGCTTGAATTTGAAGGGTATGAACTATCCTGCACACATAAATGGAATTTTATGTCTTTAGATTACTTGAGTATTATGAATCTTTCTAGTAGCCTATCATTAATAACAAAAGAACAACAACAAAGTTTCAGATAAAAAATAATGAAACACAGCTACAGGACGGATTTACATTAAGAAAACAAGAAAATAAGAAGAACAATTTCCATCAAACCAAGGCTTGTATAAAATATCTTAAACAGGATACAAATGACAAATTTTGCAGGCACCTGAGAATGTGATGCACCAGAAAAAATGAAGTTGACATGTTCATAAGTGAGACCTTCAAAATATTCGATAAAGCTTCCTGCTGTATTATAGGGATAGCTAATGTTATTGTAATGGACCTCCATGTGTGGGTTCCAACTCATTTTGAATCCTTTCTGCCAGACAAGCAATCTGCAGTCTACATAGTGAATTCAGGGCAAATTAAGTTAGAAGAATCAGTGCAAAGACAATGAAACACACAAACACAAAACAAAAAAGCTTCAGCACTAACATTAATTAATATATACAAATCTATTCTTCAATCTTGACAGATTCACCAAGGCAGATTCGTCTACCAAAGTTGAAGTAATTAACAAAAGACCATCCTCCTCATATGATTCAGCTACTCCTAAAATGTAAACCTGCATAAAGAAAAAATCACACAGTTGTTGCGAGGGAAAATGCAATTAATTCAACCAATGATTAATTGCTTAAGTGCCTCCATTGTAAAAGAAAGAACAACCCAGCATGCCTAATCTAACATTTTACATCAAGAATAATGAAATTTCAGAACTAACAAATGGAGTAAACAAAAATGACAAAAAAAATTGAAAAGACATTAATACCAAAGCTTGCAAAATTTTAGTCAGCAATCAGCCATAACCATCCTTAGCAATCTAATTAAGTTAATATGATTATATCAAAATGTGCTTCTTATAGGCTGATCAGAATAGTGCAGCCTAAGATCAGATGAAAGTAAAAACAAAATCTGCGAGATCTCTCTGGAAGAAACAGAGATTCAATGACGAGGAAATGAAGCGAGAGAGAGAGAGAGAGAGAGGAAAATTGTCCTCGCATCTGAACCTATGATTCAGCCTTAGTCTGTACAAATTCAAGCAACGCAATGACGGTGTGTTCCTCAACAAACTATAAATCCAATAGTTCTATTTAATGGTATTTAATTTTCGGAAACCAAACAAGGTACAAACAGAAGGAGTAGAATACTTGGTGAGGGAGAGAGAGAAACAGAATCACATGAAGTGCGCAATCGAGGCAGAAGAATCTGGCAGCTTCGGAGATCGCAACGGCAGAGGAAATGTACGGATCAAAACGAGAAAAGCAGCAACAGCGAAGATCGACAATGACAATTGATTTAAAAAAAAAAAAAAAAAAGAAGAGGAAATGAGAGAGAAGGATTAGATTCGAAAGGTGAAAATGAAGGAACTGAGTGAGTACTGACCTAGAGCTTCATCGCTTTTGGTGCGAGCGAGATGAGTGATAATGGCTTCGTCACTCACTCTTCAATCTTCATTCATTTTGTAACTCACTCTCTTCTCTTCTCTCTCTGCCTTTACGCACTCACTGCGCTGCGCTGGAGCTGGTTTCACCTACACGCAAACTCGTTAGATAGACCATGATCACCTGCATCGCACCTTTTCACCAAACGTTACGGATTTTCATTTTCACTTTTTATCTGGAGAATTGAAATTTTGGTGTGTTTTCTTTTTTTATTCGGTTCTATTAATATATCAGATCATAAGATTCATTTTATTTTATTTTATAAAATTAAGAGTAAAAACTTAAAACAAATTTAGGTAGATGGAAGGGAACAAAAGAGTATTTATATTATTAAAACTCAATAATTTTTTTATTCATGTCTGTTAATAATTGAATGATAATATACAAAAGTTTACACTATTAATAATGCATTGACAGTTTTTTTCTTCTTTTTTTAATATATACACAGAAAAATATATTTATATTTTTATTGTGATAACTATTCTTAATAGATAAATAAATAAAAATAGTTACTGAAACTTCTGTTAATAAAATTAATTTTATTTTATGCAATAGATTTTCGGGAAAAAGAAAAAAAAATAGTATGTTTAAATTGATAAATAAAAAATGTAATAATGTAATGTTTGTTGTTTAGATCGTTTCATTCGTTTGAAATAAAACAAATAAAAACTTGTTTGAACTCTCGCTTTCAATTATCCTAATATTTTTTTTCGATACATATCAATTATCCTAATATAGAAGTGCAATATCGAGTTGGGCTTTATTTGTATTACTCTATCAATTTCTTAAATAGAGTAGCCTTAGGTTCATTAGAGTAGCCTTAGTTTTAGCACTCTATCATTTTCTTAATGTAATTTAACGTTTAAAACTGATAAACAATTGAAAGGAAAGAGATGGGAGAGTCAATAATTAATATATAAATAGTTATATGAAAAAAAGAGGTAAAATTAATGTAATTCTTGCTTGCTGCATAAGGGAAGCATCAAAGTGAAATGGATAGAAGTAGCTTTTGTTTGATTTTTAATGTATTAAAGAGATGAGACGCAGCCATGAGAAAAATTAGATGCGAAAAGAGATTCTACACGAAGGAGACCACCAAATCATTGGGGTTCTTTGGTAGGGACAACCTTAGTGGTTGGCCAATGTTTAGAAAATGAATCATGTGAAAAGATAAATGTGGTTGAAGAAGGATGACCAAACCAAACTGATCCGATTAAGTTGGTATCAGTTATGGTTAGTTAGCAATATATCAAACCTATTACAACAAAATCTATGCATCATATGCATCCTTTCCATTTTTCCCACGAAATTCAACATTTTTGTTCTACTCTTGGTCTCTTACAATGTGACCCTATCGTGATGAAAATACAACTTTATCACAGAGCAATTGTCGTTTTTATTTTTTATTTTTTGGGTAAATGAAAAAAAAAAACAAATTAATACATAGAAACATATTCCAAGTATAAAAGGGACGTGGTGTGTATAGAGTTCTGAGAACATGAGTCACAAGGAACAAATGCAAAAGACTGTGACGCATGTGATGGAATCACGCATAACATAATTGAGAAGCGAATGATGCAAAAACCCGGCGTGCAAGTGAAGTGAGGAAAGAAAAGTATCATTATTATTTATTATTTATAAGTATAAGCCCTTTTTGTCACATTACACTCGTCTTCTTGTCATGACCAAACTCTAAAGATTCACTACTTGTAGTTGTTGTTCACAAAGTAGAGACCTCATAATATCATTTGCATAAACATCAAACATCACACATCACATGTCTAACTAACGACATTCAAAAAGGTTTATAGCTTGACATGAATGAATCCACATCAGTAGCTAGCTCGTGGTCTTTCAAGTTTCATCAATAACTTTTTTGTGATCTTTAGCAGAGATGCTGGTTGGTAGTTTTGGGCTTTGAATTTGATTCTTGCATGAAGCATGGGTTGAAGGAGAAATCTGGAAAAAGAAAAAAAGCCTAGTTATGAGTTGTGGTGACTCATGTATGTTAGAATTAGATGGGCCTAGTCTAATAGCCCCCTTCGGGCTGAGCGTCCCCCTATGACCGTGATGAAACTATTTCAACTATTACTATTGTATGATTACTTTTTAATATTACAAAATGTAATTAAAAATTAAAAATATCACATAAAGAAAGTTAATGCAAAGGAAGTAATTACTATAGAAATACCAAAATTATATTTTTGATAGTGGTAATATATTTTGGACAAAAAATATATATAATACTCTATGTCTCTTTAATAGTTGTTTTGGATTAAAATTAAAGTTTCACAATGATAAAAAAAAATATTAGTTTCACTCAAGTAAATAAGCAATGCACCAAATTTAGTTCTTAACATTTAAAAAATATTATTTTAATCTTGAAAATGAAAATAAATTCAACCATTTATATTATATGATGAGAGTTTTAGGACCTAATTGATTTCAATTTTTAAAAACAGTTTTTAGTTTTTGAAAATTACAAAATTATAAAATTTGTTTGATTAATCAATTTTTAAAAATTGTTTTTAAAACTAAAAAAAATAGATTTTTTGTGTTTTGTTTTTCTATTTTCTCTTTTCATAGAATTTCATATCTTTGACTAATAATTTTACACATAAGTTTCAAATATTTCATTTTATCATTCTCACATAAATCTCATATCTTTTCCATATATAATTACATCTTCTAAATTTATTTTCTCTAGTAGTAATTTTTAAATACCAAAAGAATTTTATTTTTTTAAAAAATTGTTCTAAAAAATAATTTTAAAAATAGTTTTTAAAAACAAAAATTGAAAGCATTTCAAACAAGTCCTTAATCTTTAAAATTATAAAAACAAGAATTACTCTTAACGAATGAGTATTTAGTATCTAGCTATCACTTGGATAAATTATTCTTAATTGACTGTGTAATTGATTCTTAATGTATAGTAATTCTAAATTCAAAAACTGTGGACTGATGATATAGTATAGTAGCTTGTGACTTGTGAGCAAGGAAGCAGACATGGTATGGTAGATATGGAACAGTCAACATTTGCATGCAAAACACCGACAGCATCTGCGTGCTTTGAGGAGCCAAGTAGACCACAGCGTGCAAGCCAAAGCAATTGCTGCTTCAAATCCATCAAACCATTTGTTTCCCGAGGGACATAAAATCACAGTGGAGGAATATGTCAAACAAACAAGCTGCAGATTTTGTGTTTTCCTCGG
Source organism: Amphicarpaea edgeworthii (assembly GCA_014843725.1). Taxonomy (NCBI): domain Eukaryota; kingdom Viridiplantae; phylum Streptophyta; class Magnoliopsida; order Fabales; family Fabaceae; genus Amphicarpaea; species Amphicarpaea edgeworthii. The sequence continues at coordinate 18,465,074 of CM026327.1, read as the reverse complement.
AAACACTAATAAATACCAACCCTTGTTATTCAACATTATGAAATTCATAGTTTAATATTTTTAAGGCGGCATGCACACGTATCAATTTTTTAGTTTAATTAATTATTAATTATTTATACCAATGTGTATTTGAGATAATTGAAAAAATTAGATTATTTTAATAATTAATTATTGTTATAATTTTTTTCAGATTTAATCTAGATGCCCAAACATATTGATTTTTTCTTAAACAATTTAAATTATTAAAAAAAAAAACAGGTTAGATGTATGGATATCAAACAGTACTGGTATAAGGTTGAAGCTAGTTAGTGTATACAAGTAACTCACAAGATAATATTTTTTATTATAATTCTCTCGATCTCTTCATTCAAGAAATTTAAAACAATGACTATTTTTCAAAGCAGTGGTGACACTGTGACTAAAACACTGTACAAATTGTCCTGATAACTATTTTTTCTCCCCAATGGGGCTACAGGGTATTTTCTTTCTTCTGCCTTGTGTGAATACGGGATTGTGGTTAGTTGGCAGCGAGAGGACAAGTAGTCTCCACCACTTCAACTTCGATGTCCGACTGACTTTCATTCTGACATTAATGGGTTGGTTGGTGAACATATTAGTAGTACTTTCTAAAATAAAATTAATCAAGAATTAGAGATAATTAATTATCATTTGAAAAGTGTAATTCTAATGTCAGAAAAATTAATAATGTTTTAAAATGTGCTTCTTCACTAATAGTAGCATACATGACTTATTATACTAATAGTATCAATTTTTTGTACAGATAAATTTTTATATATATACTAACAATTTAATTTTTGATAGAATAATTATTATATATCAAATGAAGCTTTTTAAGGTTAATTTAATATTAATCGTTAATACTTACTGGTAATGATTATTTTATAGTGACACTTACATAACGTAGCATCTGCAGTAGCAGCACTCCACTCCCATTCATTTTATTTTGTTTATAACGTACGAAGCATCATTATAAATACAAGATGAGATGATAAGTGTATATTATAACACAAAACAATAATTTGCATAAAATTTTTATATTGAATCTGCTCTACCTTTTCCCAAGTGATTTCTTGTCTCCCTCAACTTTATTGGTCTTGCTTTACCAAGATTGAATTAATTTCTTCACATATCCTTTAACCCTTCACCTAACTCTTTCATTGTGGCTAGCTAGTATATTTTGCTTGTGTTAAAAATCTAAGACTATCTTCTCTTCTGCTCTCACCTTTATTTCCTTTCTGTGCACTCAGTTGTATATAATTAATAACCTAACCCTTTCTACAGCTTATCATATACCCTTTTTTTTCTTTCCACTCGATCCTCATCATGACCAATTCCTACACCTCCAATGACCTTAACTTTTGGTTGGACCTCAATTCACCATGTCTTCTCTCTTCTCCTTCTCCTAATTCCATCAATCCACCTTTCTATTTTCCTTCTTCCAATTACCATAATAATAATAACTACACAAGTGCCATATCTTCTACTCATCATCAGTTCCAACCCTCTCAAGCCCTTCCCCTCCTTCATTCAAGACATGAAGAAGCACAAGAAGATCTTGAATCTTCATTCAGTGCCATGGAAGTGGACAAGAAAAGGAAAGAGATAAGTTCATCATCTAGCTGCTTATTGGATGAAGAGGATGCTGCAGTGACTGTGGCTTTACACTTAGGGCTTCCAAGTGCATCTGCAAGCCTTTACTCAACAGAGGCTTCAGACAAAGAAGTAGTAGAAGAAGAAAAAGTAGTGACTGATGCTTCTTCTCTGTCAAATAGAATTAACAGAGGAGGACAATATTGGATCCCTACTTCTTCTCAGATTCTGATTGGTCCAACACAGTTCCCATGCCCCCTTTGTTTCAAGACGTTCAACAGATACAACAACATGCAGGTTTGTCACCTTTGATCATCAATTCAATTCCCTCCATCGAGGAGAATAATTAAATAATGAAGACAATTTAATTATCCGGGGAATAGAATTATAGAAAAGGAAAGAGAATATCTTTCCCTTTTTTCATTTTTTTTTATACATACTCTCGGATACCCCTACTTTCCCAGATCTCGTTTTCAGAAAAAAATTATCCTAAAAGAGAAAAGCTTTTTTTTTTTTTTGAACTCTTCATAATTCTAAGTATAGTATGACTTCAAATTTTCACTTGTAATGTTGACTTAAATTCATCAAAGGAGGGAGATTTGTCTGAGTAATGAGTATATAAGGGTATATAAGTAGTTTAATTTGGATCTCAAATAAAAGGAAAGGAAATGCATTAATATTAACTGGGAAAACCCTAGGGTTTTCCCAGTTAATATTAATGCATTTCCTTTCCTTTTATTTGAGATCCAAATTAAACTACTTATCGATCGATCTATCACCTTTTTTCTGTTGATCAGATAAAATGAAAACTCTCAGTCCATCTGGGAAGATCAGTATCCCAATTTATGGCCTAATTAATGATATCCCTTTTACACTTTCTAAGTTTTATAAGTAAGAAAAAATAGCAAGGTTTTCTAAATGAAGTTTATTCTTCTTCTCTAGGATACGTTAATTAGGTAGTTTATACCAAAAAACAAAAACACACCGACAAGGCACAAAATGAAACAACATCAATTGAGTTTCAAAAAAACGAATATAATATAAATAACTGTACAAATATTCTCTTGTTGGGCTCCCGAACTTTTTCTTTTAACAGGATGCCCTACACTACTATATATCACCTATTTTCTTTAATTCCAGATAAGAGCGTGGTTGATGAACAAGTATTAAAACTTGTGCAAAATGAGGCAATTCATAGTTAGCATGTTTGGGATTATACAATATTTTTTTCATTTTTAATTAGTATATATTCCCTAATTAACATAAACTCGACATGTTATTTATTTTTATAATCATACAAGTCTCTTAATTTTAAAACAAAACATTTATCTTTCTCTCCTTGCTCCTTCAAAATCCTACTCCAAAAACTTGGCCGACATAGTAAAGTAATTCAAATTATACATGCAACAAATTAAAGACCTAACTATGAAGCGTTTTTTTTTTCTCACAGTGAGACTTGTGTTTTAAAACTGATATCATAGTGTATACAAAACGCTTGTTCAATTCCTGTATTTGTGAGTGTGTCAATGGCTTCCAATTCTTCTTCATATAATTATTTCCTTTCCATCTAATCATTGTTAATTTGCTCTTACGTGATAATAATTAATATTCATTCATTGTTGCGAAAATCAACACAGATGCATATGTGGGGGCATGGATCTCAATATAGGAAGGGACCAGAGTCTCTGAGGGGAACACAACCAACAGCTATGCTAAGACTTCCTTGCTATTGCTGTGCACCAGGATGCAAGAACAACATCGACCATCCGAGAGCAAAGCCACTCAAAGACTTCAGAACCCTCCAAACTCATTACAAGAGAAAGCATGGGACAAAGCCTTTTGTGTGCAGAAAATGCTGCAAAGCATTTGCTGTGAGAGGTGATTGGAGAACTCATGAAAAGAACTGCGGGAAACGCTGGTATTGCTCTTGTGGTTCTGATTTTAAGCACAAAAGATCTCTTAAGGATCATATCAAGGCATTTGGGTATGGACACACGGTTTATGGAAACGACTGCAATAATCTTGATCAAGACGATGATCAAGTGGGTTCTGAAATTGAAATATAATAAAGTAATTAATGCAGTCTTTATAGTAAGTACTTAGCAGTTTATATGATGTCAAGTCTATGGAACTGTTGATGGTTTCTCGTGTCTGCACCATTATTAATTATCTTGATGTTAGATCATGTACGATCATGGCATTTATTTTTGGTTTTGGTTTCTATCTCTATAAACATAAACCAGAAGTCATTTGTATTCCAAGATTCAATATCCATGATCTTCCAGGATTGTAGTACGGCATTGATTTAACTAATACCGACAGAATGTTTGTTTAAGAAAGGCGTACGTGGAGAATTTTTCCAAGTTCCAACACATGTTCTAAGTTCTAACCTAGTCATTCCTTTCTAATTAACCTTAATTAATTAGAATTCTAATTAATTATTAATTTCATGTTATTGTTTTCACACTTATTTCTTATCACATTTATTACTACTGTTCATTTTGAAGCACTTATAAGAAAATTTAAAAATCTATGAAATCCAACATTTTTTATTTCTTTTCTACCCTAGCTATGTTAACGCTGTCAAACGACCAATTAAAATTTTCAATTTTCTCGCTGTTTCTATGCCTTCTTTCTCTTCTCTTCCTCGCCGTTTCCGTGCTACCCAACTTACCGTTAGAGTAAAGAAGTATCTGTGAAATGATCATTACTCTTTTTTTTTCCAGATTAATATTGTTGAAAAGATTGTTTTTCCCATTCAGGAATATTTGACAAGCATTTTCAATGGATATAGAAAATGATAAAAAAAATAATAATAATAACACAATAACAACTAGCACATATCATAAACTAGTTGAGAGGTACAGTAGTATTAACTAAGGCACACTTATATGGTATGATGTGTACGTACGTAGTTGCAGTAACAAATTGAGTGAGCGATATAAATGCCGAGGAGCATGATCACCCCAGCAAAAAAGATTAATGTGAGGTGACTGGTGTTCATGAATCCACGAGGTATGGTATCTTTACCCTTTCCCTCCTCCACTCGTGCAAATACAAATTGCTGATCAGTAATGAAAACTTCTTATCCACCTTAAGGTTTATAGTTATTTTATTTACCTTAAGTGCATGGAAATTAAGGTACACGCACTGCTCTATATCCAATAACCTAACTAATGTAGGAAAAAAAATCCCTGATAAAATATATATATATATATATATCACTGTTTTCATGATTTTTAGAGAGTTGGTAAGAATTGATAATATATATAATATAATGATAATGTGCAGATGCAGGTTCGGGGAAGCTTTAGAATTAGAACCTGTCATGGATCAGCTTTATGACTCGCATGATGGTGCTACCACTTTTGTTGTGTCCTTCATGATGGACAGATCATCAAATACTATGTTAATTTAGACTGGCCCTAATGATTTCTATGGAAATTATTAGTATTAGCTTTATGAAGCCAACAACAACCAGCGGTGGTTTTGAGTTTTGAATTTTAATTAATTAATTAAACAACCATATACTAGTATGTTCATTAATTAGATTAAAAGTGGAAATGAACATTGAATGCAATGATAAGATTGGTAACAGAAGACACCAAATTGGTATCTAAATTGAAGGTTGGGGGGAATGCGCTGGATCTTGTGGCACAGAGAGAAGAGAGAGAGAGGTGCTTGAAATGAAATGTCATATCAAAGTAGCACAGATGGCAGAGTTTGAATCATAGCGTAACTTCACTCTTGAAGTTCAGGCAACAAAATCGGGACTCCACGTTCCTTGTCCCTACTTGGGTAAAGTCTATTTGAACCTTTTAACCCTGGACTTGTTCAACATGTTCAATAGTGGCAGTCTAGTCTATCTATGACTGTAAACAGAGTTTTCTGTACGTACGTAAAACGGGTGATGAAAACGATGGCTAATTATGTGATTCTTTCTTTGCTTGTAACGTCAATCTGTCACAACATCCCCAACCTGTCAACCACAGATGTGATGGAACATTGTAGACTTTAATATATAACCACTTTTTTTTTTAATACTATGAAATATGAATTCAATTTGGATGAAACAAACTACAGTGGCTCAATACCACGAATGCTCATAATTCAGGCTTCTTCTGCTGTCACACATTTGGATTTGTCTCGTTACTGCAAATGCAATTTCTCCTGTTAGTTCTATTGTAAAAACGGGGGACACCATTACTTGAAAAATCAATACTTTAGCTAATTAAGTTCTTTAATTGTATTATATTCACGAGTAATATTTTTTTAATATTCCAAAAAATACTAACCTATTCCCAAATAATTACGGAATTTACATTATTTACATTTCAAAATAGGACAAATAATCCAAAAATTTATTCTGGAATAATTATTTTGGAAGGTATTCTGAAATAGGTTGCCTCCCGCTGGAATCGTAATAGAGGGTTTCGTGTAAACTGAAAAAACCCGAATTCATAACCAAATTCTATATTATGGTTACCCGGATCTTCATATCCAAAGTGTGTTTAACAAAAAAAAAAAAAAAAGAATTCTTGTGTGTTTTGGATTTCTGTTGGTAGACGACATTGAAATAAAATAAAATAGGATGTAATGTCTATGTTTCGAGTTTTTATAATGTAGCAATAAAAAAATTGATTTCATTTCAAACTCTCAAATTGAAGAGAAAGAATAAGGTGTTGACTAAAATGAAATGATAAAGTTCCATTATCTTTAATTCTATTTTAAATAGAGGGAAAAAAAAAAACACTATGCATTGACACAATTCAAACTGAACCGAGGAGGGCTACAATCAATTGTAATGTTCCTGTGAAATAGAGGAAGCAAAGATACCAAAGTTTCCTGTCAAATGATTTAATTTTTTATACTTTTCTAAAACATGAGACTTTTTTTTTATATCAACGGAAATTTATCTGGAGTGCTGCACACGAATTTAAGAACTACTAGTAAATAAAGTAAACATACACAAATTGTGAAATTTAAAGATAACAGAACAACATTAATTGTAAGTTCCTTTTGTTTGTACATACTTATTATACAGGGAAGCCATAATTACAGGTGAAATGAGTCCAACCTTCTTCATGTTTTACTGCTATCCTCTGTGGACTGCTGTACAATAATGTTGTTCGAAATTTGCTTGTCTCATGTCTGATGACACCAGCAAGAAGACAAGTCCATGATGATAATGTGAAATGCAATCTCTCATTCAGAAAAGAAAGAGATAGTTCCCAGCTACATGTCCTCTGGTAAGCTCATACGTAGAAAATACAGGCTGCACATCCACCAATACTAAAATTTAAACACCTTATAATACATTAAATAGTTACCATAGTAACAACAAAAAGGAAACGGTAGCATTGGTTCTAAGATGTAAGAGTATTTAATATAGTTTAATAAAAGTTAATTGAAGGTTGTGATTAACTGTGTAAAATAGTGCATCACTATTGAACTTTTTCTTTTTTATTATTACCTTGCAGACATGAAAGCCATCCCACAAAAAACTGCCTTAACAGATTGTTTATGCCCCGCATACTCAAAAGCCAGTGGCAGCATTTCATGAAGGGTTAGAAAAGCCATAACTCCACCAACTGTCAATCAAATTAGAAGTTAGAACTCTCAGCAAATATACACAACAAAGTGTCCAAAAACAATTTGTGACTTCTGGAAATTGCGTTAGTGCTAACCTGATCCAAGGATGCCTTCAAGAATATCAGGATTTAGACTGGTAGGGAATAAACAGGCTACAAAGAAGGAAAGAAAATTCATGGCAGTAAGTTTCAGCTTTACTAATGCACAAGAGTGTTATAAAATGTATGTATGTATGTGCATGAAAACCATTAAACCAACTCTGAAATTGAGAGAGAAAGGGATCCAACGTGCATTGTATATATCATGCATGTCATTGTGTTGTTAATATTACGCTTCATTATTGTTAATATACCAAATTAGTTAGTTATGTGGTGCGAAGTAAGGAAAGCAGATCATATACCTACAAGTACAACCCCCAGTGGCTCAGCAAAGCCAGAAAGTGATGCCAATTTGAATGCCTCCCATTTGCTACAACGCATTCACAAATGACAAAAAATTAAAAAAGTTTTTGTTCAAATTTGTAGTTATTGGTATAACTCGTGTAATATAAACATAACAAACAATACCGACCATATATTTAAGAATTAAGATCAACAAATAGTTCCAGATGTTATTAACGAAAGAATGACATTATATCAAACAAAAGGCTAAAACAACAGGAGATCACGAGGGTTCTTACCTCTCTGTCGCGAAATAGACAGGAAGCGCAACAGCAACACCCTAAATTGTTATAATTGTATATGTTAAACAAAACAAAATTAAACTAAAATATTGAGAGAAAAGGCATCAAATTATATAAGGAGCGATGGTTTTCTCTAGATGATAATTTCTCACCAAATAAAATTATAGCATATATGATCTAAAAGGTTCTGTTACATGACAAAAATTTATACCTCTGGGATATTATGCAGAGCAATGGCCAGGGCAAGGTTAAGACCAACACGGATGCCCTATAAGAAGCATGACACAATCATCAAATTGAAGTGACATTAACAAACATATAAGATGGTATTCATATGCATGTCATTGTCAATATAGATATAAAGACTTCTCATTCAAAAATTAGAGCATGTTAGTATGTTACCACCTAAAAGTTTTGACAGAAGGGGTACCTTCATGGATCCAAGGTACACTGCCATTCCTTCTGGAAAATTATGCAAGCTTATACCTGGGAGAAAATCAAAACAAAAAATTAAAAATCAAAAATCAAAATTTTAATTCCCTCCACTCTTTTATTGGAAAGTGCTCATACAATTATACCTATGGCTGTAACAATTCCACTGATTAAAACCTGACGGCGTTGCCTTTTCATAGTGTCTTTCTTTCCTTCTTTCCCAATTTTCTGTTTTCAAGCGTGTTACCACATTATCAGAATTTGTATCTATGCAGAAAACAACATAGCAACAGCGATTTGGCAGGAAAAAGTTAATTAAAACCTTTGTACTCTTCTCATTTGAAGTGGGAGGAGCAACTGTTGGTTCTGGTATAAATTTGGCAACAACAGCAAAGAATATGACACCAGCAAAAAACTAGAGAAAACGAAGACAAAAGTTAATGGTCAGAACAACAAATGTGAGAGAACATGGTAGGTTAATTGATGTATGCTGAAGAGTGAAGAGCACAACATACATACCCAAAGGTTGCCTCTGAGGAAGCCAAGTGAGTTCAAGGCATTATGAGTCAGATCAAAGAATGATATGCTCAGCATCAAACCAGCAGCAAAACCCTTCATGATAGAATGAAATTAATGATTTCAGAAAGCAAACTTATGGCTTAAATATGCCAGTTAAGGAATTTAATTATAGACTTCATGTTACATTTCATAAACGACAAAACTTGGAATTTTTGGTATTATTTTCCAATCACAGTTGAAATTTCGCTTCAGAAATCAGTTCAACTTAAAAAAGCCAACAATGTTCAATACCTATGTTATCGAGATAAATTTTAAATTTCAATTTTTTATCAGTATATATTCCAATTTTAAATGGAAAGTAAGTAACACCAAAAGTAGTTAAATAATTAACTTTATCTATGTTTTATCCTTCATAAAAGAAAAGGCCAGAAATGGTTGAAAATGAAAAGAAACGCAATCTCAAAACAGATGAAATGAAACGAGGAAAGGCACCTGTAACAGTCCAAGCATCTTCAAACTTGGAGCTCCACTAAGGATAACAATAAGTGCACCTGTTCGATGTTCAGAAATAATGTTAGTCGTCTCGCTAGCTCCATTCCATATAAAAACTTAAAATAATAACCAATTTACATAAGTATGTAAAGTGTAAATAGTAAGTAGTGTAACAACCTCATGCATATAATTAATGCATGGTTGGTATTAAATTTGCAAGACTGAATCTATTACGTGAAACCCAGAAGCTACAAATAATATTTCTTTAAATTTGAAGTAAAAAGATAGAGACTTTTGTTGAAGACTGTGTCCATATATACACAACTTAATGAAAAAAAAAATATTTGTATGGTCTAAAATCATGGTTGTCCTTAATTAATGCGGATGAAAGAGAGAAGAGGTGTACCAATGGAAGTGCTGAAACCACCCACGGATGAAAGTGCAACACCCAGAAAAACCTGCGAATCCATGACGGACGCTAAAATGAATTTTGAAAAGGAACTAGGGAGAAGAAACAAAAGCAACTATACGTGGAATCAATGGGGACCAATTTATACATACAGTTATTATTCTCGTTGGAGGGAAAGGAAGTTTATTTGAGTATGAAGGAACAACCAAACCAAGTCAACTAAAATTAAGAAAGAGATGAATTGCATCATTGGTCCACGATAAGTACTTTCTTTTTTCCTATTTCTCTCCCTCCTAAAGTCTTGTTGGATAATTTATAGCTATGCTAAATTGATTCATAACTTGTGCTGTTTATTTTTTTTTAATAATTAATCAAACTGACTGGTAAAAACTAGTTGGATTCGACCCACGTTACAAGTAAGGGCTTTAAAGTTAAAGGCCCATGTTTTTCTGGGCCTGGAGTCTTTTTACGACAGCAGCCGAACTAGGAGTTGGAGGAGAATTCACGTTTTGCTCCAACGCAATGTTTTCATTTTTAAAGGATAGCTGATTTTATCATTTTTAAATTTAACAAATAATTCATATTAATTTCTCTTTCCTTCTGTTCTTTTCATCCGTCCGTCCAAAAAGTGGCAGAAATTTCTCAGTCGTATCACCATCGCATTGAGCTTCAGCCATGGCGGCCTAGCCTAATTAATTAAATTCAAAACCCTAAACCCCAACCACCAATTTTCCTCTTTTTACTATACCAATTCAAATGGCATCTAGACTCGCCCTCCGATTTAGATCCCATCTCCTTCGCACCGCCTCCCTCCTCCACCACCCCTCGCCGCCGCCTCTCTCCCTCCATCGCCTCCTCTCAACGGCGCGCCGCGCGCCGCCGCGCTCGAAAAAATCAGTGGACATCGGCGCCCGCGCGCGCCAGCTCCAGACGCGGCGCCTCTGGACCTACGCGCTCACCTTCGGCGGCCTCGCGGGATTCGTCGTGATAATTCTGAACAACTTCCAAGACCAGCTAGTCTTCTACGTCACCCCAACCGAGGCCCTCGAAAAATACACCACCAACCCCACGAAGGCGCGGTTCCGGTTGGGCGGTCTGGTCCTGGAAGGCAGCGTTGTGTACCCGGCGTCATCGCCGGAGGTGGAGTTCGTCATCACCGATCTCATCACCGACATCGTGGTACGGTACGAGGGATCGTTGCCGGATTTGTTCAGGGAGGGGCACTCCGTGGTGGTGGAAGGGCTCGTGAAACCGTTGCCGGAAGAGATCAGGAGACAGGTGTCGGCGAAGAACGTGTCCGAGAAAGCGAGGAGGATGGAGTGTTATTTTTCGGCCACGGAGGTTCTCGCTAAGCACGATGAGAAGTATATGCCGAAAGAAGTTGCTGCTGCTATTGAGAAGAATAAGAAGATTCTTGAGGAAGCAGCTGCCACTGCCAGCGTGGCAGCGCCGGAGGGACCAAACACACCATAGATCGATGGTATTAATCAATTTTGAAATTACAGATACAGTGTAATGATTTTTTTGAGGGATGCTGATTATTTAACTATAGGATGATAATTTTTTTAAGTAATAATTAGGATGAACACGGACAAAGCAGAGGGAATTGGATAATGGAAAGAGACGAATTTTGATTGTTTTTTTAGACGAGGCAATTGTTTCTTCTTGTTGTTGTAATGCATTACTGTGCGATGATATTTCTTAATAAATGATCATGTATGTACCTCTTTAATACTTTGCTCTGAAAATAAATTTTTAGTTTTATCTGCTGCTACAATTTGTGTATAGGGTTTAAAGTTGTGCGCTTTCACTTGCAATGGTTTAAAGTGAAGTCTGTGTAGTGTTTTGGATCATAATGTGAATGGCTGGCTGTTTAAAATGCAAAATTTCAGAGTATCTAGAGACTAGAGTTATATACTTAATTTGATGATTTTAATCTATTGCAATTTTGTAATTTGAATTTCATTGGGAGCTTATCCTTATTAGTAAGGTGGCTTGACTTCGATTTTACAGCTCTTGGGGTGTAATGCTAGAGAATATGGAGCTTTTAGTTTATAGGATCCAGGTTGTTGCTGGAGTATATATAGTGAACAAGGTTACTAGTTGGGCTATATAACCTTCTTTGTACGCAGGAGAAGACAGGAAAAATGGTGTGGCAGTGTTTAGACATATAACTGTATTTAAAACATCCACTAGAACTTTGATGAACTGCCATATTATTTTAATTTTCCATCTTGTCCCCATAATGTCTACTAATTGTGATAAAAGAGAATAAGGGCACCAAATGATTTTGTCATGATTGAATGGGGGCAAGTGGGCAACCTTATGCATTTGGCTTAGAATAGTTCTGCAAAGGACAACAAACAGTTTATGCATCGAAGAAGCATTGATATCGGCACTGAGACTTGATGGCATTTCATTGTACCTATAGTAATACTTATGAAACACTGATATCTGTATTTTATTTAGCATTTATGTGTGTGTTTTCACTTTTTTAATAATAACTTGTGATTTTTTAAAGTTGCATCAGCCACATGTTAGTCTCTAGTCCTGTTCTGTATTTTTGCTTCCTAGATATAGATGTTATAGCCTAATGGAGCTAGTATGTACTATCTATGGTCCCTGGTACATTCTCTTTTTTTTCGTGAATTGCTACACTCTCTTCTATCACCACTATTTAGAGCTATATCAGTTCATCTGTCTCTCTTCCTTTCCTTTCTCAAAATTTGACATGAGCTGTGTTTCTTCCCCTTCCTCCACTTACAGGAAGCTAGAAAAAAAAAGAAGGCAAAAGCAAAAAACCAAAAGGAAAAAAGGTTACTTGTGGCTGCATTTCTGCCTGAGTTTCCATTTGTTTTTTTTTCCTATTAATAGGGTTATTAGCTTGTGATACACTCAACAAGCAAATTCTTTCTGTTTTTTGTTTATATATAATAGATTCACTTATCTAAGATAAGAAAGAAGGTATGAGATTTTCCACTTCCTATTTCATTGTAGTTTCGATTTCAATAATTATATTCATTGTGCAGATTTCGTTAAAAAAAACCGTGATAATTCATAATTGGCAACCCAACATTTGATTATATAATTTCAAATTTTGTAATCCTACCGGTTTTAGGCTTGAACATTATGTAAGTCCTAGTTAACCAGATGTGAGAACAACTGCATCAATAACTATAATCCTTCTATGGGTAGGCCCCCCCATTTCTTTTCTGTATGCTGCCCCACATAATTCCTGAAACTTGGTTTGATTATTTTTGGTCTTTTGAACAAGAGATCGCAGATCACAAGGCAATGGCTATACTTATGTTGTGTTTGGATCTGCTTGGAATGATAATAATTATCATCTTAACACAAGGCAGTGGCTATACTTTTTGGTCTTATACTTATGTTGTGTTTGGATCTGCTGTGATCATTAACAATTATCCGCTTAAAAGTGTAAGTTTACTATAACATCTGAACATTTCGGCGATATTATTTTTATTGGGACAACTTAAAATGATAACAAGTATTACGCAGTTAAACTAAATTCACATTTTCAGTTAAAATTCCATGTGTCTTGTATTTTGTCCACCTTTACAGGCAGACAGGAAACTGTTACTGGTTTGTGAAGTCATTCTCAATGCTCTGATGTACCTTCCCTGTCTTAATTATTGATTAACATGACTTTTACCCTTTTCATTTCTCTTCTAAACACCTATTTGGTTCATTACACTTTGTCACTTTGCAAGAACACAGAAAATCAAAACTCAAACGATATATATAATATTTATCTCATTTTCTTAGTAGAGGAGATGAAGTAATAGATCTCACCCTAACCAATCATTGGGGAAAGAATAAGATAATACAACAATAACAATGTCATTAACAAAAGCACTCACATTTATAATGAAGGAAATAGAGAACATAATCTGGGGGGAAAAAATAAATTGAATGCAGTAGATAAGCTTCAGCTTTACTCCTTGCAGCATGAAGAATTAATGGAATAGAATGGCAATAAGAGAGAGGAGCAGTGAGGAGCAAACACATGCTCCAGAATAAGTCACCAAAAATCCAGCTCCTGCGTCCATTGTGGGTGTAGGTGCTAATGCTGGTGCTTGAGGGAACTCACTGGTCTGAGCACTCACCCCAGTAGCAGCAGCAAACAGAAGCCCCACAAAGAAGGCCATAAAGAGGAACATTGCTCTGCTCTTGCTAATGCATGCCATTTTTCTCAGACACAAAAAGATGTAAACTTGTAAAGAAAGATAATAACAATTCTTAGATAGCTTGAGCTTAGAGAGGTGGTGAGTGTAAATTGCTTTGCTATCTTGTGTTGTAGTTAGAGAGAAACAAGAGTGGCTAATTTATAGGGTTCATTTCATTTCATAAAAGAATTAATAATATTTGAAGTTAATCAATAATGTCACATAATTTGAGTTTAGACGGCAACGTCTATGTGCTTTGAATCATTTGATGGTAGGTGTAGTGTAGGACCCTCCCACACACTATACAGTAGACACAGGTCATGTTGTGGTCCCTTCAAACGGCTATGCTTTGTTTTCGTTGAAAATCAAACGGCTATGCAGACAAGTGTCAAGCGGTGCACCCATCCATGATTTGTTTTGGGACTCCATAGTCCATACCACACTTTCCCAATTTCAAATTATGAGAAAGTTAACACTGTTTGTGTTTGATTTGTTTGCATAACTATATAAATTAGCTTTTAATATAAACAAAAACAGAAATTTCACTAAGCACGTATATGTAATTGGAGTTAGAGTTTTCTCTCTCGTAATGCTTCTATTCTTTTTGCGTAGATTGTCTCTACATGTGATTTGTGAACCAAAGTTTTAAAAAAATATGTAAATAATGGAAAAATAAAAATAAAATAAAATAAAATATATATATATATATATATATATAAAGACACAGAAATGATGATCATCGGAAGAAGCATGGGAATATATTTTCTTTCTGTTTAGCCAATTCCCAACCGGCTCCGATAAAGTAAATCTTTAGATAAGATTCTTTCTTTTTAAATACTATGATTTAAACATATCGGAATAATTACTTTGTTTCATTGATAATGTCGTAGTGTTAAACTTTTATTACCATTTTATTTAGAACAATAATCAAAACAATATTTTTTGTTACCGAAAGTATAATTAATTAGGTGTTGTTTGTTTTACATGTAGAAAAAAAAAAGTATTGTTTGTTTTACAGTTAAGAAAATAAATTTCGTACTTTTCAATAATAAAAAAGAAGCCTGCGTCTTCTTACCTATGGTCATTGCAATCATATTCAATTATTCAATTTCATAAAAAAGTTGAGAAAGTTATATGAATAAGGTGGATCATGGACCCAATCAATATTCTAAAACAGCTTGAAAAATGCTGGAAATGAATCTTTCATTTCCTTTTGTTCATTTATCATTTAGCTCCAACAGTCTGTCGCTCAAGAAGGATACCCTTTTTTGCTTATGTATTCTTAGGTTCAGATTCAGAAGTCATTCTGTTTTTTTTTTCTTCATTTTCTCATTATTTTTTTTTATATTTTTTTTTATCTTTTTCCTTACACTTGCCATTTTTATTTATGTGCGTGATGTGATGTTCGCCCATAATTGCTCATTTAACTTGTTATGTTGTTGCCTCAGTCAAAAAAGAAAAAACTTGTTATGTTGTTGCCTATACAGTGCTGCTAATGCTATTGGGTCATATCTGCTTGTTTGTGGTTTGGATTTCTATTTCTTCATCAATTCAACTGTAGCCAAAAAAATTTAGGTTAATTTTTGTTGCAAGGAGTATTTTCCATTTGAGATTTTGGATTTTAATTTTTAAATATAATTTTTCAAACAAAATATGTCATCATAAATTCATAATTATTATTACTATTACCATCACTAATATTGTTGTGATCACCACATTATTATTTTCTGCTATACTGTGGTTGATATAATTATTTACATTAGTATTAATATCATTATAATTGCTGTTATTATCAACACCATCATCCTCACACTAATAATTTCTAAAAAATTTTGTAATTATTTGATAATAAAAATTCTCTGTGATGTATTAAGAACTAAACATAGTATATGGTTGATGAACAAGTATAAATTTGTATTTTCTTTTTTCTTATCCCTTATTTTTTTGCATTTTCTAAACAATGGATTTTTTTAATGTTGTTTTCCTAAAAATAAGTGGTAAATAGGAATGGCAATGGGTAGGGTACTATAGTATTCATCTTCATATTCGTGTTTGAAAAAAGTACCCGTCCCCGGTCCTATACCCGTGCGGGTAACAATTTCAATCCATATCCCCATACCTTCTAGGTACCTATATATTCATACCCGCACTCGCCACACTTTCTATATATATATAATTAAAAATTATAAAAAAAAAAAAAAAAAACTTAGGGGATGTATTGGATTAAGATTGTTTAAGATTTGAATGATTTTTTTTAAATGTCTTGGGTATTCAATCAGGATTGTTAAATGATAAAAAATAATTTGATGGTATCCAATCAAGATTTTTTTCAGAGGGCAACGAAATCTTGTGATATTCAATTGAGATTTTGAATAACGCAAAAAAAGTTATATGTTATTCAAAATTATAAAGATTTTATGAACTTTTTTTTAATTGGATTTTGGTAGATTTTATAGACTTTTTAATTGATCATATAAATACCAAACCCAGCAAACAATTACATTCATAGACTTTTCTTTCTCATCACAAACTTTTTTATTTATTTCATTCTCTTTGCTTTGGAGGCAGTGACATAATCTCTCACCCACACATTTTTTTATTTCAAGATGAGACTTTTCATATAATTCTAATAGTGATGTGTTCATACCTCCAAATCACTATGAATTAATTCACAAGTCTACAATGTAGTCCATTGTCTTATTTATTTTAAATTCATAAATTCTTAATGAAATGAAAATTTTCATAAAAGAAGTAGATGGGGCAAACAATCAAGTTAAAGTTTTAAAAGATTTTTCTAAACTATTGCAGTCAATTTTGAAAAAATATACAATTTAACATAGGAAACAAAGAGCAATGTTTGAGATGCTATAAAACATAGACAACTTTGGATATTCTTGAAGTTAGGCAGATGATTAATGTTTTGATCATCATGTATTTTTTGTTAAATTATTTGATTTATATTTTGATGACATTATTGATTTTATGAGTTAAATGAAACATTTTATATTTTTGACTAATATTTTGTTATTATTTTTCATTATTACTTTATGAAAATTTGTAAAAAATATATCTCAAAATACATTAATAGCTTGTAACTTTGATTTTGAATTCATATACATTATTAATATGTGAGATGGTTCAGTTTATGATAATTTGTGATTAGTCTGTTCAATAATATTTCCAAACACACTTTTGTTGGTTTGTGTTTAATAGTTTTGAATTTTTTTTTTTTTTATAGAAATTCATAAAATCTTTTCAAATTTTATCTTATAAATACGTGAAATCCTTTCAAATCCTATATTCTAAATCCATTAAATCTAAATTATAAAATCCTAATC
This sequence comes from Amphicarpaea edgeworthii, assembly GCA_014843725.1. Classification (NCBI taxonomy): domain Eukaryota; kingdom Viridiplantae; phylum Streptophyta; class Magnoliopsida; order Fabales; family Fabaceae; genus Amphicarpaea; species Amphicarpaea edgeworthii. Next base: position 18,447,812 of record CM026327.1, on the reverse strand, counting down.
AGTTCTTAAAAAAATCTTAACAATTTTTAGTTTTCTACGAAATCTTAAAAATCTTCAAGACTTTTTTATGCCAAAAAAATCTTTTAAAATCCTAATCCAACACACCCTTATATAATATTAAAATCAAATGAATATTGATTTATATAAATAAATAACATTACAAAAATAATCATTCAACATAAATCTAAACAAAAACTCTAATTAAACGGGAAAAACTAATATATTTTTAAAACTAATTAGTTTATAATTATATATTAAAAATAAAACATAAATAGATATAATATTTTAACTTCATCATCCGAATTAATTTTTCTATATTTTGCAAATGCTTATTTCTATAGTTTCTATATTACTTTGAACTACTAATACAAATAAAAATTAAATTATAATAGAATATCAAAATTAACGTATAAAAAGAATAATTAAAATAATAAATAGATAATTAAATAATTTTAATTGAATAATTTAAATAATAAAATTATAATATATTAATTAATATGTATATACATAAGGTGTAGGGCGGGACGGGATAAGTACTACAATACCCGTACCAGCACCTATTTTGCGGGTAAATACCCACCCATCCCCATCCCCAAATATGCGGGTTATTACCCTACCTACGTATGGATATTTTTGTGGGTGCAGTAGGGTTTGGATCTATATTACCATAACTAGTGGTAAACAATAAAGATCAAACCTATTTAACTCCCCATATACATCTACCTCAATCCTCACCGCTAAACCGACACTAACAGGTTGATACTTTAACACAGATGAAGCATTCTTCTATTCATGCATGCAAGTGTTTTGTCAAAGAAATGTGAAACTAACCTTTTTTTTACTAAAAAATAACCTAATAATCGAATAATGTTAATAAAACTTCCAGCCTTAAATTCTTAATTTATAATATGAATTAACGGCCTTAATAAACTAACCTTAATTTTTAAATACGGGCAATTTAAGACTTGTAAATATAATGTAATCTCTAAAGCTTACAGGAAAAATTGAGATGGCGACAAACAAATATCTTTCCATTATATTCCTATTGTCAACAAAAAAATTAATAGCACACAAGATCTGAATAAAGTTAGTTTTATTTTTCTATTCCATGTATGTATGATAAGAAAAACCAATGAGCTAGTGGCTTCTTTTGTTTTCAAAGGCGACTTTTGAAAAATAAAATAAAATAATTCCCCTAATCTTTTGTTCTTGAAAATGACCTGCTCCTACCTCATTGATATCTCCGGTGGCCAGTGATAAATGTCTTAGAAAGATCATGTGCTTAGTTAACGTTCAACATATCATTTTTAGATCAATTTAGTAATGCTTAAGTTTTTCAAGATTTTTTGTCAAAAAAAGGATAAGTCTTTTAAGATGTTAAACTCGAGGAATTAAAAATGCGAATCAAAACTCTTTCTTAAGCATAGATCGAAATAAAACTTTATTCTAAGTATTAATGGAATAATATGGTCCTGTGCAAGACACATTAAGTAAGGGATCAAATTATTAACAATGAGATGATTTATAGATTTAAAAGATATAGAATGTATGAACTTTTTAAATCAGATATTGAACTATTTTTTTTTAAAAAATAGATATATTTTAGTAACAACTTAATAATAAGTTATTTTTCATTTTTCATGTCATATTTCAATCTTTCTCACTCACTTAGTGAGTGATAAAAAGACGTTAAACATTCTCAATCTTCATTAATCATAATAAAAATCACTAAAACACCATGTTTTACTAATGAACTTTACATTAAAACACCTAAATTATCATAAAGTAAATCGGTCATTTTATTGTGAGTCTATTATCAAACTACACTATTATAGGTTTAAAGTTTAAAATTTAAGATTTAGGAATTATTATATATGACAGGTTGTGATGGGATGATTTGTAAAATTATTTTTATATTATATTACATAATATTTTTCTATTAAGAGTATTTATTTATTATAAATTTTTGTTATAATATTATTTTATGCAATGTACAACTACAATACTTATTATATAAAAAAGTTAAAAACATCATCAAAAGACTTAAAATTATTCCTGGAAGAGAAGGAATAAATGAAAGAAATGAGAGAAAAGGAAAAACCTTAAAAAAAAACTAGGCATTTTGGAGACCGTTTAGACTTTTGCTACCCATCTATGCCTTTTTCTACACCCACCCCCGTCTACATGTGCCAAAACCCAAGTTCAAGCCCAATAAACATGAAAGTCCATTAAAACACACAAAAACACATAGATTCATGTTATTTTGTTGGTTAGCTCATTAAATATTAAATAACAAATTTAAATTTTGTTTCTTCTAATATTCTAATCAAAACTTACTCACATAATTAGGAAAAACTATGACGTTACAACAATGAGCAATGCTAAAATACAAATTTTTTCTTCTTATACTTTTACCGAATTGAAAGCAAAATTCTTTTAATCATGGGTTATTATTGTTGTGTAATAAATTTACAAATATATAAAAAATAATAATGTAAACATAAAAGACATATTGGATCGATTTTTAAAATTAAATATGAAACATGATTTCGATAAAAAAAAAAAAATCTACTTTTAAATATTTTGATCTGTTGGATTTTTTATTTTAATTTATTGGATCAATTTTTTATCCTTATTGGATTGAATGCGTTTTATGAAAGAATAGTAGAATAAATATTGCGAAGCTGGCAAAAGCGTGAATAGTAAATGAGAAAGGGACAAAATAGGGAATGTCAGAGTAACACGGTCACCCAATAGTAACTTCCCACGTCGCCACAATTCTCAGTAAACGGAGTTCGTTGGTACAAACAGAGAGAGAGAAGCAACAAAAGGCCCTTTTAAATACCAAACACTGACACATACAAACGACGCATCCTTCTCTCTCTTTCGGCTTTGATTTCTCTCTCCTCGACTCGATCCCAATTCCACTAGGGTTAGGGTTCATTACCCTTATCTCCTTCTCAATTCTTGCTTTTCTCTTTTATCAATCAATCATTCCGTTTTCGTTTTCGTTTATTAATCATTCGTTTCCCTTCTTTTTCATTCATTCATTCGCTGAATCCAGGATTCAATTCCGATGCGATTCTGAGCTTGTTAGATCCACGACAAGGTTTCGTTTCCCAGATTCTTTTGTAAAAAAAATTCTTCCTCTGCCCAGCAGGTTAGATTATCGGTATTTCTCTCGCAATTTTCACTTCGCCGACGTGTCTCCGTGTCGATTTCTTTCGTAATGATTTCGTCTCGCTTTAATAGTATTTTTTTTTCTGTGAAGGAATTTTAGTTTTAGTTTGGTGGAAATAGTTGGGTTGTGTTTTGCAGATATGGACAGCGAATAGAGACGTAGGGTCCTTTTTTCTCACATGCCATGGCCATGTTTATTGAATTCTCATTCAATTTTTTGAAATTTTCAGTGATGAGAGTTAATACTCAATAGTATGGTGTTTGAATTCTGTCCATATTGTATGATTGGTGTGTATTACTGTTCCGGCTATGCTTCTTCACCTGTTTGTTCCTAATAATTGAGGCATTAATGCTTCTGGGGTTTGTTGCTCTGTTTCTGTTTGTGTTTATGAAATTTTGGTCATAGTTTTCTTTTTGTTGGCCAATTAGGTAGGTGATGTGAGAAGGATCAATGTTTTCATAATTTCCTGAAATTTTGTTGTTAAATGTTTCGACTTTTGTTGTGATTGTTAGTTTTTAGTAAAAGGTTTCCAGTTGGTCAATAGAAATCATTTTCTATTCAGGTAATTATAGTAGATAAAGGATGTGGCGACTTTTAATTGTATATCATTGTCTGGGAAGGTTTGTGAAAAAAAAAACCTATATAATAACACTAGAAACATGACTAGCTGGGAAAAAAGGCCACTCTACTGCTCACTGTTATCTTATTACTGCTTGGGCATCTTCAACTAATTTTTTAACAAGGAGTGAAGTGAATTTATAATTGAGAATAAATCTAATTAGTATGCATTGATATATTTTACATTGTGTATGGTACATTTTAATTTGAATGGATTTGCAGTAAGACTTTTACTAATGTATGTTATGTCAATGTGCAATCTCTAATTTTGCTTAAAATTAATTTAGTGCCGTAATTTTTTCTTTTATAGCCAGGGGATAGGGTGGTTGGTTGGATTCCTAGTAAAAAATGTTTCATAACATTGCTGCCTGGCTTGTGCTTTATTTTCAGTTTATTCTTGTGAAGTTGACATGCTTATGACTCATGAGTCTTGAGTTTTTATTTTTTTTGCCATTTTTAATGGTTCAGTTTTTTCTCTGGGTACAACTACCTTTTGAAAATTTGGGCTTTATATGTTTATTTTTGGAATAATCACTCTTAAAGAGGAGCAATGCACCATCTCTGTTATTTCTTGTTTAAGTGTGCATGGGTCTTGTTTCATCACATGTTTTGCATTGGGAAAAGGGTGCTATATTGGATAATAATCATAGTTGGTTACTGGGTTTTCTATGGAGTGGCTGTTGATTCATTATGAAATTAGTGATGACGTGATCTTAGATGTACTAAATTTGAATTTGAATATCTTTGGTGCAGGAAAGTTGGAAAAAAAATGGACCATGACAAGACTGGGTGCCAAGCTCCTCCTGAAGGTCCTATATTGTGCATCAACAACTGTGGATTTTTTGGAAGTGCGGCTACCATGAACATGTGTTCTAAATGCCACAAAGACATGTTGCTGAAACAGGAGCAGGCCAAGCTTGCAGCATCATCCATTGGGAATATTATGAATGGGTCATCAAGCAGCAGCACTGAAACCGAACCTGTTGTTGCTGCTGCTAATGTTGATATCCCAGTCATTCCAGTAGAGCCTAAAACTGTCTCTGTGGTACCTTTATTTGGTTCAGGTCCAGAGGGGAGTGATGAGGCAAAGCCGAAGGATGGACCAAAACGTTGCAGCAGTTGCAACAAGCGAGTTGGTTTAACAGGGTTTAATTGTCGATGTGGCGACCTATTTTGTGCTGTACATCGCTACTCAGACAAGCATAATTGCCCATTTGATTACCGCACTGCTGCTCGGGATGCCATAGCTAAAGCAAACCCAGTTGTCAAGGCTGAGAAGCTTGATAAGATTTAAGATTTGAAGTCTAAGTTTCATGCCCTGAAATGAAGTTAAGCACAATTTCATCATGAAATGATCCGAGTTTCCTTCACATTTTATTGGTGTTCTTATTATATTGTTATATGTGGTGGGTGACTTGGAATTATTGGACATCTCTGCAATTTGAAGGACTCTTTCATGTGATTGGCGAAAATATATATGTTGGCCACAGTGTTTAAGTTTTTAAGTGCTGGTTTGGTGAAAGTCGGTGTTGTTAGCTTTGTAATGCATCTATCCTGTATCAGAATGGTATGTGCAATTTAAAGATGGTTTCAAGAGCATACGTGGACATGTGGTAGATTGTAATTATTGTGGGCTATCTATCTATGAATTGTTTTCGATAACAGTATCTTTGTTAATTTAAGCTAGAGTTTCAGAATTTTGTCTACTTGATCACTTATTTAATACAGTAAATACCAAAGAAAAGAAAAGAAAATGTTGAAGTTGGATAATCTGTGAATTTGGAAAAGACTGAATTCGTACTTTGGGAAGAATTATAATAATGACTTTTAAGGTAAAGTCGCCCCTGTAATTGTTTTGCTGAACTTTATTCATTCCTTAGCTGTCTGCAGTTGGAAATTTGTCCTGACATGCTTCTATCCATCCAAACAAAAGCATAATTTCAGAAGACAGACAAACACTATAATATAATAATATCCATCTTTCTTAAGAAATATCTAGCAAAAAACAAAAGGGAAACTTTGGCACGAGAAAGCCAAAATGTCATCACTAATCGAAACAGCAGATAATTGAACAGGAGGAACGTCTCAGAACATGCTGCTGTCACATGAAAATTGAAAGGTGTTTGGACTAAGTTGTATCATAGAGAGCCCGTTTGGTTGCACTTTTGGCAACAGTTAGACAAATTACTGGACAAAATGGACGTTTGAAGCTCTCATTGAACGACATCATCGACAGTTTCGTAGTGAGCTCAACGCATCAAAATATGCATTGCGGGTAATTTTACTTCTACAGTGCGCAGCACAATCATATACGATACGTTACCCAAGCCCCCAACCTAACCAATATTATAAGTTGTACAAACAGGTTTTCTACTCTCTTTTTTAGTTCTGGGTTTCGGGGTTGCTTAAATACCAAAACTAATTAAAAAAAAAAATAGAAGGCTCAACTCTAATTTAGTCATATTTACAAAAATCAAATATGTATTTTACACTTATTTTTTCAAATATTACTCTACTTTTTTCAAATTTATTTTGCATTTAATATCTTTCAAACTTTTAACACATTATTCTAATTTTTTTATATATTTTTTTTCTCTGATTTCAAAATTTTGAAGACATTATTATGATTTTTTCATATTTTTAGATTTTCATCTTTTTTATTATTAATTTTTCTATTCAATACTTTCAAAATTTTCAAGATATTATTAATATCACTATCGATATTTGATTTTTTTTTAATATTTTTCATCTAATGTTCTCAATATTTTTAAAATATTATTCTTGTTTTTTTTTAAATTTAAAAAATTTTCATTTTTTTCATACTTATTTTACATCCAATACTTTAAAATTTTTTCAGATATTACTCTTACTTTTTATATTTTTAAAATCTTAAATTATTCTAAAATTAATAGACATTACTCTATATTTTTAAAATTTCTATTATTTTGCCTCCAAATGTTTTCAAAACTTTTAACACATTACCATAGTTTATATATATATATATATATATATATATATATATATTATTTATTTTTTTAAAATATTTTTTCATCTAATGTTTTCAAAATTTTGAAAATATTATTCATGTTTTTTCTTATTCTTTTTTAAAATTTTCATTTAAAAAAAAATTCAAAGATATTACTCTTGTTTTTAAATTTAAAATTTTTTTTCAACACATTCGTATTTTTTTTCATTATTTTCAAATTTTTATTACTTCATCAAATTATCAAAACATTAGTTTTATTTTTTTTTGTATATTTTTTATTTTTAATATTTTCAATGTATTTTTGCATCAGTCTTTCAACATTATCAAGAACTTACTTTTGCTTATTTATATTTTAAAATTTTAATTTTTCAATTTTTTAAGATATTTTTTTTTATTTTTTTTATATTTTTAAAAGTTTCATATTTTTTTTAAATTTTCAAGATATTACTATTATTTTTTATTTTTTTTAAATTTCCATTTTTTTTCATATTTTCAAGACATTGCTCTTATTTTTTTTTTTATATTTTTTAAAATTTTTTTTTTTTTTTTACAAAATTTAAAGACATTACACTTGTTTATTTATATTTATATTTTTAAAACATTACTCTTGTTTCTTAAAATTTTTCAATTTTTTATTATTTTTAAAAACTTTCAAGTCATTATTCTTATTTTTCGTATTTTTATAATTTTTCATTTATTTCAAAATCTTTAAGATATTATTCTTGTTTTTTCATTTATTTATTTTTTCCAAAATTTAAGACATTAATCTTGTTTTATAATAGTTTTAAAATTTTAAAAATTTCAAGACATTACTTTTGTATTTTCATGTTTTCAAACTTTTCAACTTTTTTCAAAAATTTTAAGACATTAATCTTATTTTTTTATATTTTTAAAAAATGAGTAATGTCTTAAAAATTTTAAAAATAATGAGAATTTCAAAAAATATATGAAAAAACAAGAGCAATTTTTGGAAATTTGAAAAACTATAATAAAAAAGACGAGCATTGACTTGAAAATTTGAAAAAGAAATATATATTAAAAAACAAAGAGAAATGTGTTGAAAGTTGTATAAATATGGAAAAAAAAACAAGAGAAATATCATAACAAAATGAAAATGTTTGAAAAAATAACCAGAGTAATGTCTTGAAAATTTTATTTAAAAAAAAAATAGAAATGTATTTAAAATTTTAAAAAATATGAAAAACAAGTAGTATTTTTTGAAAATTTTGAAAAAAATGAAAAATAAGAGTATTGTCTTGAAAATTTAAAAAACAATGAAACTTTTATAAAATATTAAAAAATAAGAGAAATTAATTGAAACTTTGAAAAGATATGATTTTTCTAAATATTTAAAAATAAGTGGAATGTCTTGAAAACTTAAAAATTAATATCAAAATTTTTTTAAAAAAATATGATGAAATAAGAGAAATATCTTGAAAATTTGAAAAAAAAAATGAAACTTTTTTTAAAAAAAAGAATAAACAAGAGAAATTCATCTTGAAAAAAAATTAAAATTCAAAAACAAGATAAATGTGTTGTAAATTTGAAATAAATATGAAACCTTAAATAAATTGGGTTCCATTTAGGAGACCCTAAATATTTAGGGTATGAATTTATTGTTTCAAATATGAAACCTTAAATATAAAGTGTTTCAATGCATGATTTTATTTATGAATTCCTAAATATTTAGCATTTTAATTTAGTGTGAAATTTAGAGTTTCATAAATGAAACCATAAATAAATAGAGTTCATTTATAAAATCCTAAAAAATCAATTTTATTTATGAAACTTTAAATATTTAGGATTTCAATTTATAATTTCATTTATGAAAAGGGTTTGAACTTAGCGTTTCATTTATGAAATCTTAAACTTTATAATGTTATTTATGAAATGCTAAATAGTTAAGATTTTGCTTTAGGGTCTCAATTAAAGGTTTCATATATTGAAATCTTAAATATCTAGGGTTTCAATTTAGGTTGAAGTATAGGGTTTCATTAATAAAACACTAAATAAATAGGGTTTTATAAAACCTCACGTTTTTAGGATTTTATTTTTAAACCTTACGCATCTAGGGTTTCATTTTTGAAACCCTAAATGTTTAGGGTTTCAATTTATTGTTTTAATTATGAAACTCTAAATATTAGTGGTTTCAATCTAAGTTTTATTTATGAAACCCTAAATACTTAAGTTTTATTTATTAAACCCTATATATTTAGGGTTTCAATTTAAGGTTTCATGAATTAAACCTTAAATAAAGAAGGTTTCATTAATGAAACCTTAAATATTTAAAGTTTTATTTATGAAACCCTAAATAGTCAGGGTTTTAGTGTAGGGGTTCATTTATAAAACGAAAAGTAATTATGTTTAAATTTATAAAACTTTAAATAGTTAGGGTTTCAATATAGAGATTCATTCATGAAATGGTAAATAGTTATGCTTTCATTTATGAAACCCCAAATATCTAGGGTTTCAATTTATGGTTTCATTTATAAAATCCTAAATATTTATGGTTGTATTTATGAAATTCTGAATATTTATGTTTTCATCTTAGAGTTTTATTTATGAAACCAAAATTATTTAAGGTTTTGTGAAACCCTGAATATTTAGGATTTTATTTAGGGAACCATAAATATTTAGGGTTTTGATTTAGGGTCATTAATGGTTTAGGATTTAGGATTTTATTTATTAAATCTTAAATATTTAAAATAAAATTTACGATTTCATAAATGAATACCTAATTAATTAGGGTTTTGATTTTTGGTTTCATTTATGAAACCTTAAATATCCAATTTCAATTTAACGTTTTATTTATAAAATCTTAAATATTTAATGTTTCAATTTAAGGTTTCATTAATGAAATCCTAAATATTTGAAGTTTTATTTAGGGTGAAATCTTAAATGAAACACTAAATAAAATCCCAAATAATGAAATCCTGAATAATTAAGTTTTCAATTTATGGTTTTTCATTTATGAAACCCTTAATTATTAGAGTCTTATTTATGAAACTCTAAATAGTTAGGGTTTCAATTAACGACTTTATTTATGAAATGATAAATAATTATGTTTTCATTTATGGAACCCTAAATAATTAGGAATTAGATTTAGGGTTTCATTTATGAAACCGTTAATATTTAGGATTTTATTTATGAAACCCTTTGTATTTGATGTTTCAGTGTAGGTATTATTTATGAAACCAAAAAATAATTAAGGTTTCATTCATAGTTTAAGATTTAGGGTTTCAATTATCAAATCTTAATTATTTAAGGTGAAATTTAGGATTTCATAATGAAACCCTAATTATTTAGGATTTTGATTCATGGTTTTATTTTTTAAACCCTAAATATTTAGGTTTTTATTTTAGGGTTTAAATAATGATATCCTAAATATTTAAAGTTTTATATTGAAACCTTAAATATCTAGGTTTTTTTATTTAGGCTAAAATATAGGATTTCATTAATGAAACCCTAACTTCTTAAGGTTTCATTTTTGAAACCTTACGCTTTTAGGATATCATTTTTGAAACAATAAGTGTTTAAGATTTCGATTTATTGTTTCAATGATGAAATCCTAAATATTAGGGGTTTCAATCTTGTTTTTTTATTTATGAAACCTTAAATACTTATAGTTTTAATATTGATATCCTAAATATTTAGGGTTTTAATTTAGGGTTTCATTAATGAAATCCAAAATAAATTGGATTTCATTAATAAAACATTAAATATTTAAGTTTTCAATTTATGGTTTCATTTATGAAACCCTAAATAATTAGAGTGTTATTTATGAAACCCCAAAGGGTTAGGGTTTAAGTTTAGGGTTGCTTTTATGAAATGGTAAAGAATTATGTTTACATTTATGAAACCCGAAATAGTAAGGGGTTCCAATTTAGGAGTTCATTCATAAAAGGGTAAATAGTTATGTTTTCATTTATGAAACCCCAAATATTTAGAGTTTTGATTTATCGTTTCATTTAGGGTTGTATTTATGAAATCTAGAATATTTAAGTTTTCATATTAGAGTTTTATTTATGAAACAAAATATTTAAGGTTTCATATAACCTAAATATTTAGGATTTTATTTACAAAACCATAAATATTTTGGATTTTAGTTTAGGGTTATTAATAGTTTATGATTTAGGGTTTCAATTTAGGACTTCATTTATTAAATCCTAAATATTTAGAATGAAATTAGGGTTTCATAAATGAATCCCTAATTAGTTAGGATTTTGATTTTTGGTTTCATTTATGAAACCCTAAATATTTAGTGTTTTATTTATAAAATCCTAAACATTTAGTATTTCAATTTAAGTTTCATTAATTAAAACCTAAATATTTGAAGTTTTATTTAGCTTGAAATCCTTAATCAAATCCTATTTATGGTGAAATCCTTAATGAAAACCTAAATAATGAAATCCTAAATGAAATCGTATGGTCTTATAAATAAAACTCTAAATATTTATGTTTTCAATTTAGAGTGTTATTTATGTTTCCATTTAAAGTGTTATTGATGAAACCCTAAAATATAGAGTGTTATTTATGAAACCTTAAATATTTTTTGTTTCATAAATAAAATGCTAAATATTTATGGTTTAAATTTAAGGTTTTATTTATAAAACTCTTAATATTTAGGGTTTTATTTATGAAACTCTTCGTATTTAGGTTTTCAATTTAGGTATTATTTATGAAACAAAAAATATTTAATGTTTCATGAAAAATGAGGCGGAAATTTAGAGTTTCATTAATTGTTTCAATTATGAAATTCAATATAGGTTTTTATATATGAAACCCTAAATACTTTAGATTTTATTATTAAAACTCTAAATATTTAAAGTTCATTAATGAAACCTTAAATAAGTAGGGTTTTATTTATGAAACCCTAAATATTTTAAATTTTAAATTATTGTTTCATTTGTGAAACTTTGAATATATAGAGTGTTAATTGTGAAACCCTAAATAATTAGGGTTTCAATTTAGGGTTTGATTTATAAAAGTGTGAAACCCTGAATAAGGTTAAATATTTATGTTTTCATTTATGAAACTCTTAATAGTTACAGTTTCAATTTTGGTTTTGATTTATAAAATGGTAAATAATTATGTTTTCAATTATGAAATCCCAAATATTTAGGTTTTTGATTTGTGGTTTCATTTATTAATCCTAAATGTTTAGGGTTTTAATTTAGGGTTTATTTATGAAATCCTAAGTATTTAAGTTTTCATATTATAGTTTTACTTATGAAACCAAAAATATTTAAGGTTCCATGAATCCAAAGATATTTAGGATTTTATTTATGAAACCATAAATATTTAGAGTTTTGATTCAGGGTCATTAATGATTTAGGATTTAGAGTTACAAGTTAGAGTTTCATTTATTAAATCCTAAATATTTGAATGAAATTTAGGGTTTCCTAAATGAATCTTTAATAATTTATGAAATCCTAAATATTTAGGGTTTGAATTCAAGATTTTATTTATAAAACTCTAAATATTTAATATTTCAATTTAAAGTTTCATTATATAAATCTTAAATATTTGAAGATTTATTTAGCGTGAAATCCTAAATAAAAACCTAAATAATGGAATGCTAATTGAAACCTTAAATATATAAGGTTTCATTTACGAAACTCTAAATAAAGAAATCCTAAATTAAACCCTAAATCAATTTAGTTTCATTTATGAAATCCTAGATATTTATGTTTTTAATTTATGGTGTTATTTATGAAACCCTAAATAGTTAGAGTTTTAATTTAGGGTTTCATACATGAAACGGTAAATAATTATGTTTTCATTTATGTAACCCTAAATAGTTAAGGTTTAAATTTAGAGTTTCATTTATGAAATCCCAAATATTTAAGATTTCGATTGATGATTTCGTTTATGAAACCCTAAATATTTGGGGTTTCAATTTAAGGTTTTATTTATAAAATCCAATGTATTTAGGGTTTCAATTTAGATATGAAACCAAAAATATTTAATGTTTCATGAAACTCTAAATATTTAGGATGAAATTTAGAGTTTCATTAATAGTTTAGGATTTAGGGTTTCAATTATCAAATCATACTTATTTAGGGTGAAATTTAGGGTTTGGTAATTGAAACCCTAATTATTTAGGGTTTTGATTTATGATTTTATTTATGAAACCCCAAATACTTAGGATTTTATTTAAGGTTTCAAAAATAATATCCTAAATATTTAAAGTTAGATATTGAAATCTTAAATATCTAGTATTTCGATTTAGGCTGAAATAAATAGGGTTTTATGAAATTCTAAAATAAATAGGGTTTTATGAAATTCTAAGTATTTTGGATTTCATTTATTATTTCAATTATTAAATTCAATCTAGGTTTTTATTTATGAAATCGTAAATACTTAGGGTTTTATTATTCAAACTCTATATATGTAGGGTTCAATTTATGGTTTCATTATTGAAACTCTAAATAAATACGGTTTCATTTATAAAACCTCCAATAAATAAGGTTTCATTTATGAAATTCTAAATATATAGTATTATTTATGAAAACTTAAATATTTAGGGTTTCAATTTAAGGTTTCATTTATTAAATGGTAAATAATTATGTTTTCATTGATGAAACGTTAAATAGTTAAGGTTTTAATTTAAGTTTTGATTTATGGTTTCAATTATGAAATTCTAACTATTTAGGTTTGGATTATGAAATTCTTAATATTTAAGTTTTCATATTAAAGTTTTATTTAGGAAACCCAAAATATTTAAGGTTTCATGAAACCCTAAATATTTAGGGTTTTATTTATAAAACGATAAATATTTAGGTTTTTGATTTTGGGTCATTAATGGTTTCAATTAAGGGTTTCATTTACTAAATCCTAAATATTTGAATGAAATTTAGAGTTTCATAAATGAATCTCTAATTATTTAGTGTTTTGATTTTTGGTTTCATTTATGAAACCTTAAAAATTTAGGGTTTCAATTTAAGGTTGTATTTACAAAATCCTAAATATTTGATGTTTCAATTTAAGGTTTCATTATTAAAATCCTAAATATTTGAAGTTTTATTTAGGGTGAAATCCTAAATGAAACCCTAAATAATTAAATCATAAATGAAACCCAAAATATTTAGGGTGAAATTTAGAGTTTTATTAATGAAACACTATATAAATAGTGTTTCATTCAAGACATTGTAATTGTTTTTTACTTTTTTTTTTTCAAATTTTTAAGATATTACATTTATTTTTTCATATTTTTTTGTAAATAAGTAATTTGATTGAAATTTTGAAGACATTTCTTTTGTTTTTTTTTCACAATTTTAAATTTTTCATATTTTTTAAAACTCTTTTCTCTTGTTATGTTTTATTATTTTAAAAATATTTTTTTAATAAAATATTCAACACATTACTCTTTATTTCTAATATAAATTTATTGGTATTACTTCATTATCGTGAAACAAATGAAGACTTCCATCTCCAAATTTTACTCATACATAACTCGATTCTTTTTTTGTGTGAAGTAGTAACAGACAAAACTATCCAACAAACATTAGTGTGACTCGTAGTGTGTCTAAGGCTTAAGAACAAATTCACTGTTGTATGGCTTATTGGCGAATACTTGCGAATGTAGGAAGAGTTTTTCAAGTTAGCTCACCTTCTTATTTTTTCATATTTTAAAATTTTATTCTTGTCTGATTATTGACATTCCTCTTTTTTTTTATAATTTTTTTTTCAAATTTTCAAGTCATTCATCGTATTTTTTTACAAATTTAATTTAATTTTTTCATTTTTTTTTCAAAATCTTACTCATGCGTTTATATAATTTTTAAATCTTCATTTTTTTTTCAAAATTTTCAACACATCACTTTTTTGTTGACAAATATTCAAGAAATTCTTCTTTTTTTTTTTTTTAAGTAAATTTAATTTTTTTTAAAATTTTCAAGATATTACTCTTGTTTTTCATATTTTAAAAAAAAAAATTCAAATGTTCAAGACTTTTCACTTGTTTTTTTTCTTATTTTTCCATATTTCACGACATTATATTTGTTTTTTTTTTTTTCAAACTTTTACTTTTTTAAAAAAAATTCAAGACTTTATTAATATTTTTTGTTTTTTTTTTCAAATTTTGAAGATATTAATCTTATTTTTTCATATTTTAAAAAAAATTATTTTACTTTTTGAAAACATTAGTTTTGTTTTTTCATATTTTTTATTAAAAAAATTACACTTTTAAGAAATTACTATTGTTTTTTCATATTTTTAAAATATATCTTCTTTTTTGTTTTTTTTTTTCAAATTTTAAGATGTTAGTCTTATTTTTTAATATTTTCAAAATTTTTATTTTTTTGAACTTTCAAGACGTTTACATTGTATTTTCATTTTTTTTTTAATTTCAAGACATTGTTTGTTTTTTCATGTTGTTAAAATTTTATTTTATTTTTTCAAATTTTCATAACAAAACTTATGTTTTTTTTAATTTTGTTTTAAATTTGTAAGACCTTATTATTTGTTGAGAAAAATGCTTATACACCGTCAGTATAAAATTATTTTATACAGTCACTTAATCACAACCCTTCATCTATGGTAAGACATTTGATTTTTATAAAATTATTTTATACAGTCGCTTAATCACAACCCTTCATTTATGGTAAGACATTTGATTTTTATAAAATTATATTAAAAGTCATTATAACGGTGGGTTATGATTAATCAATTGTGTAAAATAGTTTTACACCAACTGTGTATGAGTATTTTACTCTTTTTTTTCATATATTTTAAATTTTTAAGACATTACACTTTTTTTTTTAATTTTTTAAAGTTTCATTTTTTTTCAAATTTTCAAGATATTATATTTTTGTTTTTCTTTAAAAAAAATCAAATTTTAAACACATTACTATTGTTTTTTCAAACTTTCAAGACAATAGTTTTATTTCATAATTTTAAATTTTTTTTCAAATTTCCAAAACTTTACTCTTTTTTCATATGTTTTTAAAATTTTCAAAAATAAATTTAAACTTTCAAAACATTATTCATGTTTTTTTCATTTTTTTTAAATATTCATTTTTTCAAATTAATTTTCATGACACTCTTCTTGTTTTTCCATATTTTCCAAAAAAATATTTTGTTTGAAATTTTGAAGACATTCCTTTTATTGTTTCATAGTTTTAAAATTTTTATATTTTAAAAAAAATTCAAGACATTCTTTTTTTTTTCATATATTTTTACGTTTTATTTTTCAATATATTTTCATTCAATAATTTTAAAATTTTCAAAATTATTGGTTTGTTTTTATTTTTTTTAAATCTTTGTTTTTTCTAAATTTTCAATACATTTCTCTGTATATATTTTATTCATGTTTTTTGTTTTTGCAAATTTTTCAAGATATTATTTTTGTTTTTTCATATATATTTTTTTTAAAATTTCAAGACTTTTTTTTTTTTGCATATCTTTTGCTTGTTATATTTTTAAAGAAATTCAAACTTGCCCTTAGTTATTCTTTAACAGTATTACCATATTTATAATAAAATGTCACAGCATAATAATGTTTAAAAAATATTTAAGTCTGTTGCATCACTCATCTTATTATTTTTTTTATGTCTTCGATTATAATATTTTTGAAAGAAATTGGGAGAAAATAAGTTTCCAGCTTTCAACTAATCTAATCATTGCATGCATCAATTAATTAAACATACAAGGTTTTTTGTTATAGGAAAAAAGTGATAGAAGTGAGAGGTGATCGAATACAGTCAGTGCTTGAGTAATAATTTACCCAAATGAGGCAAAAGTGTCACAAACATTCGTCATAATAAGAAAGACATTCCATCAAAAAGATAAAATAAGAGACATAAATATAAATATAATAGATATATGGTCTTTGCTCACTTCCTTAGTGGTCAATGTCTCAGAAAATCAGTACCTATTTTTCTTTTCCAATTGCGAGAATATTAAAAACCCAAAGACAAAAAAAAAAAAAAAAAAAGCATAACAAAATTGTATGGTAACTACTCGTACGTTGTTGTCCCATACAGCACTAGCTAGAACTAGCTTCCTCTTTCCGTCAGACGTCATTCCACATTGTGAACACCCCACCATTTGACGTCTGCATGGTCTCCGCCGCCGCCGCCGACCAGCCCCCGTAACCTCCGGCCGGCATGTCATAGTCCACCTTCACCAACCCTAGCTCCTCCGCCGTTCCCACCGTGTTCCCCGACGTTGCATTCGAAGCCATACCAAACCCACTCCCTATAAACCCACCAACATTATTATTATTATTATTCTCCAACACAGACGAAGAAGAAGAAGAAGACCCCATGTTCAGCATTCCCTGAAGTAGTGCAGGGTGGTTCTGAAGGTAACCATTGTAGAACTGAGCATTATTCTGAAGGCTATTATTATAAGAAGAAGCGGCGCCACCCTGCTGGTGCAACTGAAGCTGCGTTTGGATGTAACCACCCGGGTGCAAGTTAGGATCTTGATGGGGGTGAGAGAAGTGAGAACTCATGTCATGGTTCTGCAAAGTTAGCAGAGGTTGAGGTTGCTCGAACTGGTGCTGCTGCATTAGAGGGTAAGCGTGAAGCCTAGAAGAGCTTGATGAGGTTCCGTATTGGAATGTTGATGACGATCCTAGTGCAATCATCTCTTCGCGTTTTCTCGAAGATTCAAGAGCTTGAGCTTCTTTCAGACGCTTTGCAGCGCCTCCTCCTATTGGGAGAGTGTTGCTTTCCAGAATGGCTTTCACGTCGTAACGACTCATGTCAAAGTTGGTCACAGCGTTCAGACCTCTGAACTTTATCGCTGCTATGTCGTATGCTTCAGCAGCCTCTTCCTCAGTACCTGCAATGACTACTTAGTTAGTACAGTAGTGTGTATTCACATTAGCAAACTATTTTCTATGCGTCAACTCTCTAGATATTATCTCAATAATGACTAATAGTTGGTTAATTTGAATTTCTATTAAGTGTAACTTTCTTTTGCATGGGGTTTAATAAATGTGTGGCTTACTGAAAGTTCCCAAGTAGAGATCTTTGTTTCCTGCAACTCTGCCAATCCTTGCTTGCCATCTTCCGTGTTGGTGATGCCTGAACAAAAAATAATAATATTCTGCTAAGAAAAAGTGTAGAGAGAAAAGGAGAGATTAATTGCATGGAATGAAATGAGAAAAGAAAGTGTTGTTTTCCCATTTGAAACCTTGTAACTCCGCGATACATTGATGCACCCCTGGAGAAACCACTGCTTTTCCTGCAAACCATCACCGCAATGTATATGTTTAACAAGCATCTTAATGGATTCTACAAAACTTATTCAAGTATTTAATTAACTCTTCTTAACTTATCAAAATAAGCTCAAATTAACTTATTTCGAAAGTATCATAATCAAGTCTATAAAGTATTATGTTCTCAGGTAATGGAAGTTTATTAATTAGTACTACTTGTATATTTGCGTTATGTGTGCATGTATCTCTTAATTAGTCACCTTCTAATGGCGGCAACAAATTCTTGTCTCGTCATGTGTTTCATTTCATCCAATTCCTTCTCATAGTTGCTAATCTGTAAAACAAAATTAATGAAATCAATATAACTTTCCTTTGAACTAGAGTCCGTGAAGCATTTAGAAAGTAGAGTTATTAACTAACTTACTGGAAAGTTGGTAGTGGTGGATGCCCCCCAGTACTTCAGTGCAGCTAAATCATAAGCCCTAGCTGCTTTCTCTTCTTTATCATATCCACCTGCCATTAAATAACAAAAGGAAACAACACATTTGTAATCTGAATTTACATCTCCAGGAAAATAAATAAATAAATTAAAAGGCTTGGAAAATAAACTGAAATAGAGACACTTACCCAAATAAACTGAAGGAAAGTTGAGAAGAATTATGTACATAAGAAATTATTAAGAGAAATGTGTTAATATATTAAACTCCCAATAAATAATATCACCTAAACAACTTTAAAAACATTCAATATTAACAAAGAAGAATAAGACTATAAAAGTAATTAATTTGAAGATTTAATCACCTTGACGGCCTTTTCTTGATTGGCCTTCCCTTCTACAGCTATTATCCCAAAGGTGAGCTTCATACCTTCCAGTCCATCTATGTCTATACATATTTTTCATATAATTTGAATAATTAGAGCAAAAATAAAGCAAAAAATTAAACCATGCAAAATATAAAATCGATTAAATGAAGCATAGAAGAATGTCTATATATCCAACCGCGTTACTCCACGATATATGGATGTTCTCTGCCCGAATGTATCCAAAGTTCTCCTAGGTGCGGCAGCAGCAGCAGCTTCAACAGTACTAGTGTTTGTGCTATTTTCACCACTGGTTTCGCATGTTGAATCCTTGCCACTTCCCATGGATAATGTCAATGATTGCAAATTACTATTAGCGTTTTCTTGATACTCATTGCTAGGTGTGCCCACCACTGGGTTTTGCATAGGCATAAGACTGTTGTTTGTGAACAGATAATCTGATTCATTTGACTGAATTTCGTTTAAGGCAGCAAGTTCTGACTGATTTTCAGACTTGCTCACTCCAAGAAAATCAGCCACTTTTGGAACTTCGTTGCTGCTATGAGTGTTAATCAGATTCCAATCTGTTGAATTAATTAAATAATTTAACACTCCAAATAATAGACAGCCAAATAAACATAGAATGAGAGATAGGGGAAGAGAGAGAAGGTTATTACCATGATTTTGGAAAGGGTTTTCCATGTTCTCATTCACTAGCCCAAGGGAAAATTGATGATATTGAGTTGCTTGAAGATCATGAGCTGGTAAGGAAGAATGAGTAGGAGAAAGAGGGAACGAAAGCCAGTTGTTGTTCATTATATTGAGCCCTTATTTGCTTGCTTTACCTTTCACCAAATCAACAAAACCACCTGTATCTAATATAATAAAGGAGATTAGATATGAACTATAGAGTATGAATAATATTTGATAACTAAGAGATGGCCAAAGAACAGATATAGGTTTATACCAAGGGTTCTAGCTAGCAAGGGTTTAAATCAATGAACACTTTGTATTTCTCCCACCTTTTTCAACTAATTCCAAACTTGAGACAAAGGGAGAGAAGAAAGGGCTAACAAAGGAACATTTTAACAATATTTAAAGACCTTCCCCTCTCCCCTCTCCCATATTCCATTAGTTTAAAACTAAATAGAGTTAAAATGATGTGTGAGTGTCTCACCCCCTTAGCTAAGGTCGATTTTGTAGACTCTGACTCCTTCCACCAGTTTCCAACACTATAAAACAAAGTTAAAATCTACCTACAATGATTATTAAATAATTAATATCTATGCAATTAAGATATTATTAGGGACACGAGTGTTTTATTAAACTATTATCCTTCAAATCCTTCAGTCTTTGACCAGAGACAATACCACCATTCTAACTGGAAAAAATCAAATCTCATACTTACACCCCTCTCTCTCTCTCTCTCTACCCACTTGGTTTATTGGAACTCTCGTCCTCGTTCTGTGAAAACAATGACTCCCAAAAGCCCAGCATTCCCACACACTACAAATCATCTCTCGGTCTCAAAATCAACGACTCTACGTAAAGTTAGACTACCGACCTCTCTCTCTCTCTCTCTCTTTGTGTATATAATGAATGAAAAACTAAAATAAAGATCTGAAATGTGATTAATTAACATCGTGTAGAACTCATCAAGTCCATTGTAGAGAAACTCTCGAATTTGGTATATAGTTTATAACCCAGTAGTAGCAAAGAAAAACCAATCTATGGATCCCCGAGTCGTGCATGTGTTAAAGATGCATGAGTACGGTCATGCAATATTATATGGTGAAAATCCGACATATTAAAAATTAAAAGTACTGAATGAAAGAGTAAGAATTACTTTTTGTTCAAAATGAGACCAAGCTGTATTGCATATTTATATTATTTAATTAACGTGATTCAATTGAGCTGCAATTAAGAAATATAATTTGAAGGGTTTCGTTTGTTCCCCCAAGTAAAAATCTGTTGACCACCTACTCGATTTCCTCACCCGTCAAAAGGCCACTAGCATGAAATTATAGTTTAAATTAAATTAAACAAATGTTATAATGTATCTGCAGCAGGGTTGTGTCCTTCCTAAAACCAGAAGCTTGTATTCCCTCCTTTGATTAAGGTTCATCCCAAAAGGTCCATTTCTAGGATATTAACAATTTAAAAAGATCCAGCTAACCTTCATCTATGCACACTGGCTTAAGTTGCCCGCACTTAGCATTCTATATATGTTAGTCTTAATGCATCTTCACGTATCCGAATGAAATGATTACTGAACATGGCCCAAATTTCATATTTTATGGAATGTCTAAGTTACAGCTTAATAATTTATAGTATATTCAACTAGTAGAGATAGGGAATAAATTAAGTTACTAGCTAGGCAAAGCTTGGATCTCGTAACATACCGCAATTACAGCACAACACACGCACACGCACATCTTTTATGAACATAAGTATTTGGTCACTTAAGCACAACGGACGTTAAAATGTTCAGTACAATTATAAACACAAACAATAGTTTTTATATCATTACATATATAAATACTGCATACCATAATATATGTTGAGAGGGATGAAATTACAATTGTAGAATGATACTACCTCTAGTCCTACTACTTATGATTTTATAAATATACAATATACTACTAAAGGATAGTAGGAGATTCTGTATTAGTATGATTTATGAATTTCTCGTGCTATAATCAATATGACAGTAACCAATGCTTGTAAGTTGTATCAGATTCAGCTACATAAATGTAGAAAATCGAAAGCTGAAGATGATATTAAAATAATTTCAGTATGTGTTTTAACATGTATAAATAAACTTTAGCCTAACAAAAAAGTATAAACAAACTTTATATATTATTTTACTTGAATGGTTGTTGTACCTGTAGACATCTCATGCAAGAACTACACCATAACTATTATCACATTTTAATTGAGCAAATATTGCAGTGAGAAGACTAAAAGCGCCACTATATATATTTATGGAAAAGAACGATAATTGAATATACAATTTTCAGAGTATAAACACTAATAAGATAGTCAGTGCAAGAGCAAGGGAATCTATGCATGCTATCTGTTCTTAAAACATAATTTTAATTAATTTCTACCAAATTTAGAAGTGCAGAACATTATACTACTAATGAAGTGGCTAGAAATTAGAAACCCTGGACCAGACAGGCTCAGATAATTAACTCATTAGCTAGCCATGAGATATCAATTAGAAGAATCTAAACTAAAAAAAATAGATTAGTACTGTGTAAGATATTAATTTATGTAACAGCGAGCGAGATTACCAACAATAACAGTGAGAAGCAGTGGCAGTAGGAAAGAATAAAGAATTCAAAATACCTGCCAATGTTGATGATGCACTGTTCCCGCCAAATTCTTGGACATAAACAATAGGTGATTTTGACCGAAGTACACACAATAAGGGAGCAAAACCCCACGTCTCTCGCTGTTACAATTTTTATACCTCAACAACCAAAAATAAAACTAGAACTAGTCCTTCCAAAGCGGTGAAAAACACTACACCATTCCAAACGTCAATACCCTTTTGTCCATATACTTAAATCAAGTCTGAAGCATAAGAAACAAAAGGACCCGTGGTAGAAATGAAAATGGAGCTAAAAAGAAGAAAACAAAGTGCATGCATTCATTAATTGATGAGGAATCTGTTTTCCCTCACAGTGTGTGATTTATTTTAGTCTTGGAAAAAGTGAAGACGAAGGGAATAAATAGAGTTCAGCGAATGGAAGGAAAGAAGGAAGAGGTGCATGGTGGCGTGGGAACTGATTCGTCACCGGCCATTCGCAGTCAACACAAAATTAAACGGCTTGTCACGCCGTTTCAGGTTCTAGGGCCAAATTCAGAGTCAAGAGAATGTGACTGACACGTGTCCGTTGTCCCTTCATGCTTTGGGTTCTCTTTCACTTTCAAACTTTGCAGCCAAACCAGCCAATTATCCTGTTTGCATGCCTGCACTAAAAAACACGAAGAATAGTTAAAGAACTTTGACCACGCTCTCACCACCCTACTCCAAACTAACCTTCATTATTTTCATCACCACATTACCTATTGTATGTATCCTTCATGTAATTCAAAGTTAATAGTAAAAAGTAAAACACTGCATGTATATATGTGTTGATAATTAATCAAAAACTTCATTAATTGAATGTACAAAAAATTTTATACTAAAAAATTAATATTTGATTTCCAATTAATTAACAATATATACATTTTATTTATTTAGTAGACTTCAACAACTTTAAAAATAAACCACCAATTTGACCTATCAATACCCTTTTTCCTAATCTCCAACTTAATAAAATTGTATAAATAATTCATCGATCATGAGTACTAGCATGTATTGATGATTATCTACTAATTTATTTTCTAATGGGCATATTTTACTTATGATTAGAAACCCATTTGAATGGGTTTTGAATAATTGAGAAATTACTTAGCATGATTTTTAGGTTTGGAAAATTACTTATATAATGTTTTACTTTAAAAACTATTAATGAGAGAATGTTATACTCCAAAGAAATTGTGAGTTTATTCTAAGTATAGTTTAGATTTCATACTTAATTACTACAGTAGGAGTAACAAGTTTTGATGATTATAATTGAAGGAGGACATGAGGGTAATTGCAAGAAGAGTTGGAGGGCAATTATGGACAACGGAGCTCACGAGGATCCAGAGAAAATTTTGTGAATTTCCAAGAGATGGGAGGAAATGCCGGGAAAGTGCTCGTGTCGCCTCGAAATGAAACACTCGAAAAGGTTGATGTGTGATGTTTGGTTTGGTGTGAGCCCCTCATGCTTCATCCCTTCTCAATACTCCTATTCCTATCCTATGATCTTAATTTGAACCCTAACCCCTTAGCTTGCTATACCTAGGTTTAGGTTTGTTTCTAAAGCACAAGTGCTGAGGATAACCATGTCCAAGGAGACAACAAAATAAAATAAAGTAGTAGTAGAATTCTCTGCATATGAGCAACCACTGCTTATGCATGTATGTGTTCTGGGATTCGCAAAACAGACAAGTTACAGATGATTTTATAGGAACTTGTTTTTTTTTTTAAAACACCGGAATTAAGTGCAGAGACTCATTATAATCATCAATTTTATAGAATATACTGTTAAATCCTTGTACACGATAGTTAAGAAATTATTAATCAGCTCGATCTATATATGCTATACTCCGCTCTTTAAAAGAGTGAAATTTCATTTGAATATGCAATGCATGTATCATGAATGATCTTTAATGTAAGTACTGGGAGTGTTTTTTTTATCATGCATAAAAAAACTAATATATATACATGCGTACTGGTAGTGTTTTTTTATCATGCATAAAAAAAAAAAAAAAAAACTAATATACATATTTATGCTTCCGAACCAACGACTTCTCTATTCCTCCCCTTATTCCTATACTTTTTATCTTATTATTGAATTCACTTTGTATCTCCTTGTTTACGCATTCATTTGATACTTTTTTAAGTTTTTGAAACACCTATTTTAAAATATAAAATTACATTTTGCAATTACTCTTCTAAAATGTAAAAAAGTTACATTTCAAAAAGGTTATTTCATAATATAATTTTCTATTCCATAGTAAGTGCAAGAAGTAATTGTGGAGGTACATTAAAAATTGCCCGAATAGTGAAGTTCCCCGTACAAAGCCCAAGTTTATCTGGAAACTCGTTGATGGGGACAGTAGAACTAGCTATAGCTTTGGGCCTGCTTCTAAACGGCATTGGAAACACACTAAAAGCCTGAAGCTACTGAACAAAAAAAGAATGAAAACTTACGCCAGTTTATCATTATCATCATTGGCAAAAATCAGACCCAATATGTTAGTGGCTCAACAATGGATATAATTATTCGTATCACTTTCATTTTATTTTTATTTTTTTTGCATACACACATGTAAAAATATATTATAACTTTAAAGAGACAGTTTTTAATTTATTTTAGTTATTCACATGATATTTAATCATTAATATCATGCATAAGAATTTAAAAAATTATATTTAAAGTGATTTGTAATAGTGGGAGTATTCAAAAGATTGGGTGGGTAATATCTGCAAACCAAATCTCATTGATCACGTTGGGAAGCTCCGCATCCTAAACCTTATCAAAACCAAATCTCCTGCAAGAATCTGACATCCATTATCAACCTCGGTTTCCTATAAGCACCTCATATCTCATTATATTGATAAACGATGGACTGAGCAAATCTATTTGGATTCATCTTTTTAATCAAACCTCATTAGACACAGACCAATAAAAAGAATAAAAATAAAAACCCAGTAAATTCGCAATGTTAAGGTCTTCAAAACTTGAATGGTTTATCAGACCAGTGATGATTCTATGGCATTGAACTCAAAAGAGAACTTTGAAATAATTAATAATTAACGAGGAGACAACTACAGTCTCCCTGCAAAATCCAAGTATAGGAAACTCTATCCTTGTTGTCATCCTCAACCTCTAATGGTGTTCATAGGATGAAGTAAGACTAGTTTATCCTAATTAATTCTTATTTAACGTTTGATATATAATCATTTATATTTAGTTTTTTTTTATTATAATAAATGAGATATTCTTTTATATAAAAACGAATAACCAAACCAATAAAAAAGAAAATTAGATAACCATTATCCCCACCAACCTGCGATGCATATGAAATGATATCCATCTTCACATATAAGAATATTATAATGATCAAATCCACGAAAAGATGTTGTTATAATGCTAGAACATGTACTACTACTATTAAGCAATACACATGCACATATAGTATAATCGCATGCTAGCATATACATAGGGATACTGAAATCTGATGTCTTGATTACATTTGAACCAAGACCACGACCAATCAGATCTGGATAACTGTGAATCTTGAAAATAACCTTGTTCCTACTTCCTAGCACGCAGCTGTGACAACACACTATATGACATTCCACATTTGCTATCTGTCCTTTGTCTTTCTTAGTTAATTCATGCAACTGCTGAATATGAGAGTCCATTTTTATGTATCGCATAATCTATTTGAATAGTATTTCCTTAACAATCCTACTGTTGTTCGCGCTGTGCAATAAACCACAAAAAGAAAAATAACCTCTTTAACATGATCGATAATGTGAGTCTGTTTGGCATAAAGTACCATTATGTAATTTAAGATGCATTATTAAGACATACTATATGCTTGTAAATACTCTCAAATGTCTTTCAGTTGTTATATGTTACTGTACAAATTTAGGGTATACTAATGGACAATTATGAAAAGAAGAGAGAGTGTAATTTTTTAAAATGAAAAAAATGAAAAGTTCTGTTTTTGAACTGTTATTTATGAAATGAGAATAGTATAATTTATTGTATTTAATAAAGTATATTTAATATTCTTTAATTAATATATACCCAAACCATTTCCGGAGGCAATTATGTACATTTTACTCGAGCAATATTGTCCTCACTGGTCACTTGTGACTTTTAATTGTAGGAGTGTTTGCGTTTCCATATGAATCGATTTGAGAATTAAAAATAAAATAAATCATCATCTGATTTGATTGTAAAAAACTTGCAGGAATTTATCAAAAAAATCATCTGAATCAATTTGAGATTAAAAATAAAAAACAAACAATGAAAAAAATACAAAATTTTCATTTTCCTTACGAAATGGTTTGGGTAGGTGCTTGAGCACTCGTAATTGTTAGAGAGTTTTCAAATTATTTGAACATGAAAAGTTATTTTCTGAAATGGAAGCTAGCTAGCTAGCACGCAAGGTACTACTAGTATACAGTATACAAAACCCTTTCATAACAAAAAAAAAAAAGAAGTCATATTCTTATCTTATCCTCCTTTGCTTCCACTCCTTGTCCGTATACCTAGCTTTAAAGGAAGACATATATTCTTATTATTAAAAACATCTTATTGTCGGATCAACAACTTCTCATGATAATGCAGTACATAACTTATAGTTTTCATAATTAGCAAAAAGCGAAAAACGAATATAATATACTATCATAAAATACATGTAGCCTCACTAACTATGCCTTTTGCCATTTGCAATATCTCAGCAACCACTTTGCAATGATGGTATACTTGAAATTTGTTTATGCCATCAACATACCAACAATAAAAAGAGCCTCAAACCCAGAAGAATAAAATAAAGCTGAGTACTACACAATACAAAATGGAAAATCAAAACTTCAACTATTTACGGCTATGCTATGACAACGTATAAAGCAGACACCTTGGTTTGTATCCTTCTCCATGATGAAATGCTGCTGAGGCTTCCAGGTGGATGCAACCATCACTCAAAAATATGCATATCATCAATATATATGATTCTAAAATAACCGAGAGTTCTGTCATTCTTTCCTCCTCTTTTTTTTTTTTTTTTCTGACAAATGATAGAGAATTAGCTAGGCCCACTAAATGGTCCTGCTGCAGAATTTGATCCAAAGGTCATAATTGGTTGTGATGAAAACTTAGGGGATTTAACTTTATGAAAGTAAAAATAAAAACTTAAATGGAGTTAAGGTTCAATGATAACAACCCGTGTGCAAGCAGGTCTTAAAAAATATATGAAAATAACATGTCAATAGTCGTATTATAATTCATATGTAACAATTTCTTAATTCTTATAATATTCATTCTAATTATATCTTTATCATTTCACTCATTTATCTCATATTTTGCTTTCTTTATATATATATTGTGAAGATTTGTTATAAAAAATAATCTCTCTTTAAGTCACCATATATATCATGCCAATGCATGTATCAAGCTATATACTGCTAATGTAAATGCGTAATCCTCACTTCTCCCAGTATAAAAAAAAAAGTCAGGACTTTTGCTCAGGGCGGCACAATTAAATAAATAATTTATTTTAAAAACGGTAATTATAATATAGGTCTTTTTTTAACATATCTAAACTTTTTTTTTTATCAATATGTGGTCTTAATTTGTTATTTTAGAAAACCTAATAATAAATATTTTTTTATTGAAATTATAAAGCGAGTACTTACATTGCTTTATCCTGGACCCGATCCGGCTTTTTGGTCTTTGTTGTTCGTCTACTTGAACAAGCTGCAGTGAGAAATCAAATTCTCTATTTGTAAAATCTTATTAAATGTTTATTGTATGTGTTCATCACTAGATTAAAGACCATAGAATGTGGATGACTGACTACACATGCATGAATTTTTGTCCCATATATATATTTCGAATAGACGTGTACATGAATTTGTGCTTGCAGACCTACACAAAGCAAGAGCATTACGCTTAATGGAAGCTCAATTATTTTATTTATTTTTTTAAAAAAATTCTCAATTGTGCTTGTTCTTCATTCTTCCACCTAAATAGCAAGCTCCCAGACCTAAATTAAGACCATATTTTTATATATCTAGTTATCTTGTAGACTTAATTTAAACGGCACTTCCCATTAACACCTCCAAAAGAATTTAATTTTCTAAGGGGATTCTTTTGGGTGGTTGGATCATGGCCGACAATGGCATCAACAAAGTGTAAAGAGCTTTTCTCTTTAAAGTACACATATATATGTTCCAAACTTTGGCATGGGTCATGGGTGGAGGAATATAAATATATAATTACTACCAGTACATTTTTTTTTTCTTTCTTTCTTTATTTTTCTCCCCTTTACTTGAGCTTAGGTGGAAGCTTATATTTTCTCCAAGCGAATGATGACCGACAGGAAAGCATATGGTGAAACTTCAAAGGTATTGTAAAGTTATGTTTCAAAATTTGGAGTGGGGTTATAGTGTCTCCAACATATATGAGCTCAAAAGATAGGCCAAAAATAAAATAGCTCATGTAACCTAAAGTTGTATTATATGGGGTTTTAATTGTGGGGTTCTTTAATTTTCTAAACAGTTAGTCCCTTAGGTTGCATATATACTAGTGGCACCTAAATCTATATATTTATAGCCATTTTTCTTATCTATATATTCAT
This sequence comes from Amphicarpaea edgeworthii, assembly GCA_014843725.1. Classification (NCBI taxonomy): domain Eukaryota; kingdom Viridiplantae; phylum Streptophyta; class Magnoliopsida; order Fabales; family Fabaceae; genus Amphicarpaea; species Amphicarpaea edgeworthii. The sequence continues at coordinate 18,419,078 of CM026327.1, read as the reverse complement.
ACATATATTTATTTTTTCCGGTTTGCTTTATGTGTTCATTGTGGTATATTGTCTAGCTTTCTACTTTTAATTGCAATAATAATTAATAGCATTTGGTTCATTGCTAGTAGGACTAAGCTCCCACAAATCGCCCTACAACATCACATGACAACTTGGTTAGCTTTCTAATAAACAGACTAAAAGCCACCTGTTTTACTTTAATTTAGCCCATTAGCGCAGCTTTCATTAAAAAGAAAAAATGATAATCTAGAGAATTAGCAAAAAAAAAACAAAAAACTAGTTTACCATTTAAGAGTAGTTTTTTTTCTTTAAGAAACTTTAGGGGGAGGATGATACTTCAGTTTAAAAGTCTCTAGTTTGAAATTGTAATTTGTCATATGCGAGATTCTATCTTGTTTCACTCAATCAATCCATAGAGTTAGAATAGTTAATTTTTGCTAATTATATTTAAAGACACTTTATTAGATCAATATCATAAATTAAATTTCATACATAAAATCTCTCAGCGTATACTTATATATAACTTATATGATTATAAATAAGAATGTATTAATTTGTTAACAAACATCATATGGTGGCTTATTTAAATCGTTTATACTGATTGAATCAACTAGTTTTAATATAATATATATGAATCAGGTCAAGTAATTAATAATTATATAATAGTCGATCATTTAAATTATTCAAGAAGATGAAAAAATCATTTAATTAATTAATGAATCAAGTAAAGAAAGCTTAGAAAGTAACTAGGAGGCTAAGAACCTATCCTATAAATCAAATGATGCTAACTTGAAATAATATAATGCACTCTGTTATATCATCATTATTCAGTAGGACATCAAAGATTCGTGAGATATATCCAAGATTTATAGGCATTACAATAATAGATTCATCAAGCCTTCAAGATTTACACGTGATTACCACTAATAGTTAAGAAAAATATTCATAGCAAAAATAGATGGAGAAGCTGATATACAAATGATAATAGGCAGTACGTAATGGATAAATAATTAGTTAGCTAATTATTAGTATTTGTTTTTTAGTATATTGGTTAATCATGTTTATTTATGATTAAGTGAGTACATCAAATAAAAAAATTACTCATGTTGCGTTCTGTGTATGTGAATGTGTAATTAATGCTTCAGGCCATCCGTTCCTATGTAGTATACTAGTATGTACGTACCCAGTAATGCAAAGATCCCAAAATGATCCCATAATCTTAAATATATTATAATGCAAACTAAAATTTGTTTTGGACACACTCCTATGACTATCGACGGACCCAGTGACGGGTAGCTTTGCCACAAGATTATGGACACTACAGGAATACATGCATGCGTGTGAGTTGTTAGCATCAGACAAAATAGTGTGTGCTATGCTATTTATGGTTCAATTCAAGCATTCTGCAGCAATGCACCATCCAACATCTTCATACTATGTCTGTACTTGTTTAATTACTCTTTTTATTTTTTAAAATTGAATGAAATTCACACATTTTAGGGTGCAGCTTCTTGTGTGTTTATTTTGTCTTTTCTAAATTGTATCCGACTTAACCTTTTTCCAGCATTTTCTGATTAAGTGACTAATCTTTCTTATTTGATGGGAAAAAAAATTAAATAGATTGTTTAATTAATTAGTTTACTTAACAGTGTAGAATAGTTTAATGGTGGATTGTGATTATAATTAAGCTCATTTAATTACTTACAATAATATTATTTTTAGATCATTTGCTTGAGAGCATCTATAATGAGAGTTGTTTAATGGATTACTTAAAAAAAAAAATGTTTAACATGATAAGTTACTTATTTTAGTACTTCACATAAGATTTTGAGTTGTTTAAAATTGAATGAAATTGTTTATATAAGCAATTCTTGCTTATAGATTGCTTAACTTTGTATTAAATATATGAGTAAAAAAAGAAATATTTATAAATTAAATAATTTATTAATAAAAACTATCTTCGGATAAAAAATTATAATTGAAAAAAATTAATCTACTTAACAAATTACCATACGTTGAAAGATGCTTTTCTCTCTTGCAGTATATATATGGAAGGAAATAGGCAATGGAATTAATGAGTATGGAAAAATTGCTAACGATCCAAAAGCTTTTCAATTCATGTGTCAAAGGAAGCATAATGATTCTGTCCTCCACTTGTCTACAAAATATTAAATTAAATTCTATTTTATTTAACCACAGCTTAATTCTAATTTATCTTTTATGTTGCCATAAAGCCCACACTTTTGACAAAGCCATCACTAATTCACAACCCAACTAATAAATCATCAACATGGCGATGGCAAATCCAGATTAATTAGTGGCTTTGCATACTAAATAAAAGGATTACCAGTTTGGAATTGTCACCGTGAAGTGGCATACTATGTTGGCGCGTAAATTCCAACTAATGAAATATCGAATATATGTGAAACTCCATTCATAGTGTTGTCTTTTGTTGCCTGCCATTCAGTTTGGCGTTTAATTTGCGTCGTTTGATTATCGCATTTAACATTATTTACCTAATCGGTGCGAATAAAAAATTAAAAACCCTTTCACCTTTAATAAACTTCTGTATTCCGAATGATTAATTTTTTACTTTCAATTGAAAAATATCCGGTTCAAAAATTTAAAAAAAACATTATTTACAAAAACACAAATAGGTTGATTATTTAAATATTAAATTAAATGGGCGACTACAAAGACAAAACAATGAATTCCCAGCCGTTTGGCTGCATTAATATTGTTTTAAAAAAATACTACTATAAGAAGCGGAAGCTGGTACATATATATAGATCCTGCTACCTACTGTATTTAATAACCGTATTCCCCGTAGCAAAAGCCTAAAACGATTTCATCAAAGCAGTGTGTGGAAATAGGTAAGTTCGAGTTAAGCTTGTTAGGCAAACCTTTTACTTGTTAAAGGTTTTATTTAAAAGTTTAAGTTTTGAGCTATATGAAAGTTTGGTCTCATCTACAAGAAAATATTTATATTAGCTTTTATAAAAATTGAATTTATCTTATTTATATGATAAAAATATATTTTTAGGTTTAATATAACATTCATAATAACTTATTTAAACATATATTTTATAATAAAATAAGACATTAGTTTTATTTTGATTTTTTACATAAATTTAAAATGTTTAACATTTAAAAATACAATGTAAATTTGATGCAATATAAAAATTTTAGTATAATAATCATAATAAATATTTTTTATTCAATTTATTTAAATAGATCATCATATTATCCATTGTAGGCTAATCATAGCCTCTATTGAGGTCTGACGTATTTTTACTCCTACGTTAAATTAGCAGTTAGAATATTTTTCTATATTTCATCAAACTGATCGTATAATATATCATCTTTGTTAAATACAAGATAAAGTTATCTGTGACTTTAATAAGTAAATGCCAATACAGATGGCGATTGGAATAATTGAAAGGTATAAATGCTTAATTAACTGACTACTAGTATTAATTAGCAGATTTTTTGTTCGTTGGAAAGCTAATTAAGTAAGAAGCAATTGAAAGTAGAGTGAGGAAAGGCAAATGAAATTATATGGTGTTTTATTATAAGGAAACAAGCTCAAAGATAGATATTGGATGCATGTTCACGTTCACGTTCACGTTCCCCTTAGATTAGGGGAGCCCCCATGTGATAATCGTAACACTAACACAAATCTGTTTTGTCATTTTGTTTGGCTCTATGCGTCTTTTTCTTTTTGTCATGCACGTGTGCCCTTCATTCCTTTGATTTCTACAAATTAATTAAGCTGCCTCTGCATCCTTTGTTAGTTTTTGTCTAAGTTCTTATATATATATATATTATTAGCAGTAAAACATCTCATTTAATTTTTTTTTAAATTATTAAATAATAGAAAATGCATCTTTTTGTTATTTATTTTTCTTCTTTTTATCGTTAAGGTCTTATTAAAATTAAACAATATATATGATTGGACAATTCAAGAGCCCAATTTTATTTTTAACTATTATTCACACCTTTTCAATATACGATATAAATTATAAATTTTATTATAATATTTTTATTATAATTATTTATATTTACCTATATTCTTTTATAGCAAGGACTGCTATGAGTTTAGGGTTTTGACTGTACCAACCCTACGCTTTTGTTTTTGTATTTATTTTTTAATTAGTAGCTAGATTTTAATTTTTATTATTGGTTTTTCTAACCCGTGACAATTAACTTTATGTATTTTGCTTAACTTGCATTTAGAAATTAGTACATCATGATTGAAATCAAGTGCTTCTTGAAAATGATCATCCTATTTTGTATCTTTATTACTGGTTCATTCGACTGATATATTTTTTGTTTTAAATCAATTTCACTGTGATTTATTTCAAATCAATTTGCATATATTATATACTTGCACTAATATCACATATCATTATATAATATATATTTATTTATTACTTGACTTTGATGAACTTGCTAACACATATTTTTTAAAAAAATATATAACAACTAAAGAGACAGCAAAAATGACGAAAGAAAGAAAAAAAAAGTTGCGTTGAACAGAAAAGGTTAAAAGACTAGAAGTAAAGGTTAAATTAAATCCCACCAAATAAAGAAGTAAAGGTTAAAAATAGAATATTATTGTTGAGAACAAAGTTCAACTCAATATCGAATATAAAATAATTTTGGCGAGATAAGATGGTAATGTAATCATGTAAAGCAGTAAGAGTGTCACTAAACGCACAGAAAACACGGGAATAAAAAAAAAAAAGAAAAACAGTACTAATAAACAAAACCCAAACCACAACGAGAGAAAGAAATAAATCGTTAACGCTATCTATAAAAATGCCACATCCGAATTCCTAACCTCCAAAACCACACCTCTCTCCCTTCCTCGCATCGCATGGAAATGGAATCAGCAGCAACAGCTCCTCCCCCGTCGCGGGAGCTGGACCTCGACAACCTCAAACCCATCAAAGTCCTAGGAAAAGGCGCCATGGGAACTGTGTTCCTCGTCAACGACACAAGCAACAACAATGCCCCCTTCGCCCTGAAAGTGGTGGACAAAACGTGCGTCCACGCGAAGCTGGACGCGGAACGGCGCGCGCGTTGGGAAATCCAAGTCCTCTCAATGCTCTCCCACCCCTTCCTCCCTTCTCTTCTGGGAACGTTCGAGTCTCCACAGTTCCTAGCGTGGGCCCTACCCTACTGCCCCGGCGGCGACCTCAACGTCCTCCGCTACCGCCAAACCGACCGCGCCTTCTCCTCCACCGTCATCCGCTTCTACGTCGCCGAAATCCTCTGCGCGCTCGACCACCTTCATTCCATGGGCATCGCCTACCGGGACCTAAAACCCGAAAATGTCCTCGTCCAAAACACCGGCCACGTCACCCTCACTGACTTCGATCTCTCCCGCAAACTCAATCCAAAACCTAAACCTAAACATAGTCCACAAGTTTCTTTAATCCCCTTGCCCAATTCCAACGCTCCCGAACCTCGCCGGAAACACCGCCGGAATTTCTCCCGCTGGATCCCCCTCTTCCCGCCGGATGGGACTCACTTTAAAAACAATCTCAAGAAGGCCAAGTCCGCACGAGTCAGCCCGGTGAGTCGGAGAAAACTCAGTTTCTCCAACGGCGAGCGCTCCAACTCGTTCGTCGGCACTGAGGAATACGTCTCGCCGGAGGTCGTCCGAGGCGACGGTCACGAGTTCGCCGTCGATTGGTGGTCGCTTGGAATACTCATCTACGAAATGCTCTACGGTACGACGCCGTTCAAGGGCAAGAATCGCAAGGAAACATTCCGAAACGTTATCACGAAGCCGCCGGAGTTCGTCGGAAAACGAACGGCGTTGACTGACCTTATTGAGAAGCTTTTGGAGAAGGATCCGACGAAGCGGTTGGGTTACACGCGCGGCGCGGCGGAGATCAAGGAGCATGGGTTCTTCCGAGGGGTTCGGTGGGAGCTTTTGACGGAGGTGGAGCGGCCGCCGTTTATCCCGTCGCGGGACGATGCTGCCGGTGATTCGACGGAGAGGTTTCCAGACCGAAATTGTGGCGTGGATATTAGGGAATACTTTCAGAAACTTAAATTGTCGCCGTCGGTGCCGGCTTCGCCGGTGATGTCGCCGTCGTACATGTTTAAGAAGAATGTTTCGCTAACAGAATTCTAACGCACGTGCATGTGCCGTGTTGCACGTGAGAGAGTTAGTTTTTTTTTTTTTTTTTTAGTAATAGTGTAACTTTGTGCATATACAATAACGGTAGATCGTGAAAAACGGGATTAGCAATGTTAGTTGGTACAAACTATGAATTGTAAGAGTTGTAGAAAACGATTGTTTATAAACCCTTTTCCTCTTTCCCACCCATTCGGTTTATTAACTGCTTTCAGCTTTATAAATTACCTCAATGACAATAATGGCAGGTAAAACAAGAACATCTTTATTTTTTCTTTTTAATTTTTCAAAATGAAAAGGTAATTATGCACATAGGAGTATAGTTTTTTAATGTAAATTGGAGGAAGGCGTGTTAGTAATATCTGTTTATGATTTTTTTTTTTATATATTTCTTAATTAGGGCTCTAAAGATACCTGTTTATAAACTACTATAGGCGAACTCGTTTCTTTATTGCACGTACATAATGGTAACTTTGAATGTTGGGTTTATAGCATAATCAATGAATCAATCTTGTTCAAAATTTGAAATCATTATTCTGATTTTGGACGGTAAGAAAGTGGTCGTAAAATTGTAGAGTTTAACTGTAATCTTCAAGGTGCATTGAGTGCGAATTATTATTCGAAATCATGGCAGTTAACAAGTTTGCCCGTGTAAAGTTTATACTATCTTTATTAAATTATTATAATATTTTCAATTGTTTTTGTTTTTCGTTTTGATATCCTGCAGGTTCACTGAGGAATCATTTGATGCCTAGCTAATTGGCTTATCAGTTATCATGTACATTGTTCAACTTTCAACTATAAAAGCAGTACTAACGGCATCTCTCTTCTCGTAAGAAAGAATTTACATCATGACAATAGTTACTACTCAACTAAAAAACTTCATAATGAGATGGTAATTACTATATGTATTACTTAAACTAGTTAGAAGGAGATATGAGCTGGGTTGGAATAAAAAAAAAGAAAAAAGAAAGTGAAGATAGAAAGAAAAGGAATAAGCCGCATATTCGAATCCATTCCCTTATATTTCAAACAAAAATTAATGACCTAACATTTATAGATAATAATAAATAAATAAATAACTTAAACTAGTTACTAATTACTACTCGGGTATCATGAAGTTTTGAATTTGAATAGTAAAAAAAAAACTTCCATTTAAAGAATTTTATCATTCTATATAACTTCATAATTAACTATTGAATTGTCTTTTTATAAAAATAAAAAAAATGTTTGTGGTTCTAGATTAAAAATATAATAAAACCTTCTTACATGATAATGAGATGGGAGTTAATTAAAAGTTTATTATTTTTTAGCACGTCCTCATCGGCCGTTTATGTTGCAATTTTAACAGATAATTAAAAAGATGATAAATGTACGTAGCTTGCAATTTTAATTGGAAAGTTCCTCCGACCAACTTGGTTCCAACGAGACACAGCTTAGGTAACTTGATAATAGTATTAGATAATTGATTGGTTTCGTAGCTTGCCAACTTAAAGAACTTTGCCATGTGCTAAATAGAAAGTATATTAATAAATTTTAACGACAGTACAGCATAACTTTCACGGCAAAGAAAATGTGGTCCACCATTCCCATAACAAATGGTGTTAGACTGTTAGTTTATACATCACCTTCCAAAAAAATAAAATACAAACATAGAATAGAGTTGCATTGCATATCGTGTTCTATTATGTGGAAAATCTGATCCTTACATAGTGTGTGTGACTCAAAGCAGAGAATGGGTTTCCCTGACCAGCAGTAACACATGAACGTGCAATGTCGGAATTTTAGAATTGATTGTTAGTGAAGTTGATTGTAGAAGACGAAATGATACATATCATATATGAGGACCCACGGCTATTGGAAACCAAACGTGTCCTTTTTGTCATGTATGTATGGCTATCTGTATGTATCATTTCATATTCATATATAGGTCTTGCATTATGGCTTATTAGAGATCTTTGGCCCTTATGGTTTTGGATTGGATCATTTCCTTCACCAAACAACAAATATCTGTTTTGTTTCCATCTCCTAACACTAAAATAAAACAAAATATTTGTACCCAAAATGTAAAATAAAATATTCTCATGAATTGTGTTTGTCTCTCATATGACTCGATTTGTCTCTTTACCTCTCAATTCTCATCGTGTCGTGATTCGAAGACCAGGAAACAGTACACATAAATACAACTCTTGTATTGTAGCTAGTAGCTACCAAGGAGAAATGCATAATCAAATTGCCAAGTTGTAGAAAGTTATAGATATGATTTTTAATAGATCAATCATGATGATTAGGAGATGTATTGAATTAAGATTATTTAGGATTTTAAATATTCAAAATCATAAAGATTTTATAAATTTATTTTTTTAATTGAATTTTAATGGATTTTATGGATTTTTTAATTGATCATATATTTTTCTTTCAAATCCAACAAACAATATTTTTTTATTTCATTTTCTCTACTTTGAAAGTAGTGACATAATCTCTCATCTAAGTTTTTCTATTTCAAAGTGAGATTTTTCATATGATCCGTGTTCATACCCATATCACTATGAATCAACTTACAAGCCTACAATGTAATCCACTATCTCATTTCCCTTTAGGTTTATAAATTCTTAATGAAATAAAAAATTTTGTAAGAGAAATAGATTTGAGCCGAGAAAGTTTTAATTTAGTCGGGACAAACAATCATTAAGTCAAATTTAACATAGAAAAGACCTTTCTAAATTATTGAGTTAATTTTGAAAAAATACACAACTTAACATAGAAAACAAAAAACAATATTTGAGATGCTATAAAAAAATCTCAAATTTATTCATATGTCGCTGGAAGAATGTTTATTTTAAATACTCTTCAAATTAGGTAAATGATTAATGTTTTGATCATTATGTCTTTTTTGTTGAATTATTTAATTTATATTTTGATGACATTATTAATTTTATTAGTTAAATGAAACATTTTATATTTTTGACTAATGTTTTATTATTATTTTTCACTATTATTTTATGAAAATTTATGAAAAATATATTTCAAAATGCATAAGCAACTTGTAACTTTGATTTGAAATTCATGTACATTATTATGATGACTTGTGATTAGTTTATGTTCAATGATATTTTCAAGCATACTCTATTATGTTTAGTAGTTTTGAATGTTTTTTTTTTTTTCTAAAAATCCATGTAGTCTTTTCAAATCTTATAAATCCGTTAAATCCTTTCAAATCCTATATTCTAAATCTAAACTATAAAATTCTAATAATAAAAGTCTTTTAAAAAAAATCTTAAGAGTTTTGGTTTCCTACAAAATTTTCAAAACTTTTTTATGCTAAAAAAATATTTTAAAATTCTAATCTAATACACCCTCCTAAAATTATGACAAATCTAGATCAGGATTTTGCAAGGAAAATATTATATTGAACGGCAATAAATAATTTGCTTTTTTATTTATTTATCAATTATTCAAACATAATTCAATAAATATTTGATAGAGTGCATTTATATTAATCATAAACAATAATTTGAATAAGGTCGCAACTCATATCTAAAATTTCTTCTTCTTCTTGCAGTAAAACCATTAATCCTTCAGCTATCATACAAGGGAGCTCCGAAACCTATATTATCTTTTCTCAATAAGTTAAAGGAAAAAAATAATCAAAATGTTAAATATGGTACATTTATTAACGAAACACAACTAGTCCAGACCAGACTGAATGATACCCAATAATCAGATTAAAATCTGTTGAAGAAGACCCACATACAATACAACCCAGTAGACCAGAAACATCAAAATATGAAGCCCAAAAGTAAGAATCAGAATTGGGCCAAGTGTGTGTGACAGAAGTAATAAGACGAGATTATTCAAGTGATTAGTTTGTCATAGAGTAATTCGTAAAACATCAATTTTTATGTATATATTAATTTTGACTTTTGAAGAATTGTATTTAATTATTTTTTATAAGTGTTTATAGAAATATTTATCTAAATATATAATTAATAATTAAAATAAGAAGACTATTTAAAAGTATTCCAAATTGCTAAGGAGAAAATGTACAATTGACTTTGAGAATAGTCTTACTGAGAAGTGAGAACCATTGAGAATATTCTAAGAGTGTACAACGTCAAATGACTCAACAACAAAACCAGTTCTAGATCATGAGTCTGATAAGTGATACAGTAACCGTTAGTTATGATTCAGATCAGAGTCTCTTTCATGAAATTCTGAAACAGTGATAGAAGACACAGAAAGTCAAGGAAAAAATGATGTAGTTTATGACATTATGTGCATCATGCCTCCACAAAAAGTAGTGGTTCAGTACTTTGCACCATAATTTATATACATTTCAATCAATTAACCTTGTTTTGTCGCCTGAGTGGGGAGAGCAAATTAAGTGATTCAGTAGTGTTTTGGTGCTTCTATCCCTGCTCTATGTTTTGGATTTGTTTTGCTTTATATCTCTTGGGCCTAGGCCCATTGCAGCTAGATACGGCTTTCAACAAGTGCTTCTTCATGATTAGGATATTGAAATTGTTAGAATAAGGTTTGAACTTTGCTAGAGAGTGGCTGAAATTTGTTGACCATGATGGAGTGGATCTGGTTCAAATCAAACACAAGTTTTATTTATTGTACAGTAATCTAATACTGAATTCACGGTTAAATTAATTGGACACTCCAATACGATCCAATTTTTAAATATATGAATGAAGTTGCGCACACTTCATGGTGTCTTGGACTCATTGATGACAATGTAGATAATGGTTTTTGTGGTGCCACGGCAGGATTTGGATAGCTTTGACGACCACAATACCTGGTTTCTGTGATCTCCTTATAAGTGGAATATTGCGTATTTATCTTGTGATCTCCCTAATAAATGTGTGTTTTCAAGGGCATAATTAAAGTTTTTACAAGTTTTGATTCATTAAACCGGTCATGAAATTAATTTTCAGTATATAATTTAGACATACTTCAAGTTTTTCGTACTTATCTAAGGACAGTGTATATTGTTAAGTAAACCACATTCATTAAGTAAAGTTTTATTTATTTAAATAAATTTTAATTCTTCACTTCTTCATACCTTTTAGACTTAATTGTGTTTTTTTTTTGTCCTATGGTAAATTTCCAATCTTAGTCCTTTTATAGTAATTTGTTATGCAAATTCAAATTCTGAAAATTTTAATTGTTATAATAGAATCTTTTCATCATAATTGTTCTTCACGGGCCATGAGCTAAAGTAATACTGCAACACTTTATACTTGTATACAGACAAAAGGTTGAGTAATCAAGTAAGACAAAGTTTGCGTTGCAGTGTTTGGAGAATTTGCTAAAATGATTGGTAATGTAAGGTGAGTTAATTAATGATATGGGGTGTTTGCATTGCTCTCAAACTATCAACAATTTTTGGGTAAGTACTAACCCATTACCCACTTGCATTTGCATATATCAATGTCAAGATATTAATTATGTGAAAGCAATATATACAAAGAGTCCTATTCCTACCCATGATTTATCTTGTGATTTCAAGGATATGGGTTTGGGAAAGGCTTCTGCGTAGTTGTACTTGTACTCCATATTGCTTCACTGATCTCATTTTTTTTCTTAAAAGGAATCACGTTCGTGTGAAATTGAAAAAGTGAGTCTGGCTGCTAAAAGAAAAAGAGATACACAATCCACAAACGAGTAAGCAATTTGTTTTGCTTATGCAACAACGAATATGACTGCATCATAAACTTGTGTTTCCGTTCAAGCAATGAACTAAACTACATGTACTTGTTATCTATCGTTTTCTTATATGATTAATCCACATTTCCACTAGTTTTCATAAGTGTTTCTGTTTCACTGTTTCCTTGTGTGTCACATGTGTACTACATTGAACTATACTAATCGATTCTATTTTTAAAAAAATACTATATATTTACATATTTACACTTTAAGGACTACTGGCTGTCTGGCTCTCAAGTTGATCATGCCATATTAAGCTCAATGAACATTTTATTGCTAATTGAACCATACATATGGAAAGTCTTTCTTAAAACTTGAATTAGCTGGTTGTGGCCTGGTGGTTGTGGGGTTTGTTCTGCCAAAAGAGACCATAGTGATAGTGTTGCACGGATCAATCATGTGCCAACTTTATTAATATTTCAAGTTCCAAACCTTATAGTAGTACTACTAGAAATTCAGACTTATTAGTTATTAGTACTAAATGATCAATCACTATAGTTATTATTAATTGCACATTTAGACATCTGTTTTTGGTAGTATGAAAGGATTGGAATAAGGAAGTAATTCCTTATTTGGCTTCACGCAAAAGTTATGTCCTTGTACGTTAGGTCTGAGTGAAGCAATATTTCATCAGTTTTTTAGTCTTTGGAAGAAACCAAAGTCTAAGTCATATTCGCTTAGTTTCATCATTATTTACCTACAAGAAAAAAGGTTGCTTTCCACAAATTAAGCACCACTCCATTTACTTACTATCATCAGGTTGTAGAGTCACCAATTTACTTTAGCAATGCATAGAGTACATTATTTCAGAGTTCATGCGTAGGAGTACGCATTACTTAATTTGAAATACCTACCCCAGAAGTCCTAAGTAATGAACCATAATTGAACTTTAACCTCATTAGCTGTATGTATGTCTCAATCTGGTCAAAGTAACTTGGACGCAACCAAAAAAAGAAAAAAAATTATTTTATCTTCTATGATGAATTAACATAAAAATTGTTCATTGTGCCACATCTTTTTTACTTGAGAAATTTCACATCTCAACTAATCAAGTTGAGAAATTTTATAATTTGAGCTCTCTGAATGATTCCATCCTGATTAAATCGAAGGCAGGGGAGGAACACAAACACTATGCAAACTTTTTGAAGAACGAAAAATTAATGTGGGAAAGCTCTTTTCCTTTTATCTTTAGTTTGGACCTCACTCAATTTATTCTCCACATGTCAAATGCCCCTACCAAAGGCCACAGGGGGCACAGTTCAATTAAGTTTGTGGTTGCTGATGTAACTCTACAACCAAACGTGTTTAGTATTATAGCTAAGATTATACTAAAATTTATTATTAACTTATTTTTAAAATCAATTTCTTATAGGAATTAATTTTACAGTCGTGGACTCAAATACACACCAAGTAATGTGATAGCAGAGTCTCACTTGCCTAGTAAAAGACTCCAAAGGAAGGTACCAAAATTGAGTACACTATAATAAAAGTTGTTATTAGTAGTGAGTTTTTTTGCGGTAATAATTAAATTGCTAGAAAAAATAATATTTGATAACTCAATTTTATTGTAGTTGAAATAAGTATAATTATCCCATCAACAGATATATTTTTACGAAAAGTATTTTTTTATATTAATGACGTTGATTGTCATTGTTAAAAGTGATAATTAGTGACAACAACATTCAACTTTCGCTGCAAAAAGTACTACTTAATAATATCTACAAGATTCATTGTCACTGTTAAAAAAATATGTTTTTTATGTTAATGCTATGTTGTTCCTACGAAAAATGTTTTTTATATTACTAACATGTCGGTGAAAAAAATAATAATTAATGACAACACTTATTATCATTACAAAATATATTAGTTAATGCTAACAATATTTAGAGTCATTACGATAAATTGTTTTTTTTTTTAATAAAAATATTAATTATTATTTTTAGATAATATTAAAAAATTCTAAATATATCTCATTAATATTATTTATTCAAATAAATATTAAAATGCATAGTTAACGAGATAATGTTCCCTAAATTATCTCCACTCCTAAATTATCTCCATTCATAAATAAGTGTAACAACATGTAATTTCTCCTAGATTATCTCCACATACTAAGAAGTAAGAGAAGAATATGGGATAGAGTTAGTTTTTAATTTACATAACATCTATACACATAAAAGAAGAAGTCTTCACCTTATATATTTTCCTTATCTCATACATTCAAATCTACAACACTCACTTCAAGAGCTTATCTCTCTCATGACTCTAACCTTCTCTCTCATATCAGTGTTCCCTACATTATTTACAACCCCTAAATTATCTTGATCCACAACTAATTATAACATATAACGTCCCCTAAATTATATCCGCACACTAAGAACCAAGAGAAGAATACGGAATAAAGTTAGTTTTTAATTTACATCACCTCTACACATAAAAGTCTTCATAGTTATATATTTTCCTTCTCTCACATTCAAATTTACAAACTCAAATTTTGAAGAGTGTATCTCTCTCATGTCTCTAACCTTCTCTCTCAAACAAGCTACATCCTACATTGATTATCAAAAACAAAGGTTTTTCGGATACTGTCCATACATAAAATTTTATATGTTTTTTTTTTTCTTCCTTCTTCTACATTAGCATCAAAACTTATTTTTAACCATTATAGTAGACATACATGCATGTACTCATTCATATATATATATATATATAATATTTATTACTTATTGTACCATTTCTTTCTATTATATGTTGTGTTGGTTTTAAATTTTCATTAAATTAAATTTAACTGATTTTCATGTTGCATGTTGTTGTTTTATTATAATGATACTAAGTAGTATTACTTATAACACTCTTTAAATTTTCAACTTCAATTATGACACTCAATGTTAATTAAAAAGTGATCATTTTTTTATTTTAAAAACCCACCAATTAATTTTAATTAAAATTACCAAATTTTTAAATTTAAAATACCAATTTATTAATTATAACTATTTTTTTTTATGGTGACCTAAGTTGTCATAAGCGATATTCAGTGACCATTTTTTCATTGTTATAAGTTGTTTTTAATAACAATTTAGATATTTTAACAATAAATATCACTACTAATAATAACTTTTCTTGTTGGGATAGCTGTGTTTTGTTATTCTTTAACTTTTGGTTCACATGATTTTTTCTCTGATGATTTGGTCTTCCTTTCATCAAATCAAACATTGTTAATAGCTACGGGTTTCATCACTCATGCATAGGTCATTTTGAGCGAAACCACATGGTTTATACGTGCAATCAATCGAATTATAACTGTCACCTATGCACTGTGTCAATGAAGTTAATTAGTAGTTCCAGTTAGGATATCATAAAATCCAACCAAGAGCTGAGTATCAAATCATGTGAAAGATTTAAGTTCTGCAGAAAAAATGAAAGAAAGAAAACTCATATTTGTTAATATCTTAAAATGAAATTCTTTTTTTTATTTATAAAATGGAGGTCTTTATATACTCCAGTAAAATGAAATTCTTTTTTTTTATCTATAAAATGGAGGTCTTTATATACTCCAGTAAAGACACTTCCACAATAAAGAAAATTTATAAATAGTTAAACATATATGTCGTTGTCTTTGATTAAAATAAACAAAAGTTAGTGATTAGACGAGTTTCGAAAATTCTGAGACACACCTGCTAATATTTTTTGAAAATAAAATAATCAAACTGGTGTTCTTCGGTTAAGGCAATTAATTAATGCCTTTTTATTATAATCAAAAAATAAAAATAAAAATTAATGACTTTTGATTCATTTTTATGTGAAGCAAACTAAAAATTCATCTCTGGTCGTCACGGGATGCTATGGAAAATCTCCTCCTCTCTACTAACTAAAAAGATAACTGCACTATGCACACCAAATAAACCGTGACTTATCAACTAACTTCACCTTCACCCTTCAAGTTCAACCATACTTGGATAAATAAATCAACCATTTTTGCAACTTCGATTCCCGTGTTGTCCATTGTTCATCCGTGAGTCACTCATTGTTTTTATTATAAGTGTGTGTTGTTGTGTTGGGTGCTTTCTTTCTGTTCTCTCTCTTTCTATATCTTTGTCCCTAGTTGCTGCTATGCTAGCCAATGCCAAGACAACATAACATGTTTTTTACCACCAGTGCTTATTAGCCTCTCTCTCTCCCCTGCTGGAATTCCGGTTAGTGTAATGTGTACTGGCCTATGAATTCAGATTACTTTCACTGTTTCCAAATCCAAACCTTACCTTTCACGAGATGAGTTTCAGCCTCACTTTGTTGGCTGCACCTCCACTCCACCCTGCTCTGTTTTATATATATATTCTCACTCACATGTCTATGTTGTCTTAACTATTTCCCTTCTTTGTCTTCCTCTGCCTCTTATTTTACTGAATTTCTCAGTCTTCACTCTTCATTAAGAATTCCAATGTAACTTCCCTCTCTTACTTTATTAATTATTAACTTCCTAGTCTGATTTGTATTAGACTTGAACTGAGGTTGTCTGCTGGTAATGTTTGATGGTTTCTTGTAGTACTTGTTTTGTTTTGTTTTGTTTATTATTGTTGTTTAATTCTGTTGGTTTGGCTTTGAATTTTCTCAGGAGGATGGAGGCTTTTGTGTTTGTGTTAGCGGCACTTGTTTTGTTGTGTGGTTGTGGCGTTGTTGGTAAAGAGTGCACAAACATTCCTACACAATCTCACACATTCAGGTATGAGCTAATGATGTCCAAGAATGCAACATGGAAGGCAGAGGTGATGGCTCATTACCATTTGACGCCAACGGATGAATCCGCTTGGGCGGATTTGCTGCCGAGGAAGTTATTGTCAGAACAGAACCAACATGAGTGGGGGGTTATGTATAAGAAAATTAAGAACATGGGTGTGTTTAAGTCAGGTGAAGGATTTCTCAAAGAAGTGCCTCTTCAGGATGTGAGGCTGCATAGGGATTCAATCCATGGTAGAGCAGAGCAGACAAATTTGGAGTATCTGTTGATGTTGGATGTCGACAGCTTGATTTGGAGCTTCAGGAAGACAGCTGCTCTATCCACTCCTGGGACTCCTTATGGAGGCTGGGAAGCTCCAAATGTTGAGCTCCGGGGTCATTTTGTTGGTTAGTTTATTTCATTATTCGTCTTAAATTAACTGTTTCTCTTTATTTTGTTGTTATCAGTTTAATGCTATTTGTTTACACTCACCTCTTACTTGCTTATAATAACTTTGTAATTGCTAGTTATCATTCAAAGATTCAAAATGACATAACTGTTCAAGACTCTTTTTCTTGTAATGATTTTTCCACTTTTTTTGCTTGGTATTTTTATGCTCAGAACTGAGAGAAGATTGAACTACTTGTTCGAAAAAAAAAATTGCAACATATTTAGACTCCATGTATTTCAAGTACTGATTGCATTTACTTGGTTTGATGTTTGTTCCTAACTTCTTAAATATCCCTCACACCCTGCTATGTTGACACACAAATGCATATTTTGCCACTGTGAAGGGCATTACTTGAGCGCATCAGCTCTAATGTGGGCCAGCACACAGAATGATACCCTGAAACAGAGAATGTCATCCCTTGTTGCTGGTCTGTCTGCCTGTCAGGAGAAAATTGGAACTGGATATCTATCGGCCTTTCCGTCTGAGTTTTTTGATCGATTTGAAGCTGTTCAACAAGTTTGGGCTCCATATTATACCATTCACAAGGTACAATCAAAAGTGGATTTTGAGTATTCAGTTGCTTTTGACCTTAATGTTGCGGGATTTCAACTAATCAGCTTTCACAGATATTGGCCGGCCTCTTGGATCAATATACCTTTGCTGGAAATCCTCAAGCTCTAAAAATGGTAACATGGATGGTTGATTACTTCTACAACAGAGTGCAGAATGTAATAACAAAGTACACTTTAAATAGACACTATGAATCACTGAATGAGGAAACTGGAGGAATGAATGATGTCCTTTACAAATTATACAGCATAACGGTAAGTTAACTGATGTTCTTGAATTGCAGATTTTTCTATTTAAGCATAGTTGAGATATTTTACAAGAATTGGCTTACCTGTAATAGTTTTCATTGTTATAGCAAGAGGTACCGGTAAACATCACTTTGGAAGTAAAGTTGACATGTTTTCCTATGCAGGGAGATTTTAAGCATCTAGTGTTGGCTCACCTTTTTGACAAGCCCTGCTTTTTAGGGTTGCTTGCAGTGCAGGTAATGATAACAGTATTCTAATATAACGGAGTTGTTATTTATGCTAATTTCAAAATTCTCTTTTCTCATGTAGGCTAATGACATAGGTGATTTACATGCTAATACACATATCCCAGTTGTTGTTGGATCTCAAATGCGGTATGAAGTCACGGGCGATCCACTTTATAAGGTGAATTGCTTCACTCACAATGTAGAATACTGATATATATTTCATTAAGTTTGAATGGAATTGTATTTATTCGCTATTTATTGGGCTAATATAATTTTAATTTATTCAGTTTTTTTGAATTTTTCATATGTAATTTATATGGTTTTTACTAATTATTTGTTTTTAACAATCTAATATAAGTAGTCAATGGCTTGCAAAACAAATTATTTGTTTTCAACAATAGTCATTCAAACAACTTCATTTATATGCATGAGCGTTCACTCTGTCATAGTTTGAAAAGTATACTTGCACTCTGAATGACAAACAAAATGCATAAATTGGTACAATTGTTCATCTCACATTTTTAAGTTAGTAACTACATGGTTTATACTTCAACTTTTACATGTCTATTTGTAACGTTTGTGTCCTATATGTCATTAAAACTTCAAATTAGTGTATATTCATAGTATTTGTTTGTTTGATCCACTTTATTGGGTACGTTTTGTATATTTGTATTGGAAGTAATCATTAAGCCGAGCAAATCTTAATATTTGCCATGCCTTTCAACTTTCTGAGATTTGTTCTTGTTTATTGGTGTTTTAGCAAATTGGGACATTCTTTATGGACCTCATAAACTCTTCTCATAGTTATGCAACTGGAGGGACATCAGTCAGCGAGTTCTGGTATTAAGATGTTGCATTTTTAGTTCTAGTTTTTTTTTTTTTTATATGATAATAACCAATTCTAGATTTCTTTCTTTACTCGTTTTCTTCAATTTTTCCATAGGAGTAACCCAAAGAGAATAGCAGACAACTTAAGAACAACAGAGAATGAAGAATCATGCACAACTTATAATATGTTGAAGGTACAACCAATCACTCATCATTTCACTAGCTCATTATGTAATGCTTAGGAAGTTATTAAAAATGTGTATATGAAATATTTTCATAGTTATTTTTATCTGTCAGAAGAGAGAAAATTGATTATCACATGGTAATTCATCGCTACATGTTACCCGTATTATGTGTGTTCATATGTGTTTGTGATTGTTCCCACTGTCTTAGCATACAAAAATAATAAAATGATTTCAGGTTTCGCGGCACCTGTTTAGATGGACGAAAGAAGTCTCTTATGCAGACTATTATGAGCGTGCCTTAACCAATGGTGTGCTCAGCATTCAAAGAGGAACAGATCCTGGAGTGATGATTTATATGCTTCCACTAGGTTTTGCTGTTTCAAAGGCTAGAACTGGACATAGTTGGGGAACACCATTTAACGATTTCTGGTGCTGCTATGGAACAGGTATAGTATATCGTTGCTTTGTTTATATACTTCCGAAACTGCATGAAACTCCACCATATACTCTCAATTTCTTTTTCTGCTTATTAGGAATTGAATCATTCTCAAAGCTGGGGGATTCTATCTATTTTGAAGAGGAAGGGAAAGATCCTACCCTATACATCATTCAGTACATATCAAGTTCATTCAATTGGAAATCTGGCAAATTTTTGGTCAATCAGACAGTTGTTCCAGCTGTTTCATGGGATCCTTACCTACAAGTGACATTCACTTTTTCTCATGTTGAGGTAACTGTGACGTTGTTTTATGGGCAATGGTATCTCATTTAGCTAAAATATTCATCTTAGATACCTTTGAGAGTAAGCATTCTCAATTTCATTTTTTTCAAAAATGTTTGTCCTTCTTTTAGTTTGTTGTGGAAATTACTTTATGATCAATCTATCATGGTCATCTGAAATGTAAGATCCTCTGCATTTTTCTTCTACATCCTAAGTTTTCAAATCTTTACTTCTGCAGAGTACTTTGTCTACATTGAACTTTCGAATACCAAGTTGGACTCTTCTGGATGGGGCCAAGGGGACATTGAATGGTCAAACTTTATCTCTGCCAAATCCAGGTGTGAATCTAACTTTACTTCCTTTTTACTCACTAGTTGTAGAATTCTTAACCACCAAAAAAAAATATACGTACTCTTTTGCAGCAAATAATACATATTGGTGTATTTTTTAACAGAAAACATTAACACTTTTAACATTGAAGTAAGTAATGTTTTATTTCGTGGCCTCTAGGAAATTTTTTGTCAATCACAAGACAATGGAGTGGTAGTGACAAGCTGACCCTTCAGCTGCCTCTTACAGTAAGGACAGAGGCCATAAAAGGTAGCTTCACAACTCAAGTGTTGATTACTACTATTTACTAGTGTTCTTCTGTCATAGCATAGCATATATTTCTAACAAAAAAAAAATGGTTATATAACTGATGTGTTTTTGAACTAAATTCAGATGACAGGCCTGAATATGCATCTGTTCAAGCAATTCTATATGGTCCTTATCTTCTTGCTGGCCATACAACCGGTGGAGATTGGGACCTTAAAGCCGACGATGCAGATTGGATTACTCCTATTCCTGCCAGTTACAACAGTCAACTAGTTTCTTTTTTTCAAGACTTTGAAAAATCAACTTATGTTTTGGCAAATTCAAACCAATCACTTTCAATGCAAAAGTTGCCTGAATATGGCACTGGTTTGGCTCTTCAGGCAACCTTCAGGATTGTCCTGAAAGAATCTTCCTCAAAGTTTTCAACTTTAGCAGATGCTAATGAAAGATCAGTGATGTTAGAACCGATTGATCTTCCTGGAATGAATGTGATTCACCAAGGAGCAGAGAAGCCTCTTCTGACAGTAGATTCTTCCCATGGAGGGCCATCTTCTGTTTTTCTTTTGGTTCCAGGATTGGATGGACGAAATGAAACAGTGTCTTTAGAATCACAGAGCAACAAGGGGTGTTATGTATACAGTGGTGTGAGCCCTAGTGCAGGAGTTAAGCTCAGTTGCAAATCTGATTCCGATGCTGCTACTTTTAACAAAGCAACAAGCTTTGTTGCTAAAAAAGGATTGAGTCAATACAATCCTATCAGTTTTGTGGCTAAAGGGGCGAACAGGAAGTTTCTTTTGCAGCCATTGCTCTCATTCATGGATGAGCATTATACAGTTTATTTCAACATTCAGCGTTGATACAACTTTTTTCTTCTCCCCTTTAAAATAAACACTATAACAACTTAACAAGTTTCGTGTATAAACGTTCAAGTAATGAATATTCAATTATAGAAACAATAGTTGATGAATATCTTGCTCAGTTTATGTTCGGTACTTTTTTTTATCAAATATGAGTTTATGGGGGTATATTGAATTATGATTGTTTTTAGAATTTTAATGATTTTTTTTAGAATTTTAATGATTTTTTTTTTTAAATGTCTTGAGGTATTCAATCAAAATTGTAAACTAATAAAAAATAATTCGATGGTATTTAATCAAGATTATCAAGATTTTTTTTAAAAGGTAATAAAATCTCGTGGTATTCGATTAAAATTTTGAATAACTTAAAAAAAGTCATCTGTTATTCAAAATTATAGAAATTTTATGAACTTTTTTTTTAATTGGATTTTAATGGATTTTATGGACTTTTTAGTTGATCATATAAATACCAAAATTAACAAACAATCTAATCCAACTACGAGAGACTTTTCTTTATCATCACATACCTTTTTTTATTTTATTCTATCTGTTTTGGACATAATCTCCTATCCACATCTGTTTCAAGGTGAGACTTTTCATATAATCCTAATACTGATGTGTTCATATCCAAATCACTATGAATCAACTTACAAGTCTACGTAGTCCACTATCTCATTCCCCTTTAGGTTCATAAATTCCTAATGAAATGAAAATCTTCATAAAAGAAGTAGATCTAAACCTGGAAGAAGTTTTAACTCAGTCAATGCAAACAATAAGTTTTAAAAGACCATTCTAAATTATTACAATTAATTTTGAAAAAATATACAACTTAATAAAGAAAACATAAAACAATGTTTGGGATGCTATAAAAAGAAATCTCAAATCTATATAACTAGAAGAATGTTTATTTTGTATATTCTTCAAGTTAGGCAAATGATTAATAACAAGTTTGTAATTTAGATTTAGAATTCATGTACAATATTAGCAAGTGAGAGGATTCAACTCATGAACTTGTGATTAATTTATATTCAATGATATTTTCAAGCAGACTCTTGTTGACTTGTATTTAGTAGTTTTGAATGTTTTTTTTTTAAATCTATAGAGTCTTTTCAAATCTTATAAATCCGTGAAATCCTTTCAAATTCTATATTTTAAATCCATTAAATCCAAACTACAAAATCCTAATCACAAAAGTCTTTTTAAAAAAATCTTAAAAGTTTTTAGTTTCCTACAAAATCTTAAAAATTTTCTAAGATTTTTTTATGACAAAAAAGTCTTTTAAAATCATACCCCCAAATTATATTAGGAGTTAATTGTAATTTTAGTCATAGTTTAAAAAATTGCTATTAAAAATGATTAAAAGTGATTTTTCTAAAAAAAATATTTTAATGATGGGTAATCAACGATTTTGTTTAATGTCAAAATGATTTTTTTATTTATTTTTTCTTTTGAGTGAAAAGCTATTTTTAATTAATTTTTAATCAATTTAATAAATTTATTAAGAACAAATTATTAGTTAATAATCCATCATGGAGATTAAAATCTCTCATTTTTTAAACTAAAGAATCAAATTTTAGGATTAAAAATTAAGGAAATAAAATTATCAATTTTTTTAAATTAGGGAACTAAAATTACAATTAAGTCTTATATTTTTTAGCCATTAAACTTTTTTGAATTTTGATTTTTTGTATCTAAATTTTATTTAACTGGTCAAAATTCCTAAAAAACTTTCATCAGTAAAAAAAAAATATTAGGACTAAAAACTAAACTTTTTAAAAAAAATTAAGGACTAAAAACTAATTTTATTTTAAATTAAGGACTAAAACATAAAAACATGGTTAATTCTTAAATAAACAAATACTCATTGGTTATATAAAAAAAAATTACAATGTTCTTGGAAAGATACATCACACTACACAATGTAGCTGTTTCGGTTATAAAAAGAAATATTTATTGAATAAAATAATATGGAATTATCTTAAGCGCTTGATTAATCGTAATTAGTTCTCTATTTGTTTTGGTATAAAAAGTCTAGAAATGACAAAACTTTTAAAAAAAACATTTTAAAAGAATTTTGTAATTAAAATTTTGTATTTTGAATTTCAACAAATTTATATGATATAAATTCATGAGATTTGAAAGTACAATGCAAATTTATAAGATTTTAAATGTCTTTATGGATTTTTAGAAAAGAAAAAAAAAAACATCCAAAACTATTAAACACAAATCGAAAATAGTGTGTTGAAAAATATCATTAAACACAAACTAATCACAAATCATAAAGTATCTTATCAAATAATAAAATGAAAAGAATTTAATGTAAAAAAAAAATCATGATTTTAAACTCTATGCATAATTATAAATTATATAAACTCAAAGTTCTTTTTATATAACATTTTTCCAACATATCTAAAGTTATACTAGTTCTTCAACATTAACATAAAATATAAAATAATTTATTTAACCCATAAAATCAATAAAATGTATGAAAAATTTAATCATAATAATATCATCAAAATATAAACCAAATAATATAACAAAAAAGACATAAAAAATAGTTAAGCAAAATCAAAACGTTATTACTTTTTTCTTTAGTATTAAACAAATTAGCTATCATGTAACGGGTTATGTCATTTAGATTTACGATTTCTTATTTATCTTTTCTATATTAAGTTATTTATCTTTTAAAAATTGACGGCAATAGTTTCAATGCTAATAGAAAAGCCTTTAAAAACTTTGACTTAATTATTTGTTTTGATTAAGTTAGAACTTTTTTCATGCTCAGATTTACTTCTCTTTATAATGACCAGTTTTTCAATGGAAACTTCTAAACCCAAAGGAAATGCGATGATGGAGTTTCAATGCTAATAAAAAAAACATTAAAAAACTTTGACTTAATTATTTGTCTTTCAGCGGAAACTTCTAAACCTAAGGGGAATGCGATGATGGAGTTTCAATGCTAATATAAAAACATTTAAAAACTTTGATTTAATTATTTGTCCTGACTAAGTTAGAATTTCCTCCATGTCCAAATCTACTTATCTTATGACGACCTGATTTTTCAATGGAAACTTCTTGAACCCAAAAGGAATGCGATGATGGACTACGATGAATGTTTCACTATTAGAATTATATGAAAAGTCACTTATATTAGACTGTGTAGTTTTTTTCTCTGAAATTGTTGCATTGGTATCATCAATACCTAATACTATGAAATTGTTCCCATTTAGAAATATTATTTTACCTTAAAGCAGAAAAATGTGAAAAACATGGAAGATTAAAGGAAATAATTATGTTACCGCCTTCAAAAAAAAATAATGAAACAAAAAAGTTTATGACGAAAAGAAAAAGTTTCTGGATGTTGTTAGGTGAAATTATTTGATGTGTTTGAGATTTATATAATCAATTAAAAAGTGATATAAAATCTATCAAAATCTTTTCAACGAGATAATCGTTCAAAATTTTAATGATTTTTTAATAATAAGTGATTTTTTTTAAGTCATTCATAATTTTAATTTAATATAATAAGATTTTGTTGTCTTTGAAAAAAAAAATCTTATTAAATATCACTGGATTTTTTTTTCTTTATTATTTAACAATATTAATGAAATACTACAAGATTTTTTCATTAAAAAAAAATCTTTTAAAATTCCTCAAAGTCCTAATTGGGATACACCCGTTAATGTCAATCCAATCCAATTAGTTTAAAAGATTTCTATATATAATTTTAAAAGTTTAAAAAATTTAAATTAAGTCGAAGCTAAAAGTATAATCAAGTTTTTTTTTAATAATTTTCAATATTAGTCAGCTTTATATAAAGTTTAATTACAATTTTCACCCCTTATTTTTTGAAATGATAATTTTCATCCTTGTTTTTTAAGTGAACAATTGAGTCTTAATTTTAAAAATGCACAAATTTGATCTCTCTATCTATTTTAAAGGGTTAACTTTAGTTATAATTTTCATCCCTCTTATTTTGAAAATTGATGATTTTTATCCTCCGTTTTTTCAAAAACACTATTACCTTACTGGATAATGTCCTATATATTATTTTTGGTTTCAAATATTAATATTATATTTAATTTGATTTATCTATTTGATATTCATTTATATTCCTATTATATTTTATTTAAGAATTTCATAAAAAAATTGGAATGAAAATCGTCAGTTTTTAAAAGAATTGATGAAAATTGACAATTTTCAAAAAAAAAAAAAGGATGAAAATTACAACTAAATTGGTCAACATTAATAGTTAACCTTTTAAAATAAATAAATGAACCAAATTTGTACGTTTTTTAAAACAAAAGACCCAATTATTCACTTAAAGAACAGCAATAAAAATCGTCATTTAAGAAAATTTGAGGATAAAAATTATAATTAAGCCGTATATATATATTAAATACAATGAATTAATATTGAAGGGATGAAAATCATACATGAATTTAAAATATGAAGTTGTTTTATATGTAAAACAAATAAAGTTTTTTTTAAAGTAATTTCCAACACTAGTCCTTATATTTTTATGTTTTGATTTATTACCTTTATTTTCCTGATAAAACTCTGGTTTTTATTTTAATAGTTTCCAATTCGACCTCTAATCTTTGATGCCGAGAGCAAATTGCAGATGATGATGACTATGGCTGGCTGCACTCCAATCTCTATATAATATATATCATATGACTATGCTGTCTTAACTACCTATTCCCCTCGTTTCGGAATTCCAAGGTAACTTCCATTTTTTATTTATTTTTTCGATTAAATTTGTTAAACTTGTTAAGTCGAATTCCATTATTTCTAGTTGCTTGTACACTACTTGAACTGAGGTTGTCTGTTATTTAATGTTAATGTTTGAGTTTGATGCTTCCTTGTACCTGCATCATGCACTGTCTTGGTTTTGGTTTAAGGTTGTTTCATTTTGTTGGTTTGATAATGAATTTTTGTCAGGAGGATGGAGGCTTTTCTGTTTGTGTTTGTGACCCTTGTGTTGTGTGGTTGCGGTGTTGCTACTAAAGAGTGCACAAACATTCCTACACAATCACACACGCTAAGGTATCAGTTATTGACATCTAAGAATGAAAGGTTGGAGGAAGAGGCCATGTCTTACCTACATAGACATTTGACGCCAACCCATGAATCCGCTTGGGCTGATTTGTTGCCTAGGAAGTTCTTGTCAGAACAACACCAACATGATTGGGGAGTTATGTATAAGAATATTAAGAACATGGGTGTGTTCAACTCATCAGAAGGCTTTCTCAAAGAAGTGCCTCTTCAGGATGTGAGGCTGCATGAGGATTCGATACATGGTCGAGCACAGCAGACAAATTTGGAGTATCTGATGATGTTGGATGAGGACAGCTTGATTTGGAGCTTTAGGAAGACGGCTGGTCTCTCCACTCCTGGAACTCCTTATGGAGGCTGGGAAGGTCCAAAAAATGAGCTACGGGGTCATTTTGTTGGTTAGTTTATTTTGTTATTCATTATCAAGCTATCATTATTTTGCGAATTTGATCACACTATTTTACTGCAATTTTGATCATCTTGCTTACGTGACACTCTTATTCATTGTTACGTCAACATTTCCGTTAAATATTGGACATCAAGTTAAACTATAGACCGAAATTGCACAATTTAAATAGTGAGGGATCAAATTTGTTTAAAAAAAAAACAAATAGAAAACTTTTATACTGCCCAAGTATCTTTACCTTGTAATGGTTTTTCCACTTTTTTGTTTGGAATTTGTATACTTAGAGCTGAGAGAAGACTGAGTTATTTGTTTGAATAAAAATTGCAGTGGTATTTAAACAATATTTTGTAGTTGATGTTTTGCAATCTACAAAATGCAACAAATGTTTTCAACTTTGTAAAGCTTGTCTTTCTATATGTAAGGTATTCTCTAAAGGATCCCTTGGACTCCATGTATTTCATGTACAGATTGTTTTTACTTGGTTTGAGGTTTGTTCATAACTTTTGAAAATATCCCTCACACATTGATGATATGTTGACATTCTAATGCACATTTGGTTCTCCCTGGTGATCTTGCATATAACAAGCACACTACCCCTGCCTGCAACTTTTAGCCTCTGCAAGTCACTTTTTAAATTTAATCTATGATTGTTTGTTTTTGACGCTGTGAAGGGCATTACTTGAGCGCATCAGCTCTAATGTGGGCCAGCACACAGAATGATACCCTGAAGCAGAGAATGTCATCCCTTGTTGCTGGTCTGTCTGCCTGTCAGGAGACAATTGGAACTGGATATCTATCGGCCTTTCCGTCTGAGTTTTTTGATCGATTTGAAGCTGTTCAACAAGTTTGGGCTCCATATTATACCATTCACAAGGTACAATCAAAAGTGGATTTTGAGTATTCAGTTGCTTTTGACCTTAATGTTGTGGGATTTCAACTAATCAGCTTTCACAGATATTGGCCGGCCTCTTGGATCAATATACCTTTGCTGGAAATCCTCAAGCTCTAAAAATGGTAACATGGATGGTTGATTACTTCTACAACAGAGTGCAGAATGTAATAACAAAGTACACTTTAAATAGACACTATGAATCACTGAATGAGGAAACTGGAGGAATGAATGATGTCCTTTACAAATTATACAGCATAACGGTAAGTTAACTGGTTTGTGTAATTTCTTTAACTCTATTGTTGCCTTGTTTGTTTGTATTATGTTCTTCAATTGTGGACTTTTGAATTAAGCATAAGCTTTAACGGAAATGGATTATAATCCATAGTTGAGATATCATTTTATAAGCATTGGCTTACCTGCTGTAGTTTTCATGATTATAGCACAACGGTGCCTGTAAAATTCAATTTGGAAGTAAGTTGTCATGTTTTTCTATGCAGGGAGATTCTAAGCATCTATTGTTGGCTCACCTTTTTGATAAGCCATGCTTTTTGGGGGTGCTTGCAGTGCAGGTAATGATAACTGTAATCTATATGGCAAGA
This sequence comes from Amphicarpaea edgeworthii, assembly GCA_014843725.1. Lineage (NCBI taxonomy): Eukaryota > Viridiplantae > Streptophyta > Magnoliopsida > Fabales > Fabaceae > Amphicarpaea > Amphicarpaea edgeworthii. The sequence goes on along the minus strand of CM026327.1, from coordinate 18,390,862 downwards.
TTGCTATTTAGTCTTTATAGTATTATGTAGTTGTGTATGTAATTGTATCTAATTTTAAGTCAAGGCTCAAGAGTTAATTTTAATATTCTCTTTTCTCATATAGGCTAATGACATAGCTGGTTTTCATGCTAATACACATATCCCAATTGTTGTTGGATCTCAATTGCGGTATGAAATCACAGGTGATCCACTTTATAAGGTGATTTGCTTCACTCAGAATATAGATTACTGATATATATTTCATTGAGTTTAAATGGAGTTGTATTTATTTGTTATTTATTGGTGTAATATTATTTATTTAGTTTTTGAATTTGTCTTATGTGATTTATACAGTTTATGTATGTTTGAACAATTTAATATATAAGTAGTGATGTGCAAAATCAACCTATCCACTTGGTAATGTAACTTGAAGACAATAGCCATTCAAACAACTCTATTTGTAAGTATGGTTGTATGGGGATTCAGTCTTTCCTAGTCTGGACTCTAGAGAGTATATTTGCACTCTGAATGATAGAAACAAAATACATTAATTGGTATTGTCCTCCGTCTCACATTTTTAATTTAGTAACTATATGGTTCATACTTCAAATTAACGTCTCTATTTGCAATGTTTGTGTCCTTATAGTTTTTGCTTTTGGTTTACATTTAATTTTTTTTCCAGTATTGCTGAATTGCATACTTTTGTATATATGCAGTATATCTGTCATTTCAAATTTCAAATTACGTGTCTATTCATAGCATTTGTTTGTTTGTCCCCTTTATTGGGTATGGTTTGTATCGTTGTATAGAAAGTAATCATTAAGCCCAATATAACTTAATATTTGTAATGCCTTTCAACTGTCTGAGATTTGTTCTTGTTTATTGGTGTTAGGAAATTGGGACATTCTTTATGGACATCGTAAACTCTTCTCATAGCTATGCAACTGGAGGGACATCAGTCAACGAGTTCTGGTATTAAGATGTCGCATTTGTAGTTTACGTTTTTTTATATGCATTTGAAATCATCCATTGAATGATTATTTGCTACAAGGGCATCAAGTAGAAATGTTCTATTATTTTATTAGTTGATAACCAATTCTATATGTCTTGCCTAACAACTCCTTTTCTTCAATTTTTGCGTAGGAATGATCCAAAGAGAATGGCAGATAACTTAAAAACGACAGAGAACGAAGAATCGTGCACAACTTATAATATGTTGAAGGTACAGCCAGCATTCATCATTTTATTAGCTTGTCATGTAATGCTAGGGAGTTAAAAATGTGTATATGAAAGTTTTTCACAGTTATTTGAACTGTCAAAAGAGAACTTTTTTCACGTGGTAACTCATCAATACATGTTCACGATTTAAGGCTGTATGCGTTTATGATTGTTTCCATTGTCTTAGCATACAAAAATAAAATGATTTCAGGTTTCGCGCCACCTGTTTAAATGGACCAAAGAAGTCTCTTATGCAGACTATTATGAGCGTGCCTTGACCAATGGTGTGCTCGGCAATCAAAGAGGAACAGATCCCGGAGTAATGATTTATATGCTTCCACTAGGTCTTGGGGTTTCCAAGGCTAAAACTTACCATAATTGGGGAACACCATTTGACTCTTTCTGGTGCTGCTATGGAACGGGTGCGCATTTGTTTTGTTTATATACTTTCCAAACTGCAACAAATTGTACAGTTTTCTTTGTCAACTCCACCATAATCTCATAAGTCATTTACTCTCAATATATATATATATATATTTTTCTGTTTATAGGAATTGAATCCTTCTCAAAGCTGGGAGATTCTATCTATTTTGAAGAGGCAGGCAAAGATCCTACACTTTACATCATTCTGTACATACCAAGTTCATTTAATTGGAAATCTGGCAAAATTTTGCTCAATCAGACAGTTGTTCCAGTTGCTTCTTGGGATCCTTACCTACGAGTGACATTTACATTTTCTCCTGTTGAGGTAGCTGTGACATTGTTTAATGGGATTTGGCATCTCATTTAGCCAAATATTCATATTGTATAACTTTTAGAGAAAGCATCTTGTAAATGCAAGATCCTTTACATTTTTCTCCTCCAATCTAAGTTTGTAAATCTTTACTTCTGCAGAATACTTTGTCTACATTGAACTTTCGACTCCCAACTTGGACTCGTCTGGATGGTGCCAAGGGGACATTAAATGCTGAAAATTTATCTCTGCCGACTCCAGGTGTGAATCTCTCTTTACTTCCTTTTTATTATCAAAAGGCAGAGATTCCGCCATATATCTGATTTTACACACATACACATCAGTTGCAAGAATGCTTAATCACCAACAAATAAGTTCTTTAGCAGAAAATACACACACTATATAGTATATATACTGTGTATTTTTTAACAGGAAATAACACTGGAAACATTGAAATAATGTTTAATTTTTGGCCTGTAGGAAATTTTTTGTCAATCACGAGACAATGGAGTGGTAGTGACAAGCTGACCCTTCAGCTGCCCCTTACTGTAAGGACAGAGGCCATAAAAGGTAGCTATACTAGATAATCCAAGCTTGTTGATTACTAGTATTTCTGTTCATGCAAAAAAAATGGTTATATTACTGATAGTGTTTTTGAATGAAATCCAGATGACAGGCCTAAATATGCCTCTGTTCAAGCAATTCTTTATGGTCCTTATCTTCTTGCGGGTCATACAACTGATGGTGATTGGGACCTTAAAGCTGGGGCTAGCAATGCAGACTGGATTACTCCTATTCCTGCCAGTTACACTACTCAACTAGTTTCATTTTTCCAAGACTTTGAAAATTCAACTTTTGTTTTGACAAATTCAAACAAATCACTTGCAATGCAAAAAGTGCCTGCATCTGGCACTGATTTGGCTCTTCAGGCAACCTTTAGGCTTGTCCCAAGAGAATCTTCCTCAAATTTTTCAACATTGGCAAATGCTAATGATAAATCAGTGACGTTAGAACCATTTGATCTGCCTGGAATGAATGTGATTCACCAAGAAGCAGACAAACCTCTTCTCATTGTAGATTCTTCCCACAGTGGGCCATCTTCTGTTTTTCTTGTGGTACCAGGATTAGATGGACAAAATGGAACCATATCTTTAGAATCTCAAAGCAATAAGGGCTGTTATGTGTATGGTGCTACAAGCTCTAATGCAGGAATCAAGCTCAGTTGTAAATCTGGTTCTGACGCTACTTTTAACAAAGCAACAAGCTTTGTATCTCAAAAGGGATTGAGCCAATACAATCCTATCAGTTTTGTGGCTAAAGGGGCAAACAGGAATTTTCTTTTGGAGCCATTATTCTCATTCAGAGATGAGCATTATACAGTTTATTTCAACATTCAAGGTTGATACAGCTTTTTCTTTTCCCTTTAAAATAAACAGTGTAATGAGTTTTGTGTATAAAGGTTCAAGCAATCAATATTCAATTAAAGATAGTTGATGAATATCTTCCTGCGTGTTTTGTGTACATTTTCTCGTACATTCTTTTGAACATACCCTCTACTAAATTATTAGTCAAGGGTAATTAGAATTAGTAAATTGGAAGTCAGCTGCGGTGACAGGAGAGAGAGAAGTGGTTAAGAAGTATCACACTAAATGTAGATGTTTTAGCTAATCATATCAAATTTTAGTAACCTTATTATTAATATGGTGTGAACTCTGTTGATTACACACGAGTCGTTAAAATAAGTAGATATCAAAAGATTGAAAACATTTGTTTCTGTTAGTAGACATCAAACCATCGACTATGAAATACAGTATTGTCTAAATATCAATGCCATTTTTTTCAATTAGTTCAACAGCAGGTAAGATTGTGTGACTTCCTTATCCTCTTTATAAGAAATAAGATGATGAAATGCATTTTAGGTTTAATTGTATTTTGGTCCTTATGATTGTGACAATTTTTCCTTTTAGTGCCTATATTTTAAAACATCTCATTTTAGTTCCTATATTTACAATATTTGTTTACCCTTTTAGCCCTTGTAGCTATAAAAAATAAAATGAGTAATTAAATCTACGTTTTATTTCATTTATATTACAATTATTCTGAATCAGGACCCTGAGAATAATATTTAGACTTAACTGTAACAACCATAAACCTGTCAAAGTTCCATAATTGTCTCTATTTTTTTGTTTATGTGAAAAAACTTCTTATATTTGATTAAAAATAACTTTGTTAAGAACTCGGAGCAATTAGCAAAAGAATTTTACTTTATGCAACTGCAGTGTCAGCCTCTGTTTCCATTTCACAATGCAAGACAAGTTCAGAGTCACTTTCCTCCTCACAAATCTCATCATCATCAGCTTCTGGCACATAGCCAGCCCACTTCATTTGTTCTGTGAGAATTTTCAGAACTAAATGGATGTCCATGAAAACATGCAACGACTATGAATTTCAATCCAGCTGCAACTTGGTTGCTTAATCACTCCCCTTTGTCTCGTTTGTTTACTGACTCTCACCACATCTTTCCATCTACCAAGCTCAGCATACATATTTGAAAGAGGAACATAAGCTCCAGAGTTCAAGGAATCAATCTCCATGAGTTTTTCTGCCACATACTTCCCCAATACAAGTGGAAAATTGAATGGTCATAAGATTCATAGCACATTTTTTTTTCTTCAATTTGACGAAAACAAGTTTTCTTTTCTTGGCCACAATAACACGTACGAAAAAGGTGAATGACATGCAAAGCTTGCGGCTGAACGATGAAACCCAAGCCAGTGCTTGAACACACAACAACAACAACAAAGATATTTTATATTTGACTTTATCCTAACCATTTTTTTCTTATCTACTTAAGAGTGAAGATTAAATGTATATTACTCAACGAGAGCATGGTTTAAGCGGTTGAAGGTGGTTGAAAGCCTCGCCACGTGGCAGGCGTCCACAGAGGCGGTTATTATGAGTCAAGTCCAAGTGGCCAATGTAATTGACCAACGCTATAGACTTGGGAACCGAACCCCTGAGATTGTTATAAGACAAATCAAGGCTTATGAAATACGAGTCCTCTCCGAAGGAATTAGGTATGCGCCCACTTAACGCGTTTCCACTCAGATCCAAATGGCTCATCCTTGACCCCAACACTGTCCACGGAATATTACCCGAAAGGTTGTTGTACTTCAGGTTTAGCGAGTCCAGAACCGGCATTCGCCCCAACGAACCCGGGATCGAACCGGACAACCGGTTCAGCGAGAGGTCCAGGTCCGCCAGCCCGTAGATATCCGAAACGGACCGCGGGATTCGACCCGTTATGAGGTTGTGACTTAACAAGGCTCGGTTCAGTCTTTTAAGCAGGCCCATTTTCATTGGAATTGGGCCTTGGATGGCGTTGTTGCGAAGGTCCAACTGCATGAGGTTGGAAAGGTGCACAATGGAGTTCGGGATTCTCCCCGAGATGTGATTGTCTGCGAGGTTGAGCATCGTGAGTTGCGTGAGGCGCCCTATGTCGGAGGGGATTTCTCCGTGGATGAGGTTGCCGGAGAGGTCCAGGATTTGGAGGAGAGAGAGCCTGGTGGTGATGCAGGGAGGGATGTTTCCCGAAATGCCCTTCCAGTCGGAGATGGTGATGCTCGAGAGCTGCGTGAGGTTGCAGATTGAGGAGGAGATGTGGCCGCTGATGACACCACCGTCTCCGCGGAAGGTGATTTCGGCAACGCGGCGCGTGGTGGGGTCGCACGTGATGCCGTGCCATCCGTAGCAGCAGTTGGTGCCTCTCCATGAATGGAAGAAACCACGGTAGGGTTCTTTTAGGGCTGCTTTGAAGGACATCAGTGCTGCCCATTCGGAGGAAGGACATGAATTAACTGGTGAAGGTGTTAGAGCAACTAGACTCATTAGTATTACTACTAGAAGTGAACTAGCAGTAGCACCACTCATTTTGTTGTTTGTTGTGCAACTATGCATTCATGCATGTCACTTACTTATATATAGGGGAATTAAATAGTTAATGCTTGTGATATAAGAAATGATTTTGGTGTTTTTCTTGGGGAAGCTAAGCTAGCTAGCTAGCGTTGCATGGTGCTATTAACAAGAAAGGTATTTTGTAAATGTGGATTCTGAAAGTGATCAACGTGTTTTCGTATGGTGAATGGATAAAGGTATGTAATGTATTGTTAGAAGATAAGAATTAAGAAGTGATGGGATGGATATCGAAAGGAAGTGTGTTGCTTATTACACCAAAAAGAAAAGAGAGTTGCACTTTGACACTTTGAGTGTAGCATGTAATTCAGTATTCTGGCAAAGCAGTTATCTTTTTAAAGTGATGGTATTTATCTTGAGTTAACACTTAATACATCGCCTAAAGAGTTAAGCTCAAAGTTTCTTGTGGGATTGGAGAGACCACATTCTCCAATACTCAAAAGTCAAGAGTTTTAAATGTCATTTGTTACTATATATTTATTATATATATTATATTAAAGTTTATTTAAGTTTAGAAATTAATTAAGTAGATGTACAATTAATAAACATCCTTCACGTATTAAATAACTTTTGCTAATAATAACTAGACTTAGAGTTCGATTAAGAGTGTTAAAAATTTGAGTCAAGTGTAGCATTCTCATAAAATCATAAACTGTTATCGGCATTTCTTAATTTTTATATAATTACTAAAAATTGAAAGACATGCGCCTATTATAATTTTTAATTGATTGATATCAAAACTCAGCTGGCAAAAAATAACAGAGCATGAGTAACTCACGGAACTATACCCAAACTTGCCCATGACTTGCTAATTAGCATGCTTTTCTTTTTTTGGTGAGGATCTTGCTTCTAATGCTATGTATACCACATGGGTCTTTTTGTTTTTCTGAAGATATATATTAGTAATACATTCACAATATATATTTGTTCATATTATTCTTATATATTTTTAAATTAATAAAATAAAATGCAAAATTTAATTAAATATCTAATGCATGTTACTCTTTCTTTTCTTTTATTTTCTTAAATAAAGTGAAGTAAAGAAAAGATGAAAAAAATAATATTGCGTGCATAACATTCACAAAAAATGTAATTAAGGACACGTACACATACTCCGCAAGTTCAAATTAACATCACCTATCTTTTTAATGGAAACAAAAAAATCTGATGCTTCCATATAAATTTCAATAGTGAAACAAAAAAATCTGATGCTTCCAGCCCTTGATCATGGTTACGGGTTATATGTTAGAAGATTTTATGCAAAAGCTCATAGTCATAAGGAGATTCTTGTCGTTATTTAAAGCATGCAGTGGGCACACCAACAAATGAATGGAGTTAGATATAAGAGGGATCAGAACAGATAGCGGTTTTATAGGACCCTTCACCTTAATTGAATGCAGCAGCAAACAACTATTTCAGTCACCATGTTCTCACACTGCTGCTTCACGTGTACTGTCTAGTGTCCACCATATATATCCTTCTCCATACTACATGCATTCGAATTCATAACCGGACATCCATATATAGTTGACAATTAATAAACCCAAATCAAAATAATCGTCATTTTTTAATAATGAAAGAGGTAGGGTGTCAGACATCCTGATTCCAATTTCGAAGCAAGAGCTTGGTCAACCTTTAAGCAAACGCGTTTCCTGCATGCTTCAGCTTGCACATGACATTATACGGTCAGAAAAACGCAACTAAACCGGAAATCAAATCTGAAATTTGTGTTAATAATCACTTTAATTTTGATTCAACATTAATTATATGAGTCCTGGTTGAATTCAAATTAAACCTTCCACTATTTTATTTTACAAAACAAAATAAAACGAAGCGTACAAAAAGTGACATTGATGATTAGAAAAAGAGTGAATGATATAGCAGTAATTAGCAGGCTTTGAGTGGCTTTCCACAGAGGCAATCGTTGTAAGCAAACGACGACGCATCGGCATAACTGTAGCTGCTGGGAATTTGGCCGCAGAGGTGGTTGTGGCTAAAGTCCACGTACCCAACGTAGGAAGAGGAAGACATGGATTTCGGTATTGGCCCCTTCAGGTTATTATACGATAAATCTAGTAACGTGAAATAAGAGGTACCCCCAAACGAGTCGGGTATATTACCCTCCAGTAAATTGTGGCTCAAGTTCAACTCACTGATACCCGACCCCAAAAGGCTCGCAGGTATACATCCTGAAAGCCTGTTCGCATCCAACTTCAACGTCGATAGAACCTTCATTCGGCCCAGACCTTCAGGGATGGGCCCAGTTAAATGGTTGTTAGAGAGGTCCAGATCCACCAGACGATATATATAACAGAATGAGCGCGGAATAGGCCCACTAATTTGGTTCCCGCTTAAAAGGACTCTGCTCAGCATTTGAAGCTTCCCCAGGCTTTGTGGGATGGGCCCGGAGATCTGGTTGTTACGGAGGTCAAGATGCATCAAACCGCTCACGCTCGTCAACGACGCAGGGATTACGCCGCCGATTACGTTGTCGGCGGCGCTTAGAAGAGTCAACTGCCGGAGATTTCCGATGTCGGTGGGGAGACTGCCGGCGATGCGGTTTCCGCTGAGGTCGATGATGCGGAGGTAGGAGAGGCAGGTGATGCAGCGTGGGATCTCGCCGGAGATTCCCTGCCAATCGGTGAGGATGATGCTGGAGAGGCGACTGAGCTTGCAAATCTCCGGGGAGATGGAACCGGACATGTAGCCGGGACGGAAGGGCTTTTCGAAGGTGCTGTAGATAGGACCGGCGCGGAGGCTGATATCGGCGACGCGGTGAGAGTTGCGGTCGCAGGACACGCCGTACCAGCTGTGGCAACAGTCGCTGCCGGTCCAGGAGCTGAATATGTCGCTGTTAGACTCCCGGAGAGCAGATTTGAAGGCCACCAGCGCCGCCAGGTCCGACGGCGGGCATGAGCTGACGGCGGAGCAGAATGCCAACAGTAACAGCAGCGCCGTTAAAGGCGTGAGCCAAACTCTACCCATTGTTTTGTGCTACTAGTTTGGAGCTTTGAGATGTGAGGGAAAAATAAAATTTTGAGATGCGCGATTTGTGCATGCATGAGCATGAGAGATCAGAATTTATAACCTCAACTTGTTAAGTGTTTATTGATTTTTTCTGACCATTTTGCCCCTTTCCTTATGACGTTTTATAGTCGTAGAAATCTCATTAGCAAAATTTAATATACTTTAATAGGGAGATCCTCATCCTGCACTGTTTAGCTTAGTCAACTTATTTCCTTTCCTTTGAAAAAAAATGCAAAATTCAATAAATGAATGGAAATCCGCACTATTTGGCTTAGTCAACTTAATTTGTTTGCTTGGAAATATAAAATACTCCTACATGTTATGCAATAGCTGAGCATGGGAGGCAGACGGGATGTGTCTGATTTAATAATTATTTTGTTCCCCAAAAAAAAAGGTTTTCTAATTATTTTGTATACTTTACCAAAGTAGTACCATGTTATAACTTATTTTAAATATATAAATTTAGATATAATTGAACATTTTTATTTGTCTGAAGTATTACTGGTACTTTTTTGCGTCAAATTAATTGTCACTTCTGATATTTCAGTTTGTTTGATGTTATTTATTCCTTTAAAAGACTAGAAAATTATTCATGTTTTAATGAGCAGAAATGACTTTGGTACGAAACGAAAGTAAGTCACGATTCACGAACAAATTATGCAGTAATATTTTCTACGACAGTTTACGGTGAAAATTTGACTTTTAAGTATAAATCAATTGTTACAACGAAAAGTTTCATATTTTTAAGCTATAGTAATCTGGTAGAATACTGTTTTCGTTAAAAAAAAAAAAAAACAAAAAACAAATGAGTAAATAGTAATGACTAATAATTTCTGACATGAATGAACAAAAAAATCGAAAGATAAACTTTTCTGTTTACATAACTAGTATTTCTAGAATGAAAAAAATATCTGCCTAAAAGCCTATTCTATTGCCATGTGTTCTAGGTTGCACGTTACCATTACATTAAAAATGAAATACCATTGTGCCACATTTACAGTAACTAAATATACGTGAGCGGGTATCTTGCGATTTTGAATATCTTTTTAATAACTGTTGGTCATAATTTGTTGGCCCTTAAACTCTGTCACCAAAGTGCTGTTGTTTGTTCCTTGTTAGCATTGGTTCTTTGTTGTTTAGTTAGCAAAAATTCACGAACGTTTATAATTAGTAATAATCTGATCTCTCAAGCTCAACATAGAAGTGCTGTGTCAACTCACTGCTTCAACATATATATAACTCACTGCTACATCTTTTCTCAAATCCTACTCTTTCCCTGATGAAAAAAAAAAACTAATCTGTTAGCAAATACTAATTGTATATCTACATATAGTTAATCAATGAGCTAGATTGATCTAATTTTAGACTGCATATTAATAACAACTTTGTTATCATTAATTATTCCAATCTAAATACAAAAATTGAAATAAAGCATTTGAACCTAAACTCTCTAACTTGTTTAAATTTTGGCATCTATATATACATGCAAGTGTACACACACACACACACAACACACACACACACACACATATATATATATATATGCAATCGATTATTTTATCTCTCTTGTTTTGTATTATTGAGGAAGAATCCGACCAACAAGCACCAGGTCATTAGTTTCCCATAAAACCTTATCTCGAGGTTGTTCTATATTATTTCCTTTGGAAAAAAAGAACGTTTATCATTATGACTTTAAAAAGATGATAAACATTAAATAAGTTTTAGCTTAGTTTCTACGTGTCCTGCATAAGATCCCTAACAATTAAAGAAGCATATTAAGATTTACACGAGACCTTCTCAAGTTTGAACTCAGTTTAGATGGAGTAAACAATCCAGGATCATGCCATTTCTTAATTAATGGTAGTCAAAATGGAATACTACTTAATTGACTTTTTAGGAATGGCACATAAAATTTAGCAAACACAGATCCTAGCCATGCATCTTTTGGTCAACATATTTGATCAGCGAAAGACGTAGGAAACTTCCAAAGTGCTTTGCTAGCTAGCTTTGCGTTTTTGGGATGGATCCGTGTTTAAAGGAAAAATAGTTTTGTCTCCATGCATGTTCCTCATAACAGTACTGTATTCGCTCCTTTTGTTTGGAGTCATCACAATTCAGAAGGGACTAGCTGCGTACAACTTACACAAGTGTACATGTAAGTAAAACACAAATCTAAAACTTAATTATATACTATATGTTTAGTCCCTCTGTTTTATTTAATGTATTTTTGAATACTTAGAAAAATGATTTGTGGTTACAATTTATTAAAGTAAAAGAACAGGAAAAAAAAAAAAACCTTAAAATTTCAATGAATTATTTAGAATATGTTTATCGATAAACCCTTAATGGGCTCGACCCAACAATGAATGCTACCCACAAGCCCAATAAAACCTTGATGGTCGAGAAAGTTACATACACTAGAGCTACAAATAAAATAGCCTCCCATCTTTCAAAGGGAATTAAAGATTGAAGTTGTAGGGCATGAATATAAAGGTAGCCATCAACACTACTCTCATCTCAAGTACACAAAATGATGAACATAATAATAATTTAAGCTTAATGTGATTTCGATTTTCGACGCACTTATTGATAACAAATGTCATATTCGATTGCCTTTTTTTTCCTGCGGCAGGTTTTATAATTGACAGAACAATCACTGTGCTTGGCGTGGTAGAGATTCCATTGTTTTGGGAACATTCACAGTTTCAAGCAATATACAGTTTATGCCCAATCGGATTAATTCAAATGCCAATGTAGATGCATGTCTCACACTCAAGTATTAAAGGTTGCAGTTAGCTAGGTTTGGCTTCTTAAATGTAAATGCTGTGGGGTCCAGGGAGACAGATGCACAAATCTGACACCAGAACGTTATCACCAAATTAAATTTTTTTTCTACATAAAAAAAATAGAATATTAATTAAAAATTAAATGTAAGAACTTTTATGTGAATTATAAAAACATAAATGTAAGAAAACACCAATTAATTCTTATAGCACTAATTAACGTGGAACGAAGGGTAAAACGAAGAAAAATGGAAAATGACGCATGGTAATTGGTAGGGTGTACTCTACGGATAAGGATCTCCCATTCTCCATCAATGAATTAATAAAGGGCCCAGTCATTATAATTACGGGGTTTCTTGTTTGGCATATAAATAAATGAATGTTCGCCATGTATATATGTACTCAACATTATAAAATAGTTACTTAAACTGTAGGCTATAATTATCCTACGGTGCATCACATTTAAACCCCGCTGATTATCTCTTTTATTAAGAATTTTATGATTAAGAACCAATTTACTCCCATGATTTTTTTTAAATGATTTAAAAATCAACTTTAGCAATTCCAATAGAGTTGCTCTAACATACTATTTGTATCCTATAATTTATATAAATAGTACTCCATCAAACAGCTACACACCCATACTTGACGTTTCAATGTTGTTACTCTATCGAATTCTGATTTGAACACTAATATTTCTGCAAGTACAATAACCAAACTCCGACGCATGCACAGAGAAGATTCCGCAACATGAAAGTATCGGTTCGCTCTAACAATTCTGACACTCACCTTAATAGCTGCCATGATAAAAACAAGTTCCATAAAAACCCCACCAACTATTAGAAACTACCCATTACGAATTTATGACAAATAAGCTTCTAAAGTAGTAATATTTTAAATGTTCTAATATGGAGAAAAAGGAGAGGCATATTCCGAATAATTCCAGAAAGATAATTCCCAACTAAAGTCACGCTGACTTAAGTTGGACATTAAGTCTCCTAATACTAATACTAGGAGTGAGAACTTGTCAAATGTTAACCGAAGGTAACTCTAAAGGTCCAATTTTTGCTGTGGAGGGTGTTTAAGAATAGAATTTTTACTGGTAAGAATTTGTTGTGTAGAAATATTGATATAGGGATAAGAAATTATAATTGCAAATTTTATTTTAATGTCATAGAAACACTTGAACATCTGTTAATTTAGTGTCCAGTTATTATAAGTGTGGTATACATGTTATGGGTGGGTACAGATATTGGTGGCACATTCTCGAGCGATTGTCAATCACTTTTTCCAACATCATCTATTAGGAGCTAACAAGACCATACAAATTGATAAAAGATTTTGTGGTGCGTGATGGTGTAAAGGATTTAGAAGATTAAGAATAATTATTTATTTAATAACATGACCTTCAATGTTCAAAATATGTTGCAAGAAATTTTATTTTACTCTTGAAGTTGGATTAAAGCTTGCGACATGTCATTTTGCTACTTTCTCACACAATGGTGCCTCAATCCTAGTGCATGACTCTTAAGTGGTTAATCAGTGGTATCAGGATCTTGGTTTGGTGTTCATTTGCTTATTGTAATGTTGTATAATTTCTTTTGGTGGGTACAAAAATAAGTCATTGACATAGAAAGATGTATAGTATGCAACTGATGATTAGAATACGGTTTAGGGTAGGATTCTTTTTGTACAGTCGCTAAGGATTTTTATTGTCCCTAGGTATACAACGAAGTTATAACCAGGTTAATATGGCAACAGAAGTACTTGCACAATAGGGACGAGAAAGGATCTTTTTTGTTGATCCCAGATATTTCTGGTACTAATATATCACCTATACTAATCATTTACATATTTATACATAGAATATACTCTTTGCTGAGAAAAAAAAAGTTGGACATTAATTTGGCAATTACAAGGATTACTCTTAATTTTGAATTATACACGTAACATAAGAAGTAAGGGATGAAAAATAATTAATTGAAAGCTAACATAAAATATTTGTTATTACATCTATAAAGTTGCTTTAATTTGTAAATTTGTAAATTTGTAAATCATATCTAACTGACTTCCTGTTTTCATGACTCTGTTCTCTTTACTACTTTTATAATCTCTTTACTACTTTTATAACCAACCCTTTAAATAATTTGGATGACACATGTAATTAACTAAGTACATTCCCTTTTACCTTTACCTTTACCCTAACACGATTAATAATTAAACACAATCGATAATAAAAGGGAAAAAAAGTAAAGGAAACTCCTTTAGGTGATTTGCTTTTACCTGATGACAGTGGCACATGGATGTAGAGAGGAAATTAAACATTAGTTTACGTGGGCAAGACAATGTCACTTTGTTTAAACAATATATTTTATATAATTATAATAACTAATCCCTATCAAAGAGATTTTGTCTTTTAGCTGCAAAAAGATATGGGGCATCATGCTGTGATTAGCTTACAGTACAAAAGCACATTATACTGTAATAAGCAGTTAGCTCTCATAGCTGTGTTGTGTTATAATATTTGCGCGGTTTGCTGCAACTACGGCACAATTTTATGGGAGAGCACGTGCATTGTCACCTTGTTTTGCGTCAATTTTTTGGAAGCTAGGTTAAATTATTTCTTCATTCTCTTATATTTTTTTTAATCTTACAGGTTACAGCTAGCTAAGATATTAAAATGATCAATTATAAATAATTAATAAAATATTTAATAATTAGTATATTGAATACTTCAATATTTATCATTTGCTTTTTTTTTATTTTAATAAGCTAAGACATGTGTAGTAATTAAATAAATCAAGAAGGTAATTAGCTCTATCAATTATACCAAATTACCAATGAACACATTTACATTTAGAAAACAGTTAAAACTTAGATAAGGATATATATCAAACGATATTGGGATTATTTTATTTCTTAAATCGTATATTTTGTTCAAGAAAATGTAAATACAAAGTTTATTACATAGAAACTAGTCATAATTGATTGCGAGGTTTATTAACTGTATTTAAAACTATATATGACTATTTAAAGGAAAAGCATGACAGGTGATGGGTTTTGATACTTAATAAATATAAAAGTGGGTCTCACTCGAAGTTGAGATCCACAATCACAAGTAACTTTATTTAAATTGCAATAATTTAATTATATAAATTATTAAAAATTTCTATCGTGTTACTCGGTATATAACTTGAATATAAAATCTAAATTAAAATTAGGAATTCAAGAATAATTAAAAATCAGTGTAAAAATTACGGTGTAAAGACTTTTATACCACTAAAAAAAATCATTGGTATAAATTTTAAAATAATTATTATAAAATCAATAAATAAACAAAATTATTATATACAGTAGTTTACAATTTGAAGATAATATAAAACTGTTTTAGACTATTTTATAAAAGTTGATAAGAAGAATGTTATATAATTAATAATGGGTTACATTATAATAAAGCTTGTAGATTTTTTTATTTATTTCTAGCTTGTACTATTTGTTTATGCGATTAATCGATCGTCATCTTAAAACTGAACGATTTTTTTTTTCTTTCCTTTCCGGTTGATCGGGAGTTTCATGCCGTAGGGTAATCGGATGCGTGATTAAACTTCTATTTTAAGTCCTAATCATATACATACACAAAAGATTCAACAGATTATTTATCTTATCTTAATTAATAAAAAAAATAGATCATTGATAGTTTAGAAATAAAAAACGATTAATTTTTTCGGATAAGACATGCTGTCATATTCAATGCAACAAAACAAAATTGTAGATTGTCGTGGCTTGTGGCTTGTGACTTGTGAGCGTATAATTTTGATAAACGCGATTTTTTAAAAAATAATTAGAAAAGTATAAAAGTTGTTTAAAGATAATTGTAGTATGACTTTCAGTTGATAAATTTTTGGTGATAATAAGTTTATAATAATATAATAAACTCAGTTCGTAGAAAATTTAAAAGGAAAACAAGAGTTTGAATTATTTTTAAAATAAAGTAAACATGTAATTAAATTTAAACTACATAATTGACTAAATAATTCTAAGAGCTAGCATAACTCTGATGTAGTCTTTGACAGGTGTAGTATTGGAATGAGACTCGATTAGTATAGAATGAAATATTATATGTGTTCTGTTTTGAGCTAGCCGGAATTGTTTAGTTTGGTCAACTACCTCTATCTCCCAAAACAACTTACGTTTTTATTTTCTTAAAAAAATAAAGTGTTTATTTATCATGTTAGGAAAGAAATGAAAGATAGCACTTATTACTTTAGGGTCCATGGAAATTATTTAGAACGCATCTCTGCGCACGAACGTCCGCGTGGAACCAATGGTCCCCCATGCACATTGCACAGAACAACATAGAAATATTTCCCTTTTTCTTCCACTTTCACCAACGCCAATATTCCAAGTACATGTAGCGGTTCTCTTTTCTTTTCCTTTTTTTTTTTAATCATTGAGATTTTGTCTCAGATATTGTATGTTTTGGTGTGGTTAGTGACGAGAGGGGGGAAATAAATTAATTAATACGTGGACTTCACATGGGAGATTTTTTTAAGTAAAAATCTATCAGTTTAATTGACAGGAAATTTAATTAATTTCTTAGCCATGTTCTTTCATTCACAGAAGCTTTAATATATCTAACACTTTGTTTAAGGCATCTAAATCTACCTCTATATTCGGATCCACCTATTAGCTTTGTCATTAAAATTTAGATTAATTTTTCAAGAATGATTTTTGTTGCATATGTGTGGTAGTCTGATGGACCTATACAACTTATAAAATGCCGACTAGTTCTCAAATTCGTTCATCTTACATATCATAACGTCTGACAAGTTTTTTTATAACAAATTATTACTGTCGATAACAATTCATTAAAAATAATTAAATACATAACGGTTAGATAACATTGAAAATAAATGCATGCAACATTAATGAAGCTATCCTGTATAAGGAACGAGATAAATAAACCGGAAAATTCATACTTTTTACACACTTAATATATTCTGATGTTAAATCTGTTAGAATTCATAATACGATCTAATACCGAAATGATTTTATTTTTCATTTATCATAAAAGCTCAAATACGAAAAACATTGTTCAAGACATTCAAAATTAGCTCTATTTGAACAAATTATATGCTAGTACATGCGAGGTTATGGTAGGTAAAGTAACACATCTTTTTTTTTCATTTTCTTTTCAAATGTTGGGACTTGGGAGAACAATTTTATTTTTGGATTATATTCTATTGAAAATTTACCGTTCTACCTTGGAATTTTTTTTTCCTTTCTATTGATATTATCAATTCAAATACGTAACAACAATTCAATTCAAATCATTCATGTTTGAATCTATTATCAATTTATTATTGATAAGATCGTTTTCAACAACAAAAACTTATATAATTATAATTAGTATGGTATAATTTTATTTTAAGAAATAAAATAATTATTCACAAGACAATAAAATAAAATTAATAATATTTTTTTATTGCTAAAGACATAATTTTAAAAAATAACCAAATGATATGATTTATGTCTAATTAATATTTAACGTCAAAAGAGATTATCTAAGCATGATTTAAGATTTAATATTAAAAGAGATAAGAGATAACTTTGAACCTCTTGTCTTCCTCTCTCATTTTTTTCTCTTCATTAACTTTCTTTTTAATTTCTTTTCTAATGTTTCTTTTAACTTTCTCTCTCTGAAAACTTAAACATACCCTTACATATTTTTTTACTATTGAATCTCCTTTCCATCGTGTAGCGTGATCTTTCAAAAATTATAAGTTTTTTAATCTCTTTTTAAGTTAATATCAATTCTATCAAGTATTAATTCAATCTACGTTAATTACTAACATAATTTGGTATTTATGCGTGTTAGTGATTGGATTTATTACTTAGTGTTAGTTACGTTGATGAGTCCTCTTATGTCAATGACATTTTTTAGCTGATTTGGGAAGTAATTATCGGTTAATGGTATGAAAGACTAAAAGTCGTTAGAGAAGTTTTAAGAATTAAATCAAGGTTAAACTTTATGATATTAAGTTATTTGAATTTGGTTGCTTTCCTAATGCATCTATAACATATAGAATAATATTAACTATTTCTATATCACAAGGTAAAATTAAATAGTTTTGCTTTTATTTTTATTGAAAATAATTTTTTTAAAAGAATCTTGATTATGAAATAATATAATTATTGATGATTTTACAATAAAAAAATAAAAAAAACAATATTCAAATGATTGAAGTGAACATTTTTTTTTTTTCAGTTCATCCAGGTACCAGAAATCTTAGGACCGACCTTGTATATATTCAGATAAATACAAATTTAAATTTCCTTAATTTATCTTTTATCTTCTACTTCACCGCTTGTTGATTATAACAAATATGAGTATATATGCAACAGTGGTCTTGAGCATGATCTATGTGGATGACGCTCAGGGCCATCTTTAGAGGGGCACCAGAATAGATTTTTGGTGTATATAAATAATAAAAATAAAACTTATATAATTATAATTAGTATTGTATAATTTTATTTAAGAAATAAAATAATTGATAATAATTAGTCAATAAAATTAATAATATTTTTTTATTACTGAAAACATAATTTTGGAAAATAACCCAATGATATGATTTATGTCTAATTAATATTTAGTATTAAAAGAGATCATCTAATGATTTAAGATTTAACATTAAAAGAGATAAGAGGTAACTTTGAACTTCTTATCTTTCTCTCTAATTTCTTCTCTTCATTAACTTTTTTTTAATCTCTTTTCTAATGTTTCTTCTAAACTTTCTCTCTCTGAAAACTTAAACATACGGTTACATATTTTTTTACTATTGAATCTCTTTGCGTGATCTTTTAAAAAAATTACTTGTAAGTTTTTTAATTTCTTTTTAGGTCAAATATCAATTCTATCAAGTATTAATTCAATCTACGTTAATTACTAGCATAATTCAGTATTTATGTGTGTTAGTTATATTGATGAGTCCTCTTATGTCAATTACATTTTTTTTAACTGATTTGGAAAGTAATTATCGGTTAATGGTGTGAAGGACTAAAAGTCGTTAGAGAAGTTTTAAGAATTGAATCAAGATCAAACTTTATGATATTAAGTTATTTGAATTTGGTTGCTTTCCTAATGCATCTATAACATATAGAATAATATTAACTATTCCTATATAACAACTATTCCCATATAACAAGGTAAATTAAATAGTTTTGCTTTTATTTTTATTGAAAATAATTTTTTTAAAAGAATCTTAATTATGAAATAATATAATTATTGATGATTTTACAATAAAAAAAAATAAAAAGAAAAACAATATTCAAATGATTGAAGTGAACATTATTTTTTAATTTTTAGTTCGTCCAAATACCAGAAATCTTAGGGCTGACCTTGTATATATTTTTCCTACTACTATTAGCTTCAATTCAATAAAATAAGATTCATCAAATTCCTATACTCTCATGTCTTTTAAAAGGTCGGGGATGGAAAAAATTAAGATGGTATTAACATAAACATAAAAGGAAAATTAAAAGATGTATTAGATTAAGATTTTAAAATATTATTTTGATTAGCATTTTGTAGTGTAAATTCTCGTGAATTTTAAAAGACTTCGTAGAAATATAAAGACGTTTAAGATTTTTGTAAAAAACTTTGGTGATTATGATTTCATAATTTAAATTTTAAGGATTTATAGAATATAAATTCATGAAATTTGAGAGGACTTGCGTAGATTTATAAGATTTTAAAGGACTTTATTGATTTTTAAAAAAACATTCAAAATTACTAAACACAAATCCAAAATAGTGTGTTTGAAAAAAAAATTATTAAACACAAACTAGTAACAAGTCATTCAAGTGTTCAATCAAATAATAAAACAAGAACATGAAAAATTCATAATTATAAACTCTGTCCATAATTCTAAATTATAAAAACTCAAGGATCTTCTTATATAACATTTATTCACATATCTAAACTTGTATTAGCTCTCAATGCATTAACATTTTCTTGTTCATGTTCTTGGGTCTGAACAATAGGTTCAATATTATGATTTTTGTTAACAATTAATAGGTGATTCTGAATATGAAGATTTGTCTATTGATTCAATTGGAAATTCATCAAAATCACATTCATTATGAAGAAAGTTGTGAAGTGTAACATGCTAATACAAGTTTTGTCTGTACAACCTGGAATGAAAAGAGGAGGTGACTTTAAATTTGTGAATTGTGATTTCAAAATAATACTAAATATCTTCTTAATCACATTTTTCAAATATGCATAACAAAAATTGAACAATTCATTTTTGATTTTCAGATCATTACCATAACCAATAAAATCTTATAAATAATATCGCACACCTTAGAATTGAGTTAAAAATTGGTGTCTATGATTTTTTAATTAGTAATTTTAGAATTTTGGTTAATTGATTGAATTGAAAAATTATTGTATCGACATTTCTTTCAAAAAAAAATTATAACCATCTTCAATAAAGAAAAAATGCATTATATAAGATAGAAAAAAAAATTTAACAAGTTCGAGAAAAAGAAATAAAAAGATTTTGATCAAATCCCAAGGAGATTTGGGTAAGATTGTTTGATAAATTTAGTGTTTATATTTTATACTTAAAAGTTTCATAAAATTTATTTTTAAAAAAATCCATCAAAGTCTAAATATTTTTAAATACTAAAAGATTTTTTTATTATAGGTAAAAACTCTTAATCAAATAATTTAAAAATCTTGATCGATGTCATGTTTGAAATAACTTATCAATAGTTTATAAAGACTTATCTTATATTATAAGTGGTTATGTGAATGTTTGTAATAATTTTTAAAAGATCTTATAAATGACCCATAAAATCCTTAGAGTTTATTTCAACAAGCTGATTTACATAACTTATTTGTTATACTTACGTGCAGTCGTGCACACACTTCGATTCTCACAAGGCTTTTTTTTTTTACGATTCCTAACAATAAAAAAAAATTATTAGTAAAAAGTCATAAATATTACAAGATTTTTTGTTTTTTAAAAAAAAACTTTTAAAATCTAATAAAATCTCAATTAAATACACCTCTAAAATATGCATGTGACTCATTTTCTTTCAGTTATAGAGTACGGTATTATTGAATAAGCCTTTATGGCGACATATATTATTTTTATCACGGGAAAAATAATAAACTTTATTTAGTAGGCATATTCGAAGGCAGTAATATGAAACAAAAGAATCACGGGGCTCCACCCAATTACATAAGCCTTGACGTCGGTCTAACATGTGTTACCTGTTAGCAACTTAGTACATAACTTGTGTTTGGGTTTGTGTTTGCAAAATTACTTATAATTAAATTAAATTATTTTGTTAAAAATAATTTTAAATTGATGGAATTTATGTTTGTATATTTTTATTTTAAAAATATATCCAAAAAATGCCTCCTTAACACTATGCTAGCATTTTCTAAAGTTAAAATAAATAGTTTTTAATTAACGATTTGTCAAAAACCGAATCTTTTATAAATTTTGTAGTTTCTTTAGAAAATAAAAAACATTCACATAACATAGTTCTGTTGTGTGTATTAGAAAAAAGAAAAACAAATTATATATTATTGTATAAAATTATTTTACATTATTAATTAATTATAATATTTTATTTATAATAAAATAATTAATTTTTATAAAATTATTTAAAAAATTATATAATAAATTATATTTAACCAATCAATAATATAAAATAATTTTACACAAAAAAAAAAGTTAAAAAAGTAATGCACACAAATAACATAAATAATAAAACTTAAAGGTAATGGGAAGGCGTTGACAAAAAAGAAATACACATAATTAGAAAAAGATATGTTTCTATAAATAGAAAGCGATGAAACGTTGTGTCAAAACTTTACCAATTTTTGATAAAAAAATCTTTATAAATTTATAATTGAAGTTTTTTTTTATATAAAATTGAAAAAATATATATTTGTAATTTACTAAATGACTTAATGATAAAAATTAATGTGCTTCATAGTGTTGGATCAGAAACATAAACATTATCTTAAACTAAATACAGAATTTAGGTATTATCCTTAATAAACTTGATTTAGCCAGACCCGAGTGTATATATGATACTGCTATCTAAACTCACAACACAAGCATCTATTTAAGGAAAATGTTGATTTCAAGCTGAGTTTATATAGAGGTCAAAAGACAGAAGTAAGAATTGAATTAGCATAATTATATGTTTTTGTTAATACCAGCTTCATAATTATTACTACTAAACAAGGCAAAATAAACAGGCATGAGTGATATGTTTGGAAATATTTGCGCTGGTAAATGAAATGATAGTTTAATGATTTCATTTTGTATGGCAAAGATGATGATGATGTGAATGTGCAGCGGTGGAAGAGTGAGGCAATAAAGTAATTTCACCTCGTATACTTCCCATTTTATCAAAACCTACCTTTACTTCTAAATATAGGATTAACTTGTGTTCTTTCTCCCTTCGGAAGCCCCTCTCTGCCACGTTCATCTCCCATTTGAGGAGGGCATTCTAGTAATAATAAAACTCAAATCTGAGAGCTGGATTTATGGCTCTGTTCACTTCTCATTGGCTGCACCTCTTCACAAACTATTGGAATGCTATTTTTTATTAATCCTTTTCCATCTTTTCTCTTGAACCTTCTTCCCCCACCCCACACCTTTCTCCACCACCACTTCACACAAACACACACCCCAAGAGAAGGTACGATTTTTTTCCCTTCTGTTCTGTTAAAACTTAGTACTACTTCACATCCTTTGCTTTTATCTTCTTCACATGTTGCTTGTATTGTCCTGGTGAGCTCAGTGATTGATTCACTTTCAGGGACAGAAAAATGGGTTGCCGTTAGTTGGTTTCCATGACTTTCGATGTTATGTATGTGACTGTCATAGAAAAAGTTAGAAACAAACTACAACAACTCATTTTTTTTTTTTACCTCTTCCTGATTTTGAGACAGCCCAATTCATAGTTGCAAGTTAAATTATCTAGATTTGGGGTATGCTTATTCAGTTTTAGATCTCTGGAACTGTTATGCTGAAAGCTTGGACAAAAGAATTTCTTTTTATTTTTTCAGGAAATAGAGGATTCGGAGAAGTTGGTGTGTTTAGAAGATAATCTGAGGAGAAAAGAGAAAAAGATTGATTTTTTTATCAATGGAGTCAGATCTTCAGCAGCACCCTCACATGTTTATGGATCACCACCAGCAGCAGATGAATTCAGCAGGTTTGACACGGTACCGATCGGCGCCAAGTTCGTATTTTTCGAGCATCATTGACCATGAGTTCTACGAGCACGTTTTCAATCGCCCCTCTAGCCCCGAAACAGAGAGAATGTTGACACGCTTTGTGAATAGTCTTGGTGGGGGTGATGCTGCTGTTGATGCTGATGCAGATGCAGAGGATGATGATTCACTTGCTCCCCTAACTGTTGCCGTTAAGGAAGAGGTTAATCAGCAACCTCAGGATGTGACACCCATGAATAATGAACCACCCCTTGTTCTCCAACAACAACAGCAAAGTAGTAATTATGTGTCTTCTGCTCCTCAGAAGTTTTACCAAAACACTGGACGACCACCTCTGCCAAACCAGATGAAGACTGGTCGTGGAATTAGTTCCAATCTTATCAGGCATGGTAGCTCACCTGCTGGATTGTTTTCAAACATTAACATTGATACTGGTATGTATGTCCAATTTCTTTTCCTTTCCTTTTTTGGTATCTATTTTTAATTTCATCTTTTTTTTCTTTCCATTAAAAATTAAAAAATGTCACTGTTTTTTTTTTTAATTTTTCAGAGAGATATTATTGTTCCCAACTTCCCATCCCGATTTTCTTGTATTTTCCTTTTTTTCTTTTTTGAATCCCCACACGCACACGCAAAGGCAAAATAAAATCTTCTCGAAAAAATAACAACATTAATTCTTGCCTGTTCAGGTAGGCATAAACATAAATATCTTCGAATTTGTTATTCTAGAGACATTTCCACTGTTAGAGCAACTGGTGGATTTAAAAAGCGAACAAAAAAAATACAAGGATTTGACTTTTCTATATAGATAGATTTTCGTTACAGAGCACACTTAGGAATTATAGCTGTTAAAAATGTAAAAAAGAAACAAAAGAAAAGTGCGTCATGCGTACTGTGCAAGTGTAGAATGAATTATGTCATTCTTTTTTGGTATGTAAGAACATACATATTTCTCTAACTCATGTTTTATCTATTGATTTTCTATTAATAATTAGTGAATTTCTTAAAGGAGTTAAATCCTAGAATATGACTAGGGTCTTGGTAGAATTTGGTGGGAATCCTATGATATTATAAAGAAGAGGTTGGTTGAGCTGAGCTAAAGATGGGTACACACTCACAGTGATCGATCGATATTTGCTACTTTAGGCTTCATATTTATGTCAATCTTCATTTTCTTACTCCATGAATAGGTTGTTGTCATGCATAATGATGCTATGCAAGCTTGATTGGCAGGCTATGCTGCTGTAAAGATGAAGAAGAAGAATGCACCAAACTTCTCCGTTGCATTGAGCAATAATAATAATAATAATAATGCAGAAAATGAAGGGTTTGCTGAAAGTAGCCAGGGTAATGAATTTATCCCTGCAGGATTCCCCGTTGGTTCATGGGATGATTCTGCAATCATGTCTGACAACATGACAGGCCTAAAGAGATATAGAGATGATGATGTGAAACCATTCTCTGGTTTAAATGCACCTGAAACTCAGGTACCACTGGACCAAGGTGATATATTGTGTGTAATGTTGAACTGCAATGTCAGTGACGACCTTGTTGCATTGTTTAGAATAATGAAACTGGAGGCCAACCTTCTTCTTCTGCTTTGGCTCATCAACTGAGTTTGCCAAACACTTCTGCAGAAATGGCAGCCATTGAGAAGTTTCTTCAGCTCTCAGATTCTGTTCCTTGCAAAATTCGTGCCAAGCGGGGCTGTGCCACTCACCCAAGAAGCATTGCAGAGAGGGTATATACTTTGTTTGTTCTCTATTGGGATTGTTTTTGGAGATATTATTTATTGCTTATTTCTTCAAAATAAATTCAAATGCACACCTAATTTTGTCATGCTATAAGAAAGAAAGATACAAGACATTATAATAGGACCCACCATAATTTGTCTAGGTTCCATCAATATTTTCTGTCTAGTAACAAGACATTGTCCTGTGACTCAAGTATCTAAATCCCAAATTATTTCCTTTTCCTTTTTCACTTGGAAATGACCAAATAGTTTACACTGTTGAGTATTAAATATCCATGCCCAGGCACAATTGGGCAAATTGCAAATTTGTTGGCATCTAAGGTGAAACTAGTTATCTGTGTCAACTTCCCTTCAGGTAAGAAGAACTAAAATTAGTGAGCGAATGAGGAAGCTACAAGATCTGGTCCCAAACATGGATAAGGTAAGATTTTGACTTGTTGCACACACATACGTCACCTTTTATTAAGTGGAGCTAGAAGGCCTTGACGCATCAATGTGTTATGTTGTTATCCTCTCTTGATTTTGCAGCAAACAAACACATCAGACATGTTGGACTTGGCTGTTGAGTACATTAAAGACCTTCAAAAGCAAGTTCAGGTATGTTACAGAAAAATCATTTATCACTTTGAATCCTAATAGTAATAGTACGTACATACTCGTTCATTTTCTTACTACATATACATATATTTGTGGTTAGACACTTTCGGACAATCGGGCAAAGTGTACGTGTCCACAGAAGCAGCAACAATAACGGAAAAGGAGGATGATACTCGCGTCATTCCGTGTACAGCTTAATTAGTAGTAATAATAATTTGGTCTAGAAACTAGCGCATCCACATCTTCTGCGGTGGGAAAATCATCAGCTTATAAAAGTTGACTTTAATGATCAAAATTTGAATTGATGCCACATATTATTCAAAGTATGGGTTTGGTTTCACATTCAATGACATGGGAAACATGGGGGGACCCAAAGCCAACATTGTTTTGTTGGTTTATATATACACTTGTATGAGTATGAGTAGTGTATGTGTTTTACTTTTATTTTCTTTCATGAATCTTGAAGAGTGTCTCGGTGGTGGTTATACGAATGGTGGCTTTGCTTTTTGTCCCTCTTTTGAGTTTGCTAGATATCAATCTATCATTCGACTATTTGAAAGAGAAGGAGCACATGCAAATGACACAGCTGTAGGCAATGGATGGATGAGTCACTATCCCTAATGGGCCAAGTGTGTGGTTCCAAATCCATTTTAGTGAAGACCATGTCATAAATGATGTCACCGAGCAAATGTTGCCCTTAACGTTAAGTAAATGTGTGGATTGTTTTGGAAGGTTAGTTGTCAACAATGAAGAATGAACAGAAGAACGTAGAGTACTCTCACTCTTCACAGGACACTAACTATCAATTAGACAATGTCGTACTGTATTATTTTAAAATATTGATATTGGTCCGGTTGTGGCTGGCTCATTTATTAGTTGGGTTAGTGCTGAATGAATTAGAATTAAAATATCAGATCGAGTTAGGTTAAGTCGTGGCGTACCAATAATCAGCGTTGTTAGAAATTAGAAAGGAGAAAAACAAATGGCATTGGCATGTCGCTGTGGGGACCAACCTGCTAGCAGTAGAAGCTATGCCTATAGCTACGTGCATTATTATTCGTCTCTTTCAACCTTTTGTTTGGCAGTGAGGAGAAACTATTAGAAGGAAAAACAAACGTACATTTTTTAAATTAAAAAGGAAAATACAGATACAGAAAACTCAAATTATTCATTCCTCTACTTATTTAATTGTATTTAATGTTTTATTATCTTTATGAAATAATAACGTAAAAGTAAAATAAATAATGTTTTGGTCATTACAACACAATTCCCTTCTCTTCTCATCATTTTACTCCTTAAAATAAAAATTGAAGAGATCGATTGTGGGATTTTGTCTTGGTAAATGATCACTTTCCAAATAACCAAATGAAGTGCATTAGTTCAATGCTCTTTCACTCTTTCTTCTTTTTTTATGAGGGAACCAAATGAGTCTGAAAATATAGTATAGCTATACGATTAAAGCCCTTAGCCAAAGGCCCAAGCTAATCAAAGACCTTGGGAAGTGGCCTAATATTCAGCTTGAATAACAGAACACTGATCCAAACATTTACAGAATCCAATGATCCATAGTGCAACCGCCACAAGCCGCTTTAGGACCCGTTTGGACAAAACCAAAGTAATTTTTGTCGGCAAAATTTTCAAACTACTAAACCAAACTTCTGCTTTCATAGCTGAATTTTGAGGAGTCTTCGAGAGACTTTGTTTTTCTAAGTAAATAATGTATACAATTGTTGGGAGATTTTTTTTTTATTTAGTTATTTTATATAATCTTTCTTTATAAATTTAAAGAAATTAATAATAAGTTACACTTTATTATATTCGTACTAATTATTAAAAATATTAGGATAAAATAATTAATTAAAAAAACTTGTAGTAATATGTTTGTTTTTCTATCAGTCCACTTTCCAAAATACAAAAGAAATAACACATAACAAGTTTTTTTGAACTTTTTCCATATTTAAAAAACAACAACACACCTATTAAAATAAAATTTTAATCATTCATTCACTTTTTCCAAGTATTCCACCTCATTACTCTTCCTTTCGTTTACATTTAATATTTTTTTTTTATCTGTTTTCTCTGTCAATCCCCATCAACCCGAAATACGACACAGGTTAATAATCAGCACTAGTTTTGACAACATTAAAATTAAGACGTTAGGACAAAAAAAATTTCCGAGAACTGGTGTTCACATTTACTAACCCGAAGAGGTTGATTGACTTTTAAGCTCGTTAATCGCAAGTGCACCAATATCTTTCTATTCTCTGCAGTTTCTTACAGACCGAACCCATCCACCCTGACAGAACTCTTCAATATTTCCGTCATTACTTAATTACTAGTATTCAATTCAACGTGTTTGGTCTCCACAAAAAAACCGTACGTGCCATAAATCTCAAGCACAAGCTTCTTCTTCAATGAAATAAAGTGGTTACAGTTTATAACAAACATGACCATGGACCGGTTATCTCAGAGCAGTTCAGACTCGTCGCCCGCACGAGACTCCAACTCGAAAGTGTTGTTGTTATCCATAGAGTGTCTGAAGGGAAGTTCGAAAGCGGATGAGTGGACCGGAGACATGCTTCAAACGGGTGACATCGTCGAGGAGCTTCGAATCGGAGCTTCTCCGAACGCGCTTATACGCTTCAAATCGCCCTTCAAAAACGGAAAGAGTGGCGTCAACAAAATCCTGCAAGACTCCTACAAGAAGAAAGAGACCTCTATCCTCGTTCTGGTTCGACGCGGACCGGACGAGTTCGCCGAGTTGCAGGCGTGTATTGTCCCCAACGATTATTCCTCCGGCGCCGGGAAGAAGCACTACGTCCTCCGCTCCATCACTGATCCTAACTACGTCGTTGGCTTCCTCGATCGAACTGAAACCCAGTGCTTCCAACTCCAAGGTACGTACGTACTCACTCTTCTAATGATTGAGTTCGGTTGTTTGTTCCCCCCTGAATTTCGGATTTCTGTAAAATTAACTAACTAATGATGTTTTTTTTTTGTTCATGAATAAAAATTGAAAAGTAGATCATGTGTTCGTTCCCAGGTTAATTTGTGTGCTTTTTGTTACTTTTATTTGTTTTATTAAGTAGATAGATGGGGTACGGTGACAACGGTGTTATCGTTTTATTCTGTTTAGGGCTGTTATCAGTGACTTGTTACCGTTGCTGTTGTTTTTCTTTCTATAGTTAAGTAGTTATTAGTGTTTACAACTTGGTACTAATGTGAGTGGCACCTCTTCCCGCTTTTATTACACAGATCTAAGCCTTTTGGTACTATATGTTGTGTGGGATGAATATCCATATCCATTAGAAGATATTTAAGGCATTAACTTCCTCTCATCTGAAAGCTACACCTTTTGCTCGATTTAGGCACCAAGTTGCGTGACACTCATGACTTCCTTCTGTCAATGATGTCGACATTCAGTTCCCCTAATTTCCATTATCATACTACACTTTTGGTTATGGATCATTTTAAAACCAACACTTTTCACATCTAGAGTTAGTTTAAACTTTAAAGAGATGTAAAGTAAAAAAAAAGTTGTGTTTGGTGTAATGGTGTTGTTTATGGCAGTAATATTGAATAATAGATAGTGATACATACATAAACACATGATAGTTTTTAACTTTGACTTTCTGATATATGTCTTGATCTAATAATGTGTAAACAATAACTGCGCGCACTTTGCAGCTTCAAGGAGCACGAGGATGGTAAGTGCACTAACTAGAACGCGGTTACAGGATGGATATGTGTCGTATCCATGGGAGGGGAGGATGCAGGAGTTGCTATCAGTTCCCAATTCTAGCAATTTTCTTTCGATATTACTTCTTCCAAAAGTTTCAGATAGGATAGCTTCTCGCTACAATGATGTGGAGGACACACTAGCCAGGGCTAATACGTGGCTTAATGCAGCTCAAGCTTCAGGAATCCCTATTGTCTTTATGAACGTCCAAACTGAATCCCTACTTACTAAGGTTAATCATTAATGACTTTATTGCTACTTTACTACTATAATAGTATAATATTGTTTAAGCACAATAGAATGTTAGTCATAGTTTGAGAGATTAGTAAAGTAATGGTTTTTTTTTTTGGCATCATGTGGTAACTGGAGTTTCCCTTCTACTACTGTGTGATTAGATTTCCGGAGAGACAGCTTCTTCCACAGTAAGTGCTGGGTCATTATCCGACTTATCTAACCTTGCAAATGCAAGCCTTTATGGCTTTGAGGATTACCATGGAGTAGACATTGGTGTTGTTAGAGCAGTTCGACTCTGGTATGCTCCAATTGGAGGAGAGTTCTCAATTGAGATTAAACTAAAAGAGGATGACATAAAGCTTGGCTTTGCCATTAGTCGTACAGAAGAGGTCTCTCTCTCGCTCTTTGAATCAATCTAGCAAGCACTCACATAGTTTCTGGTCTTAGGCTTTTAGCTAATAATTTTTTATGTGATCAACAACAGGGTTTTATTTACATCCAAACAGTTATTGATGATGACCAAGAAAATGTACCAGCCACGCGTTCAGGACTCGGCAATCTGTATAAAGCAGCAAAAGATGCTTCAAAGTTGTTGGTAGTGTCTAGGCTTTCAAATCAGAGAGTCCTCCCATGGATGGTTTCTTCAACAGGAGCCATTAGGTGTTATGACACTGTTTCATTGAGCCAGAAACTCTCCTTGCATAGACACACCAAAGTTCCTATTCTCCTGCATGTCTTACTTTGGGACCGATCTGCAGCACTGGCTTCAAGTGTAGAAAGTACAAGATTGAGTAACTTGTCTCCCTCAATGTTGCCATTAGCATTACCACAAGAAGTTCAATTGGCACGCCATCCAAATGAGAACCAAATACAGCCATTGCCCCATGAAGGATCTGGTGCAGGTGATGGTTCTCAGCCAATGCAGCTTGAGAGAGACACAGCTGGGGATCTCTCATTCAGATTCCACAACTTCTCCGTGTCCAACAACTGGGTATGAGATAGTGCATGTTTGGTTTAATGTTGGAAGACCTCCAAACGTCCTGAGTTAAAATGTCTGAATTCTTACTTCTTTTCACAGAATGTGCATCCGAATATATTACATATCTACACATCATAGGAACTTTTTTTCCATGTTGTTTCTTTTTTAGCCTTGTTTTTCTTGTTGTACATAAAGAATAGTACTATATATTATTGCTTCCATCTTCGGGTCTTTAGTAAGAGTTGAGAGTCTGTTTTTGATTCATTAGCCTGGTCACAGAAAAGCAGAATAAAGCTTCTAGAATTGCTAGTTGAAATATCATGGGCTTTTTTGTTTTGTTTGTCTTTCATCTGAATGTGACTACTTAATACCACATAAATACCAAACCAAGGAATTTTTTGCTCTCTAGCTACTCACTATTGACCACCCCATAAATACCAAGGAATTATCAAAACAAGAAATAAATTATGAAAAATAAGGGTTGGTCTGACGGCGCCTACAATACAACAGAAAGTTGTACTCATTAATGTTATCATGTATTCTGGCCAATAAGAATATCTTTATGTGAATTTCTTCTTGTCAATTGTCTTAGGCTGACTACATTTTCTTTAGCGAACTTATCATTATTATCATCACAAATGCCAACAAGCGTGATAAAAGTATTATCTAAGGAATTAACAGTAAAAAAACTTGATTAAAGATGTTATTGATGTACTATCACCACCACAACCTCATTTTTAATGATTATTTAATATTGATTCTAGCCTCTTGGAAATTGGTAAATAGGACTTGATGGATCAACCTAGGACACTTTTTTTCAATCTATTTATTTAAAAAAAGGTTATTTTGAAAAATATTACTAATCTAAATAAGATTATGGAGTAGTATTACTCTGAGTAGGAGAAAGGAAACACTCTCACAATTATATTTCAATTTATAATATAAAGTAAAATGTGTATATTTTTTTTACTTGGGTTTGTTTAGGATAATTGAATAAACTAAATTATTTTAATAATTAATTATGTGTATAATTGATTATGGTTATAATCTATTTTTGTTATTGTCAGGATAAATTTACTAAAAAATAAATAGTTTAAAAATAATTAATTTTCCTTGGTGAAAAAAAATCAAATTTCTGTTTGATAGAAGAATGTAAAAACAGTTTAAAGAAAAAATAAATTGTTAAATAAGCTTTTGTTATAAATTTACAGCTTGATCAAATTAGTTTATTTTTTCAAACAACTTAAATTAATTTTTTCACCAAGGAAAATTAATTATTTTTAAACTATTTATTTTTTAGTAAATTTATCCTGACAATAACAAAAATAGATTATGACCATAATCAATTATACATATAATTAATTATTAAAATAATTTAGTTTATTCAATTATACACATAATCTACATTTTCAAACATACTGATTTTTTCATAAACAACTTAAATTATCTAGACAGCATAAATGTATGTCTCACTCATTTGAATAAAAAGGGTTTTATTATTATCTTTCCTAAAACTCAACCTTAAAGAAACTCTAACAAAGAAATTGAATCCAAGAATAAAAGAAAAAAGATAAGAAACTCAACAAGTGGCAAGCAAGACGTGGCTTGTGGCCATTGGCATCTTTGTGAGTGCCACGGATCGTCCGTGGCTTCTACCGAAGAAACACCGTATCCGTTGATTATCACTCTCATCAACGGTCCCGCTTCACGCGGCTGAATCAAAATTTCGCAAATCCGAAATATTCCAAATATTCCCGCTCAACCCTTTTCGCAATCTCTACCTTATAAATACACTCCATCTCATACTGACGAGACGCACAACACTTTCTCTCTCACTAGCATTCTTCTTCATCCAACGATAAGCAAATCTTAGTGTTTGAAATGGCTCGTACCAAGCAAACCGCGAGGAAGTCCACCGGAGGAAAGGCTCCGAGGAAGCAGCTGGCCACCAAGGCCGCACGCAAGTCCGCTCCGGCGACCGGCGGTGTGAAGAAGCCCCACCGCTTCAGGCCGGGCACGGTGGCTCTGAGGGAGATCCGCAAGTACCAGAAGAGCACCGAGCTTCTCATCAGGAAGCTTCCTTTCCAAAGGCTTGTAAGGGAAATCGCCCAGGATTTCAAGACCGATCTCCGCTTCCAGAGCAGCGCCGTCTCTGCCCTGCAGGAAGCCGCAGAGGCCTACCTCGTTGGACTCTTCGAAGACACTAACCTCTGCGCTATTCACGCCAAGAGAGTAACCATTATGCCCAAGGACATTCAGCTTGCACGTAGGATTAGGGGCGAGAGGGCTTAGGGTTTGTTCGTATAATGTATAAAGCCTCTTCGCTTTTGTAATCGATTCATTCAGCTTAATGTTAGTGTGAAACTCCTTGTTTCATTGAAACTACACTGAAAAATCCTTTATGCAATGTGAAAATTGTTATGTTGAATTTTCTTATTAAGCTTAAACTTGTTGGATCTTTTTTTGGTAGAGTTGCATTTTTTTTTAATTTGGTAGAGTTGTTTGGATCTTTAGAATTACGTTGTGTTTGGCCTTTGATTTGTTTTAGTTTGATAATTTGTTGCGTAATAATAACTAATGAAATAATAATTAAAATTCCAACACGGGCTGGGCTTATTTATTTGGGCCGAGATACGCAGTTTCTTGTTGTGAGCCCACTATGTTGGCGGGAAAGGTGTTATATTTTATCTTTTAGCGGAGTGGGTATTAAATTTTCACTCTGGGGCTTTTATTATTATGCAAAATCGCAAGCATCTGTGAAGTGAGGGCGCGGGAAAATGGAGAAATACTTAGTTTCCCGTAAAATGCCCCCCATTGAAAAGGCTCAGTCTATTCGAAGGTAAATTTTTCCTTAGTATTTTGGATTTATGTTAGTAAGTTTCGGTCTTGAGATTTGTTTATGTTGTAAACTTGCAATTGAAGGTGGCAATGGAAGAGGAGTTCAGTTGAATTGAATGGGAAATTTGAGCCCAACTATCGCCATGAGATGCTGGATCTGCTAATTCGTTCGTATTTGGAGGTTTGTTTGCTTGTTTTTGTGGCTATGCAGATTGTGTTTTTTTGTGGTTAAGCGGACTGTGATTCTTATGCTACGGTTAATTGGTAGGTTGCAGCGTTTCCACATTTGTATCAAGTGGACGGGTTGCCTTGTCAATCACATGTAAGTACTGATAACTCTGCTCAATGGTCATACTCATATGGCTCTCCTGATACAGTGATTTAATTTAATGATAAATTTATTGGGCATGTTGTACAGATGAATCGGTTGATTGGTGAGGCAAATCGTGATGGTCATCTTCCATTTAGAAAGTAAGCATTCTGACTTCTTTGTGCTTGATGACATGAATCAAGATAAAAAATAAATCAATGCAAATATCAATATTTCTGTATTCAAATGTGGCTGTTTTTCTTCTGTTTAGATTTGCCAGTTTATGCCTAGCTTGTAGATTAATGTACAGTAGCAAATGCAAAAAGTATTATATATGTAAAATTTGTAGTGAGTTATTAAACGCTGCAGCCATGTCTTGTAGTTTTAAGCTAATATTCACCCAGTAAAATGGAACAGCTACACTAGGATTCTGCTTTTAATCGACCAGACAATTTGTCCAAGGATACTACTTCAGATGCAGCAGTATATGACAGTAGTGTAGTTAGTACTCAACTACTCATCATGAACCTCTACACATTCTTTCTACTTCTATATTATTTTCAAGGTATGATCATTGTGGTGGGGAATCTTGAATGGTTATAATGATAAATGCAAAACATATAATCGTGTCAAATTCTCATGACATTTTGGTTTGGACAACTTATCATGATCATGTTATCCTAGGTTGATCTCCCTATTAAGATTTTTTTTTTAATGAGCATAAGACATTTAATTTTTAATTTATATGTTTATTTTTTTTCTTGGCAATTCTTGTTATGATTGGTCTATTAGAAATTTGTTTATGCTTTCTTGGAAAAGAATTGAATTAGTAGTTAGCAATGGCATGAACTGCAAGGCATGTAATGTTCCATATGTGGTGTGTTGCTTTTCATGACATTAATGATTTCTCTCTACAAATATCTTACATATGTTTGTTAGCAGGCAGGGCATCTCTGCAGTAGACTTTGACAACAAGGTAAATTTAAGTTGATAATGACAGGCTTTATTTGAAATGAGAAGCTGTTTACGTAAATGTAATTGTGATGCTTCAAAAGTAAATAGTTCATCTGTAATGTACTAAAATAAGAAAAACATCATATTCAAATATACTTAAATTTAAACAGAGGCAGCATTTGAATTAATATGGTAGTTTCTAGGTTTTGCTTATGCTAAAATTTTATACGAACTAAAAGATTAGTTTTATAACATTTTTTTGCTCATTTTTGCTAGCAAATCTTTAATAAAAAACTTCATGAGATGGTTTTTTGGAAAAAAAATACCATTTCCCTAAAATAATTTATTCCCAAACATGATTAGGTGCTTAATGGTTGTTAGTTATGACACAAATTTGATTAAGGCTTTGTGTTGATAACCTTTTCATTTTATTTTATTTCTCATTGCTTTAGTAATCCAAATATTCCATCCATTTTTTGAACTGTATTGTAGGGAATATACTTGGCGTCTGTGACAAAATCGGGTTGCTTAACAGTTCACGATTTTGAAGCTCTTTATTGCCAGATACCTGAATTAACCTGTAAGTTTCGCTTTGGTGGTTATGTTTCGCTTATTTTTAAAATGCTGCTGTGCTTGTCAAATTTGTTAGACTAGTGAGAGAATGTTTATGGCTTTGGTGGTTATGTTTCGCTTTAGTCTTGATATTGTGACCAAACTATTGGTTCTTTGCATTTTTAGTGTTAAACTAGAATTCAAGTGATTTATAATCAATATTCAATTACAGAATGATAAAAAATATTAGTTAATGTCCTGTAAACTTTCTTGCCAGCTGACCTGTTTTTATGTTAGGCTGGATGTATGAAATTTCTCTTTGACTAAGTTTTGTTTTGAAAACCTAATAATACCATTAGCTTTGTTATGGCTTCAAATACTAGAAATTTATTTTTCTTCCAAATTTGTCCACCTTATTTTTTCTCTTGCAATGATTATATTTTTTTAATAGGTGGAGTTAAATAACTAATTTGGGTTTGTTTGTACATGTTTTTTACTGCCTTATGCCATTGGAAGAATAAGAAAAAGATTTTAACTAGCTTCAGAACTACCTACTTCATTGTGAAGTAGCTTTATATTTATTTTTTCCTTGGATGGGGAGGAATTTCAAATGAAGTGATAATTATTGTTTAAACTTGGTTTTTATTAATTTGATGATAGGCTTGAAAGAAGATGAAAGCAAGCATTTAATGCACCTCTCACTTAATCGACAACTTGATGCTGTCAGATGGAATCCTCTTAATCAGGATGAGGTTTCAACTTAACTAAATTACCTTCTCACTCAGCTTTTCACTGTGGAATTTATAATTGATGATTACTTCTAATTGATATCCATGACATGTACCATGTAAAATGTTTGGGTTTTATCTTTTTTGTAGTTTTGTATGTTATAGTTCGTCTGACAGATGGAAATTATCAGATTTACAACTGCTTGTGCATTTTATGTGAGACCAGTGATTTGTCAAATTCATTAATAATAGCTTTGTTTTATAAATGATTCACTATTCTATTTTCCCTGCTATTTGTCTTACTTTTTCATTTCAGGTTGTTTGTGCATCTGTAAAAAGTAATGAGCTACTCATATTCGACATTGGATATGTCTCATCAGATCCAGTTGAAGTAAATTTCCATTCTTATCTGTTATTGCATTTCCTTTTTAAATCTTGCTTACATTGACATTATGTTGCCACTTGCCAGCTCATTTCTTTCAAAATCACAAAATGTTTCTACTTTCTACTTTCTATGTTTCTACATAATGTTTTATTTTTCGAAAAAGTGTTTTTTGGTGATGTGCAGGCAGTGCAGCAATACAGGTGTTTGTTTTTTGATGCTAGGCTAACTAACCTTTTGCCCTTGAATTACATAATACAGGTATTAAGAACAAGACAAACAACCACAGTTAATGGATCCAGCATACACAAAGGTCTCTCTGATGTAGCTTTTGCGAGAAATGACACAAGGTTAGTAACTTAGACCTAATTTAGAGGAATTGCTTGACTGGAATAATGAATTTCTTATACTATGTCACCATTTTCATATTTATGATGTCTAAAGATGTAATATAAATAATTCTGTCAACAGAAAATAAGAGAAAAAACATAAACTAAACTTATGTCTAGGATCAATAACCTGTTTGATGAAAATGGCAGTGGCATTAGTGTTTAAATACTGTTTGGTTGGACTCATTGATTATTTATTTATTTCTTCACTAGATATTTGAGTCTGTGTAACAATCAACACTTAATAGTTATCAATTTATCATCATTTTCTGAATCTTTTAATTCTTTTTGTCACTATGCTTTTCTCAATTTGCTGGTGAATTTTAACAGGATACTTGCTTGTGATACACATGGTGCAATTAATGTCTGGGATAGAAGAGTGAATGCTCTACCGTGCATTGAGCTTGCATCTGCTTCATGTGGTACGCTTAACAGCATCCAATTAAATGCAGATAATCAGGTTAGGAATTGTGTATCTAGTCTACAGAGTAATTTTGTTCTTTAATTGGGAATGATGCATTTTTTAACTCAGTTTCTCCCCTCCCTTCTTTAGACAAATGCCAAATGTGTCCTTAAACATATGTTAAGGATTCAAAATATAGAATCAATTGAATGAAATGTTTTCAAGTTCTAAATAGACTTTTAGCCTCATTTCAAGTAATAAATCAAAGATTGAGACTGAAATACCCCAAAGATTGATACTTTTGTTCCATATATGAGTGTTTTTAATGAAAAGGCCTATTTCTCCTAGTCCACTTAACCTTGATAAAATTGCAGTGGATAGCATAATACAAATGCTGTTGAATTAGGTTTTGGTTTGAATGAATTCTAGAATACACTTATACTGTGTTCAGTCAATATATTGAGAAATTGCAGCAATGAATATTCTATCCTTTCCAGATTATTTTTGGTGCTGGGAAACACGGGCTTGTGCATGTATGGGATATTCGTGGTGGAAGAGCATCTGCTACTTTTCAAAGTCTCAAAGAGGTTATATTTATACTTAGTGCTTGTCTTTCTATTATGTTCTGAAAAAGACACAAAATTATGCAAGATGTCGAGGCTACTACTTGAACATAAAATTATGAAAAATGACTATATTTTACAACACTTTTAGTGATCATATTCTTCTTTATTTGGCTTGCTAGATATGCCACCCACCTGTAACATCAGTGAAGTTGGCAACATTGCTAGAGAAGATTGGATCTTTGAAGGTGTGTTTATCCTTCCTGCTCCTATCTATTATATCATAACCATGCAATATCTTTATTTGAAGTTTGGTGTTCGAGTAAGAGTAGTTTTCACTTCAGGCTTCTCTCCAGACTATATAGTTTGCAATAAGATGTCTGGATTTCACCATCTGGTAAATGTCTTTTGCATACTAGCTGACTATAAGTTAATATGGTAAGCCATTCTTATTGTATGCAGGCACAGGCAAATATTGTTCCCAAGGAGATTCACTCTATTGATATTAATCCATCATGCCCATATCAGTTAGCTTTCCATCTTGTCGATGGCTGGTAAGTTGCCAAAGCCAAATATGTATTGGAGGCTGTGTTTTCCTGCATGCCAGCCTGGTTTCTTTCTCAAATGTAGTTGTCTGTTTGTTGAATTTTACATGTCAAGAAAAATGCTCCCTACATTTGATGCTCTGTCGTGGTAATTTTTTCATGTGTAGGTCAGGCGTTTTGGATATTAATAATTTTCAAGTTACGCATATTCATTGCCCACCCCCAGCTTGGTTGTAAGTTTGTCCATCCCCAGTTTTCATTTATAGTTGCTTTGTTGATATTTCTGAAATGACTTTTCAAACTATGTCTAATTTTGTTTACTGTTTTCGTTTTTTTTTGTTAGAAACGATTCCTATATTCCCGCTGATCTATCGTATTTAAGAAAACCTTCATGGCTATCGACGGGTTCGGTAAGAATTATTATTGAATATAATGAGTTTAATGTTCATGAACTGACGATGTAAAATAGTTTTATACCGTCTGTTAATCATAACCCATTATTTGAATGACTTTTGAAATAATTTTATAAAAGTCAATTCACTTACCATAGATGAATGATTGTGATTAAATGATGCTTGTGTATCACCCTTTTTCTCATAATGTAATAATATGATGCACCTACTTTATTTTTAGGGTTTGGGCTATCCGCTTCCGTATTTTTTTTTTGGCTTTGGACTTTCCTGTTTATTTTTTCTGAGTATGTATGGCTCCTCATTCTCATTGTAAGCATACTTTCTTTCAATTTATACACGAAGTAATTATTGCTGCTGTATTCTGTTACAGGTCTATTTAGTTGGGTCTTCATCTGATTGTGGCATTCATCTCTTGGATTTCTATCCCACCACCAACTCACCAAGTCATGTGGATTACAAGTAATTGACCCCAAATTCCCTATTTTCAATTGAACACTCAGTTGAGAAAGCAAATATACAGTAAAATACACCGCACTCAAATCAAATTTGCCACATTGTTATACATTGGAATTAAATTTACTTATAAAACTTCATTGCGCAATTTTTTTTTTCTTAAACAGTTTTTAATTTTTTTTTATCATTCTTTATAGGGAGGATATGCAAGAAAATTCGAAGCGGGAAAACCGAAGTAATCAGAACAGATTGATTTCTTTATCCGAAGGAGTTATCTCATGTGCTGCTCACCCTTTGTATAATGCCGTCGTAGCAGGAACTAAGGTTTGTGAATTAGAATATTCAATTATTGTCATTCTTTGTTTGAATTAAAATTATGATGTCCCTGTCTGCCCACCATCTCGAACAGGTTGAAGTAGTATATTCATTAGTTGAACTAGACAGTAAATACCCTTGTTTGTTTTTAAGTGAGCACGTTAGGAAGCTTGCAGCAATCAAACGTGAATGCATGACAATATTTGCTAGCTTGATCTTCACTGTCAAGTTTTTGTGACTAAGGTCGATTGATTATTGGTTTCAGAAAACTTCTTTGCTCGTGATTTCCCAAAGACAAGAGTCATGCAGAAGTGAGGATTAGTCCCAAGCTTTGACGGAATTTTGTAGGGTAGTGGCAATTTAAATGTATTTTCCTCGACTGATTTTGTAGATGAGTTAATGTGCATTTCCCTGTTACATAACGATTTGGTATGCTTTTCCTGTATCATATTTGTTGTATTGAATCTTCAGTTCAAAATGCAAATCACCATCATATCCAGAGTAATGTCTTGCAAATTTTTAAAAAATATGAATAAAATAATTTTTTCAAATAATATTAAAAATATATTTTAATAAATAATAGTAATGTCTAAAAAATTTTGAATAAAAAAAATGATAAAGCAAGAATAATGTCTAAAAATTTGATGTTTTTTTTAATATAAAAAACAAGAATTATGCCTTAAAATTTGAAAGTATCAATTGCAACCAAATTGAAAAATACAAGAGTAATTTCTCAAAAAATTTGATCTTTTATTTAAAATATGAAAAACAAAAGAAACATTGAAAATTTTATTATTTTTTAAAATGTAAAACAATAAAAGTAAAATCTTGCAAATTTGATAAAAAAAAAAGTAATGTGTTTGAATTTTGATAAAAAAAAAATGAAAATCTAAAAAAAATTAGAAAAACAAGAATAACGTTTTAAAAATTTGAAAAAAAATTGAACATTATAAAATTATAAAAAAATAAGAATAATGTTTTAAAAATTTGAAAATACAATGGCAATGCCTTGAAAATTAGGAAAAAATGATAAATTTTTAAATATATGAAAAAACTAAATAATGTCTTAAAATTTTTTTAAAAAATGTAAATTAAAAAAATATGAAAAAATACGAGTAATCTTCTATTAATTTTTAAAAAAAATTATGAAAAAGTGTGA
The DNA here is from genome assembly GCA_014843725.1 of Amphicarpaea edgeworthii. NCBI lineage: Eukaryota > Viridiplantae > Streptophyta > Magnoliopsida > Fabales > Fabaceae > Amphicarpaea > Amphicarpaea edgeworthii. The sequence continues at coordinate 18,350,575 of CM026327.1, read as the reverse complement.
GAAATGTCTATTTTTCTTTTTAAAAATTGAAAATTTTAAAATATGAAAATTGAATAAAAGAAAAAAAATGAAAAAAATCAAAATAATGTCTTAAAAACATGAAATAGAATGAAGATTTTAAAAAATCATAAAAAATAAGAGTAATGTTATGAAAAATTTTTTAAAAACAATTTTTTTTTGCAAAATATAAAAAAAAAGTGTAATGACTTGAAAATAAAAAAAAACTAAAAATACGAGTAGTGACTTGTGTAAATATGAAAAAATAAGACTAATGTAAAATATAATTTTTTAAAAAAAATATAAAAAAATAAGAATTATGTCTTGAAAATTAGGAATGTTTTTTTTTGTAAAGAATAAGAAAAAACAAGAATAATGTCTTAAACGTTTGAAAAAAAAATGAAAATATTAAAAATATGAGAAAAGAAAAATTAGGTCTTGAAAATTTTTAAAAAAATAAAAATTTTAAAATATTAAAAACAAGAGTGAAGTATAGAAAATTTTGAGAAAAATAAATTTTTTAAAAAATTGGATTAAAACAAAGTAATGTTTTGAAAACTTGAAAAATGGTATTCTTTTATTAAAAATATGTAAAAAGAAGGGTAATGTCTTACAATTGTTTTAAAAAATTGAAATTTAAAAAAATATTAAAAAACAAGAATAATGTCTTCAAAATTTGATAAAAATAAAAATTTAAAAAAATGAAAAAAGAAGAGAAATGTCTTGGAAGTTTGAGAAAAAAAAATGAAACTTTAAAAAAATATGGAAAAAAAAGAGAAATGTCTTGAAAACTTGTGAAAAAAGTAAAATTTTTAAAAATATGGAAAAATAAGAGTAATATCTTAAAAAAATGAAAAAACAACATTAATGTCTTAAAAATTGGAAAATTAAAAAAAAACAACAATACATTAAAAATCAGGCAAAAAAATTAAAATTTTAAAAATATGAAAAAAAAGAGAGAAATGTCTTGAAAACTTAAGAAAAAGTAAATTTTTTTAAAAATATGAAAAAATAAGAGTAATATCTTAAAAAATTGAAAAAAATATATGAAAAAACAACATTAATGTCTTAAAAATTGTTTTTTTTTTTTAAAAAAAAAACAACAATACATTGAAAATCAGGCAAAAAAATTAAAATTTTAAAAATATGAAAAAGCAAAGTAATGTCTTGAAAATTTGAAAAAAACTTAAAAATAGAAAATATATTAAAAAAAAAAGTAATGTCGTACAAATTTGAAAAAGAAAATTGAAAAACAAGAGTAATATTTTTGAAATTTGAGAAAAAAAATGAAAATATGAAAAATACAACAATGATGTCTTGGAAATTTTTTTAAAAATTGAAAATTTTAAAAATATGAAAAGCAAGTATCATGTTTTGTTTAATGGTTTGTGTTTAGGATTTATGATTTACGGTTTTAAGATTTAGGGTTTTATGATTTAATGTTTATGGTTTATATCGTAAGATTTTAGGTTTTTGTATTGCATGAGTTATGTATTCATGGTTTAGGATATAAAGTTTCAAGTATTATGATTTAGAATTTTATGATTTATGACTTATTGTTTCATAGTTTAAGATTTAGGGTTTCATTAAGATTTATGGTCTTATTTCATAAATAAATCCATAAATTGAAACCATCAATATTAAGGATTTCATATATAAAATTCTACAATGAAACTCTAAATATTTAAGGTGTTATAAATGAAATAAAAAATAGAAATCTTAAATATTTGATTTTTCATAAAGGAAAACCTAATTATTAACTATTTCATATATGAAACCTTAAATTTAAACCTAATTTATTTAGGGTATCATAAATAACACTATAATTTTTTAGGGTTTCATAAATGAAACCTTGTTTCTTCACGATTTTATTAATAAAACCCTATATTTCACCCTATATCGAAATCCTAAAAATTTAGCGTATTAATAGATTTTTTTAAAATATTTATGATTTAATTAAGGAAATCCTAAATTAAAACCCTAAGTATTTAGGGATTTATTAATGAAACTTTAAGTTGCACCATAAATAAATAGGATTTTAAAAATAAAACTGTAAATTGAAACCCTAAATATTTGAGATTTCATAATTAAAACAATAAATAAAAAATCTAGATATTTAGTGTTTCATCAATAAAACCATATTTATACAGGGTTTCAATAATAAAACCCTATATTTCACCATAAATCAAAACTCTAAATATTTAGAGTTTCGATAATAAAGCTTTAAATATTTATGTTTCATTAATGAAACATTAAATATTTTGGATTTTATAAATAAAACACTAAAATAAAATCTATATATTTAGGATTTCATAAATTAAATCATAAATAAAAATCCTAAGCCATTAATGAAACCCTAAATCAAAACCCTTAATATTTTTGTTTGATAAATAAAATAATAAATCAAAGCCCTAAATATTTGAGATTTCATAAATGAAATCATAAATCGAAACCTTAAATATTATGAAATCCTATTTATTTAGGGTTTCACTGTAGAAACCCTAAATTTTTTCGTCAATTGAAATTCTAAATATGTTGGTTTCCAATAATAAAATCGTAAATTGAAACCTTTAATATTTAGAATTTCATAAATAAAATAAAAATTCTAAATATTTAATGTTTCATAAGTGAAACCTTATTTAAGGTTTCATTAATGAAATCATATATTTCACCCTAAATCGAAACTTTAAATATTTATAATTTCATTATTAAAACCCTAAATTGAACCCTTAAATATTTATGGTTTTATAATTAAAATAATAAATCAAAACCCTAAATATTTAGTGTTTCATAAATGAAACTGTATATTTCACCCTAAATCAAAACTCCAAATATTTAGGGTTTCAATATAAATAAACTTTAAATATTTACGATTTAATTAATATAACCTTAAATTAAAACCTTAAATTGCACCATAAATAAATAGGGTTTCATAATTAAAACAATAAATCAAAACCCTAACTATTTAGGGTTTCATAAATGAAACCATATTTATATAGGGTTTCATCAATAAAACCTTATATTTAATCATAAATCAAAACTCTAAATATTTTGGGGTTCAATAATAAAACTTTAAATATTTATGTTTCATTAATGAAACATTAAATATTTTGGGTTTCATAAATTAAACCATCAATAAAAACCTTACATAATTAGGATTTCATTTACGAAAACTTAAATTTAACTATAAATATTTAGGATTTCATAAAACCCTAAATCCTAAGCTATTAATGAAACCTTAAATTGAACCCCTTAATATTTTTGTTTGATAAATAAAACAATAAATTAAAACCTTAAATATTTGGGGTTTCATAAATGAAATCATAAATCATACCCTTAAATATTATGAAACCCTATTTATTTAGGGTTTCATTATAGAAACCCTATTTATTTAGGGTTTCATTATAGAAACCCTACATTTTTTCGTAAATTGAAACCCTAAATATGTTGGTTTTCAATAATAAAATCGTAAATTGAAACCTTTAATATTTAGAATTTCATAAATAAAAAAATAAATCAAAACTTTAAATATTTAATGTTTCATAAATGAAACCTTATTTATTTAGGGTGGAAAATTTTCTCCAACCCAAATATTATTGTTTTAAGAGTCTTTAAAGTTAAATACTACCCTAATGAGGTCTTTTTGGAGGCCGTTTTGGGCCATAATCCAAGTTATGTGTGGTGTAGCATCCAGGCTTCTCAGGTTTTGGTTAGAGGGGGCTTTAAGTGGAGGTTGGGAAGTGGTATCAGCATCAATATCTAGAAGCACCCCTAGTTGCATAATGCAAAAAACTCATTTGTCATCAGTTGCCTTGTGGTTGGTATTATAGGGTGGAGTGTTGTAGACCTTATCCATTCGCATTCAAGGACGTGAAACCTGCAGAGGGCTTTGTAGCTTTTTGAACAATGGGATATAGAGGAAATGCTAAAAATCTCTATTTGCAAGGACCTTAAAGAAGATAAGATTATCTAGAAGATGAGCAAAGACGGTTGTTTTTCTGTAAAATCTGCTTACTTCTTAGTCATGGAAACTGTGCTAAACCAGCCAAGCCTTAAAGTGCTGGGAAATTGGAAGGGGATATAGAACTTGCAGATTCTAAATGAGATTAGAATTTTCCTTTGGCGTGTTGTCAAGGGTTGTCTCCTTACTCGCTATAATCTGCAGAACCATGGTGTCACTTGCCTAAGTACTTGCCTGTTTTGTCTTAACAATCTAGAAAATGAATGGCATTGTTTTGTTGGTTGCAATTATGTTGTTGCATTTTGGGAAGAAGTAGGTTTGTGGGATTGTATCAAGGATTAGGTCTCTATTGCTGAGGGTTTTGCAGATCTTTTCTTCTCTTTGCTGGAGACCCTTCCTAGACCCATGCTACACAAGGTGGCCACGTTTTTGTGGTCGTTATGGTGGAGAAGAAATGGCAAGGTGTGGGAGGATGTGAACAAACCACCCATTATCACATCTTCTAGGGCTAGGGATACTCTCTTGGACTAGCGCATAGCTCGGAGCAAATCGTTTATTACTTGCCAAGTCAATAATAGTGTTGTTTTGGAAGAAACCACCTTAAGGTATTGTCAAATGTAATATGGATGCAACAATTTTTACAAATCAGTAGCACTTTGACATTGGTTTGTGCCTGCGTGATTTTTTAGGTCAATTCATTGCTGCTAAATCAAGTCCCTATATTGGTATTCTGCAACTAGGTGAGGCTGAAGCTTTAGCCCTTTGTGAGGCAATTTCTTGGTTCAACAGTTAGGTTATCACAGGGTCATTTTTGAATTAGATTGTAAAGTTGTGGTTGGTAGTTTTAACTCACATTGTACAACACAATCAAAATTAGGAGCCATTCTTAGGTTGTGCAAAGATAGGCTTTCTTTTTTTTACAAACATTGATATATGTTTCATTAGGAGACAAGCTAATTGTGTAACCCATTCTTTAGCTAGGGAGGCACAATTCTATGCTAGTAGCCAATCTTTTGTTTACATTTGTCATTGTATTCCGGATCACATATTATATAAAATGCAATGAGCTTCTTTGAATAATAAAACTTAAAATATTTATGATTTCATTAATGAAATCCTAAATCGAAACCTTAAATAAAAATGATATCATATGAAACCCTATTTATTAAAAAATATGAAAAAAAAGTAATGTCTTAAATTTTTTATTTATTAAAAAACAAGAGTGAGGTTTTAAAGATTTGAAAAAAAATAAAAATAAAATTGAAAAAACAAGGGTAATATCTTTATAATTTGAAAAAATACAGAAAAAAAAAATTAGAGTACTATCTTGAAAATTTGAGAAGAAAATGATTTTTTTTAAAATATGAAAAAACTAGAGTAATGTCTTTAAATTTTAAAAAATAATGAAAAAAACAAGAGTATTATGCTGAAAATTTGAAAAAAATGAACATTTTAAAAGTATTTAAAAACAAAAATAATATCTTTAAATTTTTTTGTAAAAGATGAATATTTTAAAAAATATGAAAAATTAGAATAATATCTTGAAAATGAAAAAAAAAGTATTATCCTAAAAATTTAGAAAAAATAAAAATTTAAAATAATATGAAATAACACATTAGTGTCTTTAAAATTTGGATTTTTTAAAAAAATAAAAAAAGAATAATAATTTAAAAATTTGAAAAAAAATGAAAAAACAAGAATAATATCTTAAAAAGTTAAAAATAAAAAACAAGAAAATTTTGAGAAAAAAAAATGAAAAAATAAGAGTAATTTCTTAAAAATTAAAAAATATATATATTAAAAAATAAGAGTAACATCTTAAAAAAAAATTAAATTGAAAATTTTATAAAACATAAAAAATAAGAGTTATGTATTTGCATTATCGTTCTTGAGACTCAGGGTTTTGTATCCTCCAAGTAACATATTGACCAACCGATAGCTTTCTTTTAGTTTCTTTTATAGTTTTCAAGTGAAAATTAATGAATTAAAAAGAAATCAATGAAAATGAATGCTGTTGACAGGTAATATATGTGCACATGATTAAACCTTTTTGTTTATAATTGATAATTGATAATAGATAATAGATAATAGGTAATTTTTATAAATAATTTCAAATTTATCCAAAATTTGTCAAAAAGTCCTTTACCCCAATTATATATCATCATGCCTCTAATCGTCCCCTTTGACTATCCCATACGAAGGTTAAGTTCCTCCGAGCACCGCATCAATCAAGCAGAAACACTTAATTATATTGGAGTCATAACATAAGAGCATTGTGTGTGTGAGATTGGTTGTTACTCAATGTAACGATCGAGTGTGTCAATAATTTTATCATTTTCTCTCCAACTGTCAAATACTTCTTAACGGTTAATTCTTTTTGGGTTGGCTTTTCTTAGTCGTGTATTATATTATTACTACGTTTGGTCATTCATCAACAACACCATACATTCTCCACAGTACTGAAGCCACCAGAAATAACGTAAAAACAATCAAAATATTAAACAACCAAGAAAGACAAGATGGACAAATGTAAAGCATATATACCACGTATAAAAAGGTGAGGTGACGTGGTTTTGTCATTTTATTTTATACTAAATAAACAAAACAACGCAGGACCACACTTGTTGCTACGATTTGGTTTACTTTATTTCTTTACAATTTCCTCTTTTGTTCCTCGGAATTCATATCACTTGTATCTTTCAGGCTAGGCTGTGTCTACGAGTGAAAATGAAAGACAAGTAATCCTCATGCACACAAATCTTGAAACGAGGTTCTCTTTGGAATTAAGGAAACAAAACAAGAGGTTTTGCAACAAAATTTTGAGGAGAATTCTTCCACTGTAGTGCTAAATGGCCATTTCCTAGTGCAATGCAACATTTGTCCATTGGTTTTCTGAGCCCGTGCCATATAATAAGACCACCTTAGCGGTCCCACATTTCCTTTGTCTGAGATTTTCTAAACGGTGGTTTCCTTTTTCTTTTTTGTTACCAACCATAGGTATTAGCTAGTAGTTATCTTCTACCAGAGACAATCTTGTAAATAGTAATTTTTAATTTCAAATATTTAACTCAATTGTATGTTCAGGGACTCTAGTATGAGATCTCAGGGCTTCCCTTATCTTAAGTCATTTTTGGAGACCTTTGTTGTCCCCTACCTCCTTGTCAATGAAGTCAATTATTGACAGAACAGACAGAAAGATACCTTTCCTAAGCAAAATCTTACACCATGATTAATCCCTATTTACTCTGATATATCCTTATGGGGTCCCATTTGATAGAGAAAGAAATGTACAATTTCTTAATATTTGCTATCTATGCTCCTTTGCATGTACGTCTGTATTATCAATGCAATTTCTTAATATTGCTGAGGGAGACTTCTGAACTGTGTAAGTACTAAGTAATCACTAAAAAGCATTTAAGGAATGGTTCACAGATACAATCAGATAAATAATGAAATGAGCACTTTGAGTACTAAAAGAAAGAAAAGGTTATGTTATGATACTGAAAGAATAAGCATTTGGCGTCTATATAGTGTAAGGCACTATATGTTAACGGATTATTACGTAGCTTTGTGCCTTTGTGAAATTGTTCAATTGAGTTTCTTTCTCACTTTTTTTTGGCTATTTTCTGTTTTATTCTTTTGTGTGAGATGATTCTCTCTTATCCTCTTTTCTCTTTGTAGTTTTCTCTCTTCATCTTATTAAATTTCCTTCTGTACGTTGTCAAAACTAATCACATCTGTGTCATAATGAGTTGGCTAAACTACCTAATGTGATTTAGTTTTACTCTTTTGAATGCTTGAGCTTTATGCTCCCAATATAGATGATAATATCATAATTTAATTCAGGCAACGTGTGCCAACGCAATCAGTTAAATGAGAAGAGACACTTTTTTCATGTGGTGCTTTTACTAATCTTACTAAATTTTGTAGGTGCATCGTTTCCACACAATTGTGACTTCTACAAGAAAAAGACTGTAACCGAAACAAAGAACTCCTCATAAAAAAACAAATTCATTAAGTTCTGAACTTAATAATAATGACCTGACATAAATTAGATCTCATCTCATGAAATTGGTTATCCACCTCGATGCACTTATAAGGGGCATTGTCCTGTTACCACGGACACTTAATTTACTCTTGAAGCAACCCTTAAACTGTTGCAACTTACATGAATATAAAAATTGTTGATACCAAAAGTTAAAAAAAAAAAAAAAGATGAACACAGCATAATATTAGGGTCAATATCCCCCCACCAAAGATTCCACTGTCCCATATAAAATTATAGTGGCAGTTATGTAAAGGATACCAGACTGAATAATGAAGATTCTCCGTTTTCAGAAATACCCTTTGGGGATTAATATTCATATATGGCACGAGACGGGCTTTTCTGTAATTTAAAATGTTTCCCATTGCCCACTTGATCACTTGATCACCACTGTGTGTGACACTCTGTCTCGAATATATGATTCAATGTCTGTGAAGTGTCAAGCTTTTATAACATTTTGGTTATTTTCCTTTCCCCTTTTTCGCAAAAGAAACTGCACCTTTCACGCCTCAATAGTCAATATCATTGATCTTCAATTGTTTTATTTGCAGAATATGGACCTCAACCAAAATAATTGCACGTTAGGGATTTGCAAAAAGAAAAAAAAAGGTTACTTTTCCAGTTGGAGTAAGTAATAAGCTTTCAAAATGTCCAATTTGCGCTTAAACCAATAAATTTAACAAGTGGGCTTTCCTCTTATGAATTTTCCCAATGACCTTACTTTGCAGGACAGAGTTTAGCTCTTAAACTTCCATCAAGGGTTAATGAGAAGGAAGGAACCTTCTCTAATAGGTCTTAGGATCAAAGCCAAGAATGGCCCACCAAGTAACGAAGAAATTGATAAACAAGGACATAACTATACACATGTAACAAAATAGGTAGATGAAAGTAGCATAGTGGGATCTAAATACTACCTTATCACATAAGAACATGTTCTCATCATGAAAGAAAAAAGAAGCCACCAAGGTCAATTGATGATGCCTTTGTGAACGAAGTTCCCATAGTCGTGTCATTATATGTGATGATTACTCACGAAGTATGAATTAGCATTAAAGCAACATCTAGTTCAAAATATCCCTCCTAAGTTGAAAGCAGAAATAGTTGACCACATATATGAAAGTGGAAGATAGTGGCATGGAACTTCTCATGTTCGTACTAAAGCAATCATGCGAAACAGTGGTACCACCACCTAATGCTTGAATTCTACTAATTTTTGGAATATGTGGGTAAATTGGTAAATTAGCAACAAACTAGTGATGTACAAAAATATAAGAGTTAAAATTCTCTCTCTTCCTCCCATCTTTTTCACATCATCACATGCCCTCACCCCATTAAATTTCCCTGGGAGGATTAAAACAAAATTTGTTGGACTTAGGGTGCCCCTCTGTATCCCTCTTTCTATTTTCTGGCTCTCCAAGGTTCTACTTTAGATTTAGCCTTCAAATCAAATCCAACCATTAAATACCACTTGGTCGCCCCCCTTTGTTCTTCTCACCCATATAAAATAACATTTCTAATTTCATCTAGTGCTTGTATTATCTTTTCTCAAAATTTACATGTTCCACTTCTCTGTTCTGTTTCATGGCTGCAACAGCAACTTCAGCACAGGTTTTCAAAGACTACAAGGGCAGCAACAATGGCAAACCTGAAATTACGAGGCAGGAAATTCAGGACGCCATAGCCAAAGCTGTGGAGCTAAGAGCTCTTCATGCGGCTTTAATGCGAGGAGGTAGCCCAGCCAATGCTAGATTCCCATCCCCTTCCCCTGCTTCGCGCCCTGTTTCTCACTTCTCTGCTCAAGATTACCCTGTTTTCACTCCTGTGAGTATTGTGATTTTTTTTTCTTGAATTTTGGCTTGCAAGTTTGTGATTTTACTTCTTTTGATGAATTGGGTATCCTGAAATATGCCCAATTTGTATCAAAGCAGCTATTTTTGTTCGTAGAAACTAGGAACAGAGTACTGTTGCTGGATTATGTTTGAATTGACTGTTCCTGTTGATCATGATAAGGACCAAATTTAAGATACTTGAATTTGTGGAATATGCAAGTATTTGTGTTGTTCCCCTTTCCCTTTGAATGCTGTTATTTATTGCAATTGAGAGAATTATGAAACTGCTGCTTTCTTTATAGGTGGTTAGGTAGATGTCATTATTATTGCGGTTACATCCTTAATCGTTGCTCCTCTTTTTTCTCATTTAATCTTCGAGGAAAGGCCGACCATGAATGAGAGAGGTTTGACTTTTTTGAACATTTTAGGATTTTTGCTTTAATAAATTTTGTGTCATGAAACTCTTAAGGTTCATTAAGTCAACTGAACTGAATCCCGAGGCAAATTCTGCAAACATTTATTATCTGACTGATTCTTTAATTTGAAGAATAGTTTAATGTTTTTTTTTTTTTTTATCACTTTTCATTATTTTCAGTTTCTACCAATTTTTGTGGCTGCAACTGCAAGTTTCCCCCCTCCCCTTTTAATTTTATTTTTCCTTTTTCAAATTTGATGATAATTATAAGTTTCTAAATGTGAGAATTATTGACAGAGCTATGAAGATGAGCCAGTGGTGGGGTACAATCAAAGCTCCATGAAAAGCCTATCAGTATCAGAAAGTTGGGATGGGAGTGTGCTAGAAGGAGGAAACAGCATAGAAACCATTGTAGCAGATTACAAGGATAAATCAAGTTCAAGAAAGGGACTATATGCTGGTCTTGCCAACCTTGAATCTCACATATGCCCCACTGATGATACCAAATCTGTAACTGGTTCTAGTGCAAATCAAATTTCTGTTCTTCAAACATCACCTGCAAATGACTACTTCAAGTGTAGGAGGAGAAACAGTTTGGAGGATTTCAAGTCCATATCCTCATGCAACAAATGTAACCCTGCCACCTTAACCAGTGAATATGAGAATGCAAGGAACAGCAAGAGCTCCAACATTGTTGTCCCGGTCATGGATTCCCACTCATCTCTTCAATCCCAACCCAAAAGCAAGGGGGTTATTTCTTGGTTGTTTCCTAGGTTAAAGAAAAAGCACAAGAATGAGAATTCCCCTAGTAGAGCAGAATCTGAGGATGTTTCTCAGGTTCTTAAGGACTTGGGAATAATGTCAATTGAGACATTGAAGAAGGAGCTGGTGGAAGCAAACATGAACCGAGATGTGGCCTTAATGGAAGTTTCTGAGATGAGGAACTCATTGGGGGATCTGAAACAGAAGATGGAGTACTTGGAGAGTTACTGTGAAGAACTGAAAAAAGCTTTGAAGCAAGCCATGCAGACAAGGGATTCTCAAATTTGTGACCAACTAAGTAGTCTTACTCAGAGAGGGAAATCATTTGAAGGGAATGGAGAAAACTTGATGCCTGTGAGTGAGGAAGTAATGGTAGAGGGATTCTTGCAGATAGTGTCAGAGTCCAGATTATCAGTGAAGCAGTTCTGTAAGACCCTTATAAACCACATTGAAGAAACTGATCATTCTTTGACAGAAAATTTGAACTTGCTTCTCCAACCATATAAGCTGTCTCTGAATTCCAAGTACTCAAAGGCAGTTCTATACCATTTTGAAGCTTTTATAAACCAGTCTCTCTACCAAGACTTTGAGAATGGTGTTTTCCAAAAGAACGGTTGCTCAAAATTCCTTGACCCACAGCAGGATCGTCAAGCACAGTTCTCCTCGTTCGTTGCCCTTAGGAATTTGAGCTGGAATGAGGTACTGAGAAAGGGAACAAAATATTACAGTGAAGAGTTTAGCAAGTTCTGTGACCAGAAAATGAGTTGTATCAACACTAGTCTAAAATGGACAAGACCTTGGCCAGAACAGCTCCTTCAAGCTTTCTTTGTGGCAGCAAAATGCATGTGGCTGCTACATTTGCTTGCCTTTTCTTTCAACCCTCCGTTGGGAATTTTAAGGGTTGAAGAGAGTAAAACCTTTGATCCTCGCTACATGGAAGATATGTGTACGAGGTCACAAGGTCCAAGCAGAGTTAAGATCATGGTCATGCCGGGGTTTTATGTTCAGGATAGGGTCTTGAGGTGTAAAGTTCTTTGCAGGTACAAGTCTACAGCCTAAGTAAGAGTTGGAATAAGTTTTATTATGTGTACACTTTCTTTTACTTTAGACTCACTCATCTTAAGTCTGTAACTAGCCAAACGTATGTGACAATTAATAATAATTCAAAGTGATTTAATCTGTTGCATGTTCAATTATCAGTGCTTGTCATTGAATAGACAAAGATTCAGAAATGCAGTGGATTGTTGTTAGATAAAATTGTGCTCGTCAAAATAAAATAAATTTCTCCATAAACTAAAACTATCTTATCCATAAATTAAGAAGAAGCTTTCAGACAAGTATGAGAAAATCTATACAAAATATTTTAAGTTAGTTTTTGAAAAAAAAAAACTTTTTTTTTTCTGGCAGTGTTGATATATAAATTTAGGCAAACAAATTATAAAAAAACAAATGTTTTCATCTCTTGCTTAATTTACTAATCACTGGATGTTAGTATCATAGTACGCTCTTGCTTAATTTACCAACTACGGATACAGACGAGTGCTTCTTAATAACTGGTGTGTTATGAGGAAATATTTTTCCTAATTACTAACCAGATATTGTGAAAGAAACCCGATGTTTTAGAAGCAAATAGTAACAATTGTTGATGTTGAAGGGAACGTACCACCAATTCATGAGATCAAAACGGCCCCCTAGTAAAAACAACCTTGCCAGATGAAACTTTGCTACGCATGTGGAGGCTTGAATACGTTAGTATGATTAACTGATTTTAGTACAAATACAAATATAGTACTTTAATTCCAGAAAATAGAGTTTACTGTTTGGGACTGCGTTTCGCAACCCTGTATGATCGGTAATTAAATGGCATGAGTTTTGGAATCAAAATCACAAACCTTTATCAGTAACTAAAGGGCGTGCCAAAAATGAAGTTAATGGTAGAAAATTATAGTGTCACTGAGACATAAAATAACCTGACACATATATTACCAACGTTACTTAGAACATGCTCAGTTCTCCGTTAAGAAAGAATGAAATATAAAGTAAACATCAAGATGAAGATGATTGGATATGGCATTAGGATGCATCCGAACTTTCAGCCTCACTCCACCAAAAGCTAACAGAAAAACTGGTAGTCAAAGACCGCACATAGTGCCACCATTTTGGCGGGATATATAGCATTTCGCCTTCCTCTAAAATACAGTCTACAAATTCCAACTCTTGCACCTTACGAAACTTCTTTTCATCCATATCATCTAAATCAACCTTCAGACAAAAAAGAAAAGAAATTCTAATGAACCGTATGAATGAAATTAGGAAAGCTAAACCAGAATCAACACCCCCTATAATGTTTCCACTTCGCAACATAGCAAATTCATAAACCTATCACATATTGTACAAGTAAACTGCAAAAAAATTGTTCTTTATACTACAATCATATTCTTCTGAATTCTACTTCTGTCGGCAGCTAGTCTAGACAATAATAAGCATTACATTTGCCACTTAGATGGGATGCAATCACAACGTTATGCTTCCAAGCAAAAGACACAAGTGAATAGCACAAGTTGTTCAATCAAACAGTTCAAAAACTAATTACCTGGCTGGAATTGTGGAGCATGGTACCAGAGTGAGGGAAAAGTTCCTCAGACAAAGATGATGAGTAAAGCCTAATGTATTTTTTTCCAACAACCTGGAAGTATGAAAATTATTTCAGTCCAATAGATTATTCCATGGTGCACAATAATCCTTTGCGTTATACGGCAATGACTAGTGTGATATAATAATATAGGCAATTTTCTGCAACAATAGTGTAAGATAAGCAGCATCTTCTAGACAATTTTAAATAACAAGAATATAATATAAACTACAATGTCATCCACATATATTAAATGACTCCCTTAAAATAACCCATAGTATATGAAGTCCGAACTTCATATTTTGTCTATAGCTTGAATAACATCAACTATGCCATGCCAGCTATTGGCTTGGTAATAGTACTGCAAAAAGTTGGAGTCACAGTACCTCCATTATCTCAGCAATAATTACTTGGTGTACATATGCTCAAAAGATGAGGGTCATAACTAACAGCTAGTGGTACATAAAATGAATTGTGTGTGTGTGGTTGGGGGGTTGATTGAGGTTGTAAAAGACAGCTATGTTCTGTACAGCTGAGTTACCTGAGCTAGTATGTTATGATGTGGATCATGGTGCAATGGTGTTACTGTTCCTGCTGGGCCAAACCAAGCATTGAGAGAACGTAGCTCCCCTCCACCAGCAAAACAATAGTCAGGAATAAAGATATCTTTCCGAAGCTCATTTATCTGCCATTTCAATAATGTCAGTCACCAAAAGCAGTACCAGTCTTGCACTTGCACGCTAAAAATGAAAAAGTTGATTTGGAGAAAACATAAGTCTAAATTGTAAATAACCTGATCAAATAATGGATGCTGAGCAAGATATGTAGGACCACCAGGAGAACAGCTATCAGACTTTATCCGCTGAAGAAACTCTGAAAATGTAATTAGCTCTTGCTTCCACTCAGTACATAAATAGTTTTTCCCAACCTGAAAAGAATGCTGCATTACCCCCTTTTGCAATATTTATCTAAAAATTAAATGTGTATATATATATATATATATATATATATATATATATATATATACAGTACTACAAAAACCCACTCCACCCTGTTCTCCCTATGTGCGTATGGGTTTCCTGTATACTGCTAAATAACTTCCAACAGCCTTGCCATGACAGAAAAAGTCTACATGAGGTAAATGCAACATAAATACAAATGGTACTACTAGATGTAAGTTATAATTTATCTGCGAATCCAGCAGCTACTACACATATATTCCCCAGGAGTGTGATTTAAGTCACAGTTTGGTAATTATTAATTAATGTTAGATAAGTTTTAACTTTTATAACACAAATAATGATAAAAAACCATCAACCAGCCATCAACTTTCTCTCAGTGGAAAGAATAAAATAAAACAAACACATCCAATCTCTCTACATTTGCTCCTCAGAGAAGAGCAGGTGCCTTCCTTTACAATCACAGAATTATCAATCAACCAGAGGAATTACTACCTCAACTGGAACGGTGCGGTCACCGGCAACTCTCAGCAAGTAATCTTCGTCATTCCATCTCGTCTTGGCTGGCCAGTGAGCCATACAATCGCTGATAATAACCGGGCAGCCAGAGAGATAATGATCCTTCAGGAATTTCTCCAATGACAGCGCCGATTTCTTCACCACAAGCTTCGTAGAAAGAGACTTCACAGGTAAAAGTTGGAGCACCTACAGTGTACAAAACTATAACATAAACGTTAGAGCAAAATCAAATGCAGCCATAACGCAAATCAATAAATCTCCAAATTATCAATCTCATAACATCCTCAACACTAACATGAATAAATTTAGTTACTTACTGAAACTTCACGATTGAGATTTCGTAAATGCTGATTTAAAAACGATGATAAACGAAAACAAAGAGGAATGGACCTCACCTCAGCTATATCAAATCTGCGATCGACGAGTCGGTGCTCGGAGTTCCCCAAATCAGAAACCCTAACGGTCTTCCTCGTTTGTTCCGACACTTTCGCGACGGCGGAGTCCAAATCCTTGCGGAGGAGCGCGCCTCCCATGATGATTCCCAAATCCAAAACCCTAAGCGCGTCTCTGAACTCGCCGTTGCCGTAGTGTTGGCGCGCCACGTGGAGGCACGCCATGGAGTAGGCGTCGCGCCACACCGGCAGCACGGAGTGCCACGGCCCCGAGTGCAGCTGCTCCCAGGCCATCTCCCGCGCGGCCTCCGCCGCGCGAATGTCGCCGCCGGCCGCCAGCGTCGCCATGCTTACGTACGCGTACCCACCGTGCTCGGATATCGCGTGGAGCAGCGCCGCGGACTCCCGGTCCAGCGTCGGCGTGTCAAAGCCGCGAGAGGGAGCGTCGCCTCCGGATGCGCTGGTCATCGACATTGCTGCGGCGGCGCAGTAGGGAGAACTCCGGCGACTCAACTAAAAAAGAGTGAAGCTATGAAAAAGTGCTTGATATTTGAAGCACACTTAAGAATTTAGATATTTATAAGTATCTTAATCTTATGTAAATAATCATTGCAAATCAATCGGTATGTATATTAGGTAGTGGAGAGATATTTTTCTCTTTCCCTTTGCACACGGGATATTCAGATATTTTTGTCTTTCTTTTTTGATATTTTTTTGTCTCCACTTTGTAGCGTTTTCGTGTTTTTGCTTTTATTTTATTTTTCTTCATACGCCACGTGTCCACTTCTACGTTTTTAAACGTACAGGCTCCTATGAAGCCACGTTTTATAACAAGACCTCACAAATATTTGGAAATTACTAGGATTTTAAATGAAGTGAAGCCACGTTTATGAGCAAAAAGTCACAAAAAATTGAAAATTATGCTTTTAAATAAAGTGAACTTCAACAAAAAAAAAAAAAGTTTTTTCATAAGGGTAGGATGGATTAATAAGGTTATATATCGTGATATATGTCATAATTTCTTAATCGTATCAATAAAAACAATTTAATCACACTTGTTAACACTTTTCACCGTAATAATTTTTTCACGGTAAATATAGCTTTGATTGTAATGAGTATTAGACCATATTCATAGTTTTTATTCTATGAGTTGCTGTACAAGATAAATTGATTGCTAGGAATAAAAGATATTTTGGATCTAGAAGTAGAACTACGGATATTTGAATGTTACACTACACGTTCGTCTAATCAAATATCACAAAGAGATTATTGTGTCTCCTTTCAGTTTCTTATTCTGTGGATGGATGTGATTTAACTGGTAGGTTGAGTGTGCCTTTTCTGATACTAATTGGATGAAATCGGCAACTTTTCTCGCACCAGTTCACTTCAGAAGTAGCAACATGTTTTTCAAACAGCATTTATTTTGTATCAAATAAAATTTCCCCAAACCAATATCCACTGGAAAATTGCTGGACTAATAGTGGCTAACCCTTAAAATCGTACCAATTTGCATTGTTTCCTGCAAAGTGTAAACGGCCACAAATGATTTCCAGTAGTGTTGTTTTGTCTTCTTTGAGAATAAGGGCAAAAAGCAACTACCAATAACGCTTCCAACACCACTAATCAACACTACTTGCTAAAAATATTATACTAATATAGAGTTTTCTTTCACAATATAAACGATATGATGAACAGAATGGAAAACAAAATACCGATCCCAAGTATATATAATCATTTCTGGTTAATTATGTACAAAAGTAAGCACATTGCAGCAGAAGATATATATGGCCCGTGAATTACAAAACCGTAAGCACTGATATGAGATATAGAACCATTAATGGAAATAAATATATCTGCTAGCAGCTGCAGCAG
Organism: Amphicarpaea edgeworthii; assembly: GCA_014843725.1. Taxonomy (NCBI): domain Eukaryota; kingdom Viridiplantae; phylum Streptophyta; class Magnoliopsida; order Fabales; family Fabaceae; genus Amphicarpaea; species Amphicarpaea edgeworthii. The sequence continues at coordinate 18,333,192 of CM026327.1, read as the reverse complement.
GGGAATATACATGATGTTGAGAATAGTGGAATTAATGAGGGTCCTTTGTTAAAGCATGAACCTACTACACTGACACTAACATATAGGAAGGAAATTCAATGGCCTATAGGGTGGTTGTTGTGATGAAGAGGGTCAGGTCCTGTTGGGACTTCTCTTGCCGAGTCTTCTACTATGCCACCTTCATTCCCAAATCTTGCAACCTATGAGTAAAAAAACCCTATATATAACCAAAAGAAAATATCGACCCAGATATATAACATGTAGCGATTTTATTTATACCTCTATGTTTGTTTCTGTGGACACCCTTATTCCTTCCATGTTTGTTCGATGTATACGACCTGTTTATAATTTATATATCAAGAAATGGTTTTTACTACAACATTTAAAATACAACGAAAATAACATGGAGGAAACAAAGAGTGATTTTGTTGAACTCACTTGAAGCAGAGGATTGAACAAATGGCAGTGAAACAACGAGAATGAAGACAACAACAAAGTTTAGAGCTTTTGTGTTGGCCATTGTGTTATAGAGCAGAGATAGAAGCGGCACAAAGAAGAGAGGAATGGCATAAAGAACGTCCCTTTGTCTTATTCTATTTTTCTCTCTCTCTCTCTCTTGAAGCTTTTTTTTTTTTTTTTTCTTTCCCCCCTTCTTAATTCCTGGCCTGAAACGAGGAGAATGATGGGTAAGAAATGGCAAAATTAATTACTGTGGGTTTTCAGTTTTGCAATGAGATTTGACAGTATGAACCTCTTGTGTGGTATTGTAAGAACTACAAGGGAAGATATTTAAGATAAGCGTTAAAGAGAAAAAGATAGTAGGGGGCAAAGTTGGGATGAAGATGAAGGGACAGTGACAACGTGACGCAGATGGACGGACACTACATACTATTCCGAGGTTACGTTTGACGGTCTGACACGTGTCACGTAGACATCCTTATTGTTGGGATGTCGGCGGCGTCAGTGATCAAACACGTGGCCCTTCATCATTGGTAGGAAGCGGAAGAAAAACCGCGTAAAGATGGTCCACCTCTAATCAATAATCATATTGTGTGGGCCAACTTCGTCATACCACACTGCTGCCATGCCAATGCCCATTCATTGCCACCAGAGGTTCCCATATCTTTTTTTTTTTTTTTAACAAAATTAAGATGACAAAAATGTTAGTTTTAAGATTTAAACAAACTACTAATGTTAACTACTAAACTGTAAATCATGTGAGCATTTTAAATATAAAGTCAATTAATCGGGTTGTTTCATTGTTTGGGACTTGTTGTAAATGAAACCTAGACTCATACTAAAAGACCATTTCTATAATGATAAGGTTCTTATTTGATTCATTCAATCAACTTTGTTTGTTTCAATGTGCTTATCATTGGCCCACGACCACAAGTATGCAAAGCAGACACAAACCAAGAAAATGGAACCCATATGTTTGAAGATTGGCCAAACCCAACTCGCCAAAAATGTAGGCAAATACAAATTGGGCCCATGATTAGATCAATTTATCCCAACCACATCCCGAGAACTAATTCTCATTTATCTGTCAAACGAGTCTTGAGATCAAAGTTTAGTGTTTTCGTGTAAATGTAAGGTAGTTTAAGTTGATTTGTTAGTTTCGGCAATAATTATTTTGCAATGCATGTTCAAATATTGTGTTTATTGGTTTTCTGTTTTTACTCCGGTGTACATAATGCTTTCTTCTGCATGCTTGTTAAGTATTTATTTATTCTCTTAATGAGTATACAGTGAGAATGTCACTGAATGATGTACATTATTTAATTATACAAGATCCTAAATGTAAGTCATAATGACTCAGCTTTTGCTCAAATGATCAGTTACCACTATTTTTCAGCTTGATCTAATGATTTCTTCCTTCATGGCAAGTGACAAAGCACTAAGATTGCCCTCACTCTCAATCTGCACACCTGGCATGGCCACAGCTCTACTCCCTACAAACCCATCTTCTCCTATTTTGATCTCTTCAAACTTCACCATCCCTCCTTCCCCTTCATACACATGTCCAAAGAGCAAAGCTTCTCTTCCTACACAGCCCCCTCTCTCAATCTTCACCATTTCAGGGTTCAATAAGGCTCCCATGCTGCTATCCACATAAACTGCATGTTCCATATCCACATCTGCACCCATCAACTTCATCCACAGAACAAACCAAAATGATCCACTTGTCATGTCCATAAAATAGTCTCCAACTAAGGTTCTAATGGCCTGCCATGTGCTGTCCAATGTTATCCTTTGACTCCATATAGGAACTTCTTCACCTGCTTTCTTCCTTCCTACAAGAATCCATTTGGCTATCACACATGCCATTGCGGCTAAGGCTCCTGAGTGAATCCAAAACAAGGGAAGCAACCAATATAGTGGAAGATTCTTGGCACTCTTTAGGTAAACAACACAGTTCAATGGAGCAAAAATGGCTATACCCAACACCATATGAGGTAACACTGTTTGTAGCAGTGGCTGAGTGAAGAGTGCTGAGAATGTCTGATACCATGTTCTGGTCAAGGTCACTTTCTGTGAGTCATTTTTGTGCAATGCTGCAGCCAAATTACCAACTCTTTTTGTGCTTACCATGTCCTCCTTCGTCTCTTCTATCCCTTCATCATAAGCATTCTTCCTTATGACAACTTGGGACTGTGATCCAATGTAGACACCACCCTCTTGGAGTGTAGAATTCATTGGAGCAACAGAAAGTGCACCAAGAATCACATTCTTTTGGACTAGAGAACCAGGGAGGATTAGACTTTGACTCCCGGTAACTGAATTGTCCTGTACCTCAATTTTTCCACTAACATATCCACCTGAAGAATGAAAACCTGTAATTATACGGCTAAAATCTCCAAGATGGACACCCTCACCAATTGACATTAACTCTGGATATGAAACGGGGTTGATGGCTCTAATGGAACAATGCTTGCCAATTTTTGCACCCAAAAGGCGTAGATATATGCAGAAGGCTTCTGTTCCAGAGAGAAGCTTTGCACATCTAAGGTGGCAGGAAGTTGCCATTAGACATCGAAGCCGGGTTCTGAATTGGGTTTGCTTTTGACTAGTTTTGAGGAGACGAGTAAAAGCAGCGGTGAGAATGATGAGTATGAAACCATGAAGCAAATAGGCGCTGGTAAATGAAATGGAAAAGGTGATGGGGTTTGATGAGACTTCAGAAAACATGGTAGCATATGCAATGATTGTAAACGGGATCCAATGAAAGGCACCACATATGCAAACAAAGGTGAAGTGTTGGGGTGATGTAGGTTGCTTGGAGAACCAAATGTATAAGAAGTAGGCAATGACCGCAGCAAGGGAGCTGAGAAAGCCAACAAGATAGATTCCCATGAAGTGGTTTATAGTATCATTTTGAGTTTTGATGGTAATGGGTAGTTCTGCATTCTGAAATAAAATTGGAAAGGTATTAGTTAATAGTTCTAGCTTCGATTGTTGTATGTATTTGATTTATATTGTAGATATAGACATACATGACCATGATTCTCAGCTCCCCCCAAAATTTGAGAAATATGCTATAAATTCCTAAACTTCAAAACCAAATGCTCAGACAATACTTGACCAGAAAGACAACGTGACTACAGGAGTTATTTATGTGAAGTGATGAAATTTAGAGCAGCAAAGGATGAAAATGCCCCCACTGGTAAATAATAATAGCAGTATAATGGAACCTCAAAATTAAACAAACTACACTGTGTACGTGTGGAGAGAGAGTGAGAATGTCAGATATGAAAAAATAAACTAAAAATTTAAAATATATGTTCAGAATATATAAAAAAAAATTGTTAGCATTGCCTACTTGTACATAACATACCTTATTATCATTATTATTAAGCTTTGAAGGTTTGAACACATGTTGGTCTTGTCCAACCTTTTGTAGGGCCTGTACCTCAGCACCTTCTCCAATAACACTGCCTTTTTGGATTACAGCATAAGGTCCAATGGAAGAATATTTTCCAATCCTAATGGGATGGAAACTTAAAATTCCATTCTTTACCTCGTGGCTTTGAACCAAAACACCTTCAGCAATGGCAACTTCATCTCCAATTGACACCAAAGATGGGTCTGTGATGTCAACTGTATCAAGTAAAACTGAGGATCCAATCCTTGCCCCCAGCATCTCAAACCAGTAATTCAGAAACACTGTTCCTCTGAGGTGTATCGCCAGAACTTTAGAAGATATTTCTTGGGCCTTATATAGTGCCCACCACTTGACAAAATCCATTGAGTAGATGGAGATTTCAGAGGTAAGGGCATAGTTTGGCCCCAAGAAAGAGCTTCCAAATAAAGAAATGCAAATGCAAGTAGAAGCAATGCAAAGAATCCAAGCAAGAGGTGCAAAAGTCAGGGAAATTAAGTAATTTAACCAGGGAAATCCATCTATCCATTTACTAGCACTTGGGATGAAATTTAGATAAGTAGTAATGGATAGATATGCAGGAGATACCAGCATGATAGAAACATAAATGAGTGCTAGGAGTTGAAGTACACGGATACCATATTGGCGAGACTTGGATACCTCCACAATCAATTCAGTAGAATCATTCTCAGCTTCTGTAACATTGGATGGATTGCTTGAAAGAGGAGGCTGAGACTTTGATAGAAGTTCCTCAGAGAAGTTAGCCAATTCTAGAATGCAGGATGCAGTGAAAACATCTATAGCTGCAACTGGAGTTCCTAAGAAATCTGAGATTTTTTTAGTTGCTTTAACCACACCAATTGAGTCAATTCCATAGGATGTCAGGTTGTCTGTGACTGAGATGTTGTTGACTGGGATTCCAGTCTGCTCAGAAATAAGCCCTTTCAAGAACTCTACAATTTCATTCTTACTGATCCTTTTCCTAGGAGCAAGTTTACTTCTTACTTGCTTTGGCCCTGGTGTTTTTTCTTCTCCCCACGTCCCCATAGTGAATGACCTTAACAAAGACTTCTTTGTCAAAAGAGGTTTTGAACCCTGTGGTACCAAGTTCAGTGTTTCATTTGTGAACTGTTTGACACATTCAAATCTCTTGATTTTTCCTGATGTTGTTTTGCTGATGGTTCTAGGCTTGACCAACTTGACAGAAGCAACACTGACTCCATGTTCTTCTACCACGCGAGTCTTAATTTTCTCAATCAAATCTTTGCTGACTGGCTTTCCATCCCTTACTTCTGCAATCACAACCAAGCCAACCTGATCAGAGCCATCTGGAATGGAAATCCCCTTTGCTGATAAAATTTCCTCAGGGACTCCAATGACAGCACAACAACCAGGACGAAGAAATTCAGATGAAGTCTCAACTGTCTTTTCAACATCTGCTGAGTAAATATTTCTTCCAGCAACAATGATAAGATCCTTGATTCTTCCTGTGATGAATAGCTTCTGATCTATTATTCGTCCCAAGTCTCCAGTTCTTGTGTAGCTACGTCCAGGATGATTATAAAGTTCATTCCTGAATGTTTTTTGACTCAATTCTTCCCTTCCCCAGTATCCTATACCTGCACTTGGACTACTAATCCAGATTTCTCCCTCCTTTCCATCTTCCTGAAGCTCTTCACAAGTCTCTGGATCAACTATTCTAATGTCAACCTCCGCATCCTCGTGATTAACATATCCACAACAAATTCTTCCCTGCCAATCTACAATGATTGGCTTACCATCTCCAAATGCACAGCTGACAAACACACAATTTTCTGCTAAGCCATATCCAGGAGCCATCACCTTTTCAGATAAGCCAAAAGGACCGGTTAGCTCCATAAATCTTTTCATGGTCTTCTGTCTCACTGGTTCAGCAGCAACCATAAGAAAAGTCAAGGATGAAAGGTCTAAATTCAGAAGCTTATCCTTGTTGGACTCCAATCTTCGAATCAGTAACTCAAAGGCGAAGTTGGGGCCGGCACTATGAGTTGCTTGATACTTGCTAATAGTTTCAAGCCACAAGAGTGGTTTCTTGATAAATGTCATTGGTGAAAATAAAACTGCAGATCCACCACTAACAAGAGATGTAAAAAGTCCCCCAATCAGCCCCATGTCATGATACTGAGGAAGCCAGCTTACCAGGATTGTCCTTGAGGTGCTTTTGTATCTTGTTCGCATCAACTTTACATTGTGAATTAGCCCACCATGAGTGATCATGACTCCTTTAGCATCACTAGTTGAACCTGAGGTAAATTGCAAGAAACATATATCATCTGGCTGAGGTTCACATTGTTTGTCAAGATGTTCCAAAACCATACTTTTGGAGTTCTTGACCCATGTACAAGTGTGCAACCATGGAAGATTCGGCCACCGAGCTGAGGATTTCCCATTTTTTCCAGTTAATGAGATTAAATTTTTCAAAGAACCTGCACGGACTGCTGAGTGATAAGCCACAGTTGATAAAATTGCCACAATGCTACATGACTTGGCAATATTTTCAATTTGAATTAGTGCTTGTCCATTTCTTTGCATGGGATCTGGAGGAAGAATGGGGACTGGTATGACTTTAGCTCTTAGGCATCCAAAGAAGGCATCAATAAAATCCAAACCAGGGACATAGATCAGAAGAACCTTGTCACCTGGCTTGATAACTGGCTTTTGGCTTGTTAGGAGCTTATGAGCAATGCAAGAAGAATTAAAATATAGTTCTCCATAGGTTTTTTGGCATGCTGGAGTCCCTTCTTCGTTAATCCAAGTATAAAGAGTCATGTTTTGAGTGATGGGATGAGTTCCCCAGTGCTTTAAGTAGCTATTCAAAGTAGGCAAATTAGGAAATTGCACTTCTGGCAATTCACCTAATTCTCTAGGATTATTTTTCTGGCACTCAGCTTGCAAGGGAAACAAATTCTGCATAAAAAGTGCCTCTATTAAATGTAGGTCTATTTGTAAAACATGACTATCCAAAATCAATAAAAGTCAGGCTTTTTTAATCAATGAGGTGTCAAAATATACACAGTTGACAAGTTACCTTGGTGTAAGGAAATATTGGAAAATCATTCCTGTTTGCAAAGTTCTTGCAGATCAAAGCCATGGCATAGGATGAATTTCTCTCTGTGAGCTCAAACGCCATAAGTCCACCTACATAATAAGTATTCCTTGAACCTTGAAGCTCTGATTCCAACTTTTCATAAAACCCATCTTTCATATCTGCATTAAAGCTTAAAAATTTAGACTCATTACTTGGCAAAGAATAATGGATTTTATTTAAAAAACAAATGAAATACCTTGGCTGCCAACATGAGGAAAATACATAAAGCGGCGTTGAAGAATGACATTCTCAACCTCTCCCCCAATGGCTTCTATTGTCTTGATTGCAAGCTTGGTGACTGTTGGTCCCTTAATATCAAGAGAGTTTCCATAGGACCAGAATAAGAAAATATTAGTGTCAGCATAAAATCTCTGCATTGCAACTGGATGTCCAATTGTGCTAGGATCTTCCACATATTCACTAAAATAATAAAATCCAACTGGCAAATGTTCTAGCCCTTTAATCTTTAAAACAGTGGTGTAGTAGTCATTTGTCTCTACTTTGCTGAACAAATCCTTTTCAAGGTCACTTGCATCTATTACTTCTGTTTCACACTCTGTCACAAGACTTGTTTAATCAGGTTTCAATCTGGAGAAAACAAAAATAACTTTACATAAATATGGACCAGTAAGAATTCTACATACCTAAGCAAGTTGAAGGCAATAATGTTCTGTAAGTTCTTCCATATTTTAATGGAAATGAGCCAGAGATTATGATCTTATCAAATTCCAAAGTTTCAACTTGATTTAAGCTCTTGACATTAACAGTAACACCATCAGAGTTCCGCCTGATTGCCAACACTTCAGTGCTACAGTGAAGTTTTAAAGGAAGCGATTTAACAATCTTCTGCCAAAGACTAGTATATCCTTCTTTAAATCGTCGAATTTTTCCAGCCATGGATGTTCTGGTAAATTCATGAAGGTAGGCATAAGGCATGTCTTGAATAAATCCATATCCTGAAGCAGTGTAACCATAAGCTACAGATTTAGGAACAGATTTGAGTCCACGATGCTCAAGATATTCTGGAGTTAAGTCTGAAGCAATGTCACTAACAGCATGGACCCCGATACGACCGCAATTCTTCACCTTTTCCTGTCAATAGCACTAGGAGAATTAACCACATACAAATTTGAAGTCATAGAACAATGGAAAAACAAGTAGAGAGCTAAAACTAACTTGAATTTCCAATGTAAGTGACATAACAGATACATAATCATCAGCAACTTTAATATCTTGATATTCTCCAGAGGAAGGGTCAATAACAGAAAGCTTGTGAGAGTTCAATTCTTCTAGTGCAGAACCTGTCTCTCTTGCCAATTGAAAAATGACTGGAGCACTGCTTGCTGCAAGAACTTGTCCACCCAGATCATAAACTTTTCCTGCATAGACACTTGCATGTAGTCAAAACCTATTGTCAATTGAATTAGTTAAGAGCAAAGTTATCAGATCGGGATTTGAAACATGAATTGCGCAGATAACTTTTTAATCATGAATTCTAGTTTGTGTTGAATTGTGAGATTCATAGACAATGAAAAATTACTTCAAACCTATCATATAGATTATGTATGTAGAGTTCATTGTAAAAAAATTAAACTAGAAATAGATAAAACAACTTAACCAGAAGTCTTATAAAACAAAATTATTAGTTATATTGGGATTTATGAAGCCTTTATTTTAGAAGAATGGAAGCAAAGCAATTAATTAGCTAAATAGGATACATGCGTTGAATGAGTGAATGACAAATAAAGTAGTGGGATAATCAAATAGGATAAGTACAGAAGTGTTCCTTCAATTCTTTTGCATTTAACAATTTAAGCTTTTATGACTATTCAACTTTTTTCATGAGAATTGGTGATAGAAAAGTAAAAAAAAAATCGTTTAATCATGTGATTCATACTGATAATACGAAATTGCACATATTCATGTATCATAAGATATTAAGTTGTTTAAGATTCATCTATAGGTAGCCAAATTGTATGGAATCATAAGATTTGAATCGTACGTGAATTGTGTAATTGTTAAGAGTGAAATCAAGATATACCTTCAATTTCTACTGATTCACACATGCCACCAACCGTATGATGTTTCTCCAAAACTGTGATATTCTTATAACCAAGCCTGGCTAGTGCATAAGCTGCTGATAAGCCACTTGGACCAGCACCAACTATTCCGATTCTGGTGTTTTCTGGCAAGGAAGGGTGTAACTTGGAGAACTGGTCCTCTATTGATCTTTCTAGATCCATCATGCATGTATGAATTTGATGAAATCAGAAATCTGTGAAACCTGTTGATATCAAGTGACAAGTACACGGTGAAACTATTATCAACTTCAGTAGTACTTATATACATACATCATCTAACTTTCATACCTCAATCACTCAATGCTTTAAGGCTTTCTCGCTAGAAACCAAAATAATGAGTAGTTATGACTTAGCACACAGATGAGATAGTTATACTGATTTAACATGAAGTGGGTTGTCGTGATATGTCATCATAAGTAACATAAAATGCTGTCCAGGTTTATTATCCCCACAATACATGACAGCTAAATATATAGAATTTCGATTAGTGTTTCAGCATTGAGACGTTTGAACATAGTTGCGAGCTAGGTAGAATTTGAAATAGTCTAATGAAGAGCAATTCAAAATTCTAATTTCAAATCTTAAGGATGTTTTAGATATAATATCATTAAATCTAAGTATCCTAATGATTTAAAATTGAGAATTTGAATTGTTCTCCCAATATATATAGTCTTTCAGCAGTTAGAATAGTCTTGGTAGAAAATTAAACTGAATGGCTAAGAAACCCCACTAAACGACAAGAGAAGTTTTCACAAGGTAACAGATATTATGCGCTAAAAATTGAACAAGTTCCAGACGAGTCTGAGCATACTAGCTTGTGTGGTAGAATAGTCTGATAGAATTTAGAATAGAATCTTTCAGCATTTAGAATAGTCTTGGTAGAAAATTAAACTGAATGGCTAAGAACGAAACACCACCAAATGACAAGAGAAGTTTCCACAAGAAACTACTGCTCTTCACCAAACCATGTGTTTCACATATTATATATGGTATGCTGGTAGCTAAATTCAGAAAAAAGACACATTGTTTGCTAGTCTTTTTCAATGATCATTTGACAACAGAAAAACATAGAAACATTTGAGAATTAACATACCTCAGAGGTGAGAAGTATGCAGTTTAATATCAATCTTCTTAAGGACTTGCATGTCAATCAGCTTGGCGCATTGTATGTACGTAGCACTTGCTGTAATTAATTAATTAAATACACTTCCATTGTGAGCACAAAAATGCAAACTAAGACAATATATATATTACATGCATGAAAGAGTACTCAAGTATACACAATGATGGGTGCAAAAATTCAGAATCAGTCTTGTTCACACTGCAAACCATTTTAGTAAAGTACTGACAAAATCAGACATGGCCATGATGGAAACTAGCCACCTTTGGTTGTTCCAAGTGTAAGAGTGTGTGAGAGACCGAAGTGGAAGCTGCGGAACTCATTACTATTAAGTGGTAATATATATACTATAAGTCTATAAATAAGGGTACGTCAAAGCCTTTAAAGAATAGAGATGATAATGATATATTGTTCATCCGGCTTCGATGAGACCCAGAATACCATGCATCGCCATCTGTCAATTAAGGATAAATTCAACATAGAATCAGGAGATATTCCTATTTTGATTCTTCAGCGTCATGCTAATAACAGTAACACCTTTGAAGAATCCATCTGCATGCTAACAATTTCAATTTGAGCTTACTCATCATCCATGTACGTAATAATACTTCTAACTCAACTCGTAACACATTCTTTTAAATATATATATTTTTCACTATCAATTAAAATTAATTAGAAATAACAAAATTTTGTAAATTTTAGTTTTTATTTAACTAGTTTCAATTGTGAAGTTGTAGTTTCTAATAACTAATAATAAAAAGTGGATTAGAAAGAATAAAATAAAAGAGTATGTTTCGTAGTTATATATGACGGGTTCACAAGCAGACACACGAACAAGTTTGAAGTGGGATTATATATGCTTTAAAAGATACTACGAATCTCCGCAGATTGGTTCTTGACTCGGGAGCACGATAGGTTAACTGTTAACAGCGGAACTTCCGATGATTGTTGTTGTTCAAACCACAGTGACAGTGTAGACTATTTTCTCATTTCTAATTTACATTTTCTTAATTGTTCCTTGATTGTTTTTTGGACCGATTCTTTTTTTAATTTTTATTTCCTCCTTTTATACCACGGTGTAGTTAAAAAATGGATCGTTATCAATGGTGTAATTAAGCTTTAATGAACCCTATTGTATGAGTGTTAAATCGAACGAGCTTGAAATTATGTACTCCAAATGTTTGCATCAAATTGACTCTACAAAATTTATAGCACAAACACCTTCTCGACCATCAGATCATTTTTATTTACCGGCATGCTATTGTATAATCCAATTCATACAAGAGATCCGATTTTTTTTTTCCCCTTCAATTCGTTATCATGATGGAAATGACTTTCCAAAATGCTGATGAAAGCTTGTTAGCAAGTCAAATTATATGAATATTATTAGTGTGGTAGCAGGGTCCCGAAATTCGGTGTGACTCAATTCAAATATCGAGCGTGTAATAATGAGTTAGATCCACATTATTATTACCTTTTCATTAAAAAGACATTTCTACGATAAAAGTACAATTTCACGTTAGTTTACTCGCAAAAAACAATGCATGTCGTGTCATTTTGCAAAGATTCGGTGTCGGCACTTGACTGACACAAGTAGGTCTACTATATTCATTGCATTCACAACATGGTTTCTCATGCTTTATTGTTACATGAAGCAAAAGCACTAGGCATATCAGCATATGACCAAGTCTCTATGACTCTCATTACAATATATATATACTAATAGTCTAATGAAATTGAAAGTTGGTGCTAATGAAGAAGATTCACTACAATAACTGAATGCAAATAAACATAACTGTGTTCACAACATGCTGTCTGATCTAGCAGGCAACCTCCTAAAGAAGTTGAGTGGAACTGATGGAAGTTTGTGGCGGAATCTTGGATGTCTTAGCATAAAGAAACCAGTGAGAAGGGAAACAACCTGAAACGGAGTAACATAGAGAACTATAGCAGCAATGAAACAGAATGTCACATAGAGTGTGGTAGCCCTTGGATCTCTCCAGCTTAGCAGGCTCTGGAACCTTTCACCTTGTGTAGCTAAGTCACCTACAACACTTTGGACTCTCCCTGCAATGCTTCTCAAACGATCGTATCTCATCCTAACGATATCAGATGACCGCGAAGTTGGGAATGTATCGAACTCTTCATCTAATTCATCGGGGTGAGCAGCATCAGCATGAGACAGCCTAGTGTCCATGTGTGGAGGGTGTCTAGGCCTCCATCTGAAGTTCCAAATTCCAATCAAGAACAGGTACAAGAAGACTGTGGGGAGTATTAGCTCAGGGTAAAGAACCAATATTATGAAAAGCACATGAATTAGTATGGTGGTGATGGGGTTTTTCCAATTGCATATCTGATCAAACCACCTACCAAAGGCTACCAAGCCACCTAGAACTTTCATTATCCTAAAGAAATTAGCCTTGGTCCTTCTCATGCTCCACATATGTGAATCCACATCAAGCATGTATTCTACAACCTCTTTCCTTAGGGGTGGCTCAGCTCTACTCAACCTCATTGATACAATCTGCATGGCCTGATGCCTCAGACTGTCTAGCTGAACCACAGATAGAGGATGGATGTAGTGCATCTTTGGCAACAAAGGTAAGGAATACATGTACAACATATTGATGAAAGATGAGTTTGTGAACCTCAGAGCCAATTGCAATTCTCCTGTTTTCTTCACACCTGAAGTATGAAGTGCCAAAAGAGGATATGAGTGTGTGTAAACTCTACCAGCTTCAAGTGTAGATAGCCTAATTCTCACCTTCCCTATCCTAGAATCCTTTGATCCACCAGCTTTATCTCCTCCTTGTGTATGACCATTATCAAAGACACCTATGGTAATAACAGTACATGGATCAAACACTTCCCAAGTGTACTGCTCATTCCACTTAGGAGCAAAGCTATCAACAATAGTCCTACTGCGGATCCACTTTTGCCCATATTTTGCAACACAATAAGCATCCGTGGTTCCTCTACCATCTGTTGTCTTCATTGGCATAACCCCTTGTGCACTTATAATCCCCAATTCTAGAATTCCAATGCTAGGCTTCCATAACTGTTTGGCAGTTGGCCTAAGATCACTGCTATAATGAGTTGACTCATCCAACACATGAAACCCACCATCCAAACACACCCTCAAATGTATCCTGCTTGCAAACTTGATCTCCTTCTTCTCCCCATCAACAATCACATGCTTCTCAAGATTGAACCACCTGGTGTTCACAGGCTTATGGTCCAGCCTCCGTTGCACAATCTGCAAAGGGATCACACACCTTCCCAACACTTCATCTTTGTTTGGTCCAAGCCGGTCTTCCACGCTCAGAATCAAGGGCTCCTCAAACGGCTCAGCAGCAACCAACATCAAATCCTCATTCCAGATTGGATTTATGGTCTTACCTTGACACACTCTAGTTCTTAAAAACTGGTTCCCTAGATTAACCTTGACATAAACTTCAGGAAACCGGGTTTTATCAATTGGTACCAAATCCTGTGCCTCAATGACATTGACCCTAACATACCAAAGCTTGGGAGAGAGGTAAACTTTAGACCTTATGTTTGAAACTGATTCAGAACCAACCGTTGCCGCATCAGAATGCCAAGAATCAGGAAAGGCCTCATCTGCTTGAGTTCCCATCCAAACTGCAAGCATTAACTCTCCTTTGCGACCTTCCAATCTGTACCACTGTGGAGCCAATGGACTATCTGGAGGAACACGTTTTGGGATCTCATTAAGATCAAACCACACCCTCCCCACAAAATCATCTGAAAGAACATCCTTATCTTTGACAATAACCTCCAACACCGATGCTTGAATCTGGTCTTTGGAGAAGGCAAAGACCTGGTTCCACTCAGGGTTGGACTTCTTCTCAAAATGCTTGGTGAGTCCCTTGTAGTTTCCAAGCTTCACTTCAACATAGGGGTCGAGACTTCCAGTGACATCTTTTGATGGTAAATCCTTGGCTTTCACCACTCTAACATAGAGGTATTGCATCTGTTCGACAAGGTCATAGGTGCATGATAGCTTGTCTCTTGTTACTGCCCCTGCCCCGATCTTCGGAGAGGTCTCCTTCAATGAAAACTCATGGGAATGTTGTGCTATTGCTGCTGCCTTCTGCATTTTTCTTCTCTAAAGAGAGTTAACACTGAACTGCATGCATCAATTAATCAATTTTCAGTGATCCATCATCAGATCTTGCTCTAAATATAGAAACACAGCAGCAAGATTAAAAGTTCAAGTAAAGAGAAGCCAAAGAAAGAATTTACCTGCTTCTTCAACTACTGCTATCACTGAGATCAGACTCAGAGTGTTGGCAAAATGGAATTATGAACAAGTGATGAAGTGGCGCGTGTGTTCTTTGAACTTTGAAGTTCACGCACATGCAAGCAACACAGGGTGTAGGTGGCTTCCTTCCTCAAGATGCAAGCATTGAAATGTGCACCTATTCAACATAGAAAAGTACTTATCTCACTCCTCGAACATAGTACTATAATCACGTCACGTGGATGGTAAATTTGTTTTAATTATATTTGATCAAGGATTTAATCTTTTAACATTTAATTAATTTCTCACCTAGCTAATACGATCTATATAGAGAGAGACATATTTAATTCATTTTAATTTTAACCTTTTAAAGATTAAGATAGATTTCTCTCAGGTTTTAAACTTTCACATAAGACACTTTTGTCCTTTTTGTGTGTGCTGAAATGATTAACTACAGAATTCAAAAAAGAAAAAATAATAAATCAATTTTTATTTTTATTTTAATTCTTCAATCGTTAGAGTTTAGAGACGACTAACCTAAATGAATTGCGATCTGTGGACAATTGATCTTATGTAATGTTCCCTCACACGCGTAAATCGTAATGCACCCATAACACATGTAAGGTTTAAATTTATTTATTTTTTTGGTGCAAACATGTAAGGTTTAAATTAACACTGTTGTAAAGCTGATAAATAATAATCATTCCTTTATAATTAATTTTTCCTATGGAGACTAATTTTTTTTACTTAACCAACTTTAAAACATGAGCCGAGGGAGATTCTGGTCGGTTGTGGCACTCTGGAGAATGTTTTTCCTTTTGAGAGAGGGTTGGGTTGGTTTAGATAAAAATATTTAAGAGCAGAAAAATGCTACATAATCAAATAACCACAATGTAACGCAGGCAGTCTCAGTTCATTTTTACTTTCCAAAAAATGCTAATAAATAATCCCAAGTTTTTTTCATTAACATGGTACTTAATTAATGTGAGTTATAAGTATTTATTAGTTATTTATTATTTTTAATGAACTTTTAAATTATTTTATTATCAATTATAAATATTTAATATTTTCTCTCTTAGGTTATTTAATATCTCCTCTTATTATATATATAAACTAAAATCTAAAATCAATCACTCAATTTTTATCCACGGATAAGCGACAATGCAATTTTGCATAAAAAGCCCTTTCGGAGTAAATAACATTAGCAAGGTTGTGGATATATAAATTAATATTAATAAGATACGGTTATATGTATTAAAAAATTATTGCATGTGAGTAAGAATTTAAAGTCAAATATCTTTTGTTAAAACGTGAATATATGGATAGATTTTATAGTATCTTACTATTTTGATTGAATTTGAGAAGAAGCAAGGAGAAAAGAACAAAGTAAAGTAGAAAAATGTGTAGATTTCTTTTCTTTTTTTGTTATTTAAATTGAGATGAAACAAATTGAAAATGTTAAGTTTTCTCTTTACACTCAAAATCCATAGAAACAAGGTACCTGATGGATCATGGGTGATTGTTGTTAATTTGTATCTAGCTTCAATGTTAATATGTTAATAATGTTGCTGCAACCCTCTATTGGGGAAGAGAATGTGGTCCAGCTAGCTAGCTGTACTACTGTAAATCTTGAATCTTTGTTTGTGTTTTGTTTGTTTGTGAGGTAAGAGAACAAAAGAGAAATAACAAATGCAATTATACATAGCAAATAAAGTGTGCTGTATTGGTTTGGTTTGGTTTGCAATTTTGCGTGTATATATATATATATATATATATGTTTGGCCTCATCTTTGTGTCCATGACAAACCTTGGGCCAAGTGAGCCCTTTTCAATTCAGGGAAATGACAAACCTTGGGCCAAGTTATTAAGTATATATACCCAATCCAAAGTCAGGTATAGGAGTTTGTCAGGTTAATTTGTTCTAGTAGATTTTTAGAATTATATATATGGTAATACATATTACAACAGACACCCACAATTTTATTTATTCAAACTAGAACTATATTGCTAACATGCATGTCACTAATTGAGGTCATAGATTTAAGTTATGCATGAAATCAATCTCTTATAAGATATATATTTTCGAATCAATTAACCCATTATTGTGTTACACCCATCAGCCTCTTCTTCCATATGCAACATTCTCATCATCCAAAACAAATAATAGCGTTCCCCAGCACTTCCCGTGATATATACACAGGCTTCAAGTCTAATGAAGGATAAATGATGAAACCAAGCATAAAACTACTATGGCATTTTGGGATTTTTTATACTGTTGGTTTTTTAATTACCAATCAAAAAGATTTTTCTTTTATTTTTTCAAATTATTCCTTGATTAATTAAAATTACTTTTATTTTAAATTAAAAATCTTATTAAACATAACTTAAGTTCAGAAGTCTGAACCCTAATCTCCTCGACCGGTAAACCACGTTGAAGTCTGAACCCTAATCAAATAGTAGGTTCACACTAGATTTTCACGTTATAAATTAAGTGAAACAATAGATCCATAACCAAAGCTATTTTATAATTTTTGCATTTTGTTTTTTCAATTGATTTGACGTGATAAATCAAATATCAAATGCACAGCTGCATTTGGATGTTTTTTTTTTCTTTTTTAAGGCTTTTGTGTTCCAGCACATATACAGCTTGGGATGGGAGGGTGCAGTGTATTCTGCCTGCGACTGTAATTAAGCCTTTGTTTTCGTAAGGATAATTATATGGTCACAGAGTTGGAATCCTTGGATTTATGGTGCAGGGGTATGTATATACGATGATCATTGTTGGTTTTTACTATACTTGTTTTCTCTGATGAAGGATCACATGTATTTACGCTAGCTGTAACACTATTTTATAACATCAATCTATTACAAAATACTATTACTCTTTATATGACTTTCGCAATTATATTATAAATGATGGATGATGATGATTGAATAATGGTGTACAGCTATTATCATCTACATTATATAACTTATCTTTTTATAATTTAAAATTAAAAAAATATATTTTAATTAATCAAAGACTCATCATTTTTTTAAGATAATGAGACAGGATTTGATTGGTTAAAAAACCAACAGTACTATCAAATCCTCCAAATTTATACACGGGTGGTGGTTCAGACCTTACTTTCATGTTTCTGTCCCTCATCACCTTTGAAAAATCCGTCGCTAATGTTGTTGCTGTGCATTGTGCACGGTTGTAGCTAGTGTAGTGTGTTGCCCACATGCCACTTCATCAACACACAGCGCATGTTTAATAATTTAACGAGTACTATAGTCTATAATTGAGTTTTATTAAAAAAAAAAAAAACAAAACTGTTTTTGACAGTGTTCTATAATGTTTGGTACATTATAACGGAGAAATTGCCTTTTCATATAACTTTTTATAATGTTTTATTTTACAATAACGAAAAAGGATATACAAAAAGTGGAAAAAAAAAAGTGAAATAACATGTTCAATCAATGTGATGAAAAGAATAAAAAAAATAGTATTATATAAATGATTCAAGAATTTAATTAGAATACAGTGAGAGTATAAATATATTTTATATTGTCATCTAATAATGAAATGCTATATATAATATTTTTTGTATAATTATTATTTTAAAATTTATATTTAAAGTGATTTTAATTGATGGACAAGGTGAAATTTGTTACATTAATAATATATAAAATTTAAACTCATACTATAACTTACTATAACATAAATCTAATTTTTTTAATTAGAATGTATTAAATTATTAATATGTCAGGTAACAACATTATATTAATTTTGTTAAACAATAAAATAATTTTTATAAATCAATATGTTAAATCTATATTCAAACTAATATTTATCAATATCTACTAACATAATTAATTATAAATTATTTATTTTAAATATATTATTATTTTGAAAGCATTTATCTATAAGTCAATTATATATAAATAATATTTGAATTAAATATTATAAAAAAAATATTTTATCACGTTATTAGATGTTACGTGACAATTTTATATTAATTTTACATTAATTATGTTAAATAATAAATAATTTTAAAAAATAAATATGTTAAAATTTTTAATTAATTTGATTATTCAAACTAATATTTATCAATAAGTCATTATATATTAATAGTTATATATTATAAAATAAGATTTTGTTACGGTATCATATTAATTCTACATTAATTATATTGAATAATAAAATAATTTTAATAAATCAATATGTTAAATCTTTAAAACAATTTGAATATTCAAACTAATATTTATCTATATCTACTAATGCTTGTAAATTATTTATCTTCAAATATATTATTATTTTGAAATCATTTATCAATAAGTCAATTATACATAAATAATATTTAAATTAAATATTATAAAGAAGATTTGGTGATGTTGTTAAATGTTACGTGACAATTTTATATTAATTCTACATTAATTATATTAAATAATAAAATAATTTTAACAAATCAATATGTTAAAATTTTTAAATAATTTGATTATTCAAACTAATATTTATCTATAAGTCAATTATATATAAATAATATTTTAATTAATTATCTAAGATTTCGTTTAACTTCTAAAAAAACAATCTTGATTAAATATCATTAAAAAAAATTATCATTTAAAAATTTTAATTAAATACCCCGAAACATTTTCAAAATTTTTTTTTAAAATTTTAAAAAATTTTAATTCAATACTCTCTCAAATCTAAATGATCATTTTTTAATTTATCATTTAATTACTTCATTTTTTTATTTCCAAGTTCTCAAAGTATTCATCTTTTCTTTCTCTATGTTATCATTAATTAGATCACGATTTTTTTTTTCTTTTCTATTCCTTTATATGTTTTTCTTCTTCTTTTTTTCTCCTATATTTTTTCTTTCATTTTTTTCTAATTCATATTTTTTATTCTTTTTTCTTTTTTTCAACAATCACTCCTATATTTTTTCTTTCATTTTTTTCTAATTCATATTTTTTATTCTTTTTTCTTTTTTTCAACAATCACAAATTGTGCATAATATTTTTTCTTCTTTTATTTTTCTTATTGTTTTTTTTTTCGCTTTTTTTCTCCTCAATCTTATGTTTGTTACGTTGACAAAAAAAAAAAAAACAATAATTCTTTTTCTTTTATTTACCTTGGTGCGCGCATCAAATTGAAGCTTCAATTAGTTAGCTTTTACAAAATACAATTAGGTATGCAAAAAAGTTATTTTCTTTTTTCTTCTAATTCTCTTGATCTACGATCCGCCGTCCGTGTGGGTCATTAAATTAGTTAATATATATTACTATATAAACATAATATTGCCTGTTATTTTTATTTTAAATTTAATATATTAAATAACATATACAATTATAAAGCAAGTTAACTATTAAAATATTCAGACATGCATCATTCTCACAATTAATATTTTCTAAATAAACGTTCATACATAGCTAGATTCATACTCGTTTATGAAATAATTTTGATTAAGACTAAATATTAATTAGAATAACCATTTTCTGATTGAATTAAGTTTTATTTTTTTATATCCCACCAAATACACTGTCAGTATTGAATTATAGATATTTTATTCGATTGGTATCACATCTCATCAACGAATTGGTTCATTTCATAATCATGCATCTTAATTGGTACATTCATTTTCCATAATACGGACACTACTAAGACGGATTTTAGCGTGAGAAAAGGTTGTGAAGTTTTTCACGACAAGAAAGTTCTTTCAGCCGTATATAATTAGAATTTAAAATCTATGAATGATGTTTTGTTTTGTTTTCTTTTTCTTTTTCTTTTTTCACTAATTAATCTTTAAAATAACAAACAGCCAAACAAAGAGTGACAATCGTGGATGGACCAGCAAATAATGGAAGGCATGCACATGAAAATCGTGCCAAATTCTCTCCAACACTTATATTCCATATTTAAAATATCTAGACATTTCATAATTTGATTTTTTTTGTATAAATAAATTAAAAAATACCTCGTGCAAATTACATTCAATGATAAAATAAATGATTTGACAAAGACAAAAAGCTAATAATAACTCAACTTACACATACATCAGTTAAATCAATTAAAGCTAAAAAACTCGATGAAAGTAAGTAATTTGACTGTTCATCAGAAAATTAATGGGCATTATTTAATATATTTATAGTTTATTATATATAATATTAATTGCTAGTTGTTATATATAAATATTAACTTAAATAATAATGTTATTTTAATGATGATTTATAAATACTCACCATACTTAATATTGATTGACTGAAATAATTAAAAAAATATCTTTTAATAAGACAACTAATTAAAAAACTATTAAATATTTGATTAAGTTTAGATAATCTTAATTATCATCGAATACAATACAATAGAAAGACATATGATTGTGTTAGAAAAGAAAACATGCTGGGTTATTTTTGTTTTCGAAACTAGGAGTTCAAATATATAGATTTACTTTATAAAAAATCAATATATATTTTATTTGATAATAGTGACAACGAGATTTAAATCTTTAAATGTATGACCTCTTGCAAATTAATAACAACACTCACACAGTGGATAAACATTAAACTGGAAAAAAAAATGACGAGCAGGTTGGGTCTGTAACTTTCCCTCCTCAATTTATATATATCATAATCTGTCTCACTCTCAGCTCACAATAAACAAAGAAGAATAAGAAAAGATACACACAGCAGCAGCAACGATGCTGATGCAACAATTTCATGTATCAAATTCTTGTCTCATAATTCACAAGCCATGCCTCCGTGGCATTACTCACCCATTGAGGCCATCATCATCGTTCCCAAATAACTACCAGAGGAAGAAGCAGAAAAGGGTAAGCACTACTTATGGCACCAAAATCAAAGCTGTGGCGGCTGTGAAAGAAGCTGAAAAGAAATCAGTGAAAGTTAGAGCCACAGTGACTGCTCAGCGAACCGTTGGTGCGCTTTTCAAAGAAATGGCCATAGAGCGAGGCTTAGATGATATCAAGGATTTGTTTGGCCAATCTATTCTCTTGGAGCTCGCTAGCACTGACCTTGACCCCCGTAAGTATACAATGATGTAAAACTTAATTTCATAACACTGTATTTTTGAAAGTAACATTCACTCAATTGAGTTTTGATATTTTAATATTCCATCGTTTTTATTAAATTTTTTTTTTTATCTTTCTCTTTTTATTTAATCATATCATTTATTATATCTATATATTTTTCTTTTTTCTCTTTCAAGATGTAAAATAGTATCAATTGTAAAAATATCTTTATTCATAATAAATTTAAGTTATGTTTGATTTAGTTTTTAAAAAAAGTTTTTAATTTTTAAAAATTATAAAATTTGTTTGGTTAATTAATTTTTAAAAACTATTTTTTATTTTAATTTTTAAAACTAAAAAATTAAAATAATTTTTTTTATTTTACTTTTCTATTTTATTTTTTCATAAAATTCCATATATTTTATTTTTTTATTTTCAAAAATTTTTACATTTTTTACTAATAATTTTACATATAAATTCCACATCTTTTTTACCTAAGTCTTATATCTTTTTCACATATAAATTTCATATCTTTTAAATTTATTTTCTCTAATAATAAAAACTGAAAAATCTTTTAAATACAAAACGAATTTTATCTTTTTAAAAATTATTCTAAAATATAATTTTTAAAATAAAAACCGAAAAATCTTTCAAACAACCCATACCTTCTCGCTAGGTTAAAGATGTCCGTCAACCACACACAATTGTCAACAGTGCATACTATTTACTTGGGTCAGTTATTGTCGATGATCCAACCAAATATAAATTTTAAGGTCAACAAATTTTTTGGAGTCGTTTTAGATTTTGATACACATTGGATTTTTTTTTATAGTTAAAACCAATTCCTATTGGTCAATTAAAACAGAGAAGGAGAGACCACTTTAATTCGAGATGTTTTTTTTTTATTAAAAGTTTCACAAATATAAAATTATTGAAATAAAAAAAATCTGTTTTTATGCTAATATTTTTTTGAAAAGCTTGACTAAAATGAAAATAAAATAACATTTTTTTTGTAATTATGATTAAAAAGTAAAAAAAAAACTAGAAATATTTTCTTAAGAGCCTGCTTAATTAGTTTAAATACGTTTTTTTTTCTCAGTTTTTAAGTTTTCACAATTTATAAAATTACCATTTTGTTTTACTAAAGATTTGTATAAGAAATAATAAAAATAAAAAATTGAACTCGAATTTTATTCTTGCAAGAAAAAAGCGTGGGAAGATTTTGTCCATTCAGTGAATCTAATTAACTCATAATTTGCAAGTCTCGGCCAGCAGCATGTAGATATCATGCCTCATATTTTATTCCAATTCATCATATTCTATTATATTTCATTCTAGTCAAAACCTAAAGTTTAAACGTTTGTTTACTTTGGTAAAAATACGTGTTAATGTAATTATATTGTTTCCCTTGTTTGTGTGTTGACAAATGAAAAGAGACGAAATTAGAGAAGGAAACTATAAAAGGATATGCCCACAAGACGCACACGTCAACACGAGAGGTAAAATACGAGGCTGAATTTGAAGTGCCAGAAAGCTTTGGAGAGGTTGGGGCGATATTCATTGAGAATGAGCATCGCAGGGAAATGTTCATCAAGGACGTTGTCCTTGACGGCTTCCTCTTGGGTTCCGTTAATTTTGCCTGCGAGTCCTGGGTTCACTCCAAGTATGATGACTCCGTTAAGAGGGTCTTTTTCTCCAACAAGGTACGTAGCTTCAACTCATTCATTATGAATAATATTATTATTTAGTACTTATTTTCTCTCTCTCTCTATATATAGTCATATTTGCCATCAGAAACACCAGAAGGAGTGAAGAGGTTAAGAGAAGAGGAGCTAGAACTATTACGGGGAAATGGGAAAGGTGAACGCAAGAGCTTTGAGCGAATATACGATTACGATGTTTACAACGACCTTGGAGATCCAGACACCAGCGACGACCTCAAGAGACCCGTTCTCGGTGGCAACGAACATCCATATCCAAGGCGTTGCAGAACAGGAAGACCTCGTTGCCACAAAGGTACAATTCTTTGAATAAATGATAATATAACATTTATTTTAATATTTTTTGTATCACTAATTTCTCAAAATGAAACTCAATTTTTAAACACTTCTTTAATCGTTTTAAATTAACAAGTGACCTTTTTTCATAAATAAAATTATGGATTTGATTTCTCTATATGTGATAAAATGGCTAAAGAGGATAGTTTTAACTTTTATGATGATGTAAATTTCATTTTTAGGAAAAAAAGGTTTTCATGGATAAATTTCGAAACGGAATTTTCCCTTTTCCTTTTAAGAAAAGATTTGATTGATGAGCAGAAAGAATAATAAATATATATATTCCATGACAAAGAGACACGATAAGCATATGGGTGGGTTGTTTTTGTTTTTATCGTTTTGTTGACAGAGAGAACTAGTTAGAAAAACAAATAGCTCACCAATCACGATCAAGTTACGTGGCCAACCAGAAAGTCATTGTATTGTACTGGTTATCAACTTATCATAGTATGCAAATGCGGTCCCGTGTTTAGATTCTCCGCATGCAATTGCTTTTTTTCAACCCCACAAAACCTGCGCATCCTTAATTAGTTTTGTATTTTTTTTAATTCATTAAAAATTTAATTCACAAATATTAGGCTGCAGGCTGGTCATCCTTATCTGCGAATCCATCCGTACGGGCATGCATGGTCCCGTTTGGATTCCCTGCAGCATGCAGTTGCTTTCCCCCTCTAATCTAATTAAATTAAATGAAAATAAAACTATATTTTTATTACTTGTTCAAATATGTAAAATAAATTATATTAAGTGAGATATTTATAATGAGAAAAAGATTTATGATGATGTGTGGTACGTTAATTAATTACAATTCTTTATTATGATAAGATAATGAATGAACTAATTTGACATGCAGATCCATTGTCGGAGAAAAGAAGCAGCACGGTGTACGTGCCTCGAGACGAAAGCTTCTCGGACGTAAAGCAACTAACATTTTCGACAAAGACGTTGGCGTCGGGGTTGAAAGCGCTGGTACCGGCGCTGAAAACATTGATGGTTGACCGGAATCTAGGGTTTCCTGTGTTCTCAGCCATTGATGACCTTTTCGATGAAGGTCTTTACTTGCCTCCTCTCGTAGGCATCAGAAGTATCTTGCCAAGGCTCATCAGGTTTATGAAGGATACCGAGGAGGACATTCTCCGTTTCGATCCTCCCGCAACAATGGACAAGGATAGGTTCTTTTGGTTAAGGGACGAAGAATTTGGAAGACAGACTCTAGCGGGTCTTAACCCTTGCTGCATCCAATTAGTCACCGTACGTAATTAATATTTCTTTTTTTTTTTTTATATCACCATACTAGGTTTTTAATCTTTGGTGTGATGTAGGAATGGCCATTGAAAAGCAAACTTGATCCCGAAATTTATGGTCCTGCTGAGTCAGCCATCACGACTGAACTAATTGAGCGGGAAATAAGAGGGCTAATGACGGTCGAAGAGGTACATATATATGTTTTGTTTTGATGCAACAAGGATTGTGATTTAGAATATATGGTGAAACTGTGCAATTATAATACAGGCCATAAAACAGAAGAAACTGTTCATCCTGGACTACCACGATTTGTTATTGCCATTAGTAAAGGATGTGAGAGAACTCGAAGGAACAACGCTATATGGATCAACGGCATTGTTCTTCCTAACCCGCGAAGGCACATTGAGACCGCTGGCTATCGAGCTAACTCGGCCACCAATGGACGGAAACCCCCAATGGAAGAAAGTCTTCACCCCTTGCTGGGACTCAACCGGTGTCTGGCTATGGAGGCTCGCAAAACTCCACATCCTCGCCCACGACTCCGGCTACCATCAACTCGTGAGCCACTGGCTACGAACTCACTGCGCCACGGAGCCTTACATCATCGCAACTAACAGGCAACTCAGCGCGATGCACCCTATCTACAGACTACTCCATCCGCATTTCCGTTACACCATGGAGATCAACGCGCTCGCTCGCGAGGCTCTCATAAACGCCAACGGAATAATAGAGAGCAGTTTCAGCCCAGGAAAGCACTCCATACTTTTAAGCTCGATCGCCTACGACCAACACTGGCAATTCGACCTGCAGTCCCTCCCGAAGGACCTCATCAACAGAGGCATGGCCGTGGAGGATCCATCTGCCCCACACGGCCTCAAGCTAAGCATCGAAGACTATCCTTACGCCAACGACGGGCTCGTCCTCTGGGACGCGCTCAAGAGCTGGTTCACCGATTACGTGAACCACTACTACGCGGACGACAGTTTAATTTTGGCGGACGCAGAACTCCAGGCCTGGTGGGAAGAGATCAGAACCGTTGGACACGCCGACAAGAAAGACGAGCCATGGTGGCCGGTTTTGAAAACAAAGCAAGATCTCGTTGACATTGTGACGACCATTGCGTGGACTACTTCAGGGCACCACGCTGCTGTGAACTTCGGACAGTTCTCCTTTGCGGGGTATTTCCCGAACAGGCCGACCATTATGCGGAACAAGATGCCGATAGAGGACCCTACGGATCCGGAATGGGAGCTGTTCTTGCATAAGCCGGAGGTGACTATGTTGAAGTCCTTCCCGTCGCAGATTCAGGCGACGACGGTGATGACGGTGCTGGACATACTCTCGAACCACTCGCCGGACGAGGAGTATCTAGGGGAGACGGTGGAGCCGGCGTGGGAGGAGGAGCCGCTTGTGAAGGCCGCGTTTGACAAGTTCAGAGGGAAGCTGCTTGAGCTTGAAGGGATTATTGATGAGAGGAACGCGGATAGGAGTAGGAAGAACCGGAACGGTGCAGGGGTTGTGCCCTATGAGCTTCTCAAGCCTTCTTCGGACCCTGGTGTCACAGCAAAGGGAGTTCCTTACAGCATCTCCATTTGAATCATCTATCATTATCATGTCCATGTGTATTACGTACTAAATTAACCATGTCTTAATAGAATTGGTTTAATTCAAATTGAACCAAAACAAATCAATTTAATTTTAATGCCTAATATTCAATCCAAACCCATCTAAGACTCCTGTTGAATTCAGCATCTCAATGCTAAAAAGAAAGAAATTAACAAAAAAAAACACGTGTTGGATTTGGATATAAAAATCTTAAGCTAATACAGTAAAAGAAGTTTCTGTGTGGTTTAAAATGAAAAGGTACGTGATTTTGGCAGAATATGACCGTGGTCCAAAGTCCAAACACGTGTTGGAGTAAGGTTTAAGAATTTAAGATTACTGTAGCCTCTGGGTCCTCTTGTGTAACAACAAAACAAAAAGATTACGTACTGTAACAGACCCCTATTCTTATGGTGGTATTGTCACTCCTCTTTACGTGGTGTATGTTTGATTTGGCGGAAAAAGATTTTTGAAATAAAAGTCATTTTATAAAAGGATTTTTATTTTATTTTTTGTTAAATTGTTAAATTTTATATTAAGATTCTTGCACCATAAAAGTAAAGGTTATCCAATTAACCCATTTCAAAGTTTAATTCATGCACTGTGATTGTGATTGGATGGGAGGATGGGAAAAAAATTAAGGAAAAACATGGTTTTTAATTGTTGTTTTATTTAATTAAAGGAAAAAAAACTAAATAACTAATAAAGAAGAAGAAAATTATCTTTCGCACTTGTTTCTTTCCGTCGTTCCAAATAAATGGTTAGTCAGATACAACAAACATGTCATCCTAATTCTTAAGCTTCCTGTCCTTTAAAACGCGTTCCAATCCACAGTTCTTTCCTTGTTCTTCATGTTTTTAATACACAACATTTCTGTTTATACTTTTTCTTAAAAAAAAAAAATCATTTCACACTCAAGAAAAATGTGTATGTTTATGCTTATAAGAATAGAAGGATCAAAATTCAAAAGACAAGAAGAAAAAAATACTAAAACAAACTAGATAATACGATTATATGGAGAACGTCTTTTTTTTTTTTTTTTTTTAAGAAAAAAAGACGGATGAGACATTAAGAAATGAGTTTCACTCTCTTAAAAATGTAAATGTATGGAAAATGTTGATAAAATATTATATTTATTCCAATAACAGTGTTTGTGTACATATGTTATTAAGATTTTTAATATTAATATAAATTCAAAAGATTAAAATAATATTTCGTTATCAATAAAGATTTAAAAAAATTATTAAAATTTAGTATCAACAAAAAGATAATATTTATTAATAATATAAAAGTTATTTAAACATTTTTTTTTATCTTATTAGAATTTGAGAAAAGTGATCTTAAACGTACGATACAGATTATAATCCAGATTTATTTTTCGTAGTAATCTCGTGACTTAAGATAGAGTTATGCGACATGATTGTTGTCAGAACAAAAAAGTAAAAACATCGTACCAATGTGTCAGACATGTAATTATTAGGTTTACCGTTTACGTTAATACAGTACTATGTTTATACGTGAAGTCTAGCACTTCAGCCAGTACTATGAAATGAAGTTGTCATATATACGACAAGACAGCAAACCCGTTCATGCATATATAGTTATATGGATCCAGCAGTATAGGTAACGGGAATAGAATTTTTTTTTTTATAAAAATTGAGATAAAATTTTAAAAAAAAGTATTTAATGTAAAATTTATAAAAAAATAAAAAATTAGTATAAAATTTATCAATTTTATTTTTAAATTAAGAATAAAATCTACAATAATGTGACGTAAGAGTAAAATAATAGAATAAAATTTATAAGATTTTAAAAAATTAAAAATTAAAAATATAAAATTAATTAATTAAAAATAAAATTTGACAAAAATAAAAAAATTAAATATTTATTAGATATAAAATTATGATATAATTTATTAATAAAAAATATTAACTTTAAAATCTATTTTTTTAATAATTTTTATTATTATTATTATATATATATATATATATATAAAAGCCCTGCTTCCCCTTAAATCCGTCCCTGGTTATATACCACTTGTTGTTTATCTGCAAAAGGTAGTGGCGTAGTGCAGCCGATCGATGGATAGAGAGGCACACAAAACTGGAGAGGGAAAAATGTTTTAAAATAATTATTTGATTTTTTTTTATTAACTTTAAAAGTGTATCAATAGAATGTTCTTAGCAATATATATAGTCAATTTAAAATTAAAAAAAAAATTAGACAATTAGCATGTTGAAAAAAAGTCTTCAGGTAAAATTTAATTGTTATATATTTTTAAAGCTTATGTTATTGACATTCAGAATAAACGATAAAATTAAACATTTAATGATTAAAAAGAAAAAATATATGACTAAATATTAGAAATTGTGCATTGATATTTAATATATATGTTTACCGCGAGTATGGGGAGGCATTTTTTATTATTAATGCAAGTACTCTTACCCTTCAATTCTCACGTCATGACTGAAAAACACACCAAATGTTTAGATTAAAATTTACAAACATATGTTTAAGTGAACAATACGCTTAATATTATTCAAAAGTTAAAGTAAAAAAATAAGCCGTACAAGATCCATGTGAAGAAAAGGATGCAACACAATATATAAACAAACAAGATACATATTAGTGGTCCAAGACATTTGTGATTCTGAATGAATTATCTTCCCATAATTGTGGTCCAATAATTGAAAGATTCCAAATTAAGCTTAAGGAGTTTTTAATTTTAAAGTGAAGAAATATAAAACTAGTTAAGCTGAGATTAATTTAATGAAGAAATATTTAGTTAGATAAATACGACTTATGTTTTTATGTTTGGTATTTGCTTAAGTACTCTAATTAGTTGATGTGAATCATACCGTCATGATATTTTATATATATTTAAAATATTTTTCTATGTAAAATTAAAAATGATATTGAAGTATTTTATTATTATTATCCATTAAAAACAAAAATCGTACAATTAAATAAAATTTAATTGAATTGATATTGGTAAACAATGATCCATTAGTTGAACTTATTATTAGGTGAAGTGAATAAATATTGGTTGGTGTGAGAACTGTGATTCTGTTTAAAACAAAAAAAGTTAACATATTTAATAAATATTAAAATTAATAATTAATAATTAATAATATATGTGAAATTATATTAATGGTTTATTAAATAAATATATTAGAAAACTTTTCTACTAGTAACCACATGCAAGAATTTATACGTTTATATATACTGTAAATATCCCACGACCTTGCCTTCTTGTGCTGAATCTGATGTTTGTTTATGAAAAACCGGAATGTCGCAGGTTAAGGGATGCGAGCGAGCCTGTGACGGAGACTCTTATTCAAGTTGGTCTAGTCTAGGGTTTGGGGATGTTGTAGTTGTAATTGTACCACAAGTCCTGCACGTGGCTAATTCATTTGGCTCAGCTGAGAATAGGGGAAATCACACTCACTTTTCTATGGTGTTCTTTATGGGATTTCTAAGAAGCTAGGTATATATATATATATATATATATATATATATATATATATATATTCTTGAATAACAATTATATACCTTCTAACTTTTGTTCATTCATTTACATTCCTAATTTATTTAATTAATTGAGTCATACAATTAATTTCTGTTTAATCAATGCTTGCTCTATTGTAATAATAAACACTAATCATAAATGATAAAAAAAAAAAAAACACTAGTCATAAGATTTCAGTATTTCATTAACAACTTCATACCCCACAATTGTTTAGAAAACAAAAATAATAGTATGCTATATATGATATGATACTACAAGAAATTTGTGTATTAGTGACAGACTTTAGTGAGAAAATAATTCTGTCGCTAAAAAATGAAAGAACAGTAAAAGCATGCACTTCAACGCTAATTTGTTGTAAATATAAGTAACAATATGCTATGGACCTTTTCCCACACCAAACCCTTGCTAACGAGAATAAATTAATTTTGAATTTTTTGTTTTATTTTTATGTTTAATTTTTATGATTTCTCCCTAATATGATATTATATTTTTCTAACTTTTTGAGTAATACTTGTTTTTTTTGTTTAAATGTCACTCCCCGTCATTGTCATTGTGTGTGGTTTTCATGTATTTTTTTCTTGGTAACAAATAACAATGCTCTTGTGAATTTTAGGCATCTTCATTGTGGACACCACAAAATCTTTGAGTTTTTTTTTTTTTTTTTCGTGTTAGTCACTTTATATATGTCAATTTAAAATTAATGTGTAAAGTTAGATAGTACTACATTATATTCAAACCAGTAACAATAGATAGTACTGAAATAAAATTGAAACGTTTTCTTCCAATTGGTTGCATTGCATTGTGATATTTGCCATTTTTTCATTGGGTTTAGTTCAAGTAATTAGTCTCTCTCTCATTCTCAATTCCTAAATTGCACTACTCTTATTCTCTTTTCGCACACTGTTGCCACTCCTACTTTCATCTGTCATCCTTTTTTGCATTTTCGTCTCTCATTCTTTCTACTTCATCCTTTCCTTTCTCAAAGGACCAATTCAATTTGCAAAAATATGTATATCTCTCTCTAATTCGCAATCCACTCACTCTTCATTGTTCCATGATCTCTCGCTTTAACCCTCGCTTTTTTATTTTCTCGATCTCGCAAGATTTTGATAAGGTTTGGCTGATTTTTTATTCCGCGCAGTTGTGTAATTTTCGTAAGGTACATCTGTTTCTGTTTCTCTCTCTCTTTTATTATAATTTTTTTAATTTAAGTGAGTGTGGTTTGGATTGTGCTGGAATTTGGGTTTTGTAGGTTGTGCAAGGGATTATTAGAGAGCTTGAGTCACAAGGAGCAATTCAAGGGTTTCTTCACTTGCTACTTGTTGTGGACCTAGGTTAGTGTGCTTTTTGTGTGATTGATTGTGTTGATTTGTGTTTGTGTGTAGGTGGCTGTCTTGATCCTTGAGAGTAGTAGGGGGAAATTGGAAAGTGAGTTTAGTTTAAATTAAAGGTTTCCTTTTTTTTAGGAAATTTGGTTTGTGAATTCAAGCATTGTTGTGGTGAGAATGGA
This sequence comes from Amphicarpaea edgeworthii, assembly GCA_014843725.1. NCBI lineage: Eukaryota > Viridiplantae > Streptophyta > Magnoliopsida > Fabales > Fabaceae > Amphicarpaea > Amphicarpaea edgeworthii. The sequence goes on along the minus strand of CM026327.1, from coordinate 18,301,761 downwards.
AGTGATTTTATCTTTTAATTAATTTATAAATGAATATTTACAAAGTTTAGTGAAATCATGGACAATTGTAATCTGTTGAAGCTTTAAGAGAGTTGTTATTTTGAAGAATTTCTTAATTGAACAAAACAAAGTAGGCTAAGTGTTTTATGATAATGCTGGCCGGTAAAATGTTAAAAAGAGCATAGGCTAAGTGTTGTAGAGATGAGGACATTGTAGTGAATGAGTGAACATGCATATTTTCTAAGGTGTTTGAGGTCTGCATATTTTCTCTTTTATTACTCGAGCCTTCAAAGTACTATGTTTTCTAATATATTTAGTACATCAGTAAAGGACATTAAATAATTAATGTTACTTGTATAACTTTAAGCATATAAAAGTATCAACTGAATATGTGATGAACAAAAGGACACTTGATTCAAGTGAATAAATTCATGTAAGGAACATGCATATTGCACTATTTTTTCCATTCAAACAGAAACCACATCCTAATTCCAAATATCAATTAAATAGTGTTAATTTTTGCAGCAAGATAGTTAACTTAAAATCTACCAATCTAAAATATTAGAACTTCTTATGTTTTTTTCACTTTGCTTTCAATTCTTCAAGCATTTTAACTTTACTAAAATATTAAATCCATCACTAGCATTATAGTATGAATTCTAATTCTGATCTCTCTGTGTTTTTAAGCCAAAAAATAAAAATGTGACTTGTGTTGTGTTGTGTTTAAGAAATTAAAGAGAAAACTAGAATAGAAAAGGATGGTTTTACATGGGCTAAAAAGGAACTTCCATTTTATGGCGTAATAAAGAAAAAAAGAAAAAAGACCAAAGCAAGTGGGTTTCAATGAAATCGGAGGTAGCTAATGAGAGCGTGAAGCCAATAGGGTGCTTTAATAAATTTGTACATATATAGACCAAATTGAGAATCCAAAATAAATATAGACTAAATTTCTAGGAAATAAAAATGAAATAAACTTCTTTTATAAGCGAAAATTATTATTATTATTGGACTCAAGTGTGGGCTGTTTTTACACTAACCAAGCCCACTTGACTCTAGCCCAGGCTCTCTTCAAGGCCCAAGGCAAACTAGTAGAAAGGTGCTTTCTCTCTTCCTTGCAAGGAGGAAGCAACAACATTCTCTAATTTCTAACTTCGCTCTCTTTGTGTATTTTGAGGTAATTTCTTTACCACTTTGAATTAACGCTTCGATTTAGCTTTACCTTTGTCATTTTGAACTATTCCTACTACTTATATTGCTCAACCCGAGTGCCAATTCCTTTAATTATGTTTCTGCTTACGAATTAAAATTTGGTTTTGTCTTTAGTTTGATTAGTTGATTACCTTGCTTGTTAAGTGTTTGATAAAATTTGGTGGATTTTTTTTTCTTTTTTGTCTTATCTTGTGAAATCTTGAAATTCTGCTGCATACTTATGCTCATTGTTGTTTCATTTTTCCTAGTATCCAAACTAGTTTCTTTACTTGAATAATCTTGAGGTTCCATTTGTTCTATGTTAGGTTTGCTACAATCTTTAATTATCTTATATCTTTGTTTAAGGAATACTTTTAGCAATAATGATGTATCACTTGATGGTGGTCAATCATATTTGGCAAACTCATTCACTAATGGCAACCAATCAAATGTTGTCTTGACATCTCATGCACACACTGTGGCCCCTACGAGTATAGATTTGCACAATGAAGTTGATAAAAGACAACTTGTATTTGTGCAAAATCTTAATATCAAACCGTAAGTTAAAGTGAACTTAATCAGTAACTCTTGTTGATGTTATTATTTGATATTTTATCTATAAAATGAATGTGCATACAGGAGGAGGTTTTCTCTGAAATCTTTTGTGACTCGGGATATCATATCTGAGGTACTCATAAGAATGCCTAAGCCAACAGTCAATTGGAAGAGTTATCCTGTGGAAATGAAGAATATTTTATTTGAAAATTTTATGGTAAACAATCAATGTTTATATATTATTATGTATGTAGTGATTATATATTTCTATCAATGAATTTACTTAAGTTTAATTGGTGTAGGGAAAATACCATTTTCCAACTGAGTATGAATGCAATATTGCGAGAATGGTTTGGGACAAAACATGCATGGATAGGTATTTTGACTGCTTGGCAAAAGTTAAGAAATAAGGAAAAAGCTGCAACAAAGTCAACAAATCCATTAGATTATAAGGGTCGTGGGCCAAAAATAATAAGGACTGAGATTTGGAATGACTTATGTGATATATGGGCAACTCTAGAATGACAAAGGAAGTCTTCTGCTGCGATACTCAATAGGGGTTTGAAGCTTGATTGCATGGTGCACACTGGAGGCTTAAGAAGCTTCGGACAACACTTGAAATATATGGTAATCAACTTTTTTTATTCACATGAAAAAAATTAACATTTAAATATTAGAATTTATTTTTGGTTTTGCCCTCTTATGTAATGATAGTATGTAGATTGATAACAATTATAATATATTCATTCACAAGTGTTTAAACATATGTTATCATAGGAAACGGACCACAAAAGACCTATTTTTTATAATGAATTGTACTCCAAAGTCCACAAAAAAAAGAAAGCAAATTTATTTCTAATCGATCAAAGAACTTCATTGTATGTAATTTTAAATCTATTTAACTCTTTGATAATTAATGTTGTACTTAATTTTTACTTATTTCTTTTTTTGTAGGAAACATATGAAACTAGTATAATAAAGAAATATGGAGAAGACACGTCAAAACATCCCAAAGTTAACATTGAAATTTGGTTAAAGGCAGCCGATGAAAATAGCAAGTGTAGAGTCCATGACACTGGTCATAGTTTAGAAATTGCCATTAGTTCTTCATCTACAACAGTTATATGTCGTACTGAAACACCTTCAACAGATATTACTGTTGTTTTAACACAAATATCTCAAATACAAGAGCAAATGTCTCAAATGAGGGAGGAGATGATGAAACAATTTAAGGCGGAGATTAGGGCAGACTTGAGGGAAGAGATGCAAGCACAAATGCAAATCCAGATGAAGTTCTTTAAGAAAAAAAATATTGCCTATCATTCAAAAAAAAAGTGAATTATTTTTTAATTTTTTTTCATTATCAATTAAATCAACTTTTCATTATTATGATTTGTAAAACTTATAACAAGTTTAGTTGTCATACATTTACATTTTGTTTGGATACTTTACTTTATGTTCAATGATGTTTTAAATTTGTGTATAACTTTATTACTAATTTAATTATGTTCGTCTTATAAGTCAACAAAGAGAGTGTTGACTAGGGTAGCGCAGGATTTGCAAGAGAATAACTAAGGATATGCGAGTAATTATAATGAGGGATGACTACAACGGAATAGCAAAGGATTTGCAAGAGATTTGTTGTGAATGTTAGCAAGGGAATGGTGAGGGATGACCACAATGGATTAATAAAGGATTTGTGATAGATTGGCAAGAGATTTGTTATGAAAACTAACAAGGGAATAAAAAAGGATTTGCAAGGGATTAATATGGGATAGGTTAGGGAGTAATTGTGTGGGATTAGCAAGGAATTTGGAGGGAACCATTGCAAAGGTTTTGCGAGATATTTTTGAAAGATTAGCGAGATAATTTTTTTCTCACTAATTAATGACTTGATTTTTAGTGATAGAATTATCTCTTAGTATTTCCTCACTAGTCTATCGCAAACCTTTATTGTAAGATATTAATAACATATTAACGAGAAATAATTTTGTCGCTAATATATAATTTTCTTGTAATGTGATATGTGCATCCCCATATTTTCAATGGGTTGATAATTGATAGTATATGTGTTAAAATCCTTGTTTTTTTTTTTTTCCTGTTCTCACATTCCTGTTTTCACTACATGTTTTTTTTGTTATATTTTTTTAAAGAGATTTATATTCTAGTCATATAAATGTTCGATTAACATAGAATCTCTATTCAATGAGTCGAAGGATATACCTTCTTGGACAAATTAAAAGCATATGAACAGTGACACTTAAAAGTTAATGGTTATTAATCACTTAATCCAAATGTATATTTATCTTTTAATATTAAAAATTTAAGCATGCATGATTTACTAATTTAAGTTCATTAATCTTATTTTTAAGAATAATAAGAGATCTCAATATTAATTTGCTTCCTACATGTACTTATATGTTATTATAATTTGAAGTGCGTATTTATTAACTTCCATCTATGATTAATTTTTGTCAAAAAAATTATTAATTATTTTTAGTAAAATTTTTTCTTTCATTTACAATTTTTTTTCATTTCTCAACACTTGAATTAATAATTTATTTAAGAGTTCGAGTCTATTTCTACTTGACTAATTAATGACATGTTGGTGCTCCCTCCAGACTTGGAATTATATTTACGTGAGAACACTTGATTATACAAAATTGTTTCCGAGGATATTAATTTGGTTAATTAATCTGAAAAATAGGAATAATAATGTTCCGTTTTACTCGAGTTAGGAACATGAACGCTTCTCCCAGGTCTTCGTTTTGGACTCAATTGACTGCATCGATTGATTAACTTCAAGTTAAGTTATTTCGAAACAATATATTAATAGTTAAATATTTAAAAATAAATATACAAGGTTTTCATTTTCAAGTAATAAATTATTAACTTTTAATTGTGACTATTTATGAGAAATTTTATCGGTAAAATTGATAGATTTAACATTTTAATGAGACTATATTTTTGGTTATATAATTTATGAAGATATGTGATTTAACATATAAGAGGCAAGAGCTAAAGAGGCAAATAGGAAATATATATAAAGACAAGATGGCATTAATATTTGGCATATATATTTTGGACCATAAAACATAAACGAGAGAGAAAGATGATAAAGGCTCATCAAGTGTATCAATCACAGAACACCAACCAAACCCTCTTGTTTCTGCAGCGGCCATCATCCGTTCGCAGCATTGGGAATGGTACTGCTGCTTCATCGTCTCTATGGTTTGGGAACAAAGTGCAGAGGGGGCGGCAAAAAAAACTTAACCACCTCGTTCTGCAGGTTTCTGCTCGCAACGTTGAAACTAATTCCACTACAACAGCAACAACAACAGATGAGACAACAGTGACGGTTAAGGCCATAGTTAAGGTGAAAGTAACTGTGGCTGGTTTCTTTTCAAGTCTTAGGTTAGACCGAGGAATCGATGATATTACAGATTTGCTCGGTAAATCTCTTCTCTTAGAGCTTGTTAGCTCTCAGCTTGACCCTGGTAAGTACAAGTACATATGCACTACTATAAATATTGATTGATTCGGAGACATTTTAGTTATTCATTAAATGTTTTGAATATGATTAAATTAATTATTAAAATAATTTTTACAAAAGTATTATTAAATTGATTTTTAAAATAATATCTAAATTAGTTAAAAAAAATTAACTATCAATATTAATATTTTAGTTGCTCATAAATTTAAATTTTAAATCGATTTTTGATTGATTTAGAAACTAATATGAAAAAGTCTTAAATGGATAAATTGATTATTAAAACTATTTTTTTCTTGTTGTGGGAGTGATGCTTCTTTATTTTCTTATACTTTATAAATATTTTTCGTATGATAGTTTGCTAATTAACTTTTTGTTTTGTGTCTGCGAGCGTCAACAATCTGTGAATGATTTTTAATTGTTTTACAAGAAAATAAAAGATAAAAAAATATTTTATTTTTTAACCAAAAATAATAATAACTATATATTATTCTTTTCCCCCCTCTCTGATCTAAGAATATCACTATAGCCTTCCTTTGTTTTGCAGAAAACAAAGTAAGAATAGAAGAAGAAAAAAATAGAAATCGAGAAAAATGAGAAGACATGATTTTTTTTCAAACAAAAAATTTCATTCTTATCCATATTTTATTTTCTTTCTTCTTAGAAAATAGAAACACACACTCAGCATTAGAAAAATAAAATAAATAGAAACGCATCATTCTTTCATGGATTATATCTTCATAATGTTAAACAAAGTCCTATCTTGGTTTGCTAATTAATGATTTTGTCAGTATTTGGATTCATGTTGCATTATTTTAAACTGTGTTCATCTATTAATTATTTTGATTTTAACTAAATGCTCACTTGTTTGGATTACATTAAAAATTTGATAATAGATCTAAAATTAATTTTCACTTGATACAATTTTAGGTCATTTATAGTTGGATAATAAATTTTATACTAAGTTTTATTATTAATTTAATTTTCAAATAAAAACATTTAAAACATAAATTCATTTCATTTTAAAATTAATTTTAACCAAAATATTTTTTATTAAATTAATATCATTTAAAATCAGTTTTACAATAATACGCGCGCTCACCAAAATAAAAATAAAACTTCTAACGTTTTATTTTGAAACCAGGACGTAACTTCTTTCTGAAAAAGGTAAACGATGACATTTTTTAAATGAAATAAATTTTACAGGAAAAAATAATAAAAGTGATAACCATAATTCACGATGATTTTGGTTTTTTACATGCGCAGTATCGAGAAAAAGAATTATAATTTGACTTTTTTGGGGGGTATATTATATATATGTTATATTAACAATTTCTTTAATTACAAGTGACCTGATATATTTAAACAATGTTCTTTTATCATTAAGAGATGCCAGAAACTGTTTTTAAAAATATAAAAAAAAATTACAAAGATGAATTTAAAAGCATTTTTTATCTTTATATATTAGCAGCAACAAGTCAACAACAATGTTACAGTACCTTAGAAAAGTCGAATTAAAAGTGTCATGTCGGGGCCCAAATAATTACGTAAACATAGCTAAAGTTAGCAAGTTACAGTAGCTAATATGTCTACCACAAATTCTCTTCAATAATTAACAATTATAACGTGTCTTTAGCCTATGTAGGAAACTGACAATCCGTATCTTTTTGTAATCTTCTGTTCTGTTCTGTTGGAGGACCACCTTCCAACTTAACCACATAATTATTAAATAATGAATTAGTAAAAAGTTATAAAAATAAATATTTAAATTAACATACATAATTTAAATGATAAGAGTAATTTATCATAAATCATGAGTTGAGTTGAGTTGTGATTGTGATATAATAATGAATTGGTTAATCGTGGGTTTAATTAATCAGTGACGGGACTGGAGAAGGAAACGCTGAAAGCATATGCACACAAAGCAGGAAACGGAGAGGAGTCGGTTAAGTACGAAACAAAATTTGAAGTTCCAAATGATTTTGGGGAGATTGGTGCTGTTCTTGTTGAGAATGAGCATCACTTGGAGATGTTCCTTGAAACCATCCACCTCGATGGCTTTTCAGAGGGTCCTATTAATTTTCATTGTGCCTCTTGGGTTCATTCCAAGTTCGACAATCCCACCAAAAGGGTCTTCTTCTCCAACAAGGTACGTACGTAGTATCGTGTCATTTTTTATACAATTAATTAAGAATGTGTGATATATGTACTATATATATATGTGTGTGTAGTGTTACTTACCGCTGGAGACACCGAGTGGTTTAAGAAGAATAAGAGCAGAAGAGTTGAGTAACATGAGAGGCAATGGAGAAGGAGAACGAAAGAGCTTTGAAAGAATATACGATTACGATATTTACAATGACATTGGAGATCCTGATAAAAGCCTTGATCTTCAGAGACCTCCTATAGGAGGTAGCAAAGACCGACCTTATCCTAGACGTTGTCGAACTGGTCGTCCACACAGTGAAGCAGGTAATGATGCTATTTAAGGATGAAATGAAATGAAACGAAACAGAGCCTTAATTGTTGTTGTGCATTTCAGATCCATTGTCGGAGAAAAGATGTAGTCAGTTTTACGTTCCAAGGGACGAGTGCTTCTCAGAGGTGAAGCAGCTGACGTTCTCAACCAAGACATTGCACTCGGTGTTGCTAATATTGCTTCCAACTCTGGGAAAAATTATCAAAGAAAAAGAACTTGCATTTTCCTACTTCCACGACATTGATTCACTCTTCAGCCATGGACTTGACTTGCCTCCTGAGGAAGATTCCCAGAAGGGTTTCCTAGGAAAAATCATGCCCAGGCTCGTCAAATCAATCTCTGGCAACGGAAGACACGTGCTTCGCTTTGAGACCCCTGATACTATGAACAGTTAGTCAGATTTCAATTCTCATTTCTCATTTCTCATTTCATTTTTTATATTATACTTTACATATTTGTGTGTTGATTTGCAGGGGACAGATTTTTCTGGTTCAGGGATGAGGAATTTGCTAGACAAACTGTTGCTGGTCTCAACCCGTATAGCATAAGATTGGTAAAAGTATGCATCATTGTGCACACACTACTGATTTGATTTATTTTTTCAATAAAAAATTAACCCTTTCACATTAATTGTTCAAGTGATTAAGGTAATTTACTTTCTTGGACAGGAATGGCCATTGAGGAGTAAACTTGACCCAGATAGATATGGTCCACAAGAATCAGCAATCACCTCAGAAATCATCAATAAAGAGATTGGAGGCATAATGTCTGTAGAAAAGGTTTAAATCTTGTTAATCAAATTAGACTAAAAATAAATTACAAATATAAGCAAAGTGCATGTAATAAAATTGTGACTAACATGCAGGCGATTAAAGAAAAGAAGCTGTTCATGTTAGACTACCATGACATACTATTACCATACGTGAACAAAGTACGGAAACTGAAGGGGAAAACACTGTATGGGTCACGAACTTTGTTCTTTCTAAACCCAGAGGGAACACTGAGGCCTCTAGCCATTGAGCTGACTCGACCGGCATCATTATCAAACGGAACGGCCAAATGGAACCAAGTTTTCACGCCTTCTTGGCACTCAACCGATGTTTGGCTCTGGAGGTTTGCCAAGGCTCATGTTCTTGCACACGACTCTGGCTATCACCAACTTGTTAGTCATTGGTAAGCAACATATATCGAGTTTAATAACTTAATCAATTGATACAATGACATAATTTCTATAACCAATTGGCAGGTTAAGAACCCACTGTGTGACAGAGCCGTATGTTATTGCAACCAACAGGCAACTCAGTGAGATGCACCCCATAAACAAATTGCTACATCCTCATTTCCGTTACACAATGGAGATTAACGCTCTTGCACGGGAAGCACTTATTAACGCTGACGGCACCATTGAGAGCTCATTTGCACCTGGAAAGTACTCCGTAGAGATTAGCTCTGCTGCTTATGCTCTCGAATGGCGCTTTGACAAGCAGGCTCTGCCAGCAGATCTAATTAGCAGGTACTCTTACAATTAAACTTCATAGTAGTCTCCGACCATACATAAGAGTGTGTTAGTAACATTTTTCTTTTTAATCTCTCATTGGATATATTTTCCTAAATTATTATTAGGGGAATGGCTGTAGAAGATCCATTTTCTCCACATGGATTGAAGCTTGCCATTCAAGACTATCCTTTTGCCAATGATGGGCTCCTTCTGTGGGATGCTATAAAGGTATGGGTGAGTGACTATGTGAACCACTATTACCCTGAGCCTAGTCTTGTGGAGTCAGATGAAGAGCTTCAGGCATGGTGGACAGAGATTAGAACACTTGGTCATGCTGACAAAAAAGATGAGCCATGGTGGCCAAATCTCAAAACCCCAAAAGACCTCATTGGAATCCTCAACACAATCATATGGGTAACTTCTGGCCACCATGCAGCTGTGAACTTTGGGCAATATGCTTATGGGGGATATTTCCCAAACAGGCCTACAATTACTAGAACCAAAATGCCAACAGAGGACCCTACAGATGAAGAGTGGAAGAAGTTCATTGCAAAGCCTGAAAGGGCACTCCTCAAGTGCTTCCCTTCACAGCTTCAAGCAACTAGAGTTATGGCTGTCTTGGACATACTTTCAACTCATTCACCGGATGAGGAATACATAGGGGAGAAGATGGAACCTTCATGGGGTGAAGAGCCTGTCATAAAGGCTGCCTTTGAAAGATTTAGAGAAAGACTGAAGAAACTGGAAACATTGATTGATGAGAGGAATGAAAACACTAAGTTGAAGAACAGAAATGGAGCTGGCATTGTCCCGTATGAGCTTTTGAAACCTTTCTCAAAGCCAGGTGTTACTGGAATGGGGGTTCCATGTAGTATATCTATTTAAGTTGACAAACTGATGAATGATATTGTTATTGTGTGTGAAGTAAGTGTTATCGTGAACTCATTTGGGTTTTCAATTAAACTTAAGATAGACATAGTCACATAAACTGGTGCCTCAAACAGAATTTCCATGAACACCATATGATATGACTGGTGTTTCTTTAGGATGTTCTTGAACCAATGAAATTATTTCTCTGAGCATCTTTTCTGTGTTTTTTCGTAATCCATAAACTTAGAACTAAACAACACTGCTGCTTAACCAGAATTTCATTCAAGGGCAGAACATTGTGAAAAGTATAAAACAATTATAACACAGATCCAGATACTTATAATTTCCTTAAGAAAAATTAAAATTGAAGTTGCAAAGTTGGTCGTGATTAATGACCAAGTTTTCATGTTATTAATTATTATAGGGGATCAACATGCAACAAGTCTAGGACTCATTTTTGAAGAAAATTCCTAAACCAATGGGCAGAGAGCTTTTGGTATCTTTTCAAATTATCATTGTAATCGACGAAATTAATTCCAAAACGCAAGGTGTAGCCAGCACTCCATTCGAAGTTGTCCAGAAGCGACCAAGCAAAATATCCTTGTACTTTCACCCCATCCCTTCGCACCAAATAATAAGAGTTAAAATCATAAGAAAACTAAATTACGGAATAAGTGAAAGAGAGTGTCACACTCACACTTACTTGATTGCAACTAAAGTATAATAAAGATGGCGATAGAAGTAGTCAATTCTATAAGTATCCATGAGTGACTCTTCAAGTGGTAGTGTTGGATCATTGGACTCGTCCATACCTATAATTCAAATATAATATCAAAATTTTAGTTTATTACAACATGGTATATAATGTATATAAATTAACTTACGCTAGATTATTATCTTAAACTTCATGATAAAAACTAGTGTAAATGGAAAAATAAAAAGATCATAATTAAAGTATATATTACCATTTTCTGTTATGTAAATTACAGGGTTGTTATACTTTATCTTTATGTACAACAATAGCTCTCGAAGTCCCCTCGGATAAACATAAAGCCAAAATGAAGCAGCCTGCATAGAAATGAAATGACGTTTCTTTGATATTCATCAAATAAATAAATCATACAAACGAAGCATTTGATTGGATTGTACTTAAAGTGGTACACACACAGATACCTAATATTTGAGATATAACAGTAAAAAATGAAGAAGAGTCTAAGTCTTACGTACCCTTGGTCCAATGGGTATCCCGTTACGTTCAGCTGTCATAAGTCATAGCAGAAAACTTAATTCATCAAAAACAGTTGCTATTTTTTGAAATACAAAATAAAAGGTAGTATCACAGATTAATTAGTGCACATTGATTTTCTATAACTCTTAATTTCTTGATCAGAAATTATGTTGACCCAGTTTTGCTTTCCCCTTAATTTTACCACAAACAAAAACAAAGGAATATAATGTAGTATAGTTCTTCGTTAAGATTTGTGACCAATTAAGGTGTTCTTACTTGTAAAGTTGACATGAGTATCTTGGTTATAGCTAGTATTGCTTGTGGTATTAATTGGATGGGATATATCGGCAGCATAATTAGTGGTGTAGTAATTGAGTCCAATAAAATCAAAGGAGCCAATAAGTAACTTGGATTGCTCTTCTGTGAAGTTTGGTAATCGGCTTCCTAGCAAAGACTGCATGGTTTCTGGATAATTTCCTGTGGTAAGTGGCTGCATAAACCTGCATTAATCAAATCAATTTAGAAACATCACAGTAACACAGGCACAAAGAGATAGTTGAACATAATTAATTAGCCTTTAATTACCATCCAAACATGAAATCAAGAGCTCGTTGGGCAGCTTGATGATCTAATGTGTCATTTGAGAACGGAACAAACCAGTGACAATTTAAGGTGATGCCTATCAAACCATTTTGAGGTGCCTGCCATATGTTTAGTTTCAAGTTGAGAATCTGATTTTGAGTTGAATAAAATGTTTATACCATGTTATAATACAAACTTGTTTTTAGAATAAAAACATCAAAACATAAATCATGTCACTTCAAAATATATTTTGCTAATTCAATTTCATTAAAAATCAATTTTATCAATGCTCACCAAACACTTAGATTTTAAGGTTCTCAAGTACTGCTGCACCTGATAATTGGTTTTATAAAGTTTGACAGCAGCTGCATGAGCAAGTAGTTGGTAGTGAGAGCTGATGTAGGGCTCTGAGCTCATACTGTAACTCCATGGCTCATTAAAAGTAATCCAATGCTTCACTCTATCTCCAAATTCCTTGAAGCATAGCTCTGCATAGTCTTGGAAGTCATTTCTGCACATAGAAATGCCTGTTCAACACTCATGAAAATTCAATTTATATAATTAAGCAGGCACTGATTTGTAATTAATTGCTAATATTCTACTTCTAGCTAGCTTGAATGAAAATTTGTGTTCTGTCACTTACATAATATGAGGGCTTAAGAAGCCACCGTAGTCATCTTGTAAGGCTTGGGGAAGATCCCAATGAAAAAGGGTCACAAATGGCAGAAGATCTGGATTAATGGCATTCCCATCAATATATTAAGATTATGAATGAACATCATGATTCATGAATATATGAATACAGGATGGATTATATTATATATGACCATTTGCCAGTAGCTCGTTGATGAGATTGTTGTAATATTTGATTCCTTCTTGGTTTATACCTGAGCTTATTTTTCCTTCTGCATATTTATCAGAGTGGTTAATGTAAAGGAAAATCTTTCTACTAACTGAAACTAAATCCGATTTGATTACTTGGCAATATCCTTGACCAAGAGATGGAGAATCTGTAAGCATCGGTGTTCATATACTTCATGATCCCAACATCTTCCTATGAACATGTAAAATGGTTAACACATTTGGTAAAAAGATAGTAAACAAAACAACTAGTTTAGAAATGAAACCCATATATTTAGTAAATTTTACCTAATAAGAGAGTGTGTATTTTACTAGCATTAATATGTGGTGAAAAACAAAATAGAATGATATAAAATTGACAAGATAGAGAGAGTGCAGACAAAATTTCAATATAAATTTGGATGGTACCTTATAGCGATGGTATTGATCAAGTGCCACATCTCCATTGCTTCTATCCGCTATGTTTTCTGTTTGCAAATAAACCAATTACTACATGAAGAATACAGATGCAGGACAACTGCCAAATCAATATACTGATTGAGCCTTCAGCTTTTGCCTTCTTAAATATCTAATTAATTATCTATGATTTCTTATAATATGCTCTTAAGAACGACTTTTGCATACCATAACGTGACAATACAATACAACTAGTCAAATGAGAATAGGTATCTTTTTATCTTTCTTCCAATTTATTCACTGATTAAGGAAATTAAAGTATTAAATAGAGAATAGAGATAAATACCTGGATATTCATGAGAATAGGTATCCCATGTACTTGGTCCTTTGCCTCCTTCCTTTGCAGCACCTTCATACTACATCATGGACACTAATTAATTATTAATTATACTTTACAAATCTAACTCCTATCTATAAGCTTAGGCCATTGAAACATAATCTTAATTATGAAAATGTGAAACACAATCTCTCACACACACACGCACATAGACACACCTGGTAGGCGGAGGAGGCTGTGCCAAAGATGAAACCTGGCGGAAAACTGGTCCGATTCAGAGAAGAAACATCAAGAATAGGCGCAACGGAGGAGCTTATAACAAGAGTGAAGACACAAACGAGGAGAAGGTATAGATAGCTGTTGAATGTCATACCCTTGTTCATGTTTGTTGTGTGCTTAATTTCGTTGCTTTAATAAATTAGCGTTAGTTGTGTATTAGGAGAATGACATTGATGATATAAATTAGCGTTAGTTGTGTATTAGCATCAAGCTAGCATTAAATAATTTCAAAGAGAAAGAAAAACTGATATGCAACTAGTCAGTTTAATTGCATATTCAAAAGTTGATGCTATGTAAAGATAAGTACATAACAAACTGTCAAGTCTCAGCATGATTGCTTCACACAGATAATATATTTTGATCTGCACTAAAAAACATAACAACAAAAAACAGATAATTTATTTAACTGAACAAAGCTTCAGAACTGTAACTTAACTCATTGATGTGAGGGTTGTTTATAAAAAGTGCAGTTCTACATGTATGCAGTTACACTAAATGTTAAAAAAATTTAAATATCCAAAAAACAAAGTTAGGGAGAATTTACTTGTACGGATGATTCTGTCACAGACAAGATAGAAAGCATGGGAGTCCAGAGCATGGGGGCACCGATGATAATCTATAATATTTTCATAGAAAAATATTATAATCTTTTTAAAATATATTTTTTCTTATTATCTCTTAAAACTTTATACATTCATTTAAAAAAAAGTATATTGTTAGTGCAACACCTATTTTTTTTTATGGGGCAAAATATTTTTTTTTACCAAGTTTTAAATAAATAAATAAAATTACTAATTGTATTTGCATGTGCAAAGCAGAAGCAGCAGAATGCAATGCAAAGCTTGTTCACAATCTTTTACAATGTTTGACAGTTTCATCAACTAAAGCGTCTCAAAGGGACTAAATTCTTGGTTATATATTTTCTGATTAGTTAACAGTTTCGCCAAAAAAAAATAGTTAATAGTGTAATTTTTTAATAGAGTACATATAAATTAAACTCTATAACTAGATAAATAGTTAAAGATTAATATTTTTTAAGTGTAGAAATTATTAAAATAATTTTGTTTCTCTCGGCCAAAACTTATACATATGATAGAAATTGAATGTTTATCAAAATTCATCATTTGTGCCAAATTTTGTTAGATACAACTCTTTTATTTCCTATATCTGAACAAATAAAATTCACATCACATTTTATTTTGTTACAAATTTGAAGTCTCCCTTAACAACTGCAACAACTATTCATAGTCTCAAACATCGTATCTCTCACCAAGACTTAGAACAACTACATCAAAAAAAAAAAAAAAAAATCCTAAATATCCTTTATTTCTCATGAGGCAATCTTGCAGTAGATAGAATCTATTTTATACAACAAAACTCTTCTGAATATTTAAGGCACCTACTTATTCAAGATTTGAACTTGAGTCCACGGGATATATTCTCTAACAATCCTGTGCTAGTAGTTGATCCACGCTCTGTGTTCGTATCACTTAATTTTAAAACCTGGACTTCATACCATGATGAACATGCATGTCTAACACTAAGATTTGTTGAGAAAATTCTTGAACCATTGTGCTGAGAGTTTGAGGTATCTTTTCAAGCCATCTTTGAAGTCCACGAAGACGAGCCCAAATCGAACAGTATAGCCAGAGTCCCACTCTAAATTATCCAACAATGACCATACAAAATATCCCTTTACATTCACACCATCCCTTCATGCATGAAAGTGAAAGACAACAAAAACAAATTAACCAAAAGAGTCACTCCTATACTGTTTTTACGCTTTCACAATGAAAAGGGAGAAAGAAACTCATATTTCTGTTCTCTCTCCCACTTTCCTATGAAAGGAAGTATGAAAAACAAAACCATTCACTTGATTCCTATAAAACTACCGTGAAGTAAGATGATAGAACTTACAGATCCATAAATAGAGAGAGAGGCTCTTCCGATAAAGCATTACTTACTTGATTGCAGTTTGAAGATAGTAAAGATGACGATATAAGTAATCAACTCTGTAAGTATCTATAAGGCTTTCTTCAAGTGATAGTGTTGGATCGTTGAACTCATCATAACCTATCAATTAATTGTGTTAAATTTTCATTTGCTGTTTTTTTTTTTTTTTTTTTTTATGAATCGTTAGTTTTATCAATAGTACAGTATGCACAGAATTATCTGATCTATTACCATTTTCAGTAATGTAAATTACAGGGTTGTTGTATTGCTTCTTGATGAAAAGCAACAGTTGTCGGAATCCTCGTGGATAAATGCACAACCAGTTAGAAGCAGCCTGCAAGCAAATTATTATAAATAGAGTCCTCTTAATATTTTATATATGATCTTTTGGATTGAAAAAAGTAACAAATGAAAAGCATTGAAATGCAACATAGATGCCTCTGAAATGAAGAAATCCATACCATTGGACCAAGGGGCTTGCCGTCATGTTGATCTGTCAATGAAAAATAAAAATTAAGAAAACATGTTTTCATGTAATAATTTACTTTAAGTACAATAACTTTGCTCTGAGTTCTGTTTGGCCATTCATTGATTAGTGCAGGCATATAAACAACTTGATAATTACTTGTAACATTAACAAGAGCATCAGTTTGTAGGGCTGGTCTGGCACCACGTTGGTGAGGTGCATAGGCAGCATAAAAGGATGAGTAGTAGTTTAGGCCCAGAAAATCAAATGACCCTTTCAGTTGCCTGGCTTCTTCTTTGGAGAATTCTGGTAACCGGTTTCCCACCATAGATCGCATGCTTTTTGGATACTCACCTCTTGTGAGCGGGTCCATATACCTAACCAGAAATGCAATCAACAAGAAGTACTGAAACACTCTTTTCTAATTTCCTAACAGCACAAATGACAACATCACTACATTTGAATCCAGCTGGTTAGACTTAAGTATGTTTCTTTTAAACTCAAGTGGAGTCAATTTGAATTCATAAGTAATTTATCTTCAATTTTATACAGGTTTCGGAGAAGACATATAGATGAGTGTCAACACACATCAATCTACGTGGTATCCATCCACTAATACTCTAATAGCAATCAATAATGTTGAATGCCTAACAGTAACAATTAGATCACATAGTTGCACAGATATATAATGTTGAATGGAGTAGTATACCATCAATCACAACATGATCATATTTTAACAAATAGATGTTGTCTCTGTCAATTTTCCTTCTCTTCAAGCTATGAATGTTGAGTATAACCTTACCATCCAAACATGAAGTCAAGGCCTCGACGTGCAGCGTCTTGATCTGATTTCTCTTTAGAAACAGGCACATACCAGTCAGAATTCAAGGTAATTCCTATTAAACCATTTTGAGATGCCTGCATACACATTTTCAAATATTTTGGCAATTCAATAGGTAACAGCATTCAATAATTTTACATGAAAATAAAGCAAGGTCCTTCACCAAAAAGAGATTAAGCGTGTCATTTGGCTCTTTGATCCCTTTTATTAGAAAAAGTTCAAGTCTCATAATATTTAAATTTTAGAACATAAAGATTTATTGCTGGTTTAAAAGGCATTTGGTGATATAAAATTAAAACAGCTCACGAATGCAGAGGACCTGATACTTTGTCTTATACAGTTTGGCAGCAGCAGCATGAGCAAGAAGTTGGTAGTGTGAAGCCAAATAGGGCTCAGTTCCAGAATCACCACCTGAGCAATTCAGTTTTAGCCAATCAGAACACCGACCAGGTGCAAACCTGCCACTTGCATAGCCATTCTTGCTCACACTCCTCGGTTCATTCAAAGTAATCCAATGTTTCACCCTATCACCAAATTCCTTGAAGCAAAGTTCAGCATAGTCCCTAAAATCATCTCTGTACGCTCATATGAATTATGTATGTTTATCAGATCATTATATTTACTAAAACTTCCTCTCAGTATTCATACAATATTTATCAGTTAATTATATAGCTCTAGGTGGAAATTAGTGTCACTCACACAATGTGAGGGCTTAAAAACCCGCCATACTCATCCTCTAAGGCTTGGGGAACATCCCAATGAAAAAGGGTCACATATGGTTGCAGACCTGCATGATTCAAGATTATTATTTATGATTAACAACCATATGAATATATATTATCACAATGTAAAGGGTTAAATAAATAGATATTAATGAATTATAACCATTGGCCATGAGCTCATTGATGAGATTGTTGTAGTAGTGTACTCCTTCATGGTTTACACCAGCACTAAGCTTTCCTTCTGCAAATAATTTATAAGAAGTTAATAATAGTTACTATGGAACACGAACTAAGAAAACAAATATATTTGGGTGGAATGTCAACAATACTTGACTTACTTGGTAGTACCCTAGACCAAGAAATGGAAAATCTATAAGCATCCAAATTCATATACTTCATGATTCCAATATCCTCCTAAAACATGTGGACCAGTCTATCATGACTCTGCATATTAGTTACATTCTTTATTCATATGAAAACTACTTATGTAGTACTATTATTGAAACCATATATACCTTGTACCAATGATATGAATCGTCCGCTACATCTCCATTACTTCCATCTTTTATTTTCTCTGCATACCACAAGTGGAAATTATACATTTAAGCAGACAATTTATAGTTAAAGCAAGTACAAGAGAACATACTCAACTCATACAGCTGGTAAATTACTCATTAGGTTAGTTTGGAGTTAGATGTTAGTCAGATGAGCAGTTAGAAGACTCTTTCTAGTTTCTATCGCTGCATGAGCTTTCTTGTTTTATAAATATATAGGTACAATCATAGACATGTTATTTAATCAACTATAGAATCTGTATGAATCCTCTCCTAAACTTCCATCTCTATGATCTCTGGCCCCAACCTATCAACCACCTCTGAGTTCTGATTGCAAGTAATAACTTCCTTGCCTTGGTGTAACATGTTCCAAAATTTCACCCAGAGACCCAAAATAGTTCTGCAAGGCTGGAACAATTCAAAAACACATACTATTTACTTTCTTCTACTTTTTTTTTTTCCAGCGAGCACTGTAGTTAAGGTCTTTGGCTCCTTGGTAAGATTCTAATCTAAAGTATCACAGAAAAGTTTGGTCTTTTATGCTGGGAATGGAACTAATTTAACTAATCAATGGTCCAGGACTTTGACACACTCTTATCCCAGAAGATGTGTCATGTAGAAATCGAACTCAGGTCCTCCGAAGTTACACCCATTTGGTACTATTTACTGTTATAGTATTGTTTGAAAACAAAACTAAACAATACTAGTATTAAACAGCACTAGTGGAAGAGAGATATACATATACATATACCTGGGTATTTATGAGTGAAAGTATCCCATATACTGGGTCCTCTTCCACCTTCCCTTGCAGCACCTTCATACTACACAACAAAATTATGTATCTTTAGCTTCTGTGTGAAGACATAATAACGGTAATTGAGAACAATAATGGTTCAAATTAATACGATGTAACAATGTATACCTGATATGCCGAGGATGCTGTCCCGAAAATAAAGCCTTGCGGGAAACTGCTCCGGTTGAGAAAAGGAATGGGTGCAACGGTCTTGGTGATGATGGCTGAGGCTGAGGTAACAAAAAGAGACAAAACGCATATCAACGGAGACATGCTCAAATTCAATGCCATATTCGTAATTCTCAAAATGAAATTTTTGGTTAATTTTCATCCTCTAGTGATAAGATCTGGCTACATTCATTTTATTAGAGCATCCAATGGGGTGCTTTAAGTTTAAATAACTGGGTTGATTAACCTGTTTTTATCATTCCAGTAATGTGGCATTAATTATATAAGTATCATAAATTATTACTTAGCTAAATTATATCATAGATATAAAATTATCTTATAAATAAATCTTTTAATTAAGTCAAACACTCAATATAACAACTTTAATATTAAAGTTAATTTTTTTAAAATTATAATACCCATCAAAATATCATATGTTTTTTTTTCTCAGCTAAACACATGATTTAAAATATAAAGTTAAGCACCAGAAATATCAATCATATAATAAATGAAATAAAAAAACTCATCCCAAACAAAATGAAAAAGGTTTGTTATAAATTGTTCTGGTTATAATAATTACCAAAACTATAATAAGAGGGAGTAGAATCACAATATCATCTTCTCACAGTACCTACCAATGTCATAATATACTACTCTATAAATATATTTTTGTAAAAACACATTTTTTGTGCCCACCAAAAGAGAAACTACATACTATACATACATAAAACTTGTAATCATATAGCCATGCCATTGTTTAGGCCCTCGTGTGATACAAGTTTTAGGATTAAGACACTATTGCATGAGAGAATAACTAAACGATGCATCAAAGGCTTTTATTTAGCTCCAAGCGAAAAATAATATATCTTGTACTAACTTTTGCAACTGGAATGTAGTATTGTTAAATATAATATTATTTTTAGTCTGTCATACCACCCATATGATCGCACACTACACCATCTTCCATTTGACTTGTTTGATTTCATTAGCTCCCACAAATATGTGCTGGTAAAAATATCAGCAACCACATAGGGAAGAGCCATAAATAATTGTAACCAACTATAGCAAGTGTTCCACGCCTCTCAGGCACCAAAAAAAGCAATGCTTCACAGTTTCAGGGTTATCTATACAAAACCTGCAATTAAAATTTCCATCTTCAAAACAGATATTCCTACTCCTCAAATTATCACCATTGGATAAGCGATTCTGGAATACCTTCTAAAGCAAAAGGTTACACTTTGGTTGACAAGATGTTAATATCCGAGCTATCATCATGAAGATCAAATAATGCAACGTAAGCAGATTTTGCCGAGTAAGAGCCACTAGTTTCACCACGCTATTCCTAGGAATCCCTGTAATATTGTTTTAAAGTATATTCATCTAATTCCCATTACATTGTTTGCAATTGTTTCTTCTCCCAAACAAAGTATTTTTTCTACTACTCAAAATTCTATTGCCATACTCCATTAACCCACTCACCCACCTTACCAATATATTTCTCCCTCTGGTTGGATGTTACAAATAGTCTAGGATATTTGATAGCAAGTAATTCATTCTTCACCTAAGTGTCACTCTAAAATAAGATTCTCTCCCCATTTCCAACTTTTCCAACCATCATTATATTACCCTCCAAATCTTACACATATTACTCCACCATATAAAATAATGTGTCCATACCTCTTCACTAGTTAGGTCTCTCCACCTAGCATGTTATGTAACTCAAAAAACAATACTCTTAAATGAGTTACAATCACGTATCACATACCAAATTAGTATTTGACCAGAGTGGATTGGACACATGTAGTTTCTTATTATTTAGGACAACACAGATAATACTAACATTTAATCAGTAGTTAATCTTTAATATTTTTTTAAGTTAAAAGTTTCACGTGTTTGCATGTTATATTTTAATTTATGTTTTTTTTAATTATTTTAAATTTTCATATATAAAAAATATTTGATAATTGATAAAATGCTCCCTAAGTAAAGCCAGAGTCAGCTAAATCAAATATTGTAGTGACTAAATCAGGTGGACATTCAAATTTAGCGTCCACCTACCGAAGATAATTATATTAATGTTGACTAAGCCATGATGGTATTGGTAGCCATGATGACCATATACATTCAGCACAAAATTATAAAAATATTAAAATATTTTATTTTAGTATCAGTCCAATTAATGTTGGTTGAGTTTTCCATATTCCAATTCTAATAGTAATATATAGCGTCAACTTTCACTGATATTTGATTATTTTATTTAATTAGTACGGAGAGTATTTACATTTCATGTGTATATTTCTAAATAATCATACAACGTGAAATATTTTTTATTAATATTTATTAATTACTTTCTCTTTTTATGTCTCTATATAAAATTTCACTTTCAATGCCATTTTTTTTATTGTAATATTCAATCTAAATGAATATTATATATGTTTTAAAATTATTTGGCCTTTTTTTGATCGTTGAACTTGTTACAGGCTTACAGCAAGCTTTATTATAATTATCTGGCCAATGGATTTATAAAACTGGTTGTTAGATCAGAACAAAAAAAAAGAAAAGAACTGCTTGTTCGTATAACTATCACATTTTATTGGATTATAAATTAAACTAAGTTAATTTTCATTAATAAACTAGGGAGCCAAATGTTATAGATATATTGTGCTATATTTCGTGAGGATTTATATGTATAAATCCAGTACATTTTTCTTTCTTTCTTTAAATTCTCAAGAGTGATATCCATAGATATATATATATATATATATAGTGTAGTTTTGTTCAATTTCTATTTTCCAGCCATATGATGAGAACAGAGTGAGCTTTACTAACATCAACTTTCAAAGATTACCCGACAAAAGACGCAATTAAGTAACAAATATAACTAATAAAAAATGATAACAAAAAAATTCTTTCATTCTTAATGTAACAAAATGGTAACAATTATCAATAGATTTACATCTCTATTTCCCCTCTAAGTCTAATAGAACCTCGATCTATAGAATAAAAAAAATGATCAAATACAAATCAAATAACTATTTACAAATATAACTATTTTATAAACAAATTTCATAATACTATTTTCTATTTGCTAGAACCATAAAGTTTGGTTTCTTTGTTGAGGAAATTCTTGTACCATATTGCTGAGAATTTCATGTATCTTTTCAAACCATTTTTGTAATCTACATAGGTCATTCCAAATCGCGTTGTATAACCCGAAGACCACTCAAAATTGTCGAACAAAGACCATACATAATATCCTTTTACATTGGCTCCATCCCTGTCAAATATAAGTTGAAATAAAATAAGTTAAAACCTTTAATTTTTATGACAAAATAGCATAAACATTTTATATAAATAGTAGATTACTTACCTAATAGCCGATCGAAGATAGAAGAGATGACGATAATGATAATCAATTCTAAAAATATCCATGAGAGATTCTTCGACTGATTGTGTTGGTTCATCGTACTCATTTATACCTATAAAATAAGTGAAAAACATGTAAAATATAAGTTAGGATATACATTCCTTTCAATAGGTTAAGGAAAATGAAAATCATATATGTACAAAATATATATGTTATTTCATTAAAGGAAATTAAGTATATACAGAGAGAGACAAGTGTCATTTACCATTTTCAGTGATGTAAATCAAAGGATTATTGTACTTTTCCTTGACATATAATAAAAGGTCACGAATTCCTCTTGGATACACATATATCCAGTCAGAAGCAATCTGCATAATTATGAAAAGAGGTTAGTTTTATATTTAATTATCAAAATAAAGGATTGAACTAGTAGAGAATTTGCATGCTTTGGTGATTATACACGTACCTTTATACCGATAGGTTTCCCATCACGTTCATCTGTAATCAATCAGAAATATAAAAAAGACAAACCATTATCAACTGCTATTATTTTCAATAATTTATACATGAAATTTAGGAAATTGATAGAATGATAGAAGATTATTGAAGCCCTTACATGCAGGAGTGACAAGAGAATCTGTTATGTAATTAGGTCGAGCATTGCTTAGCTGAGGTGCATCAGAGGAATATGTTGTGGAGTAGTAGTTTAGGCCAATAAAATCAAATGAACCAATAAGTAGTTTGGATTGTTCTGTAGTAAACTTTGGTAATCTTGTTCTGACAAGAGATCGCATGCTTTTTGGATAGTCTCCGGTTGTTAATGGATCCATAAACCTGAAATTAATTATTACTTGTCAATTTCACTTGTTGTTCAAATCATTGAAAGGACACCATTGAAGGTTTTGGGAAGAACACTTACCATCCAAACATAAAGTCAATTGCTCTTTCAGCGGCTTTTTGATCAGATTTGGTATCTCTCAGCGGCAAAAACCAATTAGCCACCAACGTTATGCCTATTGAACCCTTTTGAGACGCCTGTTGCATATATAGTTTTCAAATATTTAGTTAATTTCCTTTTTATAATTCTTTGCTCAATGGAAATTTAATATGTGGCAAACTCTAAATGGTTAAGAACAAATTATTGAATTAATTAACCAACCTGATACTTGGTTTTGTACACACGCACGGCTACAGCATGAGCAAGAAGTTGGTGATGTGTAACCAAATAAGGCTCTGTTGCAGAATCACCACCAGTGCAATTTGAATTTAACCAAGAAGAACAGCGACCTGGTGCCATTCCACCATTTGCATAGCCATGCTGACTGTAACTCCATGGCTCGTTCAAAGTAACCCAATACTTCACCCTATCACCAAATTCCTTGAAGCAAAGTTCCGCATAGTCTCGGAAATCTTTCCTGAAGATTAATTAATATATGTTCGTTCAATAAATTACATTCATATATATCTAGATGTTAATTTTAAATAATTAAGCCAAGCACATAAACAAAACTATGTTTTAGTTAGAATTGAAACTCACACTATGCGTGGGCTTAAGAAGCCGCCGTACTCATCTTCTAATGCTTGGGGAAGATCCCAGTGAAAAAGAGTGACAAGTGGTTTTATACCTGTGATTGTTAATATTTAATTAATTATGATTATCAACAAGCAAATATGATAAAATTAAACTAAAAGTACAATAATTAATAAAAGTTGAATCAAATGAGTTTAAATTCTAACCATTGGCCACTAGCTCATTGATGAGGTTGTTGTAATAGTTGATTCCTTCTTGATTTATACCTCCACTTAGCTTTCCTTCTGTAGATACATAGTTTAATAATAATAAAAAAAATGGTTAATGGGTAACATCCAACTATAGGCAAAAGTTAATTAGTTCAAATTGGTCATTGTAAGCAATTAATTAACAAACTTACTTGGTAGAATCCTTGACCAAGATATGGAAAATCTGTATGAATCCAAATTCATATCCTTCATCATTCCAACATCTTCCTTATAGAGATGATATGAGTCAATGGCCACGTCTCCGTTGCTTCTATCCTTGATCTTATCCGGATATTTATGGGTGAATGTATCCCATACACTTGCTTCTCTTCCACCTTCCCTTGCTGCACCTTCGAACTGGTACGAGGAAGATCCTGCCCCAAAGATGAACCCTTCAGGGAAACTCTTCCTACTCAGTGAAATGTCAATAATTGGTGACACTATTGTATTCTTTGCTTCTTCTTCTTGGCATGTAACTTTAACAAGAACAAGAGCAATTATACATAGAAAGAAATAATAGCCGTGAAATGTCATATTGTATGATATTTTTGGCTTAGTCGATCGTTTGATGTTATATCAGAGAATTAATATTGCTTGCCTCTTTATGTGTATGTATAGATAGGTGTGCTTTTGCTTAGTCGTTTGATGTTATCTCTGGGAATGCTAATTGCTTCTATATATATGAGTAGCAATACCTACCCACCATACAATTACGTGATTTAATAACAATATACTAATACTAATGTTGACTAGCTAGTAAGACTAACACATGCTTATGCCTACCCTTATTAGATATATTTCTTTGACTTTTCCCACGTGCACGTTTTTCTTTGACCATTAATTATTTTCCAAGTAAAGTTGATGATCAATAAAGACGGCTCAAGGTCACGGCTGACTTTTATATAACACATCCTTTTAACTACAAATTAAGCATATTATTATCTTATTTATATATATTGTCAAAGTCTAAACAGATTTTTTTTTAAGAGGGAATGCCCATAATGTTTTTCACACGAAGTTACATGGAAATATAAAAATAGACGAAATTTGAATCCATAGTTTCTTGTCCAACAACTCTTACACCATCATAAGAAACGATTTAATTAGGACCAGCAGGAAAATATTAATCTAAATAATAAATAATATTTTTAATTAAAAGTTGGTTTATCAATAGTCATAGATATTTTTATTTTGAAAATCATAAAAAAATATTTAATCAATATAATATCATTACAATAATAATTTATGAGTATATTATTATATTTAATATTGATTGAAAAATTCTAATAATTGATTAAAGTAATTAACGAAATTAAAAATGTGTGCGCGCGCTTGGTTGATAATCGGCAACTTTGAATGACGAATAATATTTTAAATTATTGAATTGGTTAACAGCCCTAAGCTAGCTTTGACCAATTTCGAAAATTGTTGAAAGAGATTAACATGAATCTGATGAAAGTTTGACTGCGTGAAAATTTTGGACACATTATTGATTATACCAAGAAGTGTGTGTTAACTGTTAATCATGTGCACAGGACAACAAGAATATGGATAAATATTAATGTTTGTTTTATATATACGACTAAAATTTATAATACATAAATATTTTTAGATATAACTTGTATATTAAATTTATAATAAATAATTTATATATTGACATATAAGATTATTTTGAATTATTGATAATTTTTTTAAAAAATATTAAAATTTAATTTAAAAATAAATATGAAAATTATAGAATAAAAATTAAACTTATTATTTTGACTTAAAATAAACTATTTTTTTATTTATTTAAAGAAACAAATCCTATCATATTATGAAATAATCAATTATATGATAATCACTTATTTTATAAATATTTATTATGATTTTAAACAAACCAACCCAAAGAGTTAAGAAAATATCCAAAAACGCTTTTGTTGAGAACAAGAAACTCTTAATTATTTATTCTTGTTTGAAAAGAAAAAAACATTTACGATTGATCATGTAGTCTTGTTTGAAAATCAAGATTTTAATCGAATTCATAAATTAAGATTTTGACTGAAATACATGCAATCAGTTGTTTCCCAGTGGCTATATACCTTGTGTCAATGACGGAGATTGTACGTGGATGATCGATGTTGATTATCGAGAGCTTCCACATTCTTATTGCTTTGACCCTTTGATCGATTAGGAAGTTTTGATACTCATCTTATTATATCTCTCTATTTAGATATACGTAATCAGTTCTTTTTTCTATTTTTAAATGCAAAATATTTTGTCACTTTTAATTTAGATAATTATTGACATGTCAAAATCCCTCTAAACATTTTATAGGAATCTGAAAGTAACAAAACATTTTGCAATAGACTAAAACCAAACAGAATCGTATTTGTAGACTTAAGCCACATATTTATATAAAAGAAACATTGCAGACCGAAACGCTCTTTGCGTAGTACGTAGTAGTTGCGAACCCTAACTTATAGCAACATCACAAAAGTATAAGAAGGAACTTGGTTTTAGTAGGCATTGTGTCTCTGCAGTACTGATTTAATTTGTTACTGATGTTACTTGTTAGTAGTTTGTAGCTTGAAAAGACACTGTTCTGGTATATAACAGTATAGAAAGTTGCTGCATTGTTTTTTTCTTATTGATATGAAGCTTAGGTTTGATAATGTTGGTTCTGGTATATAACTATGGAGCGATGCTTGTTTTGAGTTGTATTGAATAATGTTGTTGGTGGTGTAAACCCTTGTACCCTAACCCTAAATCCTCTATTTTAATGAATAAATTACAACAGTCATAAATAATAACCAAGACCTCATGTAATGCATGGTTTCTTGAAGAAATTATTAGCAACAATTCATGGACAAAGCATCTCTTCCATTTGCCTTAGGCTGCCCCAATGCATAGGTTGTCTTATTTATTTTCATTTTCTTTTGTGAGGGAATTTATTTCTAAGTTCTCATATATACTATCATATAAAATTAAACAGTGAAAACATTCCATTACACAATCACATTAAGATTAACCCCCAAACTAAATTTCATTGTCAATACTCGGGCGCCAAAATTATAGAGCTATTGTGCTGGAGTTCATACAGATATCTTTTCTCTGTTTATTTGTTTTTTTTATAATTGATCCATCGTGTACTGCTAAAAGTTTGCAGGTAATTAATTCTTTTTATTTCTATTTTCTAGTCACTCGATGAGAACAGAGTGCAAGTGAGCTTTACTGTCATTAACTTTCAAGAAATCCCCCGATATAATATAAGATGCAGTAAATTAACAAATATAATCAAATTGTAAATGATATCTTTATCGTCAAAATGTTTCCTTCCTTCTTATTACAACAGTAGTATCTATTATCAACAGATCTACATCTCTATTTCTGCTAAGTCCAATTGGACCTCTTTAGAATAAAAGAATAATCAAATCAAATAACTCTCTATTTACCACCTTCTAAGTCCAATAGGACCACTTTTGAATAAAAAGAATATCAAAGAAAAATCAAATAATTATTTACGAAAAGAATAATTTAATAAATGAAATTCATAATACTATTATTTACTAGAGCCATATAGTTTGGTTTCTCTCTTGAGGAATTTCTTGTACCATTGTGCGGAAAGTTTTTGGTATCTCTTCAAACCATTTTTGTAATCTACAAAGATCATCCCGAAACGTGATGTATAACCTGAAGACCACTCAAAGTTGTCGAACAAAGACCATACGTAATATCCTTTCACATTTGCGCCATTCCTACATGTTGCATATATAAATTATAAGAAAATCAATTAAAAAAATTAAGTTGTAGGACAAAATTAATAACATAAACCTTTTATATAAAATAAAATATTACTTACTTAATTGCAGATTCAAGATAAAAGAGATGACGGTAATGATAATCAATTCTGAAGGTATCCATAAGAGACTCCTCAAGTGACAATGTTGGTTCATTATACTCATTTATACCTATAAATTAAGAGAAAAATGTAAAATATAAGTAAGGACACATTAGTGTTGACAATATGTTAGGAAAATTGAAAATCATGTACAACAATGTTTGTCATTGCATTAAAGGAAATTAAGTACATACAGAAAACGTTACTTACCATTTTCGGTGATGTAAATCAAAGGATTATTGTACTTGTCTTTGGTATATAATAAAAGATCACGAATTCCTCTTGGATATACATATAACCAATCAGATGCAATCTGCATAATTACGATTAGAGAGGTTAGCTTCATATTTTATGAAAGTAAAAGGATTGAACTAGCATTTGCATATTTTGGTAGGTACACACACCTTTATTCCTATTGGTTTTCCATCACGTTCATCTGTAATCAATCAAAAACATAAAAGACAAAACTATTGTCAGCCATGCATGATCATATTTAATTTAATGATGTATACATGCAATTTAAGGAATTGACCGAATGGTAAAAGATTGAAGTCCTTACATGCAGGAGTGACAAGAGAATCGGTCAAGTAACTAGGTTTGGCATTGCTTAGATTTGGTGAATCAGAGGCATATGTTGTAGAGTAATAGTTTAGGCCAATAAAATCAAATGAACCAATAAGTAATTTGGATTGTTCTGCAGTGAACTTTGGTAATCGTGCCCCTACAAGTGATCTCATGCTTTTTGGATAGTCTCCAGATGTTAATGGATCCATAAACCTGAAATAAAAAAGAATTAGTACTTGTCAATATAAAGGTATATATAATTCAATAAATACTAGTTGTGCATTGTATTTCTAATTTGTCGATATTTGGTTCAATTAATGCATATATATTTTGAAGAAATTAACCAAAGTTACACAAAAGGGAAAGAGGAATTCTTACCATCCATACATGAAGTCAATGGCTCTTTCTGTAGCCTTTTGATCAGATTTGGTATCTCTGAGCGGCAAAAACCAATTAGCTACCAAGGTTATGCCTATCACACCATTTTGAGATGCCTGCATATACAATGTACTTAAACACTTAGTTCATAAAATAAGTATGTTAAACAACCTTCATGAATAATTTCATTTTTATAATTCCTAGCTCAATGTAAAATTTAATATGGCAAATTAACTAACCTGATACTTGGTTTTGTACACACGAACAGCTGCAGCATGAGCAAGGAGTTGATGATGTGTAACCAAATAAGGCTCTATTGAAGAATCACCACCAGTACAATTCAGATTCATCCAATCAGAACAACGACCTGGTGCCATTCTTCCATTTGCATACCCATTTTGACTGTAACTCCATGGCTCGTTCAAAGTAACCCAATGCTTCACCCTATCACCAAATACCTTAAAGCAAAGTTCCGCATAGTCCCGAAAATCTTTCCTGAAGATCAATAAATGTTTGTTCAACAAATTATTCATATCTAAATTAAATGTGCTAAGAACATAAACAAAACTATGATTCAGAATTGAAACTCACACTATGAGTGGACTTAAGAAGCCGCCGTATTCATCTTCTAGTGCTTGGGGAAGATCCCAATGAAAGAGAGTGACAAGTGGTTGTATACCATTAACCAATAGCTCATTGATAAGGTTGTTGTAATAGCTGATTCCTTCTTGATTTATACCTCCACTTAGCTTTCCTTCTGTTGAATAATAATAAAATAAAAAATGGTTAATGGGTAACATCCAAGTAGGCAAAATTTAGATGAAATTAGTGATTGATGGTAAGCAATTATCGTACTTGGGAGAATTCTAGACCAAGATATGGAAAATCTGTATGAATCCAAATTCATATCTTTCATCATCCGAACATCTTTCTTGTAGTGGTGATATGAGTCAATGGCCACGTCTCCGTTGCTTTTATCCATTATCTTATTTGGATAGTTATGGGTGAATGTATCCCACACACTTGGTCCTCTACCACCTTCCTTTGCAGCACCTTCGAACTGGTACGAGGAGGATCCTGCCCCGAAGATGAACCCTTCAGGGAAACTGCTCCGACTAAGTGAAATGTCAATAATTGGTGAAACTTTATTCACTGCTTCTTCTTGTTGGCATGTAACTTTAACAAGAACAAGAGCGATGAGGCTGAGAAGGAAATAAGCGTTGAATGCCATTTTGTGTGATATGTTTTGCTTACTTAGTAGATGGTTTGATATGTTCTGTCTGCGAAAGCTTTCCTAGCTCTTTATATAGGAAGGAATGGAATACCTACTACCACACTATGACTATGACTAAGACTAAGACGTTCCTTTAATAATTAATATTGTATACTGTACTAGAGTGTCAAGTGTTGACTGAGTAAGTAAACAATCTATATGCTTACTTATGTTATTATGCCTACCTTGTTTGATATATATATTGGCCTTATTATGACTTTTTCCACGCGTGTTTTTCTGACTTTGGCCAATAATGTAATTTAATGTTGATTGTTTATAATAAAAGACGGATTGGCTGTACTTAGACGACATTATTTATAGCAAGAATATATGATCAAAGACAAAGACAGTATTTTGAAAAGGGGAATATGTACATCTTCTTTATATATTCCACGAAAGGGGTGGGTGGGTTGGTGGAGTTCTTGAGGGATTTTTTTTTTTCTTAAGAAATACGTACTCTTCTGGTTGGGGGAGTTACTTGTCCAAATTTTTTACACAATCAAACATTCATAAATAAATACTAATTTCGTTAATTTCTTTAACCATATATATGTTGAATATAATAAGATACTTACCTTTTTTTTTAAAATAAAAAACATTATTGTTGACTTTTTCCACGTTTTAATTCTTTGGCCATTTCTCCAGTAATATTGAATATAAAAAAAGACGGTCGTCTTTCACACACGACATTTTTCTAACAAAAAAAAAAAATTACAATAGTCTCCAATTTATCTTAAATTGTACAGTCAAAGACAACAGTATTTTGAAAATGGAAATGCCCATCATGTTCTTCAACTTGTAGTTACATGGAAAAGAGCATGAAATGGAATTTTGAATCGGCATTTTTTTTCCAACGTGTCTTATACCATACCAAGCAACAATTTGTGACCAGCCGGTAAATATTAATCTAAATAGTATATAAATAAATTTTTGAATTAAATGTTTGTTTATAATATTTTTGGATAGTATTTTTCTTTTTGGTAAATTTATATGCTTCCTGAACTCCAAAGGTCATTTTGTGGGAAGAACATATATATTAAAGACATTGCCCACAAGATTGATTATTTATTCTTGATTTAAGATTTATCAATCGAATTAATAAATTAAGATTTTGATTGATGTATAAACATACATATATTGAGAGGTGAGAGTTCCCGGAAGGAGAGAGATTCAACGGTGTGTGTGATTATAAGGAGGTACTTCCTTTTCATCTTTTGTATTATTTTATTTTTCTTTCTATGTTTTTGGTTTAATGCATTTTTGCAGTTGTCTTTACTGTTTTATATTTTCTTAATATTGTAATTTCTCATTTTCATCCGCACCTTGAACACAGAGATTTTGACTATAAGTACTTCTCATACTATTATTTAGAATCAAATAGTGAAAATTAAAAACATTCGATCCATTTATAATTTGAATTAAGTTGCACAATTGTAAATGAAATCATCATCATAACAAAAAGGTATGTGATTCTTATTATTATTACAATAGTAGTAGCAATTATCTAACAGATGGATATCAGCATCTTATTTTCCCTCTAATTCTCCAATAGGAACTCTTTACATTAATAAAAGAATAAAAAAATAATTAAATCTCTATTTCTTCTCTAAATTCAATAGGAACTCTTTACAAATAAAAGAATAAACAAATAAATCTCTATTTCTCCTAAGTCCAATAGGACCTCTAAAGAATAAAAGAATATCAAATAATTTTGTACAAATTTAATCATTCAATAAACGAATTTCATAATATTATTTACTTGAACCATAAAGTTTGGTTTCTTTCTTGAGGAAATTCTTGTACCACTGTGCTGAGAGTTTTTGGTATCTCTTTAAAGCATTTTTGTAATCCACAAAGATCATTCCGAATCGTGATGTATAGCCTGAAGACCATTCAAAATTGTCGAACAAAGACCAGACATAATATCCTTTTACATTAGCTCCATTCCTATATGAAAAAAGTTAAAAGAAAGTTAATATAACAAATATATATTAAATTGTATGACAAAATAGCACAATCTATTTATATATATAATTTATTACTTACTTAATTGCAGATTGAAGGTAAAAAAGATGACGATAGTGATAATCAATTCTAAAGGTATCCATCATAGATTCTTCAAGTGACAACGTTGGTTCATTATACTCATTTATACCTATAAATTAAGAGAAGAATGCAAAATAGATTAGGGAAATTGAAAAATAATGTACAACAGTGAATGATACTGCATTATACGAAATTAAAAACTTATAAACAAATGTTATTTACCATTTTCAGTGATATAAATCAAAGGATTATTGTATTTGTCCTTGGTATATAATAAAAGATCTCGAATTCCTCTTGGATAAACATATAACCAATCAGAAGCAATCTGCATAGTTACAAGAAAAAAATTAGTCTTATATTTTATCATAAATAAAAGATAGAAGAACTAGTAGAGCATTTGAATGTTTTGGTGGGTATACACACACCTTTATTCCAATAGATTTTCCATCACGTTCATCTGTAATCAATCAAAAATATAAAAGATAAACCATTGTCAGCCATGATCATATTCAATAATATGTATACATGTAATTTGGGAAATTGATAGAATGATAGAGGTTTGAAGTCCTTACATGCAGGAGTGACAAGAGAATCTGTTAAATAACTAGGCTTGGCATTGCTTAGTTCAGGTGAATCAGAGGCATATGTTGTAGAGTAATAGTTTAGGCCAATAAAATCAAATGAACCAGCAACTAGTTTGGCTTGCTCTGCAGTAAATTTTGGCAATCTTGTTCCTACAATTAACCGCATGCTTTTTGGATAGTCTCCGGTTGTTAATGGATCCATAAACCTGTATTCAATTAGTTGACAATTCAGCATTTTGTTCAACACCGTGCATTCTCAACAAACTAAATAGAGAAATTAAAATAATAAGCCTTAAAGGCACAACATCAAATGAAAATGTAATTCTTACCATCCATACATGAAGTCAATTGCTCTTTCTGTAGCCTTTTGATCAGATTCAGTATCTCTTAGCGGCAAAAACCAATTAGCTACCAAGGTTATGCCTATCAAACCTTTCTGAGATGCCTGCATACATGCATAGTTTTCAAATATTTAGTTATTACAGTTTCTAATTCCTAGCTCACTGTAAATATTTTAACACGCTAG
Source organism: Amphicarpaea edgeworthii (assembly GCA_014843725.1). Taxonomy (NCBI): domain Eukaryota; kingdom Viridiplantae; phylum Streptophyta; class Magnoliopsida; order Fabales; family Fabaceae; genus Amphicarpaea; species Amphicarpaea edgeworthii. The sequence continues at coordinate 18,268,104 of CM026327.1, read as the reverse complement.
GTATAAAGTCTATCTATAACGTATCTAAAAGGGTAAGAAAAAATTAACCAACCTGATACTTGGTCTTATACACACGAACAGCTGCAGCATGAGCAAGAAGTTGATGATGAGTAACCAAATAAGGCTCTATTGAAGAATCACCACCAGTACAATTCAGATTCATCCAATCAGAACAACGACCTGGTGCCATTCTTCCATTTGCATACCCATTTTGACTGTAACTCCATGGCTCGTTCAAAGTAACCCAACTCTTCACCCTATCACCAAATACCTTGAAGCAAAGTTCCGCATAGTCTCGAAAATCTTTCCTGAAGATCAATCAATGTTTGTTCAACAAATTATTCATATCTAAATTAAATGTGCTAAGCACATAAACAAAACTATGATTCAGTATTGAAACTCACACTATGAGTGGATTTAAGAAGCCGCCGTATTCATCTTCTAGTGCTTGGGGAAGATCCCAATGAAAGAGAGTAACAAGTGGTTGTATACCATTAGCCAATAGCTCATTGATAAGGTTGTTGTAATAATTGATTCCTTCTTGATTTATACCTCCACTTAGCTTTCCTTCTGTAGATATATAGTTTAATAAATAAAATTGGTTAATGGGTGACATCCAACTAGGTTAAAAATTAGTTGAAATTAGTCACAGCATGCAATTAATAAACTTACTTGGGAGAATCCTAGACCAAGATATGGAAAATCTGTAAGAATCCAAATTCATATCCTTCATCATCCGAACATCTTGCTTGTAGAGATGATATGAGTCAATGGCCACGTCTCCGTTGCTCTTATCCATTATCTTATCTGGATAGTTATGGGTGAATGTATCCCACACACTTGGTCCTCTTCCACCTTCCTTTGCTGCACCTTCGAACTGGTACGAGGAAGATCCCGCCCCAAAGATGAAGCCTTCAGGGAAACTGTTCCGACTCAGTGAAATGTCAATAATTGGTGAAACTGTGTTAACTGCTTCTTGTTCTTGTTCGCATGTAACTTTAACAAGAACAAGAGCAATGAGGCCGAGAAAGAAATAACCGTTGAATGGCATATCGATTAATTGTGTAGTGATATGTTTTGCTTACTTAGGCGATGGTTTGATGTTCTGTCTGGGAATGATTTCCTCTTTATATAGGAAAGAATGAATACCCACACTATGACTATATATGACCATGACGTACGTTCATTTAATAATAATATAATATGTGGTACTTTATTGACTAGTAGAGTGACTAAACACAATGCATATGCTTAGTACCTATCTTGTTTGATGTATTATTCTTGTTGACCATCCCCACGCGCGTTTTTCTTAGTTTGGCTAATAATCGTACAATGTTGATTAGAAAATAAGACGGCTATAGACGACGACATTATTTAACAATAAAACAATCGCGCATGTGATCTTAATTATTTATATGGTCGAAGTTACGTGGAAGGGACCACCAAAATAAAAAGGCACCAACCAACCAACCTAATGCACTTTCTTCCAAATTAATGTTACTAAAGCCCATCCCAGAACAATGACAGTTATTTCTAACAAAAGCAAATTAAGATAGATGGAAAAAAAATAACATGTCTGTGACCACAAAAAAAGAAGAAGTAATGTTGGCCTTATCTGCGGTTTTTAACCTCCTTGATGTTGCTCTTTCCATTAGAAAAGCTCCTGTGACTGAGTCGGTGAAAGTGAAATATTCCCTGTGGTTTCTAACTGCCAGTAACCCTTGTTAACGCCAACAAACAGCTAGTAATTTTAAAAGCCGTAAGACTTACCAGGGGTTTATACCCGTTATTACCAAAGTTTAAAGAAAATAATAATTTACCATTTACGATTTTACCAGTATATTTAAAAAAAAAATAGAATAATTTTTTTAAAAAAAAGTAATAGGTTAGCTGTGGTTTACTAAAACTACTGGATATTACCTACGGTAATTTCGACTAAACCCGAAGATAATTAACTAGGGTTACCTAGTCCTCCGTTAAGTACATGAATTCCAGACGCTTCATGAACTCTCAAATAGCCCCGGTTAAAATTGCTTTTTCTTATATGCAGTGTTTAAATTATATGAATAGGCCACTGTCTTTATTGGAAGCTGTAAGCACTTAAAGAAACACTTTATAAGACCTAACAATTTAACATGTCAATCACATCCATCACTAACTTTTTATTTTATTTTATTATTATTATGACATTCATCAGTAACTAGTAACTACTGATTCCATGAGTTGAATATATATATATGTTTCCAATTATCCATTTAAATAATTTTCCTTTTACATTCTCCAACCTTTTATCTTTAATTACTTTTTGATCAATTATTGCATTTCAATTAATCTGCATATATATTACGTTTTCTTCTTTCTCCATCTCTTTTTTTTTTTTTTTACTGCATTCTTAATTCTTTCTCTTTCTTCTCTTCAAAGTTCTCTTAATTATATTTCAAATTCTATAATTATTTTTTATTTTGTACATTTACAATTTTCATGTAATTATTCTCAACTTAATCATTTTCTTTAATTCTTCAAACTTAATTCTTATTAGGTTGTTTCTTTTAATTTCGTTTATCAATTAATTCCTGCAAACTTTTTTTTTTTTTTTTTTATTTTGCTAATAAGATCGACTATAGCTAGTCTATTGATGTAGTGATTAAAGTTCACAACTTTTTGGTTTTTTACTATAAGATTTGTCCGTTGATGTAGTGCTAATAGTTTGTAGGTTCGTTAGAGGAATATGCAGATGTCAGGAACTAAGCTGATTAAAGGCAATAATCCAATAATACGTGATACAATACAACATTTATAAGATAAATTAGATCTGTTTGGTGTGACAGTCAGAATACAGTATAGCAATGGGATGCACATTCGAACAAATTAGAAACCAATGGTACTAGCTAGCTGCAGCTTTGGCAGGGAGTATTTGCAGACAACATGTTTATACTGGACGGTTTTGTTAGTTAAGGAGAATCAAAATATATAAATAAGATTTAATGGTGTCTTTAATTTATGTACTTTTTATTACGGGTTGTGGTTGGGATGTTAGAAACCATACGCAGTTCTTTATGTTCTGTATTTGGATTAACCTTGTGACAGGTGATTCTTCATTAATGAAAATTCGTTTGCTCTTCAAAAAATTAAAAACTTTCACAAAATCCCCCAATTGTAAATGACATCTTTATCATAACATAACGTCTCTTTCCTTCTTATTGTAACATCAGTATAGTAATTATCAACAAATCTACATCTCTATTTCTCTTCTAAGTCCAATAGGACCTCTTAAGAATAAAAGAATGATCAAATAAATCTTAAGCTATTTTCCTGTAAGTCTAATGGGACCTCTTTAGAAAGAAAGAAAAAAGAATAATCTAATAAATCTCTATTTCTCCTGTAAGGCCAATAGGACCTCTATAGAATAAAAGAATAACAAATAAAAATCAAATAATTATTTACAAATATAATCATTTGATAAACAAAGTTCACAGAGTACTATTTACTGGAGTCATAAAGTTTGGTTTCTTTCTTGAGAAAACTCTTATACCATTGTGCAGAGAGTTTTTGATATCTCTTCAAATCATTTTTGTAATCCACGAAGACCATTCCAAATCGTGATGTATAACCCGAAGACCACTCAAAATTGTCAATCAAAGACCATACATAATATCCTTTAACATTTGCGCCGTTCCTATATGTACGAAGTTTAAGTTAGGAGAAAATAAATTAAAAAAATATTAAGTTGAATGACAAAATAACATAATTCTTTTATATATATAATATATTATTTACCTGATTGCTGATTGAAGATAAAAGAGATGACGATAATGATAATCAATTCTGAAGGTATCCATTAGAGATTCTTCAAGTGATAATGATGGTTCATCATATTCATTTATACCTACAAATTTGTAAGATTTATATAAGTTAGAAAAAATTCAATAACAAGTTACAAAAATTGAAAATCATGTACAACAATGTAGACATTGCTTTGCAAGAGTTACTTACCGTTTTCAGTGATGTAAATCAATGGATTGTTGTATTTTTCCTTGGTATACAATAAAAGGTCACGAATTCCTCTTGGATAAACATATAACCAATCAGAAGCAATCTGCATAATTACAAGAAAAAAAATTAGTTTTATACTTTATCATAATTGAAAGAAAGAACTAGTAGAGCATTTGCATGTTTTGGTGGATATACACACACCTTTATTCCTATAGATTTTCCATCACGTTCATCTGTAATCAATCAAAAACATAAAAAGACAAAGCATTGTCAGCCATATGATCATATTCAATAATATGTATACATATGTAATTTAGGAAATTAATAGAATGATAGATGTTTGAAGTCCTTACATGCAGGAGTGACAAGAGAATCTGTTAAATAACTAGGCTTGGCATTGCTTAGTTCAGGTGAATCAGAGGCATATGTTGTAGAGTAATAGTTTAGGCCAATAAAATCAAATGAACCAGCAACTAGTTTGGCTTGCTCTGCAGTAAATTTTGGCAATCTTGTTCCTACAATTGACCGCATGCTTTTTGGATAGTCTCCGGTTGTTAATGGATCCATAAACCTGTATTCAATTAGTTGACAACTCAGTATTTTGTTCAACGCCATGCATTCTCAACAAACTAAATAGAGAAAATAATAAGCCTTAAAGTCACAACATCAAATGAAAATGTAATTCTTACCATCCATACATGAAGTCGATTGCTCTTTCTGTAGCCTTTTTATCAGATTCAGTATCTCTTAGCGGCAAAAACCAATTAGCTACCAAGGATATGCCTATCAAACCTTTTTGAGACGCCTGCATACATGCATAGTTTTCAAATATTTAGTTATTACAGTTTCTAATTCCTAGCTCACTGTAAATATTTTAACACGCTAGGTATAAAGTCTATCTATAACGTATCTAAAAGGGTAAGAAAAAATTAACCAACCTGATACTTGGTCTTATACACACGAACAGCTGCAGCATGAGCAAGAAGTTGATGATGAGTAACCAAATAAGGCTCTATTGAAGAATCACCACCAGTACAATTCAGATTCATCCAATCAGAACAACGACCTGGTGCCATTCTTCCATTTGCATACCCATTTTGACTGTAACTCCATGGCTCGTTCAAAGTAACCCAACTCTTCACCCTATCACCAAATACCTTGAAGCAAAGTTCCGCATAGTCTCGAAAATCTTTCCTGAAGATCAATAAATGTTTGTTCAATAAATTATTCATATCTAAATTAAATGTGCTAAGCACATAAATAATCTATGTTTCGGAATTGAAACTCACACTATGAGTGGACTTAAGAAGCCGCCGTATTCATCTTCTAATGCTTGGGGAAGATCCCAATGAAAGAGAGTGACAAGTGGTTTTATACCATTAGCCAATAGCTCATTGATAAGGTTGTTGTAATAGTTGATTCCTTCTTGATTTATACCTCCACTTAGCTTTCCTTCTGTAGATACATAGTTTAATAATAAAAAGAAACGATTAATGGGAAACATCCAAGTAGGCATAAAGTAGTTGAAATTAGTGATTGATTGTAATTTGTAAGCAGTTAATGAACTTACTTGGGAGAATTCTAGACCAAGATATGGAAAATCTGTAAGAATCCAAATTCATATCCTTCATCATCCGAACATCTTGCTTGTAGAGATGATATGAGTCAATGGCCACGTCTCCGTTGCTTTTATCCATTATCTTATTTGGATAGTTATGAGTGAAGGTATCCCACACACTTGGTCCTCTTCCACCTTCCTTTGCTGCACCTTCGAACTGGTACGAGGAAGATCCCGCCCCAAAGATGAAGCCTTCAGGGAAACTGTTCCGACTCAGTGAAATGTCAATAATTGGCGAAACTGTATTCTCTGCTTCTTGTTCTTGTTGGCATGTAACTTTAACAACAACAAGAACGATGAGGCCAAGAAAGAAATAACCGTTGAATGCCATATTGATTAATTGTGTTGTGATATGTTTTGCTTACTTAGGCGATGGTTTGATGTCCTGTCTGGGAATGCTTGCCTCTTTATATAGGAAGGAATGGAATGGAATACTTACTACCACACTGACTATATGACTATGACGTTCATTTAATAATATATGGTACTTCATTGACTAGTAGAGTGACTAAACACAATGCATATGCCTAGTACCTACCTAGTTTGATGTATTATTCTTGTTGACCATTCCCACGCGCGTTTTTCTTACTTTGGCCATTCTCCCAATAATGTTGATTAATTATAAAAAAAAAAGACGGCTGGCTGTACTTAGACGACGACATTATTTAACAAGAAAACAATTAGCGCGCATGTGATCTTAACTAATGTCGTCGAAGTTACGTGGAAGGGACCACGATAGAAAATAAAAGCCAACAACCAACCAACCTACTACACTTTCTTTCTGTGACTGTGATTTGTAATCATGATTAACCAACCTATTTCACTTTCTTCCAAATTAATGTTACTCCACTCACAGGTGTTCTCCAATATACGTAGATACTTAAAATGTAGAAACGTCGTTGATCCCAACCAACGGTCACCTGGCCGGGCATGTCCCAGAACAATGACAGTTATTTCTAACAAAGGTAATTAAGAAAGTTGGAAAAAAAAAAAAAATAACAAGTCTGTGATTACATAAAAAAAAAAAAAAGGAAATTTAATCGTGGTTAATGTTGGCCTTATCCGCAGTTAATAACCTCCGTTAAACTCGTTACCGGCTGTTTCTCTCTCCATTAGAAAAGTTCTTGTGAGTCCATGAAACCCTCGAAAACGCGAATATTCCCTGGCTCCCTGCGTTTTCTAAACCCCAGTAAGTACCAGGGGTGCCAAGGGTTTGAAACCCTGGTTAACTTATAATCTTATCTGCAGTGCTGTCTTTATTGGAAGCTGAATGCAATTACCCTAACACTTTATAAGATAAGACCTAACTTACATGTCAGTCACATTCATCGGTGATTACTGATTTAATTTAGATTTAAATATATTTTTATTCTTTTAAATATGAATTATTGATCCTCTAAATAAAATATAATTTTTTTTAGTTATTACAAATCGAAAAATATTTTTTTAGTTTTTTTTCTAAAAGATATCAAATAAAAAATAAAAGATTTATCATTTGTAATAATTTTTTAGTTGTCATAATTTAATTTGTGATTTTTTTTTTTATATTTGTGACAATTAAAAAATTGATATAAATTATAAATTTTTTATTCACTATTTAATATATTTTGTGAGAAGGATTAAAAAAATATTTTTATATTTTAAAGAATAAAAAATGATTTTTTATTTAAAAGAAAAAAAAACCCACATTTAAAATACTAAAAACATATTTAAACTTTTAATTTATATACACTAAGAGGCTACTATGGTGAGAGTTAGTTCTCTCAATTATTTATAAAAAAATAAGTATTTATTTAAAGATATTTATAAAAATTAGGTAAATTTATAAATAATTATTATATATTTATATTATTTAAAAATATAATAATCATAAAAAATTGAGATGGAAAGCAATTACTTTTAATGATATGTCTTTATTATTATTACTATAGATTATAGGTTATTGATTACGTTTCTTCTTTCTCTATTTTTTTTTTACTGCATTAATTCTTCGCTATCTTTCTTCTGATCTTCAGAGTTCTCTTAATTATATTTCAAGTTCTTTAATTATTATTTTTTTTTTTGTACATGTACGATTTGCAATTATTCCTAACTTAATCATTTTCTTTAATTCTTCAAACTTAATTCTTATTATGTTGTTTATTTAATTTCGTTTATCAACAAAATTCTCCAACATAAGATACAATAAATTAAAGGCAATACTCCAATGGTGATACACAATTATAAGATAAATTGGATCTTATATAGCAATGGAAGGCACATTCAAACAAATTAGAAACCAATTCTACTAGCTGCAGCTTTTGGCAGGGAGTATTTCTAGTCAACATGTCTATACTGGATGGGTTTGTTAGTTAAGGAGAATCAAAATATACAAGGTTTAACGGTGTCTTTAATTTATGTACTTTTTTTTATTACGGGTTTTGGTGGGGATGTTAGAAACTATATGGAGTTCTTTATGTTCTGTTTTTTTAATTACCTTGGGGATTCACCTTGTGACAAGTTATTCTTCATTAATAAAATTTGTTTGCTCTTCAAAACAAATTAAAAACTTTCACAAAATCCCCAAACATAAGATGTAGTAAATTAACAAACATAATCAATTGTAAATGAAATCTTTATCATAACATAATGTTTCTTTCCTTCTTATTGTAACATCAGTATAGTAATTATCAACAAATCTACCTCTTTATTTCTCTTCTAAGTCCAATAGGACCACTAAAGAATAAAAGAATGATCAAATAAATCTTAAGCTATTTTCCTGTAAGTCCAATAGGACCTCTTTAGAAAGAAAAAAAAAAGAATAATCTAATAAACCTCTATTTCTCCTGTAAGGCCAATAGGACCTCTATAGAATAAAAGAATAACAAATAAAAATCAAATAATTATCTACAAATATAATCATTTGATAAACAAAGTTCACGGAGTACTATTTACTGGAGTCATAAAGTTTGGTTTCTTTCTTGAGAAAACTCTTATACCATTGTGCAGAGAGTTTTTGATATCTCTTCAAATCATTTTTGTAATCCACGAAGACCATTCCAAATCGTGATGTATAACCCGAAGACCACTCAAAATTGTCAATCAAAGACCATACATAATATCCTTTAACATTTGCGCCATTCCTATATATATGAAGTTTAAGTTAAGAGAAAATAAATTAAAAAAATATTAAGTTGAATGACAAAATAACATAATTCTTTTATATATATAATATATTATTTACCTGATTGCTGATTGAAGATAAAAGAGATGACGATAGTGATAATCAATTCTGAAGGTATCCATAAGAGATTCTTCAAGTGATAATGATGGTTCATCATATTCATTTATACCTATAAATTTGTAAGATTTATATGTTAGAAAAAAAATCAATAATAAGTTACAAAAATTGAAAATCATGTACAACAATGTAAATATTGCATTGAAGAAAATTAAATACATATATATATATATATATACACAAGAGTTACTTACCATTTTCAGTGATGTAAATCAATGGATTGTTGTACTTGTCCTTGGTATATAATAAAAGATCACGAATTCCTCTTGGATAAACATATAACCAATCAGAAGCAATCTGCATAGTTACAAGAAAAAAATTAGTCTTATATTTTATCATAAATAAAAGATAGAAGAACTAGTAGAGCATTTGAATGTTTTGGTGGGTATACACACACCTTTATTCCTATAGATTTTCCATCACGTTCATCTGTAATCAATCAAAAACATAAAAAGACAAAGCATTGTCAGCCATATGATCATATTCAATAATATGTATACATGTAATTTAGGAAATTGATAGAATGATAAATGTTTGAAGTCCTTACATGCAGGAGTGACAAGAGAATCTGTTAAATAACTAGGCTTGGCATTGCTTAGTTGAGGTGAATCAGAGGCATATGTTGTAGAGTAATAGTTTAGGCCAATATAATCAAATGAACCAATAAGTAGTTTGGATTGTTCTGCAGTGAACTTTGGTAATCGTGCCCCTACAAGTGATCTCATGCTTTTTGGATAGTCTCCAGATGTTAATGGATCCATAAACCTGAAATAAAAAAAGAATTAGTTGTCAACATAAAGTTATAGTTGGATAAATACTACTTGTGCATTGTATTTCTAATTTGACGTTTTTTGGTTCAATAAATGCATATATATATTTTTAAGAAATTAACCAAAGTTACACAAAAGGGAAAGAGGAATTCTTACCATCCATACATGAAGTCAATGGCTCTTTCTGTAGCCTTTTGATCAGATTTAGTATCTCTGAGCGGCAAAAACCAGTTAGCTACTAAGGTTATACCTATCAAACCTTTTTGAGATGCCTGCATACATAGTTTTCAAATATTTAGTTTTTGATATTAAAATGTAAAATAACCTTTATAACTATTTCATTTTCGAATTCCTAGCTCAATGTAAATTCAATTAACAAGGTAAAGTCTATTTATTTCAAATCTTACAGGTTAAGAAAAAAAATTAACTAACCTGATACTTGTTCTTATACACGCGAACAGCTACAGCATGAGCAAGAAGTTGATGATGTGTAACCAAATAAGGCTCTATTGAAGAATCGCCACCAGTACAATTCAAATTCATCCAAGCAGAACAACGACCTGGTGCCATTCGTCCATTTGCATAGCCATTTTGGCTGTAACTCCATGGCTCATTCAAAGTAACCCAACTCTTCACCCTATCACCAAATACCTTGAAACAAAGATCCGCATAGTCTCGAAAATCTTTCCTGAAAATCAATAGATGTTTGTTCAACAATTTATTCATATCTAAATTAAATATGCTTATAAGCACATAAACAAAACTATATATGTTTCAGAATTGAAACTCACACTATGAGTGGACTTAAGAAGCCGCCGTATTCATCTTCTAGTGCTTGGGGAAGATCCCAATGAAAGAGAGTGACAAGTGGTTTTATACCATTAGCCAATAGCTCATTGATGAGGTTGTTGTAATAGTTGATTCCTTCTTGATTTATACCTCCACTTAGCTTTCCTTCTGTAGATATATAGTTTAATAAATAACATTGGTTAATGGGTAACATCCAACTAGGTTAAAAATTAGTTGAAATTAGTCACAGCATGCAATTAATAAACTTACTTGGGAGAATCCTAGACCAAGATATGGAAAATCTGAAAGAATCCAAATTCATATCCTTCATCATCCGAACATCTTGCTTGTAGAGATGATATGAGTCAATGGCCACGTCTCCGTTGCTTTTATCCATTATCTTATTTGGATAGTTATGGGTGAATGTATCCCACACACTTGGTCCTCTTCCACCTTCCTTTGCTGCACCTTCGAACTGGTACGAGGAAGATCCCGCCCCAAAGATGAAGCCTTCAGGGAAACTGTTCCGACTCAGTGAAATGTCAATAATTGGTGAAATTGTATTCACTGCTTCTTGTTCATGTTGGCATGTAACTTTAACAACAAGAAGAGCAATGAGGCCAAGAATGAAATAAGCGTTGAATGCCATTTTGTGTGATATGTTTTGCTTACTTATGTCGATTGTTTGATGTTATACTCTGCAAATGCGCTTCTGGCTTCTTTATATAGGAAGGAATACCCACTAGAACCACTATCACACTATGACAGTTGATTTGACAATAAAATAATGTACTACACTATTGTTGACTTAGAAGAGTGACTGAGCCTACCTTTTCTGATTTATTATTGTTAATTACTTTTTCCAACGTTTTAATTCTTTGGGCACTTTCCTAGTACATACAGTTGAATATCAACAAAGGCGGCTGTCTTTTATATATTCATTTTTTAACAGTAAAATAAAGCTCTTATTATGGTCTATATTCAGGTTATCTTATTTTCTATGGTCAAAGTCAAATCAGGATTTTGAAAGGGAATGCTCATGATGTATTTCACACGAAGTTACGTGGAAAGGACAAAGAGTACGAAAAAGATGGGTTCTTTAATGAATCTTGATTCCGTTTTTTTTTTTTTTGTCCAAAACAAACCTCTTGTACCATTGCTGTTAATGTTATAATGTCTATTGATAAATATTAACATTCATGTCTTTACCTTAGTAGCATACGTTTAGGGTTTTTTTTTTTTTTTTTTTTCTATACCACATTAACAATTCTTCATTGAATATTCCTTATTGTGTTGCAATGTGTGCTCTTCCCTACCCAGTCTTCCATGCATTATGTCTTTCTAAGAGATGCCTTAATAACATGGAAATCAATCTTAAAAACATCCATTTTTGAGATACAAATCAGCTATTGCAGAGTTTTCTGTTACGGTGTCTCACTCTCTGCCATTCAGTTAGCAAACAATCCTATGTCAGGAACTGTTCAATCTGGTTTTGTCAATTTGACATATATCTCCCAACTTCAGGGGAGTAATACCTATCTCAGTTTAATTAGCCAATTAGTTTGTTAGTTAGAGTGAATTTTTGAGTTATTACAAGAGAAAATGGCACTAAGTCCTACAAAAAAGAATGTCTGAGACATCATCAACTAAGTAATTAGAAGCTGAAATTAGACAAGAATTTAATAAAATAAACGGGGAGGAGGATTTGGTTCCTAACTTAACAAGAATGTCTGCCACAGCATTTCCTTGCCTAAGCGTATGCTTGAAGTTAATATTCCAAGGTAATTGTACGTAACCACGAATGGCCGAGACCACACCTGCATGAGGATGAACAGCGTCGAGACCCTCAATGATGAATTTCAGAGAAATGGTGGAACCCGTCTCACAAATAACATTAGAGAAACCTTTTGTGTGGGCAAGTTTAATGCTATGGAAAATGGTACACAGCTCAGCGGTGGTGTTTGAAGTAAAACTACAGCTACCCATATAACCCGTGATTCAATTACCTACAAAATCTTGTAGATCGCCACCAAAACCTAACAAGCCAGAATTACCAAAGGAACTACCGTCTATATTGATCTTGATGTAATTTTGCAGAGGAGGTTCCCAATTAACCAGTATCCTATCTGTCAAAGATGAGCTGGTCGAGATTGTCCCTTTGGCTAGATGTAGAAGAGAACTTATCTGGTTATGCATATACCAATTTGGCCAAACTATATCGTTAAAAACCACCTCATTCCTCGCATGCCAGATCATCCAGCAAGTGATGTCGAATAAGAGCTGAAAATTTCCTTAAATGTTACTTCTGAGCCAGTATGCAACATCATCAACGAAGAAATCAAGACCATACTGAAACTAGATGTATTGTCACACCTTACATGCATAGGACAATCGCAAAGGATGTGAATCCATGTTTTATTGGCATCTCCACACCTACAACAAGAAGAATCAGTAGTAATATGCCGCATGAAGCGAAAAGAATTAGTAGGAAGACTCCCTCTATAAGTGAGCCAGATAAAGTGTTTAACATTCTCAAGTAGCTTGGACTTCCACACCCACGACCAGTAAACTCAACATAGGTAAGATGAAAAGCAAGCTCTCGGCTCAACCACGCATAGGCGAACTTGGTATCATATTTTCCCGAGCTAGACGCACTCCACCTAATAGTATCCAGCATAGAAGGATTAAGGAACAAGTATGGAAGGGTATTTCGAATGTCTTGGGGCAAGGTTGTAGTAAGGACGTCAAGGTGCCAATAATCATCAAAATAAACATCCTTAACGCGTAATTGCATGTCCCTCTCATGGACCTCATCCACCATGCCATACAAGGGTCCCTCCTCTAACTAAGGATCAAACCAAAAGGAGCAATCCCCGTCCCCAATCCTAAACATGAAATCTTGCTTGAGATGAGATAAGGCTTTCATGATAGAGGACCAAACATACAAGCTGCTTGTAGAATTCTTAAGGTGAAGAATATACTTTTGGCCAATATATTTAGCATATAGCAAACAAACCCATAACTTATCCTTGCCGTGCAAAATATCCCACACATGCTTGCCAAGTAAGGAAACGTTGGCTTGGCAGCATTAATGAATGCCCAAACCTCCTTTGGCATGAGTTTTAGAGATAGTAGACCAATCTACCCAATGATTGTGATTCCCTCCCCAGATGAAGCACCTTAACCTAGAGTCAATTTTATTGCAAATTCCCTCCGAGATCCATAGGTTTTGCATAGAGTAGGAGGGGATAGTTGATATAACCGACATAGCCAATGTTACTCTGCCAACATGGCTAAAGAGCTGGCCCTTCCAACTTGCAATGCGGCTATTGACGCAATCTGTGAGGGAGGCAAAATCTGCCTTAGTGGTCCTACCTACCAAGAGAGGGAACCCCAAGTATCTGCCTGGATTATGAGTGTGTTGGAACTCTAATATAATGGTAAATTGTTGGATTTTGCTACGCAGAACATTCTTAGAGACGAAGAACTTAGATTTTTGGTTGTTTACTTTCAAGCCAAAAGCAAGACAAAATAGCCGGATAACATCCTGAACCAACTGCACTTGATTTGCCGACGCCTTAGTGAACAACAGATAATCATCGACAAAGAATAAATGTGATATCTTAGTGCCACCTCTGGAGACTGTAACTAGTTGCCAATCCCCACTACCCGCTTTCTCCTGAATGAGAAGCGCTAGCTTCTCCATGCACAAAAGAAAGAGATAAGGTGACATTAGGTCTCTCTAACGAAGACCACGCCTCAGCAAGAAAGAGGGCAATCTCTCATTGTTCCATTTTAGGGACAAGGACGTAGTAGTAGTGCAGTTCATAACCAAGTTTATCGTGTTATTCGGAAACCTAAATTCCTTCAGAGTCAATCTCAAGAAGCTCCAATCAACCCTATCATAGGCTTTTTCAAAATCGATCTTAAACATAACATAGCCAGTCTTCCCAGTCTTCTTATGCATACTATGAACAATCTCTTAGGCGATGATGGCATTATCATAAGTTTCCCTCTTGAGGATGAAGCTACTTTGAAGGGGACCAATGATAGAATCTAGGTGTGGCCGAAGGCAATTCACTAGGACCTTGGAGACCAATTTGAATAGAACATTACAAACACTAATCGATTTGAAGTTCCTGATGGATGTGGGATTCTCCAACTTAGGAATGGGAACTATTAAAGTTTTAGTTATTTGGGGTGGGATAATAGTTGTGGCAAAAATCTCAGCTACCATGCGCATAATATCACCCTTGATATGTGGCCAAAATGTTTTGAAAAATATAGGTTGAAATCCGTCTGACCCAGGAGCTTTGTAAGGGTTCATGCTAAAGAGAGCATCCTTCACCTCCCGCAACGTGACGGACGGTAGCAACTAGGCCGAGGGAGACATGATCCTCCAATCGAGGAACATACATTAGCTGTAAGCAATTGGGAATCTAGTAGTAGATTGGAAGAGACCTTGGTAAAATGATTGAGCTTCCTTCTTGAATAAGGGATGCATCAGTGCACCAAATATTATCGATAAACAAGCCAAAAATGTTATTCTTGTGTCTTCTTATAACTGTCTGAGTATGAGAAATTTGGTATTCTTGTTGCCAAATCTCACCCAATTCTCACAGGACTTCTGGAACCATAACATTTCTTCGCGAAAAAGGATCTGGTTGTGCTGGTCCTGCAAGGCTTTCTCAAACTGAATTAAGTCGAAAGTAGCCTGAGTTTCTAATTCTTGATAGACTCCTTTTACGAAGTTCCAACTTCTTTTTGTCTTGAAAAATATTCCCAAAGACCTTTTTGTTAAAGATGATAGAGTTGTCACGAACCTTATTAAGCTTATGGAAAGTGTCTCCAGTAGTTTAACTCCATGCTTATGTCACAATATTTACATACTCCGGGTGGGAAAGTTAAGCTACTTGAAAATGAAAGGAAGGGTTTATGCGAAAGTCAGCTTTTCGGCAAGAAAGAAGGAGAGGATTATGGTCCGAGTTATGGGGGAGAAGAATTTCTAGCAACGCATTGGGGTAGGCAAGACGCCAGTCAGTGTTAGTCACGCACCTATCGAGTTTTTTTTTGTATGAACCTCCTTGCTTGAATATTCTTGTGCCACGTGAAGAAGCTCCTTGTGATTTCCATATCAATAAGGTCACACTGGGTGAGAATGCCGTAAAGAGCATTAGCCCTAGCTTGGTGAAAGGCTCCCCCTATGACCTCCGATGGTTAAGTGATCTCATTTCAATTGCCAATGACCAGTCACGATCCTTCCATGTCATTGCCAATCTCGATCAAGTGGTCCCAAAGAATAGCCATTGCCGTAGGAATGGGAGAGACATACAGCGCAGAGCAGTTCCACCTATTATTCGCCTTCTCTAGCCTGAAGGTAATACATTGATTTGTGGAGTGTAGAAGAGTGAAGTTGACATCCAGCCTTTCTAACAAGACCCAAATCTCCTCCTGCATGTCCTCTAGCCTCCTAGATAAACACCTTCCCATACCTCAATGACTTCCAAAAATTTTTAACCCTATGGAATTGAACATGAGTTTCGTAGATGAAGAAAATGGAAGGTTTTTGAGTTTTAATCATATGTTTGACGTGCCGTTTCGTACATTGGCCAACCACTCCTCTTATGTTCCATAATATGATAGATATATCTTCTAAGCAATTCATGACAACATAATGAAAAAAGGAGGGGAACCTGAGCCAAGGCCCTACGTTGGCATGGCTTGGCTTACAAAGACTAACTCTTGAGTCACATTGGTCACCTTATTATCTTGAGAATCTTCAACCATAACCACATCAATATTAAGGTTCGATGCAATAGCATTAGCATGCATACTAGGTACCGTGGTGTTGACCCCATTTTGATTTACATGATTATTCGTATAAATATTGAACACGGACGATGATGGCGTTGATGTGGGGTTCAGTGGAGTAGCAGGAGCTAGAGGTAATACCTTTTTATTTGTCTCACGTGAATTCATGTTGATCTTTGTAACATTTTGAATTAATTGTGCAATAGGGGTAGAAAAATTTGAACGTGATCTTTTATAAGTAAGTAGGGCCACGTGGCTAGATTGATTTGCATGATTGTTTTTCAAATTTCCCACTTTCTCTTTCTTGCCACAAATATTGGGATTCTGTTGTGGGAGAGAGAATTTATTCTTATCCTTTTTAAAAATAAAATCCCGAGCCATCATATTCTCTTTCTTTTTTGAATTTGAATTATTGTTGTTCTGTTTCTTCCATTGCACAACAAGTCAATCATCGTGAACAAGATCATGATTGATATCTGTTATTTTTGTTGTGATTTCCACCTGCTCTCCTGAATTAATGGGGACATTAATTTCAATAATTGGAGACGTACCTACTGTCGTTGCAATGGTTGCCGGAGCAATTGGCGGCACCGTTCCTTGCGAAGTTGATAGTGGGGTTTCCAATGGAGGTTTTAGTTGCTTCTTAGTGCACTCCCTTATAATATGGCCGTAACAACCGCATGTGAAGCATATACGGTAGAGACCTTCATACTCCACTCGGTACCAAAAACCTTTCAGCCAAACCTTCCCAACGACTGGTTTAGTAAGATCGATTTCAATACAAACCTGTGCAAACCTGCCTCGCTTGATGTCTTTGGTATTGGAGTCCACCTTAACTAGTTTCCCAATGGCCACTGCTAGCATAAGCAAAATGCTTTCATCATAGTAAATAAGGTTGAGACCCGTGAAGCGAATCCACACCAGCATTTTTTCAATCTTCACAAATAGAGAGATAAACTCAAGAAACCAACGTTGCACTGTAAGGTAGTGATCAAATGACATCCAGGGCCCTTCATCCATAACCTTTTAGCGATCACCTGCGTTGTCAAACTTCACCATGAAATAACCATTGCCAATGTCCATAATTTCGAAGCTCGCAACCAGCTTCCATAGTCTATGTAGTTTATCCCGCATCAAAGAGTAGCCTATACTTTTGCCCAAAAGCTTCACCACTAATGCATCTTGCCAAGGAGCACATAGCCCATCGAACACCTTGTTAGAGATATGAACCATTGGTTTTTGAGAGGATTGCCATCTTCATATTCAATCCTTGCCAATTGCTATTGGATTAGGTCCACCCTAAGCTTGGGTGTAGACATGGCAATTAAACCCGTACCTGCGGGTACCGCCCTGTCCTCGCTCTGATATTGGCGGGTAATCCCCACTTTAACTGGGTACGGGTAATACCTGATTATAAAAACCGGATATAGGGACGGGGATGGTGATGTGCATACTCGTCCCGTACCCGTACCCGATACATAAATTTATTAAATTATTTTTATTTTATATTATATATTTTACTTAATAATTTTTAAACATTTACACTTGTTTTATGATTTACAATTTATACTAACTAAATTATTATTTTAGATTGTTTCAATTTATTTTTATATAGTTTAAACAAAAATTATATAATTTTATTAGATAATAAATAATTATATGATTGTTATTAACATATTATTAGTTTGTTATGAAGTTTTTTTTTCTTATGAGACTTTTAGTTTATTATTAGCTTGTTATGACTTTAAGTAATTATAAAAATTGAATTTTTTTAAAGTTTATTATGGCTTAAAATTAACTTTTTTTGGTTTTTTTTAATTTTTTATTTTTAAATTATAAACGGGTACGGGTACGGGACAAGTATGAAGGTGAAGTCCCACATCGGATAGGAATGGGAGAGTTGAACATCATATAAGTGAGGGAAAGACCCATAAACCTGAGCCTTAAGGCTTTGGGTTGAAGTGTGGTGTCTAGTTCACTTATGTGGTGTGCTCGAGCCCATTGGACAATGGGGGTGGTGAAGGGAGGGCCCCAATTGGTAGAAAAAAACCCCGCAACTCCTTGGGGTTTTCCTCTACTTGGAAGAAGTTGGTTTTGTTCTAAAGATTTAAATTACAAATTTTTACCCTTATTGTAAGTTTAGAAAGAAAAAAATCTGAAAAAATCCTATGCCAATGGATTTCAAATTTATGCAAAATGTTTTTCTATTTCTAAAAAATCCGATATATATTTTACATCTTCTACACGAAAATATTCACACTTAAAGGGAAGATTGTTGAGTACTATTTTGTATATAAAGACAATGAGAATTCATTTTCTCCATTGTTTCTCTCTAAGATTCAATATATAATCATTTGTACAATTTTTATTTTTATTATTATATT
Source organism: Amphicarpaea edgeworthii (assembly GCA_014843725.1). Classification (NCBI taxonomy): domain Eukaryota; kingdom Viridiplantae; phylum Streptophyta; class Magnoliopsida; order Fabales; family Fabaceae; genus Amphicarpaea; species Amphicarpaea edgeworthii. Next base: position 18,249,459 of record CM026327.1, on the reverse strand, counting down.
ATTAATATAAAATATTTATCGATTTTATCATAACTAAACTCTATGGAAAATTTGATTAATCACATTTAATAAATCTCTTTTCTAAATTATATTTTTTCATGAAGTTTGAACTCAAGACAATAATTAAATATAAAATCAATAAATTTATATCTTCATTTTTCATTTTCTTTCAGGTCCAATAAGACCTTATACATTGGTTGGTATAAATAAAATAAAAAAATATAAACTTAAACAATTATGTACAAATATAACTATTGAATGGATGAATCTCAAAATTACATTATTATCAACTAGAATCATATAGTCTGGTTTTCTTGAGAAAACTCTTGAACCATATCGCTGAGAGTTTCTTATATCTTTTCAAGTTGTTTTCGTAATTCACAAAAGTCATTCCAAATCGCACAGTATAGCCTGAAGACCATTCAAAATTGTCAAATAAAGACCATACGTAATATCCCTTTACATTCACACCATGCCTGTCATATGATTTGAAGGAAACGAATTAAAATAAAGAAGAAGATAATTTTTGGGATAACTTACAAAATGAAAACACAAAACCTTTTTGGAATATAAAATACTGCTTACCTAATTGCAGATCGAAGATAATAGAGATGACGATAATGGTAATCAATTCTGAAAGTATCTAAAAGAGATTCTTCTAGTGATAGGGTTTGGTCACTATATTCATTTATACCTGTAAAAAAAAGTTTACATGATGCAAATTGTCAAACATCCTTATTTCAATAGCTAAAAGGAAAATGAAAGAATATCACATATGGTGATGTTTATATGATGTTGCTTTCAAGGAAACTAAATATAGTAAATAAATAAGTTTTACCTACCATTTTCAGTGATGTAAATCAAAGGATTATTATACTTTTCCTTCGTATATAATAGAAGATCGAGAATTCCTCTTGGGCATACATACAACCAATCAGAAGCAATCTACATAGTTATAAAATAAAAAGGTTAGTTTCATACTTTATTAAATGGATTAAAAATAAAGATCATTTTTGCAAGCTTAGGTGTTTATATACATACCTTTATACCTATGGGTTTCCCATCACGCTCAACTGCAATTAATCACACATAAGATAAAACACTGTCAACCATGTTAACATGATCAAATTCAACATATATAAGCAATTTAGAGAATTGACAAAATGTTGTAGATTGATTACTTACATTCAGGGGTGATCAAAGAATCTGTAACATAGTTAGGTCTAGCATTACTTAGATGAGGTGCATCAGAGGCATATGTTGAAGAGTAGTAGTTTAAGCCAATAAAATCAAATGAACCAATAAGTAGCTTAGATTGTTCTGCAGTAAACTTTGGCAACCGTGTTCTCACAAGGGACCGCATGATGTTTGGATAGTCTCCTGTTGTTAGTGGATCCATAAACCTGAAATCATTAAGCTTTGATTTAGTGTTCCATCAACATATGTAATGGCAATAATTTGATTTAGCCCTCATGAAAACCTTAATATATGAATATGTATTTTGTTGAGATACTAAAATGAAGAAGACAAAAAGGATTTCTTACCATCCAAACATGAAGTCAATTGCTCTTTCAGTCGCCTTTTGATCGGCTTTGGTATTTGAGAATGGTAGGTACCAATTAGCTACTAAGGTAATGCCTATCAAACCCTTTTGTGATACCTGCAGATGCACATTTAAACGTTTTAGCTTATTAATTACTACTATCCAATATATGAATTTACAAGGTTCTTAAGAAATGAATGAACCTGAAACTTGGTCTTGTATACACGAACGGCTGCTGCATGAGCAAGTAGCTGGTAGTGTGTAACTAAATAAGGTTCTGTGCCAGAATCGCCACCAGTGCAATTTGGATTTATCCAAGCAGAACAACGACCTGGTGCCATTCTCCCACTTGCATAACCATGTTGACTATAACTCCATGGCTCATTCAAAGTAACCCAATACTTAACTCTGTCTCCAAATTCCTTGAAGCAAAGTTCCGCGTAATCTCGAAAATCTTTACTGGAGATCATTGACACAGGTGTTGAACAAAATTAATTATATTCATATATATCTAGCTATTGAATTTCTAAATGTGCAATAATACTTTGGAATTAATTAAAACTCACACTATGCGAGGACTTAAGAAGCCACCATATTCATCTTCTAAAGATTGAGGAAGATCCCAATGAAAAAGTGTTACCAATGGTTGTATACCTACAAATTGTTGATATCTAATTAGTACATGACTATCAACAACAATTAAAAGATTAGTCAATTGAGTTTGAACTTACCATTAGCTAGTAGTTCGTTGATGAAGTTGTTGTAATAGTCAATTCCTTCTTGATTTATACCTCCACTTAGCTTTCCTTCTATGGTGGATGTACCGGTTTGTAAAAAATCAATTTTACATGGTTAAATTAATCCAAGTAGGTCAAATTTAATCTAAAACCATCATCAATCAACATTGGACTTACTTGGTAGTATTCTGGACCAAGAAATCGAGAATCTGTATGAATCCAAGTTCATATCCTTCATAATCTTAACATCTTCCTATAATATATATGGATAACAATATGTTTTATTATATTGCGCCAAAAAATTAAAAGAATATTTTATATTGACAATATGCATATGAAGTACACTCTAAAGCAACAGTTTACCTTTTAATCTTACAGTTCGTAAAATAGAATATAAGTGCCAGTTAAGTGCAATATCATTAATTATTAAAAAAAAGAAAATCATTTTTAATCTAATTTTTATAATTCAATTACTTATCATTAACAATTATGAATTCGGTATTTTTTAAAATTTACATCATATTATTCTGTTTAGCAGATACAAATTAATTAACACTTTGAAGCTAGCTAGCAGCCATACCTTATAACGGTGATATGCATCAATGGCCACATCTCCATTGCTTTTGTCCTTTATCTTTTCTGCTTGTTAATATATTCAAGATGGTATACATATTAACCAAACCATATATAAATAAAAGATAACAAGTCAAACATATCTCCCCTTTGACCCTTTACCATCTCTTTCACTGCTCCCGTGTATATATTAACCAAACCATATACAAAAGATAACAAGTCAAACATATATTATCATCTTGGAAAGAAAATTACAAACCTGGATATGTATGGCTGAAGGTATCCCATACACTTGGTCCCCTACCACCTTCTGTTGCTGCACCTTCAAACTATATACATATACATTTCACAGTAATTAATCAAGATCATGCATGTCACTATATTAATAATGAAGAGTCTATATAGTACCTGGTATGATGAAGATCCAGCCCCAAAGATGAAGTCTGGTGGAAAGCTATCCCGATTCAGCGAAGCAATATCAATAATGGGTTCAACTGCATCAGTTTCTATGCAATTAATAACAGTACTTGATTTGCTAATCACAAGAACAAAGGCAATGAGGCTGAGAATATTGCAAAATCCTTTGCATGCCATTTCTGAAGATTGTGCTTAATCTTTCTGATGATTAATTATATATGCTTAATCTTTCCTTCTTGTTTTAATTTCTCTATTTGGTTTGGCTGCAATGATTCTGCCTAATTAATTGCTTCACGTTTGGAACAAATGTGTATTTATATGTAAAAATTGAAAGCTGGTCAGCTAACCAGCTTATAATAATAATATTACTTTTGTAGATTGAGAGACAAAGAATCCCATGTGTTCAGATTGGAAAAACATTATATTAACTTAAGCTTCTTCTACTTTGACAAATTCAAGGTTTTGACGAACAAATATGGCGCGTGCGTGGCACTTTTTTTTTTAAGATATGCACAATGCATAATATCCAAATTCAAGGGTTGTTGTGGATTAGTAGCGTTTAATTTCTAATTTGACTAATTAATGTGTCTTTTTTATTATAGGTTTTTTTGGTACATTGGTTGCAACTATTTATTAAACTATTATTTTTATGATTAAAAAAAAAATATCGATGCATGACACCATACTTAATAAATTTGTCCTATGTGATATTATTAAATTTCACAATGGATATATATAATTTAATAATTTATTAATATATTAATAAAAACTACGCCAATTTAATTCAAGTAATTAACAAAACATAAACCGTACTTGATTCTAAATAAGATGTCAATTCTGAATTTTGTACACAGAGAAAACAAACTTTAACACAACTTTCTACTTTTGAATTGATCTACTAAATTTGATTGGGTTCAAAGTAATTTATAAGTATTGAAAATTTCAGACACAAATTAATAATTTTACTAATATTAGTCTTTAGACAAAGTATTTAAGAACGTTGATCATATTTTATCAAACCCGCGAAGTCTCTCTTATTTCCTTCTCCTTTCACATATTTTATCTTAATATTTGTATTTTTAATATAATAAATATTGATTTAAAAAAACATTACTTTTCCTTAGCATCATGCTATGCTAACGTCATAACTACTCAATTTCTTCGTGTTGAGGTCCAGTAACTTACTAACTTGTTGACCGGGCTAACCAAATTTTGTGGATCTCAAAGAAAATCTTATCCAAAACCAAATGGCAAAAGTCGACAATGTGATGTTAATCTTTTTTTGTTTTGTTTTGGTGGATGGAGAAAACATGTGATGTTAATTTAAATGAACTTTCAAAATTATTCACCTGAGAAAATTCGTTACCATACTATATATAATTAGATTGGAGTTAAACTAATGGAATTACAGTAGTTCAGTTTGTGAAAGTAGAAGGAAATAAGAGAGACTTTGCAGGTTTGATTTCCTCAATTAAAAATAAAATTAATAAATTAATCATTAATATTTATTGATTAAAAAAAATTATAATCAGATGACAATTTCATGTTTTAAAACATAACAATCATTTGATACATTTATATCAAGTAAAATAATGTTTATATTTTGTTTTATATTTAATACAATTTAAAAATATTAAGATAACATTTCATAAGATTAATACATGCATGCATATGCTTTTGGATACAATCTATATATGTGCATGTATATTCTTTTTTTTTATTTATTTATTTTTCCAGTGAACGCTGCATAAGTTTTTCTAAAAACATTGTCTAGCTAGTGCAAAAGTCATATGATTAATACACCAACTCCAAGCATAGATTATGAAGGTGGGCAGAAAGCCACCACCTAACCTTGTGTAAGCATGTTGCCTACTGACCCTGAAACTTTAGTTCTAATCAGCAATTTTATGTAACATTGCGAAGATTTGAAAAACATATTCTTGGTTTTCTATAGCAATTAAATAAATTTATAAGATAATAAGACAATTGAATATGTGTTATTTGAACGGTTGGTAACTAACAAGAATAAAAACGGGCATTCAAAGTCACCTTACCACCAACAAGTCGTTCTTACAACAAGTCTTTTGTATAGGTGGTTATTGAATTTAGTTTTCTTAAAAAAAGTTTTGAGTCCAAGCTTTTTAAGTGAAAAAAAAAAACGTGATTAGAAGTGAATAATCTAATTAAAGATTTCAATAAATATTAATTATCGACAATGTCGATATGGTAAAAAATAAAAAAGACACCCAACTATTTTATATTAATTTGTGGTACGGTGTAGTTTCTTTTCTGAGGGTAAAATTTACATATAAAATTGTTTGAATTTAAATATGATAATTTTTTAAGGATAATTGTTCTAATAAAAATAGAAATAAAAAACAGTTATTTAAGGAGGTATTCTTTTTATATATAGGTATAAATGAAGTATTTCGGTTTTAGAATTTTTTCTTCTTAGTCAGATTTTTTTCATATAGAAGATTCCAACTCAAGATCGACTCGTTAATAATCACAAAGTTTACTTATGAATAAAACAAATAAAAAATAAATTCTAACTTATATGTGAGATTTAAAATGAATTAAATTATATCTCTTGAAATTTGGGGCTTTGCCCTTCCTTTCATTAAAAATAAATAAAAAATCTCTGGAGATTTATTGAATGTGTAGACAATCACATGTGCTTAATTATCAAATTGTACTTTATTAAATTAAATGCACCCCTTAAAAAAAATACTTTACTAATATAAGAAGTAACGCGTATTCTACTTGACTAAGTAATGGAGTTTTTTGTTTTTAGCAAAAATATATATAATAAATAAAGAGACTAAGAGAGGTGTCAGAAGTATCATTAATTACAAAATTCATAGTTGAAATCCGTCATACAGCAAACATGTGCTGATAACACCTTGCATATTGGGATTTATATCATGTTAATTAATGTGTCTTTAAAGCCATAAATATTCTATAACCCCCATGCAATTTGTATCAATTTGTAATCGAAATCGTTAGAATCCATGGTGTTGAATTAAAAGTCACCACTCAGCACTAGCAATAAAAATGAATAAAATAAGTAAAAACCTGTTATTGGATTTTTATTTGAATCAAAACCTATTAGCTATTAAAATCATGCATAAAAGTTTTACCATGCAGGATCATTATAATTAATTTTAACCAATTTTCACATGAGACGTAATTAACAGTTATTAGCTTTTTATTATATTACAAAATAAAAAATTAAAATAGTAATTAGCTGTTCCAAAACAATTTACCATTTATTGGAACATTGACGTCCCAACAAATGTTAGGTTTAAAATTGCTTCTTAACAGTGAGAAACAATTTTATTAATGGGTACATTCATCTCACAATTTTATTTCATATAGTTTTTACAATTCCGTCACTGAAAATATATATAAAAAGAGGGTTAATTATAACTTTAGTTCCTGAATTTGTTTATTTTATTATTTTTAGTTCTTGAATCAAGTTTTGTAGTAAATAATATCATTTTCACAAAATTAAGAGGAATATTATTACATTCTGAGGAAGTGAGGATAGCTGGACTTTAATATATTTCAACACATCTTTAAAACAAGCTTATAATATGTTATGTTTTTAATACACTTAATTTGAATTCTAAGAATTATAAATTCACAGGAATATTATAAGCACTACAAATTCATAAGAAATAGCCTAAGAATTAAATAAACCTAACAACTATATATTTACAAATATAATTGTTTAATGAATATCATATATTATTACTATTACATGGAATCTTTGTGAAGCTTGATTTCAATCTCGAGAAAATCCTTGAACCATAATGCAGAAAGTTTTGAGTATCTTTCCAAGCCATTTTTGTAATCAACAAAATTCATTCCAAATCGAACAGTATAGCCTAAGTGCCATTCGAAATTGTCCAGCAAAGACCATGCAAAATACCCTTTTACATTTACACCATTCCTGTATTTACATCAAGAGAAAAAAAATAGAAAAAATGTAAATTCCAAGCAAGCAAATAAAATACTCTTTAGATACATAAAAAAAAAAAAAAAATTACTTACTTAATTGCTTCTTGAAGATAGAATAGATGACGATAATGATAGTCAATTCTATAAATATCCATAAGAGATTCTTCAAGTGATAGTGATGGATCATCATACTCATTTATACCTGTAGAATAAGTATGAAAATTGTAAACTATGTTACATCAATTATTCAAGATGAATATAAAATTCCATATAGGCATTTATATACATACTAATAAATTTTATTTTTTAATCACTTCTCATCAAATTATTTATAACTAGTTTTTAGTAGCATTCAAAGGAAAATAAATTTGATATTCAGGATTGTTTACCATTTTCTGTAATATATATTAAAGGATTGTTGTATTTCTTTTTAGTGTATAACAAAAGTTCTTGAAGTCCTCTTGGATAAACGTACAACCAGCTTGAAGCAACCTGCATAATAAAAATAAAAAAAATATTTATTAATTATTAAGAAAAACATATTATACTTGTAAAACATTTACAATTTTATGTCACCACACACGTACATTTAGACCAATGGGCTTTTCATCACGCACAACTACAATCACAAAAATAAAAAAACACGTCATTATCTATAAAAATCAAATTCAACATATATATAACTTATTTAACTAATATATAGATATCAGACAAGCATGCTTACATGTAAAATTAGCAAGGGAATCTGTTAGGTAGCTAATTTTGGTATTGCTTATTAGTTGAGGTGCATCGGAGGCATAAGAGGTGGAATAGTAGTTTATGCCGATAAAATCAAATGAACCAGTAAGTAATTTGGATTGTTCCTTTGTAAACTTTGGTAATCGAGCTTTTACCAATAATCGCATACTTTTTGGATAATCTCCCATTGTTAGTGGATCCAAAAACCTGTAGTACCATATATCAAAGTAAGTGTCTATTTTGATAATGAAGTAAGAGTGGTGCATGTGGAGAAGTATTTACCATCCATACTGAAAGTCAATAGCTCGTTCAGTAGCCTTGTGATCAAGCTTGTTATCCGAGAACGGCACGTACCAATTAACATTCAAGGTTATGCCAATCAAACCCTTTTGAATTGTCTGCACTTACCTTAAAACAATTAATATATATGTCCTAGTCTAAGAAACTTAAAGAGCTACAAATTAAGGTTGCCAGCTAGTAATAATTAACTAACCTGATACTTGGTCTTGTACACATGAACACTTGCTGCATGAGCTAGAAGTTGGTGATGCGAGACCAAATAAGGTTCTGTTGCAGAATCACCACCATTGCAATTAGGATTCATCCAAGCAGAACATCGACCTGGTGCCATATCCCCTGCTGTATAACCTTGTTGGCTATAACTCCATGGCTCATTTATAGTTATCCAATACTTTACTCTATCTCCAAATTCCTTAAAGCAAAGGTCTGCATAATCTTCAAAATCTTTCCTGTATACAAAATTAATGTGTGATCTTTAAGTAAAAAAATGTCTCTTAATTATTTTAGCTAAGCTTTCAAGTGGAAGTTTCAAATTGCATCACTTACACAATGCGAGGGCTTAAGAAGCCACCATACTCATCTTCTAAAGATTGGGGAAGATCCCAATGGAAAAGAGTCACAAATGGTTTCAAACCTGTAATTATTTTGATATATTTTAGTTAGAATTTAGTTTATTATCATCAATAAGATGAGAATTTTCTAAAATGCAAAGCATAATAGAAAAAAAGTTTTTGTTCTGACCATTAGCCAGTAGCTCATTGATAAGGTTGTTGTAATACTCGATTCCTTCTTGATTTATACCTCCACTCAGCTTTCCTTCTGTAGATATGTATAGTTTATGAGTTTAAAAAAATGGTTAAAGTAAAACATCCAAACAGGTAAGTAAATTTTGATCCAAAACAATCATTGATCTATATATATTTAGTTGACTTACTTGGGAGAATCCTTGACCAAGATATGGAAAATCTGTAAGCATCCAAATTCATATCCTTCATAATCCCAACATCTTCCTACAATATAGTATGCAACAAGATATCACTATCTTCATAATGTTTAAAATTTCTTTTTAAGTTGAATTTCCAATGGTCAAATCGATTACTTAATTAATTTGGTTATATTATTCATAATAGTCTACAGTTTAATAAACAAGTTACACGTGGTAATCATTAATAGACGTGTACTTCACAATCGTGATAAGAAAATAAGAAAAGCATCTTCACTGGTCCAAATCATATTTTATTATGCAAATAATTAATTAATGAGTTTTAATTTATTGAGTACTTTTCATTAGTAATGACAAGTGATAAATTACTTTAGAAGAAACAAAAACTTTGAATCGGCAATACCTTGTAGCGATGATATGAATCAACTGCTACATCTCCGCTGTCTCTGTCCTTTATCCTATCTGCATGTCAATTGGCATACGAACAATTGTATAAATTTCGGAAGAATTGAAGAAAAAAAATTAACCAGATAGATAGATAGAGATATATACCTGGATATTTATGGGTGAAGGTATCCCAAATACTTGGTCCTCGACCACCCTCATTTGCTGCACCTTCGTACTACATACATATACATAATCATGAATACCACATGCAAAATACTTATTATGCGTAAAAATTGAAGACATAAGATTTACAATAACACTCAGCATATCATACGTTAAAAACCTTTGATATATGTATGTTTGGATACCTGGTACGCCGAGGATGCTGTACCAAAGATGAAGCCTGTAGGGAAACTGCTCCGATTCAGAGAATAAGAAGCTATTTGAGGAGTAGGGTTAGTAACGCCTTCAGTGATAGTAATGAATGAGGTAACTAGAGCAATGAGTGCTACAAATACATATCCGTTATATGCCATTTCTATCTATCTGATTAATTATATGTATTTCAGCAAATTAATGAGCTCCTTTTATAGAGAAAAACTAACTTGTTCCAACTTCCAACTTAATCCACGTTTATCTACACAAACCCCGGTCCACGAATATATTTCTTGTTCTTTCCGTCGACCCTTCATATTAAAATTCAAAATAGACCCATTCTTGTAAAGACATTTTTCTTTGCAATGACAAAAATGATTACTAGCTTCAACTGTAACTTAATTATTATATAATATAAAATTTACATTTTATCTACCAACAAGAAAAAACGATATTTAACATAAGCGTGAGACTCGACCAAATTTGTTACTTCCTATAAGGGATCAGACAGCGATTGATATGTTATTATATATATATTTGCCGCTCTAAATTGAATAGAGGAAATATTTTTTTATTACTGGTCGACAGCATTATTGGCTGTCGTGATATATTTCATCACATCGATCCAAATGCTTATTTGAATAGTTTCAAGTTGATCCTTAAATATATGAATCGTCGGGCAGCTAGCTAGTTATAACTTTGAAAATTAACTAAAGAATACGATAACAATATGTATATTTTTATGAAAAATAGTTCTAGCTACTTGAAACGAATTGATAAATTAAAATATGATAACATATGAAACTTTTGATGGAACAAATTGTGGTGGTCAACAGATTCTGGTCTTGGGTATGCTATACGTAAAACCTTTCGTCGTTTGCTGTAACCCAGCTATTTGCAACAGGTCGCGGATGTTGAGTCGTCGCCATCTTGGCTTGTATTACTATTAAGTTTTCATTCAACAATTTTTAATATTAAATTAAATATATTTTAAGCAGTACTGTTAATTAATACCACAAGTTAGATTTTAATTTATCCAAACAATGTAATTAAAAATATCCAAAATAAAAGAAAAAAATGATAGAAGCCTATCATTTTCATTTATAATATATTATCAATATCTTTATGTATGATCAATGCTAAAATAATAAAAATAAATAATGTAATGGTTAAAATAAAGGATAATATAAAAAATAATAGAAAAAATTAAATTAAATAAACCTATCATGTAACAATATCAATATATTGTAGTATAATGTTAAACTAATAAACTGTAATATATAGGTAGAATAAAAAAACATTTTTCAAAACAAACAAGCCTTAAATTGTAACACGTAGTTTTGAAGTTTGTAATATTTGAATGGGCGTGTGTGCGTTGACAATATTGAATCAAATTCCAATTGCGCAGATGTAAAACAAATCAAAATACGTAATTAGATCGATAACCATGCATGATGTGTATCGGAAAGAAGGGAGAAATTAACTAGAGTAGCAGTATTAGTTTTCTATCCTTGTAACATTTATCTAACGCACGCATCCACATGTTTGACAGTTTGAGAAAATACTGGTTGAATCGTTATTCTTCTGATTAATTTGGTCCAACCTTTATCTATATCGTAACTGTTTAATTAATTAATTCAACCTTTATCCGTAGGACTTGTTTGAATAGTCTCTTCATACCCCTTCCCAACTCCTGAAAAAACTTCAAAGACATCCAATTTTTCCTTATTAATGCTTTGATTTCGATTGTTAGATTTTCTTTTTGTTTTCGCAACTATACTTTACTTCTTTTTTACTGGATTTTTTTGCTTCATACTCGTCGTTGGATGGTCTTAATCTTAAATTAAAACGTGTCTTATAATATTCATACATGCACAAACATTTTTGGTGCCCTGAACAAGTCATATATATCTTATCTGTTATAACCGTGCAAGTTTTTTTCTTTTTTTCAAGTAATTTGTCCACTTTATGCCTTCAGCAAAGTACATGTAATTATAATAAGATTTGTTATACAACTTATCATAGTTGACCAATTTCCCATTCAACTATATTGTGGAAAAACACACCATCAGCCACGTCATACTGGGTTATCCATACCATCAACCACGCTACATATACGTGTGTCCGGAATCATTAAAAAAATCATTTGTGTGTTTTTAATATATAGAAATTAAACTATTAACATAGAAAGATTTTGGATTTATATTAGTATTTAATAGTTTTGTTTTTGCCCAAGCCGGTACTCCTTATAAGTTATACCTGTCTTGGCTCATCTTAATAAAATCTTTTTCTTTTAGCTTTTCAAAAAAAAATATTAAATTTAATAAACTGGCAATATATATTAATTCCTATATTTATAATAATACTATTTGTTATTGTAATATACTACTATTAATATACTAGTGTTAATTTAAATCTATATCGAACATTTTTTACGTTTGGTTTTGGAGAGTAGAGTGTTGTACGGAGTTTGAACAAACGCGTGTGTCCATTTCAGTGGAATGACTTCGAGGAAAAGTTGGTGTAACAAAAGCAGGTGGAAAAGTGGAAGAATTAGTCGCACATGTGATAAATAAAACAAATTATTCTTAATTAATTAACTAATTTAATAGTTAATACATACTTAAGTTAATATTAATTATGGGGGCATCTCTCGCTAGGGTTGGTGGGTGTAGAAAGGTGCAGACTGCAGAGTCAGTATCTATCGTGTTCAAAGTTGGTGAAGAATCAAATATATAATATATAATAACGGGAAAATGACGGGTGCATATTTTATTTTTGAAGTGTGAAGGATTAATTTGATTGAATTGGATATAATTTTGACTAAAGTACGTCTTTTTATTGTTTGAGACTTTGAGGTGGGTACGTAGATTATGACTTCCCTTTTTTATGTAGTTATTTTGTTTTTGAGAAGTCCTTTGTGATGTAGTTGAGAAAAATTGAGATGGTGGTGGATAGAGATTGGATATTTGTAAAAATATTCAGATGCTAAAGTTAATACTTAATACTAATATTATAGTGATGTATGTATTAAATGCGTATTTCACATTGTTGATGTTGTATATATTTATATGAATTCAAGATGAGGGTAGATTCTTGACTTGGACCCAAAACTTCTAAATGGGTAATTAATTAGCCCTATTTTAAAATGAGAAACTAGTATAATCTTATTTTAGACTCGATCCCAATTGTCAATGTAACATTATTCCATGTGATGCACGTAATATTCACTTACATCGTGTGAATAGGATATATACGCCTATCAAATGTATAGGTTGGGTACGTATAATTAAATATTTAAGGCGTTCTTTGAAATTGTTGTAAGTTTTTTTAATTTGTTGTTATTCAATTTAAATTAAATATATTTTAAGCAGTGTTAATTAATACCACAAGTACATATTAATTTATCCAAACAATGTAATTAAAAACATCCAACAAAATAAAAGAAAAAATAGATAGAAACCTATCATTTTCATTTATAATATATTATCAATATCTTTATGTATGACCAATGCTAAAATAGTAAAAAAAATAGTATAATGGTTAAAATAAAAGGATAATATATATATAATCTTTAAATAATACATATATAATTACTTATTTTATTAAAATAAATTAGTTAAAAATACCTATATCTTTATCTTTATAATACCTATATTATTTTAAAAAAATAATATAAATAAACATACTAAAAATACATATAATTACTTATTTTATTAAAATAAATTATTATTATTTTATCAAATAAATAAACAAACCTACGTAATTTACACGACAGCGTTTGCACAATTTGACTTTATACATATTAATATACTACATTATCGTATCGATGGTCATTGTATTATAATTTATAAAATAACATTTAAATTTGTGTTGAATTTAACATTACATAAAAGTAAAACTAATATATCTTTTAAACTCACTTCTAACACAAACATCAATTCATTCTTAATAAATAAATAAATAAAATCGACAAATTAAGATATGTAATCTTTTAAAGGCACAGTGTGATCACGGTATATAAATGTGTCACATTAAGAATCTCAACAAATCACAAAAGGGGATTAGATAAATATTAAACATGTATCACGAGACTTTTTTTTTTATTAGCAGTTTTGTATCATGAAACTGGCACGCCTCAAATTAAATATGATATGACAACCCCATTTCATTAACAGTCAAAATTATGTGCCTCTGAAGTGTGACACTAGTCTAAATGACCAAGTCAAATAAAATATCATTTTTTTTCTAAACATTTAATTAATTCAAAATAATTTTTATATTTAATTAAATAGAACTGTTAACCTTTTGAAATATCAACAAAATACACAACAAAGTGAACATGACCTTCAAATTAATATTTAAACTCGTTATTGGGCCTAACATAGTAACATGATATAGAATCATTTTATATGAGCTTTCCAAAATGCAGGGGCGGTGTAGGAAACAGTTTTAGGAGGTACAGAAGCTCAGCTAACCTGATAACTACGGTTTCTATGTACACTCCCTCTTTTTAATTTTATATGTAATTTAAAAAAAAAACATTTTGGACTTGGCCCATAACAAATTATAATTTTTTTCTGTGACTCTCCCTTGACAAGATCCTGGCTTGAGCTTCACATACCTCCTGCATCTCACACATGTAATAATTTTCGGAAAGACCTATCCATAATGTATGAGATCTCTAGAGGTGCATGAAGCAGTGTGGAATTGCAAGGAAGTTTAATTCCAATATCTTACGTATCAACAACATTTAAGAACAATTTCCTTTATTTAAAGGCATTAAATGTACGTAAGCATCCCTTTCAAATAAAATGTGTATATTCTTGCCAATTGAACGTATTGTTTTGCTAACTGTAAAAAGTGTATATATATATATTCTTGCCAAATGTATTGACCTAGATTAATAACTCAGGATATTTTGCTTTATGAAGTTTTTCAAAATCATATTACATATATACTCTTTATTTTAAAGACTTTTAAATAAATTTTGAATTCCTAAAAAAAAATGTGAATTGTTAATAAATTTTTTTATTTTTAATTTTAGTTTTTTTTATAATTACATAACATCGTATCAATCATTTTATTTATTTATTTCTTTATATATATATATATATATTGAATCGAAAAAATTCTTAATTATTGAAACTGAAAATCTTAAATCATTATGATAACATTCAAAATGAAACTGATACATGAACCATACAGCTAATTATAACATACTAACTAGTTTATAGCTGCTGCAGGTGCATGGCACACTTATTAGTACACCCAAACATGTGATGAAATCTAACAGAAAACAACAACCGAACAACTTGTACGTGGAATTACCTACAACCTCTTCAACTACAGGAAGCATTGATCGAGCTAAACCGTTTTTATTAGGTGCTGCATAGCTTTCAAAAGTATACTAATTTCTTTTCAGAAAGTTCTTGTACCACTGAGCAGAAAGCTTCGGATACCTTTTCAAACCATCTTTGTAATCTACAAAGTTCAATCCAAAGCGAACAGTGAACCCGGCAAACCATTCATTACAGTCCAAAAACGACCATGCGAAAAATCCCTTAACATTTACGCCAGCCCTACATATATATTTTTATTCAAAGTTATTAATGTTATCAAAAAGTCATGAATATAATTATATATAAAGAACTCTGATGGAGATATATATATATAAAAAAAAAAAAAAACACTTACCTCATTGCATATTCAAGATAATAGAAATGACGATAATAATAATCAATCCTATAAACATCCATAAGGGATTCTTCCACAGAAAGGGTTGGATCATTGAATTCGTTCATTCCTGCAAGTTAAATGAGGTATGCATGTTAATATATACAAAATGTCTTCATATACAGGGCATTTCAAGTGAGAGGGTATGTTTATTATGAGAGATGAGAAGTTTAAATATTAAATTTGTCTAAATATAATTTTGAATTAAAATTAAATATGATATTCATCTTATACAATCATTTTTGCTGCCATCACTAACACGTCATCACCACCGTGACGGTGATGGTGGCGACAACAACGGGAATGATAACCATGATGGTGGTCTTGTTGGTGGTGGCGGTAGTTATAATGATGACGGTGACAGTAGTCCTGTTGGTAGTGGCAATAACGGTGACTCTGTTGGTAGTGGTGGTCGTAGTGATGGTGGCGCCACCATCACCACGACCACCACCGCCACCATCACCACGACTACCACTGCCACTACCATTATAACCACCGCCACCACCAAGACCATTGTCAGGGTCATCATCACCACCACCATCATGGTCGTTGTCTTCATTGTTGTCATTTATTTAAACTTTTCATCTTTCATAATAAACATGTCAATATATATATATATATATTCTTTTAAACATATTAGAGAAAGAAAAATCATAGCACGTATTTATCATTTTCAGTGATGTAAATCAAAGGGTTGTTGTATTGGTTCTTGGTATACAACAGAAGATCTAGAAGTCCCTTTGGATAAAAGTATATCCAGTTTGAAGCAGCCTGCATTATAATTAAATAGACACTTAATTCATATAATATTTTATCAAACCATCGAACTGATCAACTATAGTATTATTTAACGTACCCTTAGACCTAGGGGTCTTCCATTGCGTTCAACTGCAATTGCAAAAATAAAGACACGCCATTTTCACATGCAGTGCTGTATTTAGTTAACGAAAACAAATCACATATATATGGTGTCCTTACATGAAGCATTAGTGTGAGCATCTGTTAGGAAATTGGGTTCGGCGTTGGAAGGAGGAGCCGCAGCACTACTATAACCAGAGGAGTAATAGTTTAAGCCTATAAAATCAAATGAACCATTCACTAGCTTGGCTTCCATATCCGAGAACTTAGGCAATCTATTTCCCACCAGGGCTTGCATGTTTTTAGGATACTCTCCTCTTGTTAATGGATCCATAAACCTATATTGTGAATCTTTTTAGTTTTTTTTTTTTTTTCTGAATAATAGATTAATAATCACTTAAAGAGGAACACTTAATTAATTAATTGATTACCATCCATATTGAAAGTCAAGTGCTCTTCTCGCAGCCAATAAATCTGATGAGCTATTCTCTACAAGCGGCATGAACCAGTTACTTACCAACGTTATTCCTATCTTGCCATTCTGATTCGCCTGCAACAACACATGTACTTACGTACTCAATTAAAACCATCATTATTAATTTCAAACTATATATGTCAGTGAAAAAATCCTTTTAGTGTAACAAATTACCTGATACTTAGTCTCGAAAATCATCACTGATAAAATAATATATATGACAGTGATAAGTTCAACAACTTAATTGTAATCATATCATTATATCAACATCACATTCAATTTGTTATGAAATGGAGACTCACACTATGTGGGAGTTTAAGAAACCACCGTACCCATCTTCCAAAGCTTGAGGAAGATCCCAATGAAATAAAGTCACATATAGCGTTATGCCTGTAATTTTCTCAATCACAAACAATAATATTTGATTATTTTTTTGTCATCAACACTTAGATAATTAAAATTAATTAATGTAAAAAAGTGGGAGAGTTGTGACCATTAGCCAATAGCTCATTGATGAGGTTGTTGTAATAGTTGATTCCTTCTCTATTTATTCCTCCAGCGAGCTTTCCTTCTGTTGATATACAATTAATCAAAAAAATAAATATAAAATGAAATAAGTGACGCAAATTAATTAAAATAATTAATCGAGTCATGAAGAATAGTCTTGAACTAATTAACTTACTTGGCAATATTCTAGACCAAGAGATTGAGAATCTGTACGAGTCCAAATTCATATCCTTCATGATCTGAACATCTTCCTACGATATATATAAATGAATGGAAGTATATTATCATATTTCACAAAAGATCAAAATCTAAATCAAAATGAAATATTAAAACTTCTGTAGGAAGTCTAATATATATATATATATATACTGATACATTTTCTTAAAAAAATACTTTTGAGAAATGTCATTGTCATAATTAAATTGATTTAATAATGTGATGAAAGAGAATATATAAAGTATAGGAGAATAGTAAAAAATTAAGGGATTGATTAAATTTTTTTAAAAAAAGTTTTTAATTTAAAATATTTTTTAACAATTATTGTTATCTATATGTGACTAAATTTAATGTAAAAGATTCTACACTAATAACACATCCCTATTTTTCTTATTGCATCTCTTGATTTGGTCGTCTTTATTAGAGAGAGATATGATATATACCAGGATGGTTATGTGTGAAGGTATCCCATATGCTTGCTCCTCTTCCACCTTCAGTTGCTGCTCCTTCGAACTGCATGCATATATATATCAATTTCATTTTTTCTTCTTTTTATTTTATAAAAAGATGAGTCATAATATACCTGATAGGCTGAGGATCCGCCCCCAAAGATGAAGTCTGGAGGGAAAGAGTTGCGAGTCAATGAAGCAGCGGCATGAACAGGCGAAAATGACGGAACTGGATCTGTGGAGCAAACTCTGAATGAGCAAACTAGAGTAGCAATCGCAACCACCATTACCAAGTACCCATTCCACTTCCTCGACGCCATTTCTGTGCTTAGTGTTTACTCTCAACTCAACTGCGTTTAGCTTTGTGCCATCAAAGTCAAACTCTCATTTATATACACCCATACATGATACATGTATGTGCCTAGCTAGGGTCTAGGGAGTACAATCAAATATTAAGAAATTGAGACTCGGGTGATTGATTGCAGCTAATTCCTAATGCATGTCACGTCAATGTAAGGCACTAAACAGCCAAAGTGCACCAGTGGTGGCCCAAAAAAGCAAAGTGACACCACAGCAGAAATGTTCAACTTATTACATGCACTTGAACAATCGACAATATTATAACAAAAGAATCCAAAAAGTTGAATGTTGTATATTGCAACTCTCTCGTACAAAACAAAACACGCCTGCAGAACAATTGATATTGAATGTCAGAAATTGACCAAAAAAAAAAGAAAAAAAAAAGGCAGGGGGAAGCCATCGTGACACGCATGCACCGAATAAAAATTATAAATTACATGCCAGTGGCCACATATGTTATAAATTGCATGCATGCACCAAATATAAATAATAAAAATGTGCTGTGTCCATCAAAGTTGACCCAAGTTTGGCAGAGCTAATGGCCGCCCCTAATCTGAGATACTATAGAATTTTCGTTTTCTCATTTCAAATTATTTTTTAATTGCTTTTAAGGTTAAGTGATTTGATTAGGTTGGGTTAGATTGAGTTTATCTTTTATATAAAAAAAAATCATGTGTTAATAAGTGTGTGACAAATATATCAATTGTATAAATAATATAGTGTGAGAAGAAAATCTATAAGGATTGTAGTTTAATAATGATGCAATCGATTAATTAATCTGATTTAGAAATTCAAAACTTTCAGGTCTGGTTTAATGAAAAGAAAAGAAAAAAAAAACGCGAGCCACCCTGTTTCTGGTTGATCAGTATTAGGGCTTACTTTTTTAGTGGACGACTATTTGGGTTTCCTGGATTGGGCCTATGATATGTTTTATTGTGAATGGGCCTAGGCTTTAGTTTTCCTTTAACTGACTTCGGAGATAACAAGATATTATTCTCAAACATTAATAATAACATTAAAAAAAAAAAGGAACATAAAAAAATAGAAAGGAAAGGGATTAAGATTTAAGAGGGTTAATATATGCTAAAAATATATTATTTATATATTTAATTTTAGTTTGATTGAGTTATCATTAATTGGTAATAAAAAATTCTAAGCATTTATCAAATTTAGAACACGTCAATCACAAAAAAATTTAGAACACGTTTTTTTTTTTCATTTCTAATTAAATGATCAATTAATAACTACAGTATTTCTTTAAAAATAACCACGTGTTATTGGTTACACTAGAAATATATCAATCTAGAGTGACTTGTAAAAAAAAAAAAGCTGAATTTTAAGGTGAGGGCCCAAAAGTCCCTCACCCATGCAATGCTTCAATTACCTGGTATTGAATGTTTTATTAGAGTTATTTACATAGTGGTTAAATATCATTTTAGTCTGTTATATATATATATATATTATTTTATTTTATTTTTAAAAAAAAATTACACCTTAGTCACCTATGTTTATGAGTGGACTCAAAATAGTCCTTTTATCCATTAAATGATGTAGTGTTAAATTATTACTAGTTAGTACTATTTTTATCATGTTTTCTAACAGTTAAAAAATGTTTGTCTGAAACATTTAATAGGTACTGATTAAAAAGGATTTGGGTATAACAAATTTTGATATTTTTTTTTAGTATAAGGAAAACTCCTATTCTTTGACTGTTTCACCCCTGAACCAAAAGGAAATAACTAATAATTCCAAAAGAAAACAAAAGAGTCATATAAAACATTAAAATGACAAGTGATTATAAAACTACCAGCTGCATCATAATAAATTTCCCGATTCATGCTTGAAATAAAATAAAAAAAAGGAAATAATGACAAGGAATCCCCAAATGAAGCCCTCAAACCAGCAAAGGAAAAAGAAAAGAAATGAATTGCTACAGTTTGATGATATAGCTGGCACTAGCACCATGAGAAATTGAGAATAAAGCTATCTCAAGCATAGTCTTGCTTACACAGCACACCAGCTTCTGCAGCTCTACGAGGTTTGCTTTTACGCCTGCTTCCATTATGTCTATAACCATTTGTTGACAAAGTCAACTCATCACTACTCTTGTTTTTTGATCCGTTTATTACAACACCATTCATTTTCTTATCCTCATCAATTAATGCTTCTTCTGTTTTATTCTCCTGTAAATTTCGTTTCCTTTTCCTTCCATGTTTTCTAGTGTTGGGATTTTTCATCTCTTTGCCAGAGACTACACTCTTAACGTTGTCACCACTAGCACTGGCATCATCATCCTCTTCTATTTCCTCAATTTCTTCTTCTTCATCAAACTCATCCTTGAACAGTTTCTGTGGCCTCCCTCTTCTTTTTTGCTTTGGAACCTTCTCATCCTCACCACTTATTATAGGATCCTCATCGTTGCTAATGGTTAACTTTTTACCCTTTCCTCTAACTCTACCCATAATCTCAAAATCCAATTAAATACGATCATACAAACTAGTACTATATCTCTGCCAACAAAAAGATAAAACAGAGTCATTTTTCTTTTCATATCAAGACACAACTCAATTCAACTGTACTTGTACTTTTGATTTTGATTTTGATTCTTCAGTTAAAGAAAATAAAATTGAAGCTTGGATCAGTGTTCAAAATAAGATGAAGACTTGAGATTGCTATCCTTGAAAAAAAAACTAAATTGGGAAACATAGGAATTCGATTATTGTGCATAATCAAAGAAGAAAGCTTGAACTAGCTATGGTTCCAATCCAATCTAAATGAATGAAGTGATAAGTGGAATTAAAAAGATAAATATTGAATCGCATATTATAATACTCATTGAAAAGAAGTAAAGAAGGAAAGGAAATAAATACTGACCACAGGAATGAGGATAGCATGTCTGACACAAAGTTCAACCTATCGATGTGGAACCTGCAATAAAGGCCCTGAGAAGAAACAAAAGGTCGATGAGATTGAAACTGCGAAAAGGAACATGAAAAAAATGAGAAACACCATTGATTGGGATTAAGAACCAAACCTGCGGTTCCACACACCCACACAGTGTGGCTATAGCTTCGTACAGCCAGAGAGAGAACGATATTGTGTCTATTCTCTCTACTCTCTCAATTCTTCAACACAACTCATTCATTTCCTTTTTATATCAACTCATTATCATTCGTTTATTTTCTTCTATATATTAATTAACGTGTTTTGGAAGCTTTTTTTTTTTTTTCTCTCTCTCTCTCTTTCAAATTTTAATGCATAAAGTAGTAAACTCTTCGTCTTGTTTTAAAGGTTTATTTAGCTTTAAACAATTGTAGGTTAAATGTTTAATGAAATTTAGTTTTCTACAGATAAATTGAGCATATAGACAAGTTACAAGATTTGAACTTTTTTATTTATGAGAATTTAAAGAAATGAAAGAATGTAGGGTATTTATTTATGGCGTCAGCGACTGAGCGCGTGTGTGAAGTTTGGAATCCGTGGGCTACGCATACGTGTACAACTTGGTGCTAGGTTGGATTTAGCAAAGCAGCATAATTGTCAAACTTCAAAAATGTACTGTAGAGTGCATGGCATCTGTCTGACTGTCTCCCAATAACCAGTCCTAAACCCTTCATCCTTTATTTTTGGACATTCTCTTCTTCACAAACTTGTAGTAGTGGTTGTGAGGCATAGGGATTAGGGACCCCCAAAAAAACACACCTGGCTTAGCCAACCATCTCGGGAGAATTTTATATAAGATAGAAAATCAAACATAAACATAAGTTATTCCATTTAATAAATAATTTTTAATGCATGAATATAACAGAGTCTTACCTATATTAATAAACTCTCTGAGTTATTGTTACTAAATATTTAGAGAGTCATACATGGTTAAATTGCTCATAACAAATTAATATTTGAGACATATGTAACTAGTTTTTTTTTTTTAAATTAAAAGAAATTATTAGAAACTTTTTGGGAAAAGAAATTCCACAACATATAGTATATCTTTGTAATGTCAATAAAATCAGTCATATATAATAAAATAATGGCGAGAACTGTTTAATATGACTTATGAGTTATAACTTATTTGTGGATGAAAGCTATAATATTGACACAAGGCTGATAAAGACAGTTACTCCGTTCCAGCCTGGGAAAGCAAGACATGCCTAATATAAAAGATAAAACCTTTTTACGCATGAGATGATATTTCTTTCATTTTTTGGATAAATTTTTCAAATGACTTTGAGATTTACTTTAAAGTGTATTCTCTTTCAATTCAGATTAAGAAATACTCCTTTCATTATTTTAAAAATGACTGATGTTTGTTTTTTCACACGGATTCAGAATAATATTAAACAAACTAATTAATTACTTATTGAAATAGTTTTATTAAAACAGTTTTATTTTTCATGTATTACTTGTAATTATTGATATTATTGATGATGGTTAAAAAATTGATAAATACAATGCTAAAAAAATTATCAGATTGATGTAGTTTATTTATGACAAAATTAGAATAAGAGTTTTAAAATTTCATCAAAACAAAAAATAAAAGGTCAAACCAAACATGTTTTTTAAGTATAAAATTTTGAAAATGATTTTTTTTTTTATAAATAAAAACAGAAATACAAAATAGAAAACGTTTTGCCAAACCAAACGTGCCCAAAGGATGCGTGTCCGTTTCGAAGCAAATAAAAATATCTTTTGCATATGCTCTCATTATTTGGACGAGAAATTTTACGAGAGACATGCGTAACCAACACAGAACCAAACACATGTTTCATTCGAAAACAATTTTATAAACGTTACCTGAAATACACACTCAGCATTTCTTGTTACTGTGATATGAAAAGATTTCTCCAACATCAGATTACTTTAGACTAAAGTTTTGTCTCAGAAATAGAAATAGAAGAGAGATCAAACCATTAGGCTAATTTTGTCCGACAACTAATGAATAATTTGTTAGAGTGATTATTGAATTTGATGTCTTTAAGTAAAATTTTGAGTTTAGGTAAAGTTTTGAATTTAAGTTTATAAAAAAAAAAGAGTAAATAAAAAGGAAGAATCTCATTAAAAATAATTTTTTTCAACGAAAATTAGTCATTGAAAACATAAAAAAAAGTTATCTAAAAAAAAAAAACTAAATAATATGAAATACTTTAAACTTTAGAGCAACCCAACACATTTGGCATCACTTGAAATTCCATCTACTTACTACATTAGACTCATTAAAAAGGCAACATCTTTCTCACGATCGAGTTTTTTGTTTCCAAAACTTCTATAGCAGATCCACTTACCTTTACAAATTGTAATTTAACCAACTCTCCTCTCACATTCTCTACAGCTAAATTGGAATGAAGATATTAGTATGTTACCTTAATTGTTGATTCCAAACAGAGAAGAACAGAACATACTGACAAGAAGCTTTAGTGAGAAAAACAAAACATGCATGTAAACTAACATCTTTCCATTGTTTGGCAGTAGTTAAGAATTTAACATGTTTGTTTGGCATTTTGGGTGTCATTAAAGGAGTTGAAGGCATACAATTATCTCTACTCAATTTCTATCTTGGTATCAAGAGCTTGCAGAGCAATCAACTCAATCCAACAACCATGGATTTTGCTGCAAATCAGAGGAACAATCTTCCCTCCCTTAACTCAACTCACAGTATTCACAATTATGCTGCCCCATCTTTATTCAACTAGATTTCAATAATAATGACAACTATTGTGACAAATAAATAAGACAACTAAATAATCTATCACTGCCTCAACTCCTTATTATAATTTAATTATCAAGTATATTTTATCTACATATTAAATATTTATTTAATTAAATAATATTGACTATTATTAATATAGCCTGCCATTAAATGAATTAGTGAGTGTAATGAGTATAACAATTCGTCAACAAGAAATGATGTTTTGAAAACATCATTAAACATCATGTTTTTTTTGTTTTTTAAGAAACACCATGTTAATATAGTGTCATCATGCTAACAAAAATATCACATTAGAAAAAAAAAAAAACAAAAAAAATGAAGATCTTACGGGACTAAAATGTAGGGGAAAAAAAAATTGATCAAAGGAGTTGGGTGATTTTCTGATTTTGGTTTTGCACGAAATAGGGCAATTTTGTCAATTTGAAACTGTTATTTAATGTCGTTTCATTTAAGAGAGTCAAAGTAATATAAAAAAAAAAACAAAAAATATTGAGTGTAATTGCAAATGTAATTTATTCTATAGATTTTACAGTAGTGAATTAATGTTTTTTGATAGATTTGGAGTGACAGTATAAAGAAAAAAACAATCTTAAAATTCTATTTACATTAAAAAAGGAAAAGCTAGTCTACAGTTTCTTGTTTGGTCGCTGACTTAACTCTGTTCATGCTTCTTACTTCCAACTTTTCTATTTTTTTTTTCTTCTCTCTCTTTCTCTCCATTCTTCTTCCCCCTTCCACCCCTTGAATATCTCTCCCTCTTCGCATAGTTTATTTTATACACACTCTGTTTATTACCATCCATCCATCCATCAATATCCTGATTTCCATAATTCATCTTTCAATTCCCAAAATAACAAAAAAGAAAAGCAAGAAGCACACGCATCATTCTTTTCTTCCAATTCCCAATTCTCCTGCCCTAGATTTTGTCCCCCTTTTTTTTATTCGCTGCTCGATCGTTCGTTGGTTGGTTCTTGAATTTCCCTTGCGGTTAGGTTTCGGTTTAGGCTTCCTCGATGGACTCGGAGGATGATATGCACGACGCCAACGACATCGAGTCCCTCGACGACGATTTCTACAGCGGAGAGACCGAGGACGTTCCCTTGGACTACTACAGCGACTACGATGACGACGCCGATGATTACTTCGAGGACGCCGAAAGGATTGAGTCTCGTCGCCCCGAGGTTTCACTCTCTCGATTCATTTGGAGAATGTTTCTCCGAATCACTTCGATTCTTCACACTTTTGCTTTTCTTTATTTCCTTAGTTGTTTATTACAAACTGCCAGCGAGCCAATCATTTTTTAGCCTTTTGAGATTGTAAAATGTCAAGTTTCTTAGATTGTTGTGATTTCAGGAATTCAAATGTGAACTTTCATGTGAACAATTTCACTGATGCTCTTAATTCCATCACTAACTAGGGAAATCACGAGTGCCAGTTGAGGTTTTAGGGACTAATTCACTGTGTTACTTCTTTAGTTATTAGGTGTGCCAGAAATGTATGCCTAATTCAGCTTCTTAGCACTAATCATTTCTTTTATGTATATTGGGAGAAGAGGAGGTTGGTTTCAATGGTTAGATGATTTCTTTATTCCTAAGGTTCATTTTTAGTCATATTCATGAAAATTCTCTTGCTTTTGCATGCATTGGATTGAATGTGAGTTCCACAGTTTCCAGTTCAAAAAACCGTGCTGTTGCCGGATGCTCCATTTTTTGGTTTCTGCAATTACATATCAGTTTCCCAACCAATTTTCTTATACCTGTTTTGATTTCAGCAAAATTTTACCATCTTGAAAGAATCCGATATCCTACAAAAACAGGAAGATGACATCACTAGAGTAGCAACGGTTCTTTCCATATCAAAGGTTTCTGCAAGCATACTACTCCGTCACCACAATTGGTAAATTCAATTTTTTAAACCTTATTGCATACATTTTGTCCCAATTTTTTTCTTTTGTCTCTGTGTAATGCTGATCTTACCTTCTTCAGTGTTTCCAAACGTTCATTTATTGTGCTGCATTTGTATGATATGTAAGATTTTGACTGCATTGTATGCTCAAGAGAGGAGTTGGTGTTGCAGGAGCGTCAGCAGAGTGCATGATGCATGGTTTGCTGATGAAGAACAAGTCCGAAAATCAGTTGGCTTGTTGGAGAATCCGATTGTCCAACATCCTGATACTAGAGAGGTGAGATATGGATTGTTGGTTTTTATATTATGAAGCACGGACACATCTTTTGTTTGAAGTGTCACAGTATTAGACATTTTTCTAACACCAATGCTGACACTTTCATTTGGTATACAATTAAAATTTATCTTTGAGTTGATTCAGACACTTGAGCTGACACCTTTGTATGGATGGACACACACTAATGTTATTAATAAGAATATTTCTTTTCAACTTTTAGAAAAATCAGCTTAAAATATTGAAAATAATGACTCATTTTTTTGGCAGGGCTCACTATCATAAAAAAAATGTAAAACTTAGCAAGTTGGTGTTTGAGAAGGCAAATTTACATATTTTGAAATGAGATTTCATCTTGTTTTGAGATTTTTTGTAAAGAGACCAAGTGTAAACATTATAAAATGATGTTTCTAAATATTCGTTTTTGAGGCTCATTATCATAGGGAAAAGGTAACTATACAAGAATGTACAAATATTCATTACCAATATAGATCTTTTATTAGTTCTTCCTTCTCATGTTTCATTTCATTTGAGTTTTTCCCTGTTTCATGTGTGTGGGGTCTGTGGTTTTTTAGTGTCCTGTATTTTGGACATTGGCCATGTTGTGGTGGATGTGTTGTGGCTGTGGTAGAGTCCGAGCTACATAGGTTTTAAAATTGGTCAATTATGTAGTTGGATTTTATTTTCTCCTCTTGTTTGGGCTCTATAACTATTTAATTCTTTTTCTTCATTTTCTCTGTGGCCAGCTTACTTGCGGTATCTGTTTTGAAAATTATCCTAGTGCTAAGATTAAAATGGCTTCCTGTGGGCATCCCTACTGTATCTCATGCTGGGAAGGTATGCCTTGTGTTCTATTACTCTGACCTTTGTGACCTCAGATATAATCTGCCATCTGGTGATAAAAATGCATTTTGGTTTCAGTTGCAATTTTCCTGTTGTTGTTGTGGGGGTGGGGGGTACTGACAGCTTAGGTGACTTGCTGTATGAATTGTTGTTTAATTAATGTTCTTTTTTTTCTTTTTGTCATATTATGTTCTTCTGTCCTTTTGACATGCTAGGCTATATCAGCACATCCATTAATGATGGTCCTGGATGTTTGATGCTGAGATGTCCTGATCCCACTTGTGGTGCTGCTGTTGGTCATGATATGATTAATCATATAGTGTCCAATGAAGATAAGCAGAAATATGCACGCTACCTTCTTAGATCTTATATTGAAGACAATAAGAAGGTGTGTCCTTCATATATAATTATGATGTTGATAATGTAGAGGGGATATTTACTTTTCTTCATACTGCCAACTAAAATCAAGTGTTTGGCATATTTATGTATCCCTCCTGACCAAACAGGGATATAAGAGCCTGTTTATTTATTTTTTAACGAAAAATCACATTTATTTTTTTAAAAAAAGCTTGTTTGTTTAAGCTTTTGAAAAAAAATCCGAATCTGTTTAAAAAATAAATTTCTGATTTTTAGTTATTCAGAGTAGCTTCTCTAAAAAGTTGTAATTATAACTACCCGTTAAAATAAAAAGTACATTTATGGTTGTAACCAACTTAAAAAGAGTACTGTTTTTTCTTAAAACCCCGTTATATATAATCAAACCCTAAATTTATAATTATGATTGATGGTTCACTATTTATCTCATGTGATAATAACCAACTCCATTTTTTTGATCATTATTAATATATGTCTCATTGTCTGACTGTCTTAATAATTTTATTTTTGACTTCTTCCTTTATTTTGTCCAGTCCAAGTGGTGTCCTGCTCCAGGTTGTGAATATGCAGTTACTTTTGATGCTGGTAGTACTAAAAATTATGATGTCTCTTGCCTCTGTTCATATAGCTTTTGTTGGAATGTAAGTTGTGTATGGATTTTTCAGATTGTTACAGTTTTTCATTTTAGAGTCTTGTTTGTTTAGCCAACTGTTGTGTATTTGGATCTGCAGTGCACTGAGGAGGCTCATCGTCCTGTGGACTGTGGCACTGTGGCAAAGTGGATTTTGAAGAACAGTGCAGAGTCTGAAAACATGAATTGGTAGAGATTTCTGGAAGAGTATTGCTCTACAGATTTCTATTAGTAATTGAAATAATGTGGTATTCTCAAAGAATTACCGATACCTAATTTTTAAAATGGACACTTTTAATGGAGAGTATTTGGGGGGTGAAAAATTGTCCTGAATTTTATGCATGAATCATGTTAAATGTTGGCTAAAGGGTGTGTCTCCTTCAATTGAAGAATGAATGTGTGTATACAATTATCAATATGTACTTGTGGCACACTGGCACTAATGGTTAAATATACCTCACAAGTAGTTAGAAGTGTCATGAGGTTATTGAAATGCCTAATGGGGGTTAACTATGCCTTAAAAGTAATTAACTGTCTGGGTGGGGGCTCAGTGGAATGGTTACTATTTTTCATTATATAGTCTTCATCTCACGATCTTTGAATTTCTTCCATGTATTACATTTACTTAACTAGTTAAGGATAAACTGGAGTTTTTTTTGGGTAGTTGAGACTTCAGATCCTCCTCTTACTGTTAATATGATGACTAATGACTTTCAGGATACTTGCTAACTCAAAGCCATGTCCCAAGTGCAAGCGACCAATTGAAAAAAATCAAGGGTGCATGCACATGACATGCACTCCACCCTGTAAATTTGAATTTTGCTGGTATGCATTTTCTTTTCTTTTTCTCTTCATTATTTTTAACAAAATCATTTTGCATACTTCATCTTTTTTTTTTTTTCTTTAAGCAATTGTGGATAATATACTGGGGCTTTTTTTTTATATCTGAGACTTGAAAGCATGAGCTTATATGAATTTAAAATACTTTATCTACGTAGGCTATGCGTTGGTGCATGGTCAGACCATGGTGAAAGAACTGGTGGTTTTTATGCTTGCAATCGTTATGAAGCAGCTAAACAAGAAGGAGTGGTAAGGAAGGGACATACTAATACTCAATTTCTCCTAGTTCAGGTTTCTGATTATAGTTAGCTCAATGTTCTGTCCACATCTACTTGGACAATGGTATTTGCTTATGAGCTAAATTTTGTTGCTTGTAGTATGATGATACTGAAAGAAGAAGGGAAATGGCAAAGAACTCGCTGGAGAGATACACACATTATTATGAGCGATGGGCCAGCAATCAATCTGTATGCACCAGTTGATACTGATCAGTAGTGTTGTTTTAGGAATTTGTCTTCTGAATTTATGCTTGCATAAGTACATGATACTTTTTTTGTCATAATCTTCATGTTATGTTCATGTTTGGTGGAGGTTTAAGTTATAAAAAAAAAAAATCTATTGATGTACCTTCACCTTTTAGAAGTGTTAGTCTATTAGAGTGTGACCAAATGATCTAAAGTTCGATCTTTACTGCTCTCTTTCTCCTAATAAAAATTTGGTTTTCAGCATTAGATAGATGACTTGTGCATTATCTATGCTTCAAGCCTAAAGTTCTCGTATGATTGGGAATGTTAGAGATGTATATGAAAAAATAGCTCATTTTTTACAATTTTACTTGGCAAAAGCTATGAGAAGAGTTGGTCCTTGACAATGTTGTTGCTGAATTAATGAGGAATGTTTTAATATGCTTCATATTATTATTATTTTTACCACGTGGAAGGCTGCTAACTGGCTAATTCTTATGGTTTGTGTACTTTATATGTTAATGGACATTGTTTGTTAGTGATTCCCTACTTTAAGTTGTGTTCTATATTGTAGTATTATTTTATCTGGGTATTATATGCATTTAAACCAGAGAATATTTTGTGGTTATATTATAGGCCTAAATATGTTTAGTCCTTCAAATTGGGTGTTTATTTTTTTTAGTCCTTGAAATTAAAGTTTTCTTTTTTTAGTTTTTCAAATATGATAAATGTTGTTTTAAGTCCTTCTGCTCAAGTTGTCAAACAAGGTATATTGATTTAGCAATTTGTGGCCAAAAGGACTAAAAACAACATTTTTATATTTGAAGGACCAAAAAAATAAATTTATAATTTGAAGGACTAAAACAGAAAAACCTTGTATTTGAAGGACTAAAAACATATTTAAGCCTATATTATATATTGACATAACAGTGAAATATCCTTTTATTGCCTACAGTCAAGGCAAAAGGCTCTTGCAGATCTACAGCAGATGCAAACTGTTCATGTAAGTTACATGTACATTTGTTATGTTTGGCCATCTCTCTTTAATTTTTTCTTAGCTTGTATGTAACTTTTGACAACTGAAAAAACATTGTTCATTTGTTTGCACTTGTAATATCTATTTTTCAAGCACGTTTCACTAAGTTTTGATGAATATGCACTTTCTAACATAGTATAGCTGATTTTTCCATGTCATAAGTCAAAAAATATTTTCTTTGTACTTTTTTATTCTTGCACGATCTTTTGGTTATTCTCCTTCCTACTGATCATATATTTGCTCACTAATCCTCTCTCCTTTTAATTTCTGGGCTGCAGATTGAGAAGCTTAGTGACATACAGTGTCAGCCTGAGTCACAACTTAAGTTCATAACTGAAGCCTGGCTACAAGTAAACTATTGTTTTCTTATGTTTTGTTTAGTTTTCTTTGTAATGAATTATGAAGCTTTAACATATTTATTTGATTATAAGAGTAGACCAGTTCTTCTGCTCCTCATGACAGTTTCGAATGCTGTTGCTGTTCATTATACTTTTTTTTTTTTATCTATTTCC
Source organism: Amphicarpaea edgeworthii (assembly GCA_014843725.1). Taxonomy (NCBI): domain Eukaryota; kingdom Viridiplantae; phylum Streptophyta; class Magnoliopsida; order Fabales; family Fabaceae; genus Amphicarpaea; species Amphicarpaea edgeworthii. Next base: position 18,218,295 of record CM026327.1, on the reverse strand, counting down.
TGAAGCTGGTGATTGTGAGAAATTTCTTTAGTGCTAGTAATCTTATTATGTTTACTCTTTGCTATTATAGTTGTAGGGAATTTCATTGATAGCAGACACAATTGCATAAAATTCATTTTGGGGTGAAATAGATGGCTTTCTAATAAGTGTTTCATGTTTTCAGATAGTTGAGTGTAGAAGAGTGCTGAAATGGACTTATGCATACGGGTTCTATTTGCCGGAGCATGAGCATGCAAAAAAACAGTTCTTTGAGTACCTACAAGGTTTTATTTTTAAACTTGAATTTAATTATAAATTTTTGTGGTGATTCCTCTGTACATAATACTCAACTATAATTTGTTTTCAGGTGAAGCAGAATCTGGTCTGGAGAGACTTCATCAATGCGCAGAAAAGGAACTACAGCCCTTCCTATGTGCTGATGAATCATCTAGAGAATTCAATGACTTTCGTACAAAGCTAGCTGGATTGACTAGGTATATATTACTCTTTTTTTTATCATTTTCCTTGAACCCTGCTTTTTATTTATTTATTCATGATTTTTTTTTATTGGAGTTCGGCTTTAGATTCATTTTCTGGTAAATATGTTTTGGCAGTGTGACTAGAAACTACTTCGAGAATTTAGTAAGGGCATTAGAAAATGGTCTATCTGATGTGGGTAGTAATGGAGCTGCCTTGGGCAAAGCAACAAGCTCGAAAAATGCTGCTGGGAGCAGTAAGGGGAGATCTGGAAGAGGAAAGGGAGCTTTGCGAACCAGCATGTCCAACAGAATGAATGATGATAGTCATTGGTATTGCGAGCATTGTACCTATGCAAATGTAAAATCTGCCACCACATGCCAGATATGTTATCAACAGCGTTCATGAAAACTTGGTTCTCTCCATTTGAAGCACTTGTCTCCTGCCCCCAAGGCCTTTGCACCAACAGCTGAGATGGAGACATTCCTCTGAATTTCTCGATATATGCAGTCTCCATTTTTGTGAGGCTATTTTAAATACCAACAGGATGAAAGGAGTAAGGCATGGAAGAAAGGTTGCCCTCCTATTCAAATACAACCCAATTTGATGTATATAGCGTTTTCTCTTATTTACTCATGAGGTTTTCTACCACAGGCATTGTGCTCACTCTTTCAGTTGGTCTCTTGCCAGCTTCCAAGATACCTTGGGTTAGTCGTGTATAATAAGCTCAGGATTTGATTACATTCTAAAAAATGATAAGGGACTACAATAAAAATATTATACTGTATCACTTGAAATTTGTGGCACCTTTTATGATGTCTCCAAACTAAGTCAGAGCAAGGTCGATGTGGTGCTAGTGCTGCTTTTTTTTTTTTTCTTTTGTACAAGACGCATATGAAATGTTCGACTAAAAAACTGAATCGTTAAATACATCAGAAATATTTAAATGTTTTTAGTCAAGGTTTGTGACTATTTCTAATTGTCACAGATGTTACAACCAAAAGCCTGTCGAAATTTTTTTATACCTACTGTGAAAATTGGGCGATTACTTTTTCCAGAAAGCATATCGTAAGCTATACGAAAGCATAACATAAGCTAAAAGAGATACTTGGAAAAAGGGTGGGCGAAACTTGAAAACAGAGAAATGAGCATCACACAATTAGCCTTTGTTTGGTAGAGAGAAATAGAGAAGATGGAGAGGAGAAAGTTATCTATTTAATGTGGATTATACTTTCTCTGTTTTGACTATCTATCAAACATAGCATTAGAAAGACAAAGAACACATTGACAAAACGTCTCATTAGCTAACGACCGACTCCATTCATCTCCTATAGATATCTAATGCAAGCACTTTCTCAAGTATGTTCTTTTTACTCCAGTCTCTAGTGTCAAAATTCTAATGAAATTATTACTTATTTGAGACTTGCAGGCAACCAACATTCCCAATTCACCTTCTAATTAAATTCATATATGGTTTGTCCGAAAATATAATGATACTTTAAGAAGTTGGTCTGATAGAAAAGTTATCTAAATCGCTAGACCACCGGACCGGACCGGACCAGCCAACATAGCACAACGTTTCGGTGTGGTGAAATACATCGTATATTTTGTTTGGTCAATAAATCATTTGCCGCACCAAGTACTGTACACTTTTAGCAGCAGAGGATGCCCCATTCTCCTATAAACCCACATGTTTGGGTTTTTCTTATATTTGCATTTTTATACGTAATTGGCGAAACCATGCTTCTATCTAACAAAATGGAGGAAAAAACAAGACACCACACCACCTTCTAACCAAAATGTCACTAGTTCTGCATTTCATTTCATAGAACATCCCATTTTCACAAGAATAAATGAAATAATAAAAAAAATGAAATTAATAGAGATCACAAGATGACAATAGCTCCTCCTAACACATTACAGAATAATGGCGCTGAATTTGAAGCAATCTGTTTCAGGAGGCATTAACTGAGAACCTTGACCCTACCCGGCCCCTCCCCCTCATGAAAAGTAAGTACTTAGTTACAACTTAACAGAATTGCCAGATGGGTCTTTAAACATCTTGAAGCTTAATGCATTCAGCATCGCTCTTGAATACTGACGAGAGGCCATTTTCCAATCTCCTCCTGTCTTCATCATTGCCTTAAACTCCTCAAAACTGATTCGACCGTCCTTCATTCACCAAAACAAAAATCAAAAACAGTTATATATAGATATGCAAAACCAAGGTTTACTTTACTTCATATATACTTCTTACTTCTTACCTTATCCAAGTCAACATCATTTAGAATGTCTTTGATCACTTGTTCGTCACCGGATTCCTCGTCATCATCATCTGATAAAGCATCTCTCAACTCATCAAACTCAACATATCCGCTCTGGTTCTTGTCAAAGTAACGGAATGCTTCTGTGAGATGCTCATCACTTTCGATCTTTCTAAGATGAACACTCATTGTGATGAACTCATCATAATTTAGGGTGCCGTTTCCATCAATATCTGCCTGTTCTCATGAAGGAATTTGTTAATTAAGGTTAGTATGAACTTTGAAACAGGAAAGAAATAAGAATAAAATCAAATAGGTGTTTAATTTAGCATGTAAAGAACTTACGGCCTCCATTAACATTTCGACCTCAGGATCAGGAATGGCGTGTCCAATCATTGAAAGGCCATCTTTGAGCTCATCAAATGACAAGTTTCCATCACTGTCCTTATCCATCATATCGAACATTTGCTTAAACACATCAACTTGTTCATCTGACAGGTTATCGGCCACCACCTGAAGAGAGAACCCCCATTTAATTAGGAGTGTTAGGTTACTTTGAGTTTAATTAAGGTAGCAAATATTCCTAAGACCTAGCTTCAATTAAAAAGGGATATGCATGCTAGAACTTACTCTAAGAACCTTCCTTTTGAATCTGTTCATCAGGGAGAATTGCTTGATCCTCATTCTCACTTGGTCTCCAAGAGAAATTGTTCGACCATGCTCCCTATTTTGTATCCAGGAATGATCTTCGCACAGAAGAAAATAATTATCAGAACATTCCAATTGATGTAACATATATATGTAACAATTTCTTTTTAATTCTGAAGCAGTTGATTTTAATGCAGCTTAGTTATTAAACATGTCCATGTTTGTATATTAATTAACTTCAGTATTAGTAAACAGTAATTACTTCTTTTGCCTGAAATCTGTGGCACATACCAAGAACTTCCTGAACTGTTATACGGGTGTATGGATTTGGATCAAGCATGCACTTAACAAGATGTTTTGCTTCATCAGAAACTTTAGGCCAAGGATCCCTTGTGAAATCTACTTTGCTCCTGATGATCGCTTGTGCAATCCCTTCCTCTGATTCTGTACCAGTTACAAACCCATGAAACAATAAATTAATTTTTCTTGTTTTAATTGATCACATGCATGCATGAATAAACATGAAACATACATACCTGCCCAAAAGGGTGGAACTCCACAAAGTAAAATATAAAGAATAACGCCTGTGCTCCAGATATCAATTTCTGGTCCGTAGTTACGTCTTAAAACCTCGGGAGCCATGTAATAGGGACTTCCAACAATTTCACTGAATCTTTCGCCTGTCATGCACCACACACACACACACATATATATATATATATAAATATGTTGGTAATAAAACATTGAAAAATATATGGCATGAAATCATAAATGAATGTTTACCAGGCACATAGAATGTGGAAAGGCCAAAATCAATAGACTTCAATGCAGCATTCTCGGTTGAATCAGCAAATAAGAAATTTTCAGGTTTCAAGTCCCTGTGTATTACTCCGTGGTCGTGACACACCTGCAAATGAGAGGAAGAAGAAGATAGAAAATAATGAATATATATGCATGCATGATGCATGGACACGCACGTACATACCTTGCAAACTTCAAGTATGGTCTTGGTAACATTAGCAGCAGCACGCTCGGTGTAATGGCCCTTGGCGACAATCCTATCAAAGAGTTCGCCACCTTCGCACAATTCCATGACAAGGTAAACAGCGTCTCTGTCCTCATAAGCCTCCTTGAATGCAACAATGTTGGGATGATGAGGCAAGTGGCGCATGATCTGCACCTCCCTCCTAACGTCCTGAACATCAATCTCCGTCCTCAGCTTCGTCTTGGCTATCTTCTTGCACGCAAACGCCTCACCGGTCTCCAAGTCCACCACGCGGTGCGTCACGCCGAACTCCCCCCTCCCCAGCTCCTTCCCCAGCTGGTACTTGTCGAATATGCTCCCCGGGCTCGGATTCGCCACCACGTTCACCGGACGCGCCGTCACGCTCGACCTCCGCGCCACCTCCCCGTGCCCATGCCCTTGCCCTCCCGGCGTCGACGCCTTGTACGCCGGGCTCCTCGACCTCTTTCGTGTCCTCACGCCTTGCGTTGATATGCAGCTTCCCATGGATGATTCTTAGGTTTAATAATTCAATAACTCAAACAAACAACGTTGAGTAGTATTATTATAATTTACAATCCGAAGGATATGTGATGATGATCGAATTTGAGTTACGTATACGTTAATTGTTACCCAATCTCCATGGGAAGACAAAGAGCAACCTTGGAGATTGGGAAACCTCTAAAAATGCCCCAAGAGGGTGTGAAAGATCGAATGAGAATGGGGAACGAGAAGGGGATGCTATATTTGATTTATGAGCTGGAGCATTGGGAACAGATACTTGGTCCCGCCATTTTCTTAGGGCTGTTATTTTCTTTTTCACGTTTTTTGGTCAATAAAAACACATGCATGCATGCAGATTAATTAATCAATATTTATGGCTAGTTCTACTTCTTATTCGATATATTCTCATTTACCAAAAATAATTCTCATTAAAATGTGGTGTATAAGGAGGGGCAAGTTACTTAAGTCACCACGTACCCTTTGTGGACTTGAAGTGGACAATTAATTACTTGTATCAATTAATCAAATGCAAAATATGGTTTGTTTGATTAGACTCTTAAACAATTACTAATTAATTGCTAATTGCAATGACTGGACCATCCAATTCACCAATGGATCGAGCTTACTTAATTGTTTGTCAGACAACAGCATGAAAAAATAAAATTTATAAAAAAAAAATGAAAAAACAATATTAATATCTTGAAAATTAGATAAAATATGAAAATTTTAAGATTAATAAAAAAAATTAATATCTTGAAATTTTTTAAAAAGTAAAAATTTAAGAATATGAAAAATAAAAAGTAATATCTTGAAAATTAAAAAAAAATAAAAATTTAAAAGTATGCAAAAATAAGAGTAAAATCTTGAAAATTTTACAAAAATAATAAAAATATAAAGAAAAAAGAGTAATGTCTTGAAAATTTGAAAAAATTAAATTTTTTAAAATTAACTAAAAACAAGTTTAATGTCTCAAAATTTTTTTTAAAATATAAAACAATTAAGTGTAATATCTTAAAAAAAATTTTAAAAATTGAAAACAAGACTAGTGTCTTGAATGTTCGAAAAAATAATTTTTTTTAAGAATATTAAAAAAGAAAAGGAATGTCTTGAGAATTTAAATAAAAATGAAAAAAAAGTATAATGTCTTGAAAATTTTACAAAATACGAAAATTTCATTTAAAAAAAAAAACAAGAATAATATCATTAATATTTTTTAAAAATATGAAAATTTTAAAGTGAAAAAATCAAGAGGAATGTCATTAAAAAAATAAAAGTAATGTCTTGAAAATTATAAAAATCATGAAAATTTTCAAAAATATGAAGAAAAAAAAACATGAGTAATTTTAAATATAAAAAGTAAAGAATAAATTCTTCAAAAAAAAAATTTATATAAAAAATAAAATTTTTAAAATATTATAAAATAAGAGGAATGTCCGATAACTTTAAAAAATTGAAAAACTATAGTTATGTTTTGAAATATTTAAAAAAAATGAAAATTTGAAAAAACAAGTAATATTTTGAAAGTTAAAAAAAATGAAATGTTTTTAAAAATATGAAAGATAAAGGGTAATGTCTTGATTTTTTTTTTTAAAGTGAAAATTTTAAATAGATTAAAATAGAACAATAATGTCTTGAAAATTTGAAATAATAAATTGAAAAACAAGAGTAATATATTGAAATTTTTTTAAAAATCTAAATATTTAAAAAAAAAATTAATTTCTTGAAAGTTTAAAAAAAATTGAAAATTTTAAAAATACAATAACAATGTTTTGAAATTTTGAAAAAAAATGTAAAACTAAAAAATATTAAAAAAAAAAGTAATTATTCATGGTTTAGGATTTAGAGAAACCATAAATGAAATACTAAATTGAAACTTTAAATCTTAAATATTTAAGTTTTCATTAACGAAATCCTAAATTTCATGTTCAATATTAAGGGTTTCATAAATAAAACCATAAATTGAAACCCTATATATTTAGAATTTCATAAATAAAATCATAAATTGAAACCCTAAATATTTAGGATTTCATAAAAGAAAACCGAATTATTTACCATTTCGTAAATGAAATCCTAAATTAAAAACCTAAATATTTAGGGTTTCATAAATAACACTCTAAATTTTTAGGATTTCATAAATGAAATGCTAAATTAAAACCCTAAATATTTAAGGTTTCCTAAATGAAACTATAAATGGAAAGCCTAAATAGTTAGAGTTTCATAAATGAAATCCTATTTATTTAGGGTTTTATTAATGAAATCCTTTCCATTTAAGATTTCATTAATGAAACCCTAAGATTTATCCTTAATTGAAAATATAAATAATTAAGGTTTTCAATAATAAAACCCTAGATATTTAGTGTTTTATTAATGAAAATCTAAATTTTAATATAAAAAATTGGGGTTTCATAAATAAAATCCTAAACTAAAATTTTAAATATTTAGGGTTTCATAATTGAAACAATAAATCAAAACCCTAAAAATTTAGGATTTCATAAATGAAAACATATTTATTTAGGGTTTCATTAATGAAATACTATTTATTTAAGGCATCATTAATCAAACCCTATTTATTCAAGGTTTCAATAACGAATTATTAAATTTCACCTTAAATATTTAGGGTTTTATTAAAGAAACCCTAAATTTCACTCTAATTTATTAGGGTTTCCTAAATAAAATTCAAAATCGTGAAGTTAAATAGTATTGGTTTCATGAAATCCTAAATTTTATTCTAAATATTTGAGGTTTCATAAACAAAACCTTAAACTAAAATTTTAAATACTTAGGGTTTCATAATTGAAATAATAAATTGAAAACTAAAATATTTAGGGTTGCATAAATGAAAACCTATTTATTTTAGCTTTTGTTAATGAAACCCTACTTTTTACCATAAATTGAAATTTTAAATATTTAGGATTTCGATAATAAAAATTTAAATAATTAGAATTTCAATATTTATTTAGGGTTTAATGTAATCCTATATTTCACCCTATATTAAAACTCTACATATTAAGGGTTTCAATAATAGAAACCTAAATATTTTTTATTTCATTAATGAAACCCTAAATTTCACTCTAAATATTTAGGATTTTATAAATAAAACCCAAAATTTTAACCTTAAACTTGTTTGGTTTAATAATTGAACCAATAATTCGTAACTCTAAATATTCAAGGGAAAATAAATGAAAACCTATTATTTATGGTTTCATTAATGAAACCTTGAATAAATAGGATTTCATTAATGAAACCCTAAATAAATATGATTTCATTAACGAAACCCTATATTTCATCATAAATTGAAATCTTAAATATTTGGAATTTCATTAATGGAACATTGTTTATTTAGAGTTTCATGAAACCTTAAATTGAAATCCTAAATATTTAGGATTTCTTTGAAACCCTAAATATTTATATTTTATTAATAAAATCCTAAATTGCACTTTAAATGTTTAGGATTTGATAAATAAAACCCTAAATTGTAATCTTAAATTTTTTTGGTTTCATAATTGAAATAATAAATTAAAATCCTAAATATTCAAGGTTGCATAAATGAAAACCTATTTATTTTGGTTTTCGTTAATGAATCTTATTTTTCACCATAAATTGAAACCTTAAATATTTTTGGTTTCAATAATAAATCTTTAAATAAATAAGATTTCATTAATGAAACCTTATTTATGTAGGGTTTCATGTAATCCTAAATTGAAACCCCAAATATTAAGTGTTTCAATAATAAAACCCAAAATATTTAAGTTTTCATTAATAAAACACTATTTAATTTGGGTTTGATGAAACCCTAAATTTCACCATAAATTGAAACCCTAAATATTAAGGGTTTCATCAATAAAACCCTAAATTCCACTCCAAATGTTTAGGATTTCAAAATTAAAATTATAACGTTAAATAATTTTGGATTCATAATTGAAACAATAAATTGTAATTTTAAATTAGGGGAAAATAAATGAAAACCCATGTATTTAGTGTTTCATTATAAAAACCGAAATTTCATTCTAAATTTAGGGTTTCAAAATAATACCATAAATTGAAATGCTAAATATTTAAGGTTTTATAATTGAAATAATAAATCAAAACCTTATATATTAAGGATTTCAATAATAAAACCCTAAATATTTAGTGTTTCATTAATGAAACCCTAAGCTTTACTCTAAATATTTTGGGTTTCATAAATACATCCCTAAACTAAAATCTTATATATTTAGGGTTTCATAATTAAAACAATAAATTGAAACCCTATATATTTACGATTTCAAAAATCAAAACATATTTATGTAGGGTTTCATTAATGAAACACTATTTATTTAGGGTATCATTAATCAAAACCTATAAATTTAGGATTTCATTAATGAATCTTTAAATTTCACCCTAAATATTTAGGGTGTCATTTAGGAACCCTAAATATCACTTTAAATATTTAGTGTTTGATAAAAAAAATCCAAAATTTAAACCTAAAATATTTAGAGTTGCATAAATGAAAACCTATTTATTTAGGTTTTCGTTAATGAATCCTATTTTTCACCATAAATTGAAACCTTAAATATTTAGGATTTCAATAATAAAACTTAAAATAATTCAAATTTCATTAATGAAATCTATTTTATTTAGGGTTTCATGCAATCATATATTTCACCTTATATTGAAATTGTAAATATTAAGGGTTTCAATAATAAAAACCTAGATATTTTTGGTTTCCTTAATGAAATTCTAAATTTCACTCTAAATATTTAGGATTTCATAAATAAAACCCAAAATTTTAACCATAAACCTTTTTGGTTTTATAATTGAAATAATAAATCGTAACTCTAATTATTCAAGGGAAAATAAATGACAACCTATTTATTTAGGATTTTATTAATGAAAACTTGAATAAATCGAGCTTTATTAATGATTTCATAAATAAATAGGGTTTAATTAACGAAATCCTATATTTCACCATAAATAAAAATTTTAAATATTTAGGATTTTATTAATGGAACACTATTTATTTAGGGTTTCATGAAACCTTAAATTGAAACCTTAAATATATATATATATATATATATATATCATTAATAAAACCCCAAATTGCACTCTATATATTTAGGATTTGATTTCTACACTCTTAAATTGTAACCTTAAATTTTTTTGGTTTCATAATTGAAACAATATATGGTAACCCTAAATAATCAGGGGGAAATAAATGAAACCTATTTATTTTGGATTTCTTTAATCAAACCCTAAATAAATAGAGTTTCGTTAATGAAACCTTATATTTCACTATAAATTGAAACTTTAAATATTTAGAATTTTATTAATGAAACATTATTTATTTAGGGTTTCATGAAACCCTAAATTTCATCCTAAATTGAAACCCTAAAAAATAAGGGTTTCATTAATGAAATCTTAAATATTAAGAGTTTCGTTAATCATACCCTAAATTTTACTCAAAATATTTAAGATTTTATTAATAAAATCCTAAATTGTAACCTAAATTTTCAGTGGAAAATAAATGAAAACCTATTTATATAGGGATTCATTAATGAAACCCTAAATAAATAGTCTTATTCACGAAATCTTGAATAAATAGGGTGTCATTAATGAAACCCTAAATAAATAGGGTTTTGAATAAATAGTGTTTCATTAATGAAACCTTAAATAAATAGGGTTTCATTAATGAAAACCGATATTTCAATATAAATTGAAACCTTAAATATTTAAAATTTCATTAATGAAATATTATTTAATTAGGGTTTCATGAAACCCTAAATTCACTGTAAATTGAAAACCTAAATAATATAAGAGTTTCATTAATGAAACCCAACATATTAAGGGTTTATTAATGAAATCTTAAATTTTAAGGATTTTATTAATGAAATCCTAAACTTCACTCTAAATGTTTAGGATTTTATTAATGAATCCCTAAATTTCACCTAAATATATAAGGTTTCATAAATGAAGCCTTAAATTTCACTCTAAATATTTAGGGTTTCATAAACAAAATGCAAAATTTAAATCTTAAAAATTTAGGGTTTCATAATTGAAACAATAAATTGAAACCCTAAATATATAGGGTTGCATAAATGAAAACCTATTTATTTATGTTTTCATTAATGAAACCCTATTTTTTCACCATAAATTGAAAACTTAAATATTTATGATTTCAAGAATAAAACTTTAAATAATTATGTTTCATTAATAAAACCTTAATTATTTAGGGTTTCATGTAATCCTAAATTTCACTCTAAATAATTAGGGTTTCATAAATAAAACCCAAAATTGTTACCTTAAAATTTTTAAGTTTCATAATTAAAACATTAAATCATAATCATAAATACTAAGGGTTTCAATAACAAAACCCTAAATATTTAGGGTTTCATAAATTAAACCCTAAACTAAAATCTTAAATATTTAGGATTACATAATTGAAATTATAAATTAAAACCCTACATATTTAGAGTTTCATAAATAAAAACCTATTAATTTAGGGTTTCATTAATGATATTATTTATTTAAGGTTTCATTAATCAAACCCTATTTATTTAGTGTTTAATTAATGAATCACTAAATTTTACTCTAAATCTTTAGGATTTCATAAATAAATCAAAAATTTAAACTCTAAACATTTAGGTTTCTTTAATTGAAACAATATATTGAAATCTAAAATATTTAAGGTTGCATAAATGAAAACCTATTTATTTAGGTTTTTGTTAATGAAACCCAATTTTCACCATAAATCGAAATCTTAAATATATAAGATTTCAATAATAAAAATTTAAATAATTAGAATTTATTTAATTAAACCCTATTTATTTAGGTTTCAATAATAAAACTCTAAATATGTCAGGTTTCACTAATAAAACCATAAATTTCACTTTAAATATTTAGGGTTTCAAAAATAAAATCCAAAATCCTAACCTTAAACTTTTTTGGTTTCATAAATGAAACAATAAATCATAACCCTAAATATTAAGGGAGAAATAAATGAAACCCTATACTTAACTGTAAATTGAAACCTTAAATATTTAGGATTTTATTAATGAAACACTTTTAATTTTGGGTTTCATGAAACCCTCAATTGAAATCTTATATACTAAGGGTTTCGTTAATGTAACCCTAAAAATTTAAGGTTTCAATAATAAAACCTTAAATTGAACTTTAATTATTTGCTCATAAATAAAACTCTAAATTATAACCTTAAATTTTTTTGGTTTCGTAATTGAAACAATAAATCGTAACCATAAATATTCAAGGGAATATAAATGAAACCTTATTTATTTAGGGTTTCATTAATGAAACCAATATAAATAGGGTTTTATTAATGAAAACCTATATTTAACCATAAATAGAAACCATAAATATATAACATTTCATTAATGAAACACTATTTACTTAGGGTTTTATGAAACCCAAAATTTCACACTAAATTGAAATTCAAAATATTTAAGGTTTTACTAATAAAACCATAAATTAACCTTAAATAATTGGGATTTCATAACTAAAACCCTAAATTGTAATGTTAAATTATTTTAGTTTTCTAATTGAAATAATAAATCATAATTCTAAATATTTATGGGAAAATAAATGAAAATCCTAAATATTTAGGGTTTTATGAATGAAACCTTAAAGTTTATTCTAAATTTAGTGTTTAATAAATAAAACTCTAAATATTTAGGATTTTTAATTAAAACAATAAATCAAAATCCTAAATATAAAGGGTTTCAATAATAAAACCCTAAACATTTTTTGTTTTATTAATGAAATCCTAAATTTTTCTCTTGGGGTTTCATAAATAAAACCCAAAACTAAAATCTTAAATATTTAGGTAGGGGTGTTCACGGGTACGAGTAACCTGCGGACTCAACCCAACCCAACCCGGTTTGAATGAGTTGATAAAGTGTTTGGGTCAGATCCAATCTAATCAAATCTTAACTCGATGACTTACGGGTTCTGTTGTATGAACCAGTAACCCACCTAACCCAACCCGAATTACATATAATACTAATAATAATAATAATAATGATAATGATAATAAAACAAAAAGCCTACTCTCACTCACTCAATACTTTCACCCTTTATATATATCTCCTCACTTTAAAAAAATCCTCAAAATAGAAACCTTCTCTATGCAAGTCATCGCCGCCTTCTGTTGTTACATCACCATAAGTCACTACCGCCCTTTGTTGTTGCATCACCGCAAGTCATTGCCTCTCTCCGTTGTTGCATCACCACGACTATCCATGCGTCATTGCAGCTCTCCACACGACCCACCACTACTCTTTCCCTCTACTGTGTCATCCTCTGTTGTGCATCGCCCTCTGTTATTGTTTGTTACATGACAAACAACTTTTAAAACACAACAGTAAGCACTGGTAATCTTTTTATTGGATTTTATTTGGTAATTTCTTCCACAGTCTTTAGAAAGTCAAATCAATAAGGTTTATCTTGATATAGTCTACATTAATTCCTACTATTGTTTGTGATTTGGTGAGGACTTTCTAAAAATAAATCGGAGATTGCCATATTATTTTTAAAATTTTCATTTTGTTTCTTTAGAAAGTCAAGTCCATATGGTTCACCTTGATATAGTTTGCATTAGTTTCTGTTATTAATTATTTGTTTGTGAATTTGACAAGGTCTTTCTAAAAAGCTGTTATTATTGTTATTTTTTAATTTTGTAGAAGAAATATACTTATAAAATGTGTTATGTTTTGTAGAATGGCAAAAAAACAATAACTCATTGAATCTCATTACAGTTGAAGCTTTGATTTGTGACCAAAATTGACTCAAATTTCAAAATCAAGATGTCAATGATTTGCAAGTTGAACTAGATGAAGCAAAAAAGATTGAATCAGGTATGAAGTTTGATTTTTTTTTTTTCATATTTTTTTAAATTTTTAGAGTTGTTTGGGTTGGCTTTAAATACTGTTAATGTTGGGACTACTAGTGCAACTGAGACTACTCTTGGGACTGCTAGTGTTGCAAATTGGGGTCATTGCTAATATGGTAATATACTAATATTTACAAATTAGTTTATAATGTAATTTTGGGTTCACCTCTTTAGTAACTTTAGGCATATTTCTTCTTTCTACATTATTTATAATAAACTAATGAATCTTATCCTTTGGCTTGTAATGCTTCAACAATGAAGCTTATAACTGTCCAATAATGGAGCTTACAACTAGTCAATTATCCAAGAAAATGCAAATTTGTTTTCAGTTTATTTTATATCAGTGTTACAGTATTATTTGAATTTTCTCAACTATATTAAGTTAAGTGAACTTTGTTATTTGGGTTGAAAACCATTTTATTTTTAACTTTTCAGATTAGGTGAATTAAGCTCGAAGGGATCAATAATTAAGTTTGAAAGTGTTATTATATCTAGCTTATTTTGTGCATTAATATATGATTATGTTCATTTGTGATTGAAAATGATTTTTGTTCTAAAAAAATAAGCAAAATTTGAAAATTTATTCTGGTTTTTAATTTTTTTTTTTAAATCCATCACTGACCCGATGACCCAACCCAACCTAACCCGTTCATTATTAGGTTGGGTATGAAAATAAAATCACGCAAACCCAACCCATTAAAAATTGATCGGGTTGGGTCAATAATTTATGCAAACCTAGCCCAACCCAGCCCACAAACACATATTTAGGATTTCATAATTGAAATAATAAATCTAATCCCTAACTTTTTAGGGTTTCATAAATGAAAACCTGTGTATTTAGGGTTTCATTAATGAAACCCTAAATTTCATTCTAAATTTAGGGTTTCAAAATAAAATAAATTGAAATTCTAAATATTTAGGATTTTATAATTGAAAAAATAAATCAAAACCTTAAATATTAAGTATTTCAATAATATTTGAGGTTTTATAAATAAAATCCTAAACTGAAATCCTAAATATTTAGAGTTTCATAATTGAAACAATAAATCAAAACCCTAAATATTAGGGTTTCATAAATGAAAATTTATTTATTTAGGGTTTCCTTAATGAAACACTACATTTAGAATTTCATTAATCAAACCTTATTTATTTTGGGTTTCGTTAATAAATCCCTAAATTTCACCCATAAATATTTAAGGTGTCATTCATGAAACATTGAATAAATAAGGTTTCATTAATGAAACCTTATATTTCACCATAAATCAAAATCTTAAATATTTAAGATTTCATTAATGAATCACTATTTAATTAGAATTACATGAAACCCCTGAACATTAAGGGTTTCATTAATGAAACCTTAAATATTCAAGGTTTCATTAATAAAATCCTAAATTGCACTCTAAATATTTTGGACTTAATTAATAAAACCTTAAATTGTAACCTTAAATTTGTTTGGTTTAATAAATGAAACAATAAATCGCAACCCTAAATATTTAGGGGGGAAATAAATGAAAACCTATTGATTTAAGGTTTCATTAATGAATCCTTGAATAAATAAGGTCTCATTAATGAAATCATAGAGAAATAGAGTTTCATTAATGAAACCCTATATTTCACCAAAAATAGAAATCTTAAATATTTAGGATTTCATTAATGAAAACCTAAATTCCACTTTAAATGTTTAGGATTTTATAAATAAAAACCTAAATTGAGACGTTAAATTATTTTGGTTTCATAATTTAAACAATAAATCGTAACCATAAATATTTAGAAGAAAGTAAATGAAAACCTATGTATTTATGGTTTCATTAATGAAACTCTAAATTTCATTTAAAATTTAAGGTTTCATAAATAAAACTCTAAATTTAAACTTTAAATATTCAGGATTTTGTAATTGAATCAATAAATCAAAACCCTAAATATAAAAGGTTTCGATAATAAAATCCTAAATATTTAGTGTTTTATTAATGAAACCTTAAACTTTTATCTAAATATTTGGTCTTTCATAAATAAAACCCTAAACTGAAATCTTAAATATTTAGGGTTTCATAATTGAAACAATAAATTGAATCCTTAAATATTTAAGGTTTCATAGATGAAAACCTATTTATTTAGGCTGTCATTAATGAAATACTATTTATTTAGGGTTTCATTAATCATATCCTATTTATTTAGGGTTTCATTAATGAATCCCTAAATTTCACCCAAAATATTTAGGCTTTAATTAATCAAACCCTATTTTTTTAGGGTTTCATTAATGAATCCCTAAATTTCACCTAAAATATTTAAAGTTTCATAAATAAAATCCAAAATTTAAACCCTTAACATTTTGGGTTTCATAATTGAAATAATAAATTGAAACCCTAAATATTTATAGTTGCTTAAATGAAAACCTGTTTATTTAGGTTTTCGTTAATGAAACCTTATTTTTCACCATGAATTGAAATCTTAGATATTTATGGTTTCAATAATAAAACATTAAATAATTAGGATTTCATTAATGAAATCCTATTTATTTAGGGTTTCACATAATTCTAAATTTCACCCTAAATATTAAATGTTTTAGTAATAAAACCCTAAATTTTACTCTAAATATTTAGGAGTCATAAATAAAACCCAAAATTGTAAGCTTAGATTTTTTTGGTTTCATAATTGAAACAATAAATCATAGCCCTAAATATTCATGGAAAAATAAATGAAAACCCATTTATTTAGGATTTCATTAATGAAATATTGAATAAATAGGGTTTCATTAATGAAACCTTGAATAAATAGGGTTTTATTAATGAAACCCTAAATATTTAAGTTTTTGTTAATTAACCCTAAATTTTATTCTAAATTTAGGGTTTCATAAATAAAACCATAAATAGAAATCTTAAATATTTACAGTTTTATAATTGAAACAATATATTAAAATCTTAAATATTTAGTGTTTCATAAATGAAAACCTTTTTATTTATGGTTTCATTAATGAAACTTTATGTTTCACCCTAAATCAAAAGAGTAAATATTTAGGGGTTTCAATAATAAAATTTTAAATATTTAAGATTTCATTAATAAATTCTTAAATATTTTGTGTTTCATAAATAAAACTCTAAATTGAAACCCTCATTATTTAGGATTTTATAATTAAAACAATAAATCAAAATCCTATATTTTTAAGGTTTCATAAATGAATACTTATTTATTTATGGTTTCATTAATGAAACCCTATATTTCACCTTAAATCAAAACTTTAAATATTTAGATTTATAATAATAAAATTTTAAATATTTAAGATTTCATTACTGAAATCGTAAATTGAAACTCTAAAAATTTAGGGTTTCATAAATAAAATCCTAAATTGAAACCCTAAATATTTAGGGTTTCATAAACGAAATCACAAATCAATACCCTATATATTTAGGGTTTTGTAAATGAAAACCTATTTATTTATGGTTTCATTAATGAAACCTTATATTTCACCCTAAATCGAAACCCTAAATATTTAAGATTTCAATAATAAAAAATTTAAATATTTAAGATTTCATTAATGAAATCCTAAATTAAAACCTTAAATGTTTAGGGTTTCATAAATGAAACCTTGAATTGAAACCCTAAATATTTAGGGTTTCATAAATGAAATTATAAAGTAAAACTCTAAATATTTTCATAAGTGAAACTTGAATTATTTAGGGTCTCTAAATGAAACTCTAAATTAAAACCCTAATTATTAAGAGTTTCATAAATAAAACTCTAAATTGAAACCCTAAATATTTAGGATTTCATAAATGAAATTATAAATCAAAACTCTAATTTTTATATATTGGAAATTTAGGTTGATATTTAAAAAAAAAAATCGTTTTAAGACTATTGTTTTTTCATATTTTTAAATTTGTCATTTTTTTTTCAAATTTTTCAGGAATTCCTTTATTTTTTTCATGTTTTTTTAGAAATTTAATATTTAAAAAAAAATTCAAGACGTTCATTATGTTTTCTCAAAATTTATATATTTTTTCAAATTTTAATGACATTACTCTTACTTTTCTTATCTTTTAAGAATTTTCATTTTTTTTTTCAAATTTTTAAGATAATATTCTTTTGTTTTTTCATATTTTTAAAATTTTCATTTTTTGTTTTTGAAATTTGAAAGATAGCAAGCTTGTTTTTTTTCATATTTTTTTCAAAATTTTCAAGACATTATTACTCTTGTTTTTTCATATATTTTCAAATTTTTAAAACATTCCTCAAGCTTTTTAATATATATAAAATTCTAAAGATATTACACTTGATTTTTCATTTTTTTTAAACTTTCATTTTTTTAATTTTTAATATATTCTTTTTATTTTTTCATAATTTTTAAATTTTTAATGCATTTTTCTTATTTTTTCATATTTTTCAAATTTTCAATACATCCTTCTTCTTTTTTCATAGTTTTTCAAATTTTCAGCCATTACTATTTGTTTTTTCATGTTTTTAAATTTTTTTTCATTTTTTTAATAAAATTCAAGAGATTTCTCTTATTTTTTCATATTTTTAAAGTTTTTTTTTTTTTTTCAAATTTTGAAGACATTCCTTTTGTTTTTCTATTTTTAAAAATTTTCTTTTGATTAAAGTTCAAGAGATTTCTCTTGTTCTTTCTTATGTTTTTTTTCCTAAAATTTCAAGACAATATACTTATTTTTTCATATTTTTAAATTATTTTTTTTTCCAAATTTTAGAGACATTATTATTATTTTTTTCATATCTTTTAAAATTTTCAATTTTTTTCGATTTTTCAAAACATTATTCTTGTTTTTTCAAATTTTAAAAAAATCATTTTTTTAATTTCGAGAGAGTGTTCTTGTTTTGTAATATTTTTTAAAATTTTCATTTTTTTAAAATATTTTCAAATTTTTCAGGCATTATTCTTGCTTTTTTCAAATTTCAAGACATTGTTCCTGCTTTTTAATATTTTTGAATACATTTTCCTTCTTTTTTAATTTTTTTTTAAATTGTCATGACATTACTTTTGATTTTTCATATTTTTAAAAAAAATTAACTTTCAATATATTACTCTTGATTTTTCTTTCTTTTTTTGAAATTGTAATTTAAAAAAAAATCAAGACATTTTAAATCGTGAAAATTTGAATAAATATGAAAAAAATTTAAAATTTAAAAATATAAAAAAATAAGATAAATGTTTTGAAAATAATTTTTTTATTGCATGCATCTGTCATAGGCAACAGGCGAATGACTTCTATTGTAATATTTTTTTTAAGATATTACTCTTATTTTTTATTTTTTTTTCATCTTATCCTTTTAAGTCTTTAAGATATTATTTTTGTTTTTTATATTTTAAAAAAAAATCATTTTCTTTCATCCAATTTTTCAAAAATATTAGGACATTACCCTTATTTTTTATATTTTAATATTTTTCATTTTTTATTTCAAATTATTCTTTCTAGTCATTTGATCAGATTCACAACCGTTTTATTTCACAGTAGAAAGCAAGGTAACCGCCTTTTAATGCAGTTCTTCATTTTCTTTCTTCTTCCATTATTTTTTTTATTGCATGCATCTGTCGTATGTTGCACAAGGTGAAAGGCTTCTATTGTTGTATTTTGTTATCAACAAATTAATTAAAATTATATGCAATATATAATTATTGCCTCATATATGGAAGAAGTTAGTTGGTAGGCATTGAGATACTGTTATTTTCTTTTTCACTCTTTTGGTCAAAACTTGCATGTAAATCAATCACAGAATAATATTCTCTCAGTGTTGTTTTGTTTTTCTGCACATGATTCAGTGCCTCTGCTAGCTATCACCATACGGTGAGTTTTGGTTGTTATTGGATGCCAAAATTTGTTTTATTTGGATATTCTTTTAACAAAAATATAAATGTAAGTATAAAAGGAGGGAAGTTAATTACTACCCTCATTTTGTAGCTCCTTAATATCTATCTAGCTCAATTAATTAAATCGAATATGTAAGTGTTGTAAACTCTTTTAATACCCAGTTCAAATTTCCCTGATAAAAAATAACAGTCACGCATCACCAGTTAAAATAAAATTACAAAGTGTCCTTTTGTGGACTTGAAGTGGAGAACTAAAAGAAAGTTAATGAAATGGAAAATGGTCTGATCATACTCTTAAAAAAATAATTAATTAATTTATGGGCAACAACGAGTGGACCATCGAATTCTGAGATGTCAGCATGGCCAGTGATCGCGCAAAACTACAATTTTTGCCCCATGATTTGTTTGTTTTGGGTTGAACTTGTAACAGTACAATATACAAGTGTAAATACAATGTTCTACCTTTTCTTCTTTGCTATTTAAGCACTGTGCTATATTCTTTTTAGGCATTTTCTTTCACTCAAACTTCTGCTTCTCAAAATCTCTTGCTTTGATTAGACTCTGAACATGCTATGTGGTTTTCAGAGTGGAAGCTAGGTAATGTTTTTAAATGCATTCCTTATCTTCTTTTTTTCATATATCGTAGGTTGTACTATGTGAATTAGGCTTGTGTAGTATTATTGTCATCAAATTAAAATTCATAGGCTATAATCATTGCCCCACTAAAATGTGTTTGGTCTTTGTCTGGTAAATATTGGAGCTTTTTTATTTGTTCATTTATATTACATTAATGTGTATATAAGCGAAAATATTTACTTCCAATACAGCTATACAGGCTTAGATCTTAGTTACTATATGACAAATAAATTGGATGGCATAATCAATTCTGTTTAATTACACTATAGGGGATGTTCCTCTTCCTTTAACAGTGTGTGCTTGTTGTTTAATTATTGTTATGTAGGTTGTCTGTTGGCTTTATGTGGTAATAAATGTTACATGTGGAAATCGATCGACTTTAACATTCTCATGAGTGGCTTCTTAAACTAAATGTAATTTTAAGAGTACTGAAAGGAAATAAATTTTCACTATGTTTTGGATTAATGGTAAGTACTTGATCCAATAAATGATATAAGAAGAAGGTCATGAGTTTGAATTCCTAGGTAACAAATAACAACAGTGGAAATGGTTGGCTTTAATCAACGAATCCTTAAAAATTCAATAAACTTTTCATCTCAGTTCATAATGCTTGCAATGAGTGTGTCATCCTTTCAATAAGATGCTGGTTTGGAATTTCTTAAATAGATAAAGTTATACTCTTGTTATCCTTAACAGCGAGTCACTGATCTTAACAAGAAGAGCTTCTACAATGAGTTTGACTGGAATTGTGAATGATGCAACTGCTACAAATTCTGTGTGTAGCTGTTCTGATGCCTCAGGGTCAGGGTCTTATAGTGGATGTTTATCTAACAACAGCTCCACTCATCATCTTTGTATCAAGTGTGACTTCAACTGTGATTCTTTACTCACTCTTGAAAGTGAAGACAACGCCGAGTGGATCTCAGATTCAAAGCCTTATGGATGTTCATCTGAGAACCCTTCAACTCCTCTTAGCAACAATGGAATACACGATGACAGATCAGAAGATAATATTGCAGTGGAGCATCTACTAGAAATTGAAGACATGCAAGAGTTCGATGCTGATGAACCACTTTTTTGGCCATTTGAAGGGAAATTCAACTGGAGTCTATTTTGTATCTCACCTAGGAAAAGGGTTGTATTTGGTTCTAGATCAATGGCATCAAGGATAAAGGAGAGTGATAATAAAAGCCATGAAACTGTATGCAGTGTAACATATGAACCATCTAAAAGTTCAGCAGAGATAGTAACTTCAGAGTTGAATGATGAGAAAGTTGTTGTTTTGAAAGGCAGAGAGGATGGCAACAAACTGTTATTTGTTGACAAGAAGACTCTTGATGAAGATCATGCATTAAACTACGACCTTCCATTGGCAAGAGAAGATTTTTCCTTGGATCAAGAGCCTGAGATTCCAATAGAGACATTGGTGGGACTAAAGGAATTTGATGGACATGAAGGGCTTGATTCGGAATTTAATGGTGATGATGTTTTCATGCTGGAAGAATCTCTATTAATAACTCATGCAAGTGAATGTATAGTTTCCAAACAGGATGAAAGGGAAGTTTGACACTCACTGAATGATATCACTACATGACTTCGTTATAAGACCCTGCCATTTTCTATGTCAGAGAATGGTCACTAGGCATAAACGGTGACAATTTCTATTTTAGCAGAAATAGTTAGGTTGGTTACGCTAGCTATACTTTTTGCCAGTGATGATGCACTAGCACCGTGCACTATTCCATATTCAGTTGGCAAATTGATTTGAAAGAATATGTTCTCTACAAGGGAAAGAGCTACTCAAGCATTGCCCTCGTTTCCAAAAAAAACGCCTTTTGGAACAATTTTATGTGCTTCTTGTGTGTATCAATTTTAGTTTTAGCTAACTCGTTTTCAGCTTAAAAATATATTTCTTACTTGGCTGTACTACAGTTGAATTTGAAACGCATAATTAACTTCATTCATCTCATGGAGATAACGCATATTTACACTCACTGTAATATACCCAATTGACATTGACATAAAATGGTATTTTAACGCGAGGGGCATAATGTCCCAATTTAAGCAATAATCTCTTAATCTACTGGATTTTTCTTTTTCCGAATACTAAACGACCAAGACTCTTCAGCAAACCCGCATCTGCAACCGAAACTTTAGTATACCTGATTGCAGTGACGATAAGTGAAACTGAGAAATGCGGAAAGTTGAACATGAGGTCCCGCATAGTAATTAGTAACCCATTGTAAGAAGATGGGAGCATAACGTCAAGGAAAAACCTTTTGTGCATTATAACTTCTGGTATCTTATGTAATTCCAACAGGAATGACAAACACTAAGCAAACTATATATATAGACGAGATTTTTTACAATGATTATCGTCACTTACTACGAGTGAACTGGCCTGATTGGGTTTTCTGTCAATTTTCCCCAAACCGTCCTCCCACAATGAATCAAGGTCAAGATTGCAACAAAATAAAGAAGAGGAATGCCAACAACACAACCGCCAGGCGCCAAATTCACCAGAGTCTGAATAAGGAAACAGCAAGTTAAAGAAACCAGTTAAGCATTAAATGAAGGCAAAAGTAAATACCATAAGATATCATAATTATTATATTCCTGAATCTTAACTAATAACAATAATTCAAAGTAGATCGAGGGGACCTCTTTATTATAGTCTCAATGTTTTCTAAAACTTATCCACATTCAAGCAGACAGGCACCACTAGATAGCTAGATGCTACATAAAAAAATGGGCTGTAAAGAATTCATTTGCCAGCTATTCAAGCTTGACTCACTATACTTTGTTTGGACTGATATCCTTTCTCTACATCCTACCATGTTTTAGTTAATAATCTTGCCAACTTCACAAATCTACAAAACAGAAAGTTATACAAACTAAAAACTACACTGACATCAATGAGCTGTCTTTTTCTTTTTCCATGGTTTTGTCATATCAATATATGCCAGTTTGGCAGTGGCCATTCTTAATGTGTAGGAGGACTGCTTTATGCCCCCACCAAGCCATAACACCATTTACCAGAAATGGCAACACTAGGTTAAAACTTAAAACAAAGTTAAGAAACCTGTGGAACCCAACAAAATAAAACAAAAGCAACATGGCAGTAATTTGTTTCATTGCAGTAACATAATTTGGGCTATAATGCACTTCTGTTCTTTTATGTGAGTTGGAGTTTATGATATTTTAAGGCATTCACCAATACTGCAGTACCATAGATAGACACTAATTCCACATCATTGTTCTAAGTGTATCTAATAATCTTTAGTTATAAGATTTTTAATATTGACAGGATGAATTAGACTGTAAAAATCAGGTAATACAAATAACAAGCTCCGAAGTGATTCAAATTTAAACTGTCATAAAACAAACTGGAGAGTGGAGACCATTTTCCAATAAATTTTCTGGATTCAAGAGTGCATTAGTTGGACAACATAGCCTATGCTATAGCATCATTGATCAGGCACTAGCCTCATATTGTAAATATGTTGGTGTTGTAAATATTAGCTGGACAGCAGCTGATATGTTGAGGTTGGTAAATGGTAATGGAACAAGAGAAAGATGGCTAGTTACTAGTTACAGTTGTAAATTATAGGGCAAAAATATAATGCAGAGAGTGAGATTTTACCACCATTCCAGCAACAATGTGAACAATGGGAACAAAATATCGATTCACTTTGTTCCCCTCTGTGTACCCGTTAAATGCGATGACCATTGAGAAAGTGTGGATTGTAACAAAAGCAAGAGCAATAATTGCTGCAATGTACATAAAAAATGGTGAACTAAGTGGAGGAAATGGAATATTAAAAATATCATAGAACTATTTGAAAAATAAAAATAAAAATCCCAGTTATTGTTGTTTATGTATAAGAACTGAAGCTTAATAGGGAAGTCCTATTCAAGATTCTCTTGATGCAACTCCAATCCAAACTCTATACATTCACATTAATGAAATAAATATGCAATAAATCCTTAGATAAAAGATTTTTCAAAAGTTTGAAGCTGTAGAATCCCATATTATTCATATACAAGCATACAACAACCAGCAGTGGGGAAACTCACCAGAAAGAAGGAAAAATGGAACTTTTGAACACTTGTCAACAAAATATGTTGCTGGACCGAATGCAGGAGTTAATAGGCTGATGCAGAAGAACACAGCATGAGCAACACCATGACCCAACCCACCAGCTGTGAAAAAAATAAATAAAATAAATTATATATATATAATTAAAAAACAAAGGTTATTATTATTCACAATATAGATTTTATTCCAATAGGCCATATATTTTTTCAGTAGCATCTTAACAAGTTATTCATTTCATCATACAATTAAGTTCAATCAAGGATCTAGGTAAATGCCAAAACAAAGGGGGGAAAAGTGTAAGCAGTATCATCAAGGTTATTCCAGCAGCTGACAAAAGCAATAGTGAATAGACTTATTCAAAATTGATCAAATAGCTGCAATCTTAAGCATAGGAAAATAAGTAAGAAAGCTTCCATTTTCTTACCCAGAGCAATCAGCATCTTATCTGTCAGGTGAAGATGTGGTTTTGATACTCTGTCAGCAAATGCATCTAACATATCTTCTAACCTCCTACACAAAATCAACAGGAAAAGAAAAATAAATAATCCAGACACAAACAGGTGTAGGTAGCAATATGAAAGCAGTTGAATGCAAGAATTTACAGCAGAGCAGAGCAGAATATAAGCTTTACTTATATAATTTCCAGAAGAAAAGCCTGAGGCCTTCTTGAAAAGCAACAGATGAGAAAATGAGTAATCCAAAAGGCCACCAAGCAGTTGTGTTGAGAGGCAAAAAGGCCCTCCATATTCCAGACAGCACAATCAAACTTATAAGCCACAACAGTGTACTGCATCCACAAAATTGAATCAACACAACAAAATGAATCATTTGAAGTCATAAAACCCTAACTTGCATTGCAGAGTAACTAATAAAGTAAATCAAAGAAAGAAAGAGCAACAGTGAGCCAGTGAGGTATGAATTACGAGTTTGCATGAAATAATAATGTTGGTGGTTACATGAGATGAGATCAAAACGAAACGCAACGTACCTGGAGAGAACGGTGAGAATGAGGAAGGGCTTTTTGGAAATGACGGAAACAAAGAGGCAGAGAGAGGGTCCTAACGCTACCAGAGCGTAACCGATTCCTGCTGCTACCGTCATCGCTCTCTGGAACAGAATCTGACTGAGAAGTAACCAAAAGCTACACTTCCCAAACTCCTTCTCTGCTCAGCCTCAGCTCCGACACTGGAAAGTGTAACACAAAAACCAGATGATGAACCGCCGAGTCAACCATCTTCCGATCTGAATCGTTATTCGGGTCGGGTCATGAAAATCCCACTTTACTCTCTGCTCGTAACGACTGGACTGGGCTTTCTCATGAACAGACAAGCCCAAAATGTTTGTCCTGCTAGTGCTTGATATATACGCTAGTAACTGTTTGGGTAAATATTTATAAATCTGATTTTAAATAAAATGATTTATATTTATATATATTTTTCTTCTAAGAACAAATTGCTAAGTTAGTAATAAACTTTGTATAAAATTTAGAATGCAAAAAATATTTAGAATTATTTTTACTTGATCAATTTCAGGCATGAAATCAACTTTTTAAGGTAAAAACAAAAAAAGGTAAAATCAAACATTAATATTTACTTAAAAAATTAAGGCATCTCAATGTAATGCAAAACATTTACTCCATCAATCTTGTGAAAAATTATTAAAATGTGAAATTTACTAAATATACCATTAAGTAGAGAATAATTAATTAGTTAAATGACAAATTGTTACAAGGCTTTGTAAGAGCTAAATGAAAAAAAGAATGGAATTCACTTCAAGCAAAGAGACTATTCAACAAAAGTTTCACCAAAGCAAACTAGGATGAATTATATTTCTACACAAAATATATGTAGAGACCCTTGTTTCTTTGTTTCTTTGTTTCTTTCTTTTTTTCTGTTTAGAGCAATCTGCCAAATTGCGTAAATTTTTTTGTGACCGAATAAAGTAGTTATATTCATATAAAATTGAAAATCTGCATATCCCTCAACTTCTAGTCTAACAATTAATGAACCCCCAGGTTTTGGATGATCCAACGGTGAATACAAGTATTTTTACAAAAAATATACATCTCTCTAGATGTGGGGCTGATGAATGTAAGCCTAATAGTAATTTGGTCACACCAGTACTTGGAAATATGCATGAACATGAGTGACAAAAAAGAGGAACCCAATTCCCAAACAAAATGGTTAAAAAGCTTCATGGTAGATCCATGTTAAAGCTTCTTGTTCAGTCTGGATTTTTTGGACTTGGAAGATGATGATGAGCTTGAGTTCGAGGTCTCCTTGAAGGCTGAGGGGCATAACTCACTTATGCTGCATTCTCCACAACGAGGTCTTAGAGGTGTACAAATTGTTTGTCCAAATCCTACCTGTTTATATTCAAGCAACAAATGAGGATGTTACATTTATTACATTGTTCTAACAAAACAAATAAGAATCCAAAATATTGGACAGGAAAAAAAATATGAAAATTTCTTGTCTTTGGATGGTACACTATATATAAAACCGATTAATGGAGCAAAACATCGCAAATTATAACTAATAAAGAGAAACGTGAAATAAGATTATTAAAGTAATTAAGATTGGAGAAAGATAAGAGAAAAAATGATGACATATCTCAATTATAACAGCAAATTGTTCAGCTACTACTTTGACAATGAGTTGGACATACCAATAGAGGATTTATTGGAACCCATTCTTCTTTTGGAAGCCACCGTTGCAGTGCCTCCCTCGTCTCTTCAGGCGTCGAAGTTTTCTAGCACAAATCAAATGGGATTGGCAACTTTCAATTGTGACCTTTAGAAACAGAGTAACAAAACAAAAGAAACTAAATCCAAGCCACTTGAAAGAGCTTATTTGGTATCCCTAACTATGAATAATTTTCAGACATGCTATAAATGCAACAGATTCTTTTCTGTTCTTTTGGTTACTAACTATAAATGTAATAGATTTCTGATCTTATAATTTAACATTTATCAATGATAGAATACGCCTTCATATAGTATACCAATATGTGTGTGTGCAATAAGTTGCATAATTTTTTTCCCTAATAGAAGGAAATCTAATAAAGTTAATTACAACTGCACCAGCACCAAGATGTTCCGAGTGGAGAACAAATAAATTAGGTAATAATGTCGCATGCATAAAATGTGAAGCTGCGAGCAAAACTTAAAGGAACCTGTTTTGTGCCCAATCTTGAGACCCACCCAAGCCGGTTGCAAATGCGGTGGACATGAGTATCTACACATATCCCTTGAACATTGTTCCATCCAACATTCATAACCTAATGTGCACTAACAAAATTAACTTCAGAAAAACTAATAATGAAACATTGTTTGAATTAGAACAGCTATTACACGATACACATACCAAATGAGCCATCTTAGGACCGATGCCAGGAAGTAACAGTAGTTGCTCAATTGAGCTAGGTATGTCTCCATCATACTTCATGAGACAAATATTTGCAATTTTTTTCAAGTTAGTGGCTTTTCTGGTATAAAACCCAACCTGGAAAAACAATGCCCAAAAGTAGAAACACAACTTCAATTAATACAGCACAAAATAAAACAAGACTAAATTGGCAAGATAACATGCAAGCTAAGACATACTGGAAGGTTCATAAGTATCTTCCTTAACTTGCCACTTAAACTCAAATTATTTGAATTACAGGAGAGGAAATAACTTTAAAAGAAACAAGGAACATACAGGGTAAATCAGCTTTTTGATGGTTTCTTCATCAGCATTATTGATTGCATCAGCAGTAAGCAGATCATTTTGAAGAAGTCTTTGGATTGCTCCTATTCTTAAAAACACACTTGTAACTAGAACAGTAGTTGAAGCATGACAAACATTTTCAAGCAACTACCAAGTATGAATTACATACATCAAGACAGATGCTTAACAAAATCTTGGGGGGGAAAGTACAATGTGGCCAAATTATCTGTTTAAATTAGCAATTAATTTGCAATATATTCATTCCCAGAATTCAGTCATCTATATCAAGAAATACAGAGGGTATCCATTTTTTCTTTCCCCTCCCTCCTCCCTTAATTACTTCCTTCTACTATTTCTTCTTGTTATGTCATGTTTCATTTTATAACAAAACATATGTTTGACATTCCAATGTCGTTCATTTTCTTTCTTTTTTTTTCTTCTAGTAATGCTTTGCTTTCTCTTCGGTAGTTGGCAACACCCTTCTAGTCTTCTACCATCACAATTCACAAGAAATGCTCTATTAATGTTCATTTAAATTACTTCAAATGTGGAGAAGCTTTGTTTGCAAATAACTTACAAATCCATTTTCAACAACCTAAAGATGTTGGTAAATAGGGTCTTTGTCACACTGCAAGCCTACCAATCTTTCCAGCTTTCTCAGAACAGAAAAACACAAACATATTAAACTTATTACCCAAATCCAAGACAACCTCAATTCAAACCAAAACAAGCCACAATAACTCATGTCAGCCAATATTTTCAGTTTCTCTTTATTTTCCATCTCCATAAGTAGACATAAGAAACTTCTGCTACCCGGAGATATGTTTCCTTATAGCATGTTAATGCTTCTAATAATCTAATCTCATACTTTCATAAGGCAAGAGTGTGCTAAGTTAGGTAGTTGATAAAAAACAGAACAACATTATTATCCTATTATGTACAAAAGCGATGAAACTTATCAACAACTTATTTTTACTATAAACTTCAGAAGGCATGTATATACTCACCATGAGTGACAGGATCCTTTGTTTGGCTTGATAAAAGAGAAGATACCAGGACAGCAAATCTTCTTTCCTAATTATACAAAAAAGAATTTAGATAAGGATAAACTTATTCGCATCATGCTTCATACAAAATATAGAAGTTAAAGGAATTACAATGTCCCTGTAATCACAACAACTATAAAGAATAGTACAGAAAAATAAATTTATCTGACAAAAAGACTGACACATAGAAGATTGACAAGTTTGGTCATCAACTCATAATCATCTACTAATTGAATTAGCAATGGCTGTACTAGTTGATGAATGATTGGTTTGTCAAATCAACAGCATTAAATAAATGCTTATTCTATTCAAATGTATATTTAGTAATCACTTTTCCTTAAAAGCGCCAAGACACAACCAATAAATAAACGCTTATCATTTACCCATAGATCGAATTAACAGCAGTAGAATACTGAGTCAGACCTTAGGAGGTAGCGTATCACCAGCTTTCTCACATCCCATAGTATCTACTGGTGCATCTGCAGAACACCTCATTTTGCGAATCCCATCAAGTACCTTTTCCCAGTGGACAGGTGATTCACCTATATCATATTAGTTTCAAATTTTTGTCAAAGATGATTTTTGAAATACTAGGCATTAAGCCATCCATAAGTGCAGTTCAGGAATTCTATTCACAAATTAACAAGAACTAAAGAGTGCAAGTAACGAACAAAGCATTCATTTTTTCTTTCTAAAAATATTTTCTCAACATAGAGAGAGGGGGGTGGAGTGTTGATTTTTTTCCTTTATAAACAAATACCTAAAAAATTTGCATCTTGCAACTATATACCGATGTACCATATCACTTCCAGTCCTTACCACTAGGTCTTGTTGAAGTAACTTCAGTTGCCACTGGAATCACATCTGAGTCCATTTCAGATTTCCCTGGAAAGGAAAGCTATTTATATGAGAACTCAATCCTTCAATCAGAATAGATGAACATGAGAATATTCATGCATACTTCTAGTTCTAACCTTGGTTGGGTAAGATCAACAAATAACA
Organism: Amphicarpaea edgeworthii; assembly: GCA_014843725.1. Lineage (NCBI taxonomy): Eukaryota > Viridiplantae > Streptophyta > Magnoliopsida > Fabales > Fabaceae > Amphicarpaea > Amphicarpaea edgeworthii. The sequence continues at coordinate 18,188,228 of CM026327.1, read as the reverse complement.
ATAGCTAGCAATCACCTTCTCCATGAAAAGCACACCAAAAATTCTTAACCAATTGCTAGATAATACAAGGCAACTAATAAAATAAGCACCAGCATTTCTCTTATTACATTTATACCTTTCTAAACTCAGTCTTATGTTCCTATTCTTATTTTGTTTTTGGTAATCCCATTATCTTTCTGCTTTATATATTCACCATAAGAAACAATTCATTACACTCCTAAGTAGGGACCATTGCAGTTGCTGTGAATTTAAATATTCTTAGCAGATAAAAGATTACACCATAATGAATAAATGGTTGAATATGCCATCAGTAAAAATAGGGAATATCAATCAACATTGCAAACTTACCCCACTGAGTCAATTCCTTTGCTCCACGATACGCAAAATCTTCAATTTCTGGTAGGCCAAACTTGTGTGTAACCGTAACCTGACATAACCCATTGAAAGTTAGACACCCGGTGATCCATTTATGCAGGAGAGAGAAAAGAATGATGGAAAAGTTGAGACCTTGTGGTCGTTTTGTTCAAGTTTGACGGCCATTTTTCTGGGTCTCTTATTTCTCCTGACAAAGACACGAACTTGGGAATGGGAAGCTTCGACAATGGAAGAAGTGGTATCGGAATCGGAGGGAGTGGCTTTGCAAAAGCTTCGAGTTGTGTCAGACATCATCACGCTCACGCCCCGAGGAGGAGAAACTGAAACGACCAGTATTCGATTTGATAGGCCTTTCAGAGACATCACATGTCCACGATTATTGGTTAACTAATACAGTCAAAAAATCGTTAATGGTTAAACCGAGATGATAACTAAAAAGTTAAATATAGTTAATTTCGCCATTTGAAAATGTAATGCGAAGAAAGTTTCAGATAAATTAAAATTAAGAAGGATCACTTTTTTTTTAATAAAAGAAGGGTCACTTAATTATCTTCGAATTGTGCGCCCAGTGTGCTATGTATGAGCCAACACTCTTCGACCATTAACACTCTTTCTTTCTCCAACTCTGAGTTTTCATGTGCTTTGCAAATTATTTCTGCATTTGTATTCTTTTCAAAAAGATAATTTTTTTTTGGCATAAAAAAATTTAGTGGATTTTCATGATTTAGTAGAAATATAAGAAAATTTAACATTTTTTTAAAAGACTTTTATAATTATAATTTTATAATTTATTTATAACATAAAATTTGAAAAAACTTCACTAATTTATATGATTTCAAATTATTTATAAGTCATGATGACATGAATTCTGATGAATTTTAACTCTAAATTACAAGTTAATAATATATTGTGAGATATCTTTTTCACGACGATTATGATAATGATTTACTTTTAATCACAAATTCTTAAAAATTGATAATGAAAAATAATAATAGTCCAAAAATATAAAATATTTAACCCATAAAATCAATAATGTCATTAAAATATAAACCAAATAATTAAAAAAAAACATCTAAAAAAACATAGTTATATAAAAACTAGAAAGTTGATTGTTTATTAAGAGATGATCAAAACATTAATCATTTATCTAACTTAAACAATGAATAAATATAAATATGAAATTTATTGATTTCTTTTATAGATCTGGAAAAATATCCAAGATAAACAATTATATAAATATTATTTTTTGTTTTCTCTATTAAGTTATATATGTTTTCAAATTTAACTTTAATAGTTTATAAATGTCTTTTAAAACTTTGATTGCTTCTCCCTTTTGAGTTATAACTTTTTCCATATTCATATATACTACTTTATTTTCCACAGAAATTTATGAACTTAAAGAAAAATTAGATGGTGAACTACATTTGTTAAGTGATGTAGGTAATTCATAGTAATTTTGAAGTATGAATAAGAAAAACGTGAGAAATTGGGTGTAAGATTACGATACCATCTATAAAGTAAAGATAATGAAATAAAATTTTTATGACAAGATAAGAAAAACGTGAGAAATTGAATATAAGATTATGATACCACCTACAAAACAAAGATAATGAAATAAAAATTCTGTAACAAGAAAGAATTGAATGAGATTGTTTGTTGAGTTTGGTATTTATATAATAATCCTTTGAAATTTTTATGATTTTGAATAATAAAATACTTTTTTAAGTTATTCAAAATTTTAATAGAATATTATAAGATTTCGTTGTCTTCTAAAAAAAAAAATTAATAATTTTAATTAAATATCATAAGATTTTTTTTTTTATCATTTAACAATCTTGATGGAATATCCCAAAATATTTTCACAATTTTTTTTTAAATCTCAAATAGTCTTAATCTAATATACCTTTGTATTGTTCTTTGAAACCGATAAAATTGTTTATTTTCGGTAGGTGTTTATTTTGTGGTTATTATTTTATAGTGAATTAAAAAATTGTGAGGTAAAACCTTATTTCTCTGTCATTTTCTTGAGGAAATGTTACTGGGAAGAGTGTTCAAACTTTTCTGAAAATCGTTGCTTGATAACGTTTTTTTTTTTATCATGCATCACGCATGTTCAATCAAAGAATGTTAAAGTCATTTAAAGTTATAAAAAAAAAATAGTAAAGAATTATCTTTCCGTGTTAAGCGCTATCATCCTATTCGTGCTCATGGTCAATTGTTTTAATGCATGTTGAACACGTGTTATCACTCTATTCGCGTCCATTATCGGCTATTTTAATGCATGTTGAACACATTAATTAAATCTGAACAAAGCTTAGTGAAAAATAATTTGATTTGACTAATTAAATTCACAACTTGTATACATTCGTTAGGATTTGAGAACTTTTATAGTTTTGTGTTTTTATTTAATCAATATTTCAAATACATTACATAGATACATGAATCATTTTGTTTAATTCATTAGGATTTGAGATTTTTTCTTCTTCTAAATTTTGTTTTTTTAATTAATATTTCAAATACATTATATAAGTACATGAATCATTTTGTCTAAATTGATTTAATGCATGTTTGCATTAAAATTAGAAGAGTTATAAATTACTTTCATATTAAGCACAACAGATATTGTCCTTTCTTATTCAATGTATTGAAAATTATTTTTTAAATTTTATTCTAAATCTAACCTTAATTTACAGCAAGATAAAATGGAAAAGAATGAATGTCTTTCTATCGTTTATCAATGCTTTATAATCAAATTATTCGTCCATGTATGTGCATTTATTATTATGCATAATTTTACGCATTTCAAATCAAAATTTAAGTTTTATGTTAAACTTCATAATTACTGAACGGGTGTGTAACGTGTCACCAAATTAACTATAGAGAATATTCATCAAAAAAAAATTTAACTATAGAGAAATATAAAATAACTGATTTTGTACAATGGAGAAATTTTGAGACAATTAAAGCTAAAGTTAAACTTAAATATAAGTATCAAAATTGTAATTTAGTAATTAATTTATTATTAGGATTACACCAAAAAAAAAAAAAATATACTATTAGGATAATAAATTCTAGTATGTGCCGTTAGTCCCAGAATTTTTAATAACTTCAATTAATAAAATAATAATATAAACCCATAATTTAAGAAGGATCACTTAATTATCTCCAAATTGTAATTTAACCACCATATCAAATGACAGTTAGTATTAGTTTAGTGCTTTGTGGGGTTTTATTATATAAACTCTGGGGTGTCATGAAATTTTTGCGCTCAGTGTGCTATGTATGAGTTAACACTCTTCGACCATTAACACTCTTTCTTTCTCCAACTCGTGAGTTTTCATTTGCTCTGCCCTTTCTTTCTGCATTTCGATTCTTTTCAAACTCTGTGTTGTTCTTTGAAACCGATAAGGTGTTTTTTTGTTGTTATTATTTTATAGTGGTGGCTTGTTGGCTTGAGTTTGAGTGTTTAACATAACATTTAAATGCATTCGGTTTTTTTTATAGATTGTTCATTGCCTTTTTCTTTTATCTAAAATCTTATTTCTGTCACTCTTTTGAGGAAATGTTACTGTGAAGAGTGTTCAAATGTTTCTGAAAATCATTGCTGGGTAACTTTTTATTTTTTATTTTTTATCATGCATCATGCATGTTCAATCAAAGAGTGTCTCTATTGTTCCATTTCGCTCTGTCTGTTCTGTTTTGTTCACTTTTTTTTTTCTTTAACATTTTTTAAAAAAAAATGACATTTATATTCTGATACAATTTTGTCATTTTCTGTATTTATAATTTTTTTTAAAATTCTTGAGAAATTTTCATAGTTTGGAGGTCAACGGTTTATCAATAGACATTTGTTTTTGTAGCTGATTTACCTAGTGGGAAAATACTTGTTGTTTTGGGAAATGTTGGTAGTTTGTTTTTACCTACTTGCACACACAAAGAGACTCATGCGCTGTTTCACAAGTATGTTCTGTCAAAATAGTAATCAGTGTTTTTTATTTGTTTCTCCCATGTTGTGGCTTTGGACATCGCAAGGTGACTGGCCTTGAAAATCACTGGATAGAACATGGCTCCATCAGATGTTTGTCCAACCGAGGATGCAGTTCAGATATTCATAGAGCATTTGGTTGACCCGTTGCTGCCAACAAAATCATCTGGCCAGGGTAATCCCAAACCATCTGAACATGAGTCAGTTGCAAATCAGGTATCTTCTTTTTTATGTGTCTTTTATGCTTGTATAGCAATCTGGCAATTAACCTATGTGATTTATTTGGACACTATTTTAGGTTATGTTGTTGTTCTTTATGGTTTTTGCTTTATTACAAGTTGGGAGCCGGAATGTACCTTAAACTTTAATAACTATGAAGTTAATTCATTTCACCTCGGAGGGCACCTGTGTATCTGCCTGGTGCATTTTGTGTGTGCACATGTATCGCATTAAAAATGGAAAGAAACAATCCAGGTTCATATTGCATTATGATTTACACACTACTAGTATCACTGTGATTATAGATTTATAGGAGTGCATGAGGAGGATATCATCATCATCACTAGTTACTGATTTTTCTGTTTTGAGTTTTTTTGGTGTTAGATGCGTTCAGCTGTCCTACTGTACAACTACTACCATAGGAAACAGCATCCAGAACTAGCATATCTGCCATTTAATGAATTTTGCAAGTTGGCTGTGGTTTTGAGGCCACCTTTATTAGCATATATGCAATTCATGCAAAATTTAAAGGAAGAAGAGCTCACTGATGTGGAAAAGCAGCTATCATTGACAGAAAAAATGATTATGGAAGCATGTGATATATGTAAATGTTTGGATACATCAAAGAATGTTCCTAATATAGAGGGATGGCCCATTACAAAAGTTTCCATCCTTTTAATCGACAGTAAGAAGAAGAACTGCTTTTTGCACTATAGTACCATTACCAATGGGGCATGGTCTCTGATTGAAAATGGTCTGGACACCTCCAGTCAAAGTTCTCTGGTTCAAAAAGGTCCGAACACCTCCAGTCAAAGTTCTGAAGTTATATCAGGGACAAAACAGTACAAAAAGAAAAGAGTCCTTAGAAAGCCTACAAAAGATGAAGTAAAAGTTGATGAAAATGTGTTTCTGCAAGTTGGATATTCTGCTATAATGGAAGCCACAGGTAATTATCCTTGTAGTTGAATTTGGAAGGGGGGGCACATAGAAGAGAATATTTTAGTGATAATTCAGAGAATGTGAATGCCTTATTCTTTAGTAAAATGTAGTATATAGGTTATGCATAGGACTTGAAATAAGTGAACTGAATATTATTTCTCTGGTGATTTCTGTAACTAAATAATTAACTCTAACCTATTAATTGCAGGAAAAAAAATGCTGATTTGCTATCCTAATTATAGAAATAAAGGAAATTAATTGCAGGATATATTTCTGAAATGAATTTGTATAAAAACACAAATAAGAAAGAGTTTAATGGTGATGCACTAACAATAAGAAATCATGGATTGTGATTGACTGAGTGTTCTACAGTGTCATTGCATCACCATTAAACTCAATACGAAAAGAAACATCTCATGTTACAACACTTTCTCTTAGCCTCAATCTAAAGGTCAGCCTTATCCACATTTTGACTAGGATGCAACACTACATGCGCCACTGGGTTGATCTCTATCTACTCGAGGTTATTATTGTGTCTGCATTTTGTTTTATCATTTTTATCTCATGAAATTTTATTTTTAATACTAAAAATATCATTGCATCATAAATCTGCACCTGATAATTAATGTTTTAATTTTAGTTTTAACATATGCTTCTGATACATAATATGATTCTTCTACTGTGTTACAGGTATCAATAACACTGATATTATGCTTTTGGAAAGTGCCACTGTCTATTCTGAGAGCAAAGAGAAGGCAGCTTCTCGCTTTTATATAATGCAGTCCTCTGGGACAAGAAATGAAGAAGTTATTCAATTTCCTCTTGAAAATCTAATTAAAAGGTTTGTTTTAAGTGCTGTTGTTTTGCTGTTGTCTGATGACTCAGGTCTCGAGGGTTCTGATGACAGGGAATGGGGTTTTTCCTTGTCATGTAATCAGGTGGAGTCGTCTATTTTTTCCCCTGCTGGCTGCTGCAAAGTAAAATATACTTGTGCTCATACTACAGCACTACGCCACTACACATTAATGTCACTGACTACCGAATCAAGTTATGAACTAGTTTATAAATCTTTAAGAATTAAATGTTATATTAACTTTCCATTTTGATATTCTTAAAAAAAATATAATTTTGCACAAATGTTTTTGGGTAGATAGGATGACTACTGGTCAGCCAAAATGTTGTAATCTTATCAAAAGGGTGTAACTGGACATCAAAGAATGATGTCTACACTCTGCAGTAAGTAGAGTTGCACATTCTGTTGCTTCTGAAGTAATAGTTTTGTTCTTAATTTAATTGTTAGTTATTTGTCTCTAAGCTTTCAAATGACCATCACAACTATGAAGTAAAGCTGACTCTGCATATGTTTCTGGCTAACATTTGCATCTTCTTTTGCATAGCTTGCAGGGTCCTTTGGTCAGTAAGAGTTTTACAAGTTGGATGACCACTCCAGTAGTTGATTACTTCCATGTTCTTCCATACTCTGGAATAATCTCAAAGTGGATTTCTAGGTTGGCATGGTTCTCCTTTGTAAAAATCTTTATTTAGATTGACTTAGCAGTATTGTGAATCCATATTTCACTTTATGCTTCATGACTTCATCAAGTATACTTGACTTGAGGTCATAAGTTTGGCAACCTATGAGAATATTAAAAAAGTACAACTAATACCTTCCCTTCAAATTTTATTTCAGTGACCATGATTGTGCCTAAACCACAAGCACATCTATGATACTACTTTCAGTGGCACCTTTTGAATGAGTCTGTTTTGATACTTTTACAAAAGCAATTACATATTGTGGGATTTACTAACGACCTGAATTATTCAAAAGGCCTTTTGACTCTAGGCTCTAGCATTCTCAAACTTTGATATCATAGAATTTAAAGAGATTATTTTGTGTTAACATTCAGTTTTACTTGAATCATCATCTGCCACAAGTAATAAAGCAAAGTTAATGTACGAGAGTTCCAAATATTGATGAACCTTGTTTCTCATGGAGTCAGCAGTTGCATAGTTGTGTGGTTGAATGATTTGCAGAAATATGTTCCAAGCTCATCCATGCATTAGCTGTCTCAAATCCTTAACACAATGTTCCTTTATTTATCAGTCATTTCCATTTTTTTGGGTCACTATCTCCACGAGCTTCACTTTTTATGTAATATGTTCTATCTTGGCAGAGAAACATTCTCAAATAGTTTGCAAGATTCAAGGGTAACAGAGAAAAATATAAAGGTTGACACCCCTGAAGCAACAGACTTCTATGTAAATAAGGACACATTTACTGCTCTTGATAGTAAGCCAAACAGTGATGATATTGATTCACCAAAGCAGAAAGAGAACAGCAGAAGTTGTACACTTGCATTACCTTATTATATCAACGAGTCCATGGAAATGGATGTGAATGAAAATTCAATTTTCAAATCTCAAAATAAAGAAAAATGCCAGTATATTATTGGCAATACTGTACAAGTTGGTGTAGATCAAGAAAAAAACAATCCGTCTCTGAAGTATAATTCTAATGGCTCTGCAAGTGCTGTTAAGGTTTGAAACCTATCTACCTTTTTAAAACTGTCAAGTGGTCATGTTCAATATTCATGAAATTTTTTAGTACTATTATTCTATTGATAAGATAAATCTTACCATAATTATGTTGCTGATCAAGTCAAAATTATCTAGATGACCTTTATTTCAATGTTTATTAACTCATCATAATTATGTTTCTAAATGAGCAACACCTTGCCGCTATAATGATTTTTTATCTTAATTATTGTTTATTATCTCTCATCTAGCTGAATGTCATTATTGGTTTGGCAGGCTGAAAAGGTTGATTCGACAAAGATGCTCATTGCTGAAGGTGGAATCAACAATCTTGCTTCTTTGCACAATGCCAATAGGCCCAATACCTCCTCTGAAAAAGGCATACTAGTTAACTATACTCAGACTGCAAATCATTCTAACTCAGATCTAGAGAAGCTCCAAATTCTTTCAGATTCGAAAAAGATATTATCTCAAACTGCCCTAGCTGCTTTGATACGAAAGAGGAATGAATTGGTAAAACTTTTCATTACTTTCTTCTAATTACAAGAATATCTATTCTCAGTAGCTATGCATGAGCACACTGAGAACATACACTTGTTATCCTAGAAGAACATATATACGTGTTCTCTTAAAAGACATTTATGTTTTAGTAATTTGGCTGAATCCACACTATCAGAGAAATAAGTTGCTTATTTCCATCATTTTTGGCTTACCTACTGCAAACTTTCACTTAAAAAAAAAAAGAGCAGCACATGCACATAGTACACAATGTACATGCTCTCAAGTGTTGTGTGCCAATTGTTGGTATTGTCATTATAATCAATTGTATGTGGACCGTTAAAATAGTATTCTGCCTCTTTCACCCATCAACTGCTCCCATAGCCATACCTACTTTACTGGTTTTACTTAATTTTAAGGGTTGCTTGCTAGTTGCTACTATGTTTTGAATGTTCAGAAATTCCATATTTGTATTTATCTTAGACTAAGTTTCTCCATTCAGGCCCTTCAGCAGCGCAAGATAGAGGATGAGATTGCTGTTTGCGATAAAAAAATTCAGAGAATGCTGACTGGTATGTTTTCCTTTCAGTGTTTTTTTGTTTTGCTTATCTGGTGCACTATCTATCAGTATGCTCCCCCCCCCTCCCCACTCTTGTGGTTTATCCTCTCCTTATTGTTGTTATTTTGCTATCAATCAAACTCAAGCAAGTCTGCTGCTGGTTTAGGCAGTGATTGTTTGGCTTCCTGTAGGCATGAATTCAACTAGCATAATTTCTTTAAAAGGGAATATGATTGGTGTTGTCTCATCAATTCAGAAAATTTCCCTGTATCAAGATCTCATGAAGTCACCAACAATATATATATGGAATACTGTGAATTGTCAAGATATTGTGAATTCAACAAGCATGTTATGTCCAAGAAGCAGTTTATCAAAAGAGTGTTGTTTATCCTTGAATTTGAAACTCATTAAGCTTATTCATGTTTGGTTATCTGACTTGTGTATATCACTCCAACTTAATTTCTCTACAAACTCAAGCTGCTGTGAGGATCTTAGATTTGCTATGCGAACAATTGTGTTAATTTGTACCTAATATATACTATCTTTGCAAATCTGAATCCTACAGTGTACAATCCTGATGATTTTTTAATACTAGAATTAGTTCTGCCTGAGAAAATATCTTTTGTGTCTTGGATTTAATGTACCAAATACATTGCTAATGTCGTGAACAACCACTGATACCTTGTTCAGACCTTGTATGATTCAGCATCCGGTTCATTAAATTGAACTGTGAACCAGATACTAGAATTAAGGATGAACTGTGAACGTGAACAACCACTGATTTTATTTTTGTGTATTTTGGACAAACATAGATGGGGAAGATGATTTTAAATTAAAGATTGAATCAATTATAGAAGGCTGGAATGATACATGTGTAAGGAATCAAGAAAGGACGTGTGAACAACAAAGCTTACCTCTTAAGAGAAAAAAATTGTCAGAGGCTGTCTTTTTCACACAAAGTCTATGCCAGGCAAGCCATATTCTATTTACTTACTAGCTTTTACATTTTTTTTTTTTTACTACTACACTAAACCTGAAAAGGTGAAAATATGTTTTGTTGGGTTATTTGTCCTATTTAATAGGTCTATGATTTGTGTTTGTAATCGTGATGCATGAATATGGTCACTAGGTAATTTCAGGGATTTGAGTAAAAGATGAGAAAATGTTTTGACACTTAAAAATGATGCTTTATTATTCTATTTAGTAGTATGAGCACAGGATTGCTAATTTCTTGGAAGCATAGTTTCTCACAGATGCATGGGTACTGAAACTAGAATGAAGTAATTTAAGTATTTCTGTTGGGTATGTAAATTGTAGTTGATTTGAACAATGCCCCTCAGATAGCATCACTTATATGCTGCCTGGCTTCATCTTTACAATTGTACTCATTTTTTACTGCTCACCTAAAGCGTAGTAATCCATGCAAGTCTTCAAATATATATACCCAAATATGGGTAAAAATTCTTCTGTAAGTGCAACATGAGGTTATAACTTTTTTTTTTCATTTTGTGCTGTATACATCTTTGTAAGCGCCTCAGTTTGACATATTATCCAACCATCTCCTTTATCTTCATTGAAACCAAGTATTTAGAAATTAGAACCTTGTTAATCTTGCAGGAACTAGACAATACGTGCCACGAAAACAATTGGGTCCTGCCAACTTATCATTTATCCCATGCAGATGGTAAGACTATCTAATTTAGCCAAAATGCATGAGCAGCATAAATTCTCTTCATGAATCAAGTTATGCACTATTAAATTCAATATAATTATTAGATATATTAAGATTTAAGATGTAATGGTTGCACTTTTTGCTCACCTTATTAATGACCAGTAGTTATTCATATGTCTATTTCGAGAAAATATTATGCAGCCTGATCTGACAAATCAAATCTAACGAGTGTTTCTTTTGAAGGTGGATTCAAAGCCAATGTAACTGTTAAAGGAGTGGATTTTCAGTGTTCATTTGAAGGTATCGTGGGTTCCAATCCTCCTGAAGCAAGAGAATCAGCTGCAGCTCAGATGTTGACTAGCTTGAGAAATATGGCAAAATTAACCCAGTGATAATGGTGGAAGCTTAGAAATAGCATGCTTCGGCTTCCCTTGTGGGTCTTGGTTTTCTCCTCTATTTTTTTTTTCTTTCTTTGGTGAACTGGTTTTCTCCTCTATAGTAACAATATAAGAGGTATATTCAATTGGGATTTTTCATTCGATTTAAATTTTTTTTTTTTCCAACTAAAAGTTGTGTGATATTCAAATCAAGACTGATATTCAATTATTCATTTGGTTATTTTGTTATGGATGCATTGATGGAATTAATGACAATTCTTCCATCTCAGTTTGGTCTTGTTGGGAAACAAGTTGCGTATGAAATTAATCATGTCAAATGCTAAAATGGCACAAAAGCAATAACCAACGGCTTCCATCAAGACGTCACATTTGTGATACATGACCAAACATGCCCTTGGTAGTTAGTGTTTCAATTTTTCGCTCACATTTTTCTTTCTATATGGTTGCTTAAGTTGTTGTGTACTCTCGATTTTCTTTTAGATTATAAAATATATATTTTGTTTACAAATTTTAATTAATATATTACATTTAATAATATATATATATATATATAAAATAAGAAGGAATCTACTTACTCAGGGTTAGTTTGTTTTCGGTTCTTGAAAACAGTATTTATTTTTTAAAATTATAAAACTAAAAAACTTGTTTAGTTAATTAATTTTTAAAAATTATTTTCTATTTTGATTTTTATAACTTAAAAATTAAATAATTTTTAGGTGTTTTTTTTTTTTTTCACAGTCTCATTTTATATCAAGAATGACATGCACGATACTTGTAATTTTTACAAAATTTTATATATTTTATTTTATTTTATTCACACAGGTTAGAAGTCGATTTTAAATATTAAACAAATTTTCAATTGTAAAAAATTGTTCTAAGAAATTATTTTAAAAATAACTTTTAAAAACTAAAATTAAAAAATCTTTCATACATGTCCTAGGTATAAGAGATTTATTCTTAATTTTTACTATTTATTTTCTTAAAATCTAATAGTTAATTGAAATTAAGAGTAAGTTCTCATACTTATTATTGAAGTAAGTGAATCCCTTTTCATATATAATATTATTAAATTTTTAACTATATATTTCATCATTTTAACTAGAAGTTACATATTTATATAAATATAATATAATTATTAAAATTCATAAACAAATTGTATATTTATTTTTATATATATTGTGAATTATTATTATTTTTATTATGGAAGAAAGATGAGCTCTGGTTATCCCTGCACGTAGGCAAACGGTGTATATATGAAGGGATTGGTTTTGTTAACTTGTATTGTCAGCCGTGAGATGCATCATCCATTGGCTCATAAAGCTGCTGGAGAGGAAGCTGAGGGAAGAATAATAAAAATATTAAACCAGAATTGTGGCTGACGAAAGGGAAGGAACTCTTGTACTCAATCAAATGACATTTGAATTAAAAAAAATCCCGACTTTACAGTAAAAATCTTTCCTTTTTCTAAAGCATTGGGGGAGAAGGAAAAACCCATAAGTTAGAAATTTGCATCATCCTCTACAAAATTCAACAAAAACTTCAAAACCGAAGACTTAAGATCTCCTCCTCCATTCACTCCTTTATTTTTGGTTTCAAACACGCCCTTCATAACTCTCGTGTAAAGCCTTTCAAGCTGTGGAATGCTGTAATTTTCACTACGCTTCACAAAAAGCTGCTTGACAGACTCTACTTCTGTTGAAAATTCACCATCATCTAGCATTGTGACATCATCAGGAACAGGAATGTTGCCATCAGCAGCAAGGTGGTTGTTATTTGTACAAGTGCCAGTTCCATGCAAATCTCCGTCAATTGACACATGTTCCAGCATTTCAGAATCTGTGTCATTTGCCTGGTGCTCCTGGGAAGATTTTGACGGTACAGAATCTTGTGACTTGTCTTCTGCTATAAATCGCATTTTTTAATAAACTTTAAAATCAGTATTTGAACAGCAGGAAAAAAGTGGACAAGAAATTCATCATAGGAAATCAAGCAACACCACTACACCAGTATCTGTTTTTTTTTTTTTTAAAGCATAACCAAGCATATAAAAGTATTCACACTTCCACGAATCATGATAGCAAAACAGCAACAACAGTATATATGACTATAGATGACATTTAAGGAAACCATTTTCCAGAGAAATAAAATAATTCATACTGCAAAGACATTCAATTCTTACCTGCATGCACTTCGGTATTCTTCTTAGATCGCTTCAATGCTTCATAACTCTGATCCATATTAACCTCTGGTTGGACATGACGAAGTCGAGCACTCATTCTAGTACTCTGTCCCAGCTGTACAACAGGAGTAGCAGGGAATGTAGAATCCCCTAATTCATCAGACAGCTGAACTGGGCCACCTTGGCTAGCAATCTTGTCGCAATATGCGATCAGTGCTGGATCCATCTGTGAGAGCATCCCATGCACCTGAAAGAAAGTAAGAAAAAATAGTAAGACAAAGAAGAGCATTTGCTAGACAACAGTCAACATCAAAACTCCAATGTATAATTAAGGCAAAAGAAAGTCCATGTACCGCATCACGGAGCTCACAAGCTCTGCTGACAATCCTAGAACCATTGTAGTCCTCTCCATTGTAAGCCTGAGTTGCAGTAAGAAGGATCAAACTTAGGACATGTTTTGAATATTAGAAGTATTTTATGAAGCATTTTCAATATATATATTGCCCAACCAAAAAAAAAACACAATTAAGGCACAAGATACATGCCTTTGCATTGGAAACAATGAGATTGATGTCCTGCATGAATGCAGCACATGCAATATAGTCGCCATTATCAACATGCTGCAGGATGGTAGCCATGTCCATTGGGTTCTGTATAATTGAACGATAATTTGGTGCATCTTCGTCTGTCACTGGATAATGGAAGGCATTAAATCGTTTGTCATACAGTATCCTGTAATAGGGACAAAAAAATATATATTCAGAGAGAGAAGATGCATACAGTTAATTAAAGGTGTCAATGAGTCAATCGAAGGAAACAGTTGTACATAAAGCATAGGTTGACATACCGGTTGCAAACATCTCTAAGGCACATTCGCAATCTACGAAGTGCATGCTGCTCAGCTTCCACCTTTGCTTTTAGCTCAGATACCTTCGGACCACTAGCCAATATAGGTGCCTTGGGAAGTTCAGGGAGGCATCCTGTATCCTGAGATTTCTTGTTGATTCCCTCCAAAAATATTGACATAGCAGCTTCTATCAAAAGATTGAAAAACAAAGTCCTATCTTTGGCACATGGCATATTCACTTGATAACTGTTCCAAAGGGAAATAGTGGGTGAACACAGAAACAAAGGCATCAAGAATACTTTTCAAATTCAAAGAGGAATATACAGATCATTACAAACCTACAGTTATTCAAATACTTGCAGGACTAAATAAGAACCTATAGAATCTTTGGTAGAGAAATAGGGCACTGAATAATGACAGGAAGCATTAAAAATTTGGAATGCTGATATTTTTACCCCTCTTAATAGTACTGATGCATGAAAAAGTAATGTGATAGATACCTCAGGTCTATTTTTCCTTTGTAAAAACAGGAATCTTGACCAAATACAAAGTTTCAGAAAACACTAGCTCTACATCAGCAAACTTAAGAGATTTTTTATCATATAAAAAATGCAAGCCTGGTTGAATTCCATTAATAAATTCTACCCTACAAAACCATCCATTTATAACAATATACTTACATACATAGTACTGGTATAAAGAAAAAATAAACTTTCTTTGCCTTGGAACAAAAAAATATATTTGCAGTAAATTATATCAAGCGTACACTGAGCGATGAGGGAAAATGGAAGTAGGCACTTCCTCAACTTCAGCAAGTGCAACTGAGGATGTACCAAGCAGTAAGATAGGCAAGTCAGATGGTAATTCTTCTAGCAAAGTCAGAAGAACAGCCCTGAGCTGTTCATGAGCCTGCAAGATAGTTAAACCAATCAAACACGGGTCAAATCAAAACAGCAATTCAATATTATGAAACTTGTCAGTGTGAGAAGCAAATTTTGGGCATGCAGATCAGTTCATCTAGCATATATATTTACAGATAACCAAGATATACTCACAGTCTCCCACCAAATATCAAATTGTGGTAAATAGAGAATTGATGGTGTTGTTCTTCTAGCTTCACCAAATATATGTACCAATGCCTCCTCTGGTGTCTTTGCACTAGGATCTGACAGAAGAGATGGAAGTCCTAATGAATGTACGGGAAATTTTTCCAGCTCATGTAAAACCGCAGGGCCAAGATGATCCTGTTAAACTAGAGCAGTAAGTATATTCAGTCTTCAGTTGCTGTAATGAAAAACTTTCAATAATACCAGAAGGTTCCAAGATAATTACCAGCCCTGTACCTTCACCACCACAAAGCAGAAGCCTAGGCCGATACACAAGTGGAATTGCAGACCCGTAGGAGAGCATCGAAAGTTTAGTCAACTCTGATGCAATTGAAGCTGGAGGGAAAATATCAGATATTATACTCATGGCTTTCTCTAAATGTCTCTCAAGGCACGGTTGAACTACTAGAGACAATGGCCTAGAGTGCACAATAGCTCCCCTATGAGCAGCAGGAGTAATCGTAGACATGGCTTCAATAAAATGAGCCTTTTCTACCTTGACAGAATCAACATCAATGACAAATTTGTCATCACTAGTATAAACCTGTGGATATTTTTGACGGAATGCACGGATGGCAGCTTCAGTACAAAGAGCCTTCAGGTCAGCACCACAGTAACCAACACAACTAGCTGCAAGTTCCTTTTTCAGCTCATTTGGAGGAGGATGCTTCCACTTACGAGTGTGAATGTCTAATATCTCGGCACGTGCCTCACAACCCGGCAAGGCAAAGTTAAACTCACGGTCAAATCTACCAGGGCGTCGTAAGGCTCCATCAATAGCATCAATCCTATTGGTAGCTCCAATTAAAACAACTTGCCCACGAGAATCAAGACCATCCATCAAAGCAAGCAAAGTGGACACAATGGAATTGTGAATTTGTTCTTGCTTGCTAGACCTCACAGGTGCAAGTCCATCTATTTCATCAAAGAAGATAATAGAAGGCTGATTCCTCTGTGCTTCCTCAAAGAGTAGTTTCAATTGTCTTTCAGCCTCACCAACCCACTTGCTTAACACATCTGCTCCTTTGCGCATATAAAAGCTAACCTTCTGGCCAGCTTTAGAAGCAGCACAAGCCAAAGCTCTTGCAATTAATGTTTTCCCTGTGCCAGGGGGGCCACATAACAATACCCCTCTAGGTGGAGTAATGTGGTAACTAGCAAAAAAATCTGGATATAATAATGGAAAGAAAACCATTTCCTTTAGAGCATCAATGTATTCAGATAGGCCACCTATATCGTCAAAACTAACACTATCATCAACCTGTAAAGGTTGGATATCTGCCCCTCCCTTAGAGCTTGGTCCAGCAGTTTGAATCCCCGAAGTTAGAGTAGCCAGAGCATCACCTTGATGACCCCAACCTGATGCAGCAAGATTTAATCCGAAAGCTGTTGTTCCATGCATGTCTAAACCCCCAAAAAGCCAAGGCGGAGCAGATCGGTTGCCACCTCGCCCCCATGGAATGGCTGGGCCTTGGTCCAGCTCATCCACAAGAAGGGAATCATCAGAATCTTCAGGCCTTGCTAAACGATGACGCTTATGAACTCGTGACCCACCTTTCCTTACATCTCTGCTGACCTTAGTTCCCATACCTTGATGTAACACTCTTCGAGGAGATCTTGGCCTGGCCTTCCCTTCCTCCATAGAGAACCTGCGGACATCTGAACGATTTCGAAGATCATAGCGCCTTCTTCCATCCTGCTCTTCTTCACCCTCTTCATCATCACCATCTTCATCACCTTCATCCTCACCTTCATCTTCCCCCTCCATCTCATTTTGGCCATCATCTGCATCATTTTCCTCATCATTTCCATTTTCTGTTTCATCCAGATCAACCTTTTCCTCTGAAAGGTCTTGCTCATCATCTGATTCTGAAATTAATCGTTCTATTGCAGCACCCTTTGAACGACGAGGGCGTAGACCTTCACGTCGAGGTGTTTGTTTAGTCTCTGATGCTCTTTTGCGCTTATTCGACATCAAACCATCCCGTCTGACACTATTGTTCATCCGGTTCCTCAATGATGGATATTTAGCTGGTCTCTGAAACATGGCCACATGCCTTCAGCCCAAATTATAGCAATTTCAAGTTTATCACGCAAAAAATTATATTTAATGGAGTTTCAATCCTCACCATTAAGTCCTCGTCTTCAGCTCCAGAGCTGTCTGTAAAATCTTCAAGATTTACATTAAGCCTTCTCTTCCTTGTTGAACGTCGGAGGTTGGCAGAGCCAGACTGTGAGAAGCACACCCAAGGATTTTAAATATATCCATATAATACTCCCAAATTACATTTATCATCTGATCATACATAGTGGTTGAAATACAATATACACAATGTTTTGTGTTTTCACTATTTCCTATACAAACATTTGAAAACAGGAATATAGAAAATGCTGTCTCAATTCTTAAACCAAATGACCTTGATAATTTCATAGATATACTCATATTTCCACATATTTGACTTAGAGGGGGAGGGGGAGGGGGAGGGGCATTGACAACCATGTCACATCTGTGAACTGTCAATGAGTGATTTATATACAGAATCTATGCAATTTAAACAATAAAATAGATAGCCATCCTCATTAAGAATTATGCTTCTATAACTTATTTGATACATGGATACTTACATTAGAATTAGAATCTTTTGATTTTCGATTCCCTGGACGCAACATCTTAGCAATCTGTGAAGCTGCAGTCCTTGTCTTGATCTTGCTTTTCCTGGTGCGCCTAAGACTTTGGTTGTAATACAAATATGGCCGGCCATAAATCTTTGGCCTTGTCTTGATCCTATCACTTGACCGCACCTGACTGGAAACAGGGCCATCTTGGCCTGACCGTTTTGGATACATGAAGCAACACTAAATTTTGCAATTAAAAGAAAATCACATGATCAGCAGATCCCAGTCAGCAACACCTGCAGAAATCAGCAGAATCTACAGCACTTAAAATTTTCCCAAGACACAGGAGTACACAAAAATAACACAAGCTTAACCAAAAACACCAAGCCAAGGGCATCACACACCAAGGTCGTCCTTAAATGCATGAGCATGAGGAATACCAAAAAATAAAGTTGCTTTTGAAAATTTTCTTCTTGATAAATAGCACATCGATCATGTCATAAGCACAAAACAAACAATTAAAGGACTTTTCCGACTTGCATGAGTAAAATTTTGAACACTGGTCCAAGAATCATAACAAAAGCATTGTTCTACGGAACTTTGAGAAGTCAAATGTATGCCCAAGACAATTTAGGTGCAAAAACTACATAATCATGAAATTAAAAAGTTTAATTTGATTTTTTTACATTAATAATACAGAATGTTGTCTATCATAAGGAGACACAGACAAAGAAGCTGCAACGAAAACCAGGAACACCATCCTCAAAATGAGATGCACCATTCAACGTAAATACAAGTGTCAGATTCCAACATGCAATCCTCAAATAAACCTCCAAAGAAACACCGCATTTATCATTCAAACGATAAAATAACACAAAAATAGTTAATAAAAAGGAAAAAAGTAGCGCCTTTCGCGGCACAGAGAGTAAGGAACTAGATAACCCAAAATCCATGGGAAAAAGAACACACACACACACTAATCAGTGAAGTTGAGAGTGATGCGAGTGTTGTGACTTGTGAGGATTGGAAACAGAAAAAGGACGCGAATAAGAGGGGTGGGGAAATCGAGAGCGAACCTGATCGCGTGGAATGAATGCACGAGGTTAGGGTTTCGGCGAAGGTTGCACGAGGAACGATGAAACGCACCAGTTTGAGTTTCAGAGTCCAAAACCAAAACCCCTTTCCTTTCTTCTCCCTTCTTCTCTTCTCCCCATTCACACTACTTAGCTGCAAACCAAACACCAAATATTTGTCTACTCTACTGTACTGTGCAACACGGATCCGTACAATTCGGACTTGATTTTCTGAATGACCCGCCCAATAAGCGTATCGTGGGTCACTCCTTAGCCCAAAAAGAAACCCAACATTGGGAATTACTTCCTGCACCCTTTATTTGCTTCCTACACTTTCAAAAAGACCCAAACAGACAGAACTACCCTTCCACTCAACCACCCTACACAAGCACCACCACCGTCGTCGACAACTCTACGAAGAGAAGAAGACGCAGACAGAGAAAAAGACGACAAAGAGGTGTAAAATGTGCCTCTATTATGGAATTATGAATCTGCAATACACTATTTTTTTTTATACTACTAACATGTTTCCCCCATAGTTTTGGAATGGAAGCACGTTTTACATCATCTCTTTGTTGTCTTTTTATCCGCTCTTTCTTTCCTGCACAGAGTTGTCGACAGTGATGTTGGGTGAAACGTGAAAGAATAATTTTGTTTCTTTGGATCTTATGAGAGGTGCAGAAAATAAAATATGAGAAGCAGAAAGCAATCATCCCAAACATTTTATGGCGGGAACCGAATTGTTGCTTTCTACTTTTTTTCTTTTCCGGCTGAATAATAACTAACTACTTTCTGATCGAGAATCTATACGGTTAAAATTTTAACTGCAAATATCTCAACCCTTGAAAATATTTATTTTTCCATTAAATAAAGTTATAAAACATTTGTTTTTAAAAACCAGGGACCATGTTTTTTTCCTTTAAATAAAGTTTTTTCTCCGGACACTGGTTTTACTAATTATTTTGAACTGCTTCATTAATTCCCCACCAACTTTTTTATCTTTCTATGTTTTTTAATTGCCTGAACTAATTATTTGATCAATTTACTAGTTTTGTTTGTCGAACTAACAGGACTACTGATGTAGTTAATTTTGTCATCTACACTAGTACAGCAAAAGATGATGTCATCAATGGGCATATATGTGTATGTCCGTGTGTACAATTTATTTAACGCCACATTTATTCACGTTGTTAGTACACGACTTAATAACTGATTTTGGCTTCTGAGATTTTATATTTAGCAATAAAAAAGTTCAAGTGTTCAAACTTTACCCTTTTATGGGAAATTAAATAACTGAAGTAAAAGTAAAATCAACGTGTAACGAGCATCATTGACAAAAAAAAATTGCAAGTCAAAACTAAGGAAGGACACGCCATTAACTTCTCTTATTCTAAATAAGACTTATTTCTTCGAAGGATTGATTGAAATTAAGAGATAAGGTCATAATTGTACACTTGCCCAAAATATTAGAATTACTGAGACATGTTTTTTTATAGACGGGTAAGAAGAGTTTTTAACAACTCACGTATCCTATTCCATCAATTAAACTATATTTTCTTAAATTATTATTATTATTGAGACGTCTACAAATTAATAGTATGAAAGCAAAATAACTTGCTCAAAATTTACTAACTTGGAAGGTTCAGGTTGATATTAGAACCTATATGACTTCCTATGTATTGTTAAAAGTTAAAACCTTCCACTACTATCCTTTTAAAAGGATCAGTTTAGTGTCCATTTAAAAACAAGACAAAAAGAAATCACATAATTAAATTAAAATATTATACAGTCAACGGATAACATGGTGAAAACAGTGTTAACCAAGCAAAATATACCCCTTTAAATATTGACAATTATTATGAAAAAATTAACCACAAAATCATACATTTTCTGGAAGAAACATGGGCCCAACCCTAACAAAAAGAAACGAGAAAGGCATACACTGTGGCACTGTGGCCAGACAAATTTAACTCACTTTGGGCATGTAGGGTGGAAGACAGCTTAAGAAACAACCATAGTTTACCACTACAAAAAGAATGAAAATAAGACCAACTGATTGGTAAAGAGACAACTAACAAAAAAAAACAAAAAGATGTTGTCTCTCTATATAAATATATGCCAATCTTGTACCATTAGCATCCAGCTGCTTTCAAGAATTTATCAAACGGGCTTGCAGGTGGTAGTCTCAAAGAATGTTGCTGTCCAAAGTCATATGAACAGAGGCGAACTTGATATTGTGCTTGAAATTGCTCCTGACACACTAACTTCAGATCACCTTCTGAATACTCCAGTGTCTACACAAAGGCAATGTAACAAATAATAATCCTTTCAATGTTAACAAACATCTTTATGCATAATCCGGAATTTGGACCTGATTGTAAAATGCAAAACTAGGAAGTGTTTTTTCAGAGCTTCTCTACTGAAAAAAAAAAAAAGCTTTTTCCTTGTATCCAAACAAATTGTCGCCTCTCCATAAATTGTAGCAATAACCAAATAAATGAACTCTATACCTACAGTACATCTTAAAAAAAGAAGGTTGTAAAAAAAAATATATGCTCTACAAAGTACAAATACGTCATTTAAGCTAGTGAGTGATTTATTTTTTCTAAATAATACAGCTGGTTATTAAGATTTAGAAGATGTCGAGAGATTAAGAATATTATCTATGGATGATTATAAGAAAAGAAAAAAAAATTTATTAAATGATTTGCTACTGTCTTTAGGTGACTTTCATCTTCAGTTTTCATTTTCTAATAATGGTAATTTGATTAACGTTAATTTCACAAGCTACCTAGATCCTGAAGAAAAAAATATTCTTTCACCATATATCTTTCTTTTGCTGGAGAAATAAACTCTCATGATAAAAAGCATGCTAACCTTAATTGGCAGAGGGGAAACTTTCATTTCATTTTCACTTGAAAGAACTATTGCCCTAGTCTCCTGCTGGTGTTTGAAACTGTGAAGAATCGACATTTTCTGTTGTTTTCCTGATACAAGTGCCTCACACTGGTTCTTCATTTGGTCATAAGGTACAGGAGCTGAGGAAATGGGAAAACTTGCCACTTGTCGTGCAGTTTCCAAAACCTATCCATACAATAATTCACATAGTATCTTTAAAAACATAGTCTCCACTCTCCAGCAGAAAAATACAAAATTGATTTAAAACCTAGCTGAAGGATACGAGATTGATTTAAAATACAATCACATAGCCAATCAGCTAAAACTAAATATAAAAGTGTAACACATTTTACCGATTGTAAGAGTTGATTAACACTTAGAATGTCCGGGCTATTGCTAGATAGTGATGATTTACGATCTGACTGACTTCCACTTGGTTCGAGCCGGGTCTCTTCATCCATCAAAGCTAATGGAGCCACAATCTAGAAACAACACATCATAGAAATAGTAACACAGAAAAGTTGTTTAAAGCCACTTAACTTAAATGCAAAAGTAATTTTGAGGAATTTTACCTCGTCAAAATCTGGGAACTCAATCTGAGCAAGTGGAGAAGACTTCCCTGGTGTCTCCATAAACAACGGAGGTCCCAATGGATATGCATCATCAGGGGAAAACCCCTGTACAAGTTGCTTCTTTATGCTTGACAACTCATCCTGGTTAATATGAAAAAAGTCATGTTATTTATACTTACCCAGTTACCCACTACTCACATATTCCTTTTTTTTGCAACTATTTTTTTGTAACATTCTGCATACCTAATAATATTTGCAAGTATCTTTTTTCCATAAGAAAAAGATTGGCATAGTTTTCTAGGACAAATGCATGTGAATGATCCCACTGGGACACATACAGAGTACAATTTCAAAAGTAGAAACTTGAATTGAACCAAACACAACCAATTAGCTATTAAAGTTCAATTATTTCTAAGCAGCATACCTAAGCATTCTTTGTCAACCCACTAAACCTGATGCATAAGCTTTTCAATCTGGGATAAATTATTGTGTTCCTGTACTGATGGCTTATGTAACTAGTTCATTCTTTACAAAGGTGGTGTCATCTTCGTAATTTATGATAAGAAGCATAAAGTTAGTTGTTATTCTATCCTTGACCAAAAGTAGGGTGATAGTGACATCAATTCCAAATAAGTAACTCAACCATCTCATACTCAGTAAAAGCTTGGGGATAAAATTCACCATTGAAACCAACTATTGTGATTTTTACTGGTCAATGTGCTTAACTAATGGAAAACTGAAATACAGTAGTGCCTACTTCATCCTCCTAACCCTGGCTACTTCCAACCTTGAATCTAAGCAAAGAGAATAGAAATTCACATTACCTCTGATAATTTTGAAAACTTTGTCAAGAAGCATGATATTACAGTCTCTTTCAACTGCTTGTCATCCACTTTTACTGCTGACAGTGTCTTCATAGCTGAAACATCATCTTCCTGAGATCCATAAATTATGTTCTCTGATTCTCTATAAACAGCCCGCAGCCTGACATCATCAACCAACTCAAGAAAAGGATCTACCTGTGGATTTACAACACTAATTAATTTACCTGGTCATTATGTTTTTTTTATTTTAAAAACAAGCTGATAATAAAATTCAATTTTAAAAACCAAGCCGAATAACAAGGACATGGAATAGGGATCAGGATAGGAGATTTAGGGAGGAAACTAACAGTTGTCTCAGTCAGGGATGCTTTAACTTTCTGAATTAGCTCAGGGAAATTGCCTGCCCTGGCTGAGAATATAAGCATGTACGATGCCAAAGTAAAAAGAGACCTCCTGTGAGATGGTTGTAAACCTCCTTTAACAGGCATGTAGAGAACAGGCATGTCAGAAAATTTGCAACGTAAAAAACATATATCTCAACTAGTTGGGGAAGAGTGATATTAGAAAGAATTGTGCAAAGAAGGCAGCAGAGCAAGGTTATAAGATAAAAAGAATCACTTTTATTTTCAACTGACCTTTTTGGTCCAAAGAGAGGCTCATGAGGGAAAATGCCAATTGGAAACATCTTACTAAAGCCATGTAACCGGATGTCTGTCAAAAGCAATTCACATCATCATGAAGTCAGACAAATTAATAAGTAAATTATTTGGTTTATAAGCTATCAAGATTAATAAAAGAAATTATGAAAAATATGGTATTTCTTTTTTCATTTCCAAAAAAGATTAAAACAGTCAATGTTGGCCACTACCACAAAATACTGTTGGTAATTTCACACAAAATTGAAATACGCATTGATAGCTGTTCTTGACCCAGGTAAGTGTAAGAATATGAACTAGGCTGCTTTATAATAACATGAGAGTAAGATAGTACAAGTGACCCCAGCAACAGTCAACTGGTAATTAAAAAAGTAAACTGTTATAAATAACAATTAAAGTAAATGATAAAAAACATTAGTTTATTGTCTTTAGGGACTTTAAATCTATAAAAAAAAAAATGGCATTTACATTTTAGTATTTTACCAAACTCACCTTTGAACGAGTGAACAATAAAGCAATGCTATAAGTGTGAGCCATTGCCTCAAAATTTTCAGGGCCACTGTCCACAGATGTTGCTTGAACCCAGATTGAAGAAAGCAACAGACTGACTTGGTGACTGCTTAACCGAAAAGAACTTAGCTCCTGGAAAAATAGGGTTCAATCATGCAATATTGATTAGCAATTACAGCAAAAGGAAATACCTAAGGTCCTCTATAGTCTACCCTGGAAAAAGAAAAAAATATAACCTAAACTGAACAAATCACTTCCTAATATTAGTAATATAACTGGAATTAATAAAATTTGTATAAACCATAAAACAAGAGTAGACAGCATCCCCCCCTCCTGCCTCCAAAAATCAACTATTGAGTTGCATGTCTACAAATACAATTAATAATGATGAATAAAATAAACATATAAACTGAAAAGTGATAAGTAAACAACTTCGTACATGTTTTTCATCAGTTAGAGCCCCAGAAAAGATGTAACCATGATATGGATGAACTGCATATTTCCCACTAACATCAACTACTACTGCCTTTCCTTCTGTAGGTTTCCCATTGATATGTTCTGCTCCTAAAAAGCTTTCATGCTGAATGGAGAAGCTTTCGCTTGGTACCTTTTCAGACATCTTTGTTTTTTGGTCTAACTGGGGAGAAAATGGAGATGGCATAAGCACTAAAGAAAAGATGCTGTGTGCTCCAACTTGTGTTTCATGGTCAGGATGAGCCATTGCCAGGAGCAATTGATGAAACAAAGCATCAGGGAAAGCCTGAAAGGACAAAAAATTACCAAAATGTTTATGAAGTTTTACTATCAGGCATATAGAAAAGTCCATTTCCAATCGAAGTAACTCAGAACACTTGCCTTTTTGTGATATGATACATTAGGAATGGATGTGATTAACTTTGCAGTTTGATAAACAGCAGAGATTGTTGCTCTTGCTATGATGGTTGTACTTGAGATATTCTCTAACACCACAGCCATCAAATCAAGAATGGGTCCGACATCCCCAACCTGTTATTCTCAAAATGTTATATAGTAGAAGCAGCAAAAAGTTTGAAAGACAAACAAAATGCTATGCGTACCTTGTTGGAAAGATGTAATATACACATTTCCAAGGCAAATTGGAGTTCAGTATTCAACTTAAGCCCATCATTTACATTGCTGGAAGCTTCAGCTGAATTTTGCAGACACTTCCTTAAATGTTTAATGAGGTCAGATATTGCACCGAGTATTGCAACTGAAGCATGTTGCTTCACATTTTGTGCAAGTTTTGTTGTAGTGTTTATGATATTAATCTGAAGGATAGGCTGCTTAGCAACATTCTTATGATCCAAGTGCTTGACCAAAATGGAGAACAGAAGACAGGAGTTATCTCCTGGTGTGTAAAAACAGATAATCAATATACTGAAATAAGAGAAACCATCTTTTTTTTTAAGGAAAATCATGTCACTGAATAATGCAGGGTTACCTGATTCTGCTAAAAGAGATTGTAAGTACATCAAAACATGAGCAGCAACTCCTTTTTCAGAAGACCATTGATTTTCAGTATCAAAATAATGAAAGAGAGGCTCAAGGACACGCCTTAAAGTTGTAGCTTCCCTTGCCAATTTGACCATATTACACAAGCAAACCTTTGACCAATATGTTGGATCTTTAGAATTATCCCTGTAAAAGATGTGAACACATAAGGGCTTTGGGACCATTACTGTTGGCTTCATAATAAAGGGTGATGGAGAAGAGTAAGGGTAAGGTGCAACATACAACACATAGTCTATCTCAGTTCCAGTCACAGCTTTCAGCAACAAAGGATCCTTCTTAGTGATATCTGTTAAAGGGTTTTTTACTTTGGGAAATCCCTGTACTAACAGATCCAGGGACTCTGAATTCAGCTTATCTTCCATGGCAGGTTTGGAGTTAGATTGGAGACTCGGGTAATTCTCCAAAGTCACTGATATAATCTATTTCAGAGCCCAGCCGCCCAAACAAGAAACAAAAAAGAAAAAAAATTAGATTGAAAAAAACTGTCTGTTGCTATAAGTACAAGCTGAGCTCTAAATTCAATTCAAGTTTGGGTTAAAAATTTGGAAAAATAAAAACAAAAAAAATAAAATTTCAACAACAAATGCATCCCTTTTTTTTTGTCTTTTTGTACCATTGAACAATAACCAAAAGAAGTAAGAGTATGGAAATAGTACTCACTTCATCCAAATCCATGGAAAGATGTGAGTGCTCACCCATGAAACGCACCTATCCACAGAAAATGGGGGAAAAGCAAAAGGTATCAACAAATAAAGGTACAAGTGACCTAAAAGGCAACTGACAAAAATATACTGTGGTAGGAATAACATAACCACTAACCAGTTCAAATTATTTACATCTCACTCTTACAATCGTTTACAAACATATTTTCTATCCTTTTACAGCTATTACCATATAACATGATCAGTGATCACTAAAACTGCTAAGGACCATACATTTATCCTCATCTCTAATTTACATTCTAATCCTATGTAAAGAGTTCATATTCATAAAAATAGTTGTGGTTTCTTGTGTTTTTTATTGCGGAAGAAAGAGCAGTCCTTAATCCTAATTATGTCAATATACATGAATGAATAAGCAAGTTCCAAAAAACATAACCAATGAACCAGAGAAAGGAACAGTACCATATAGGATAGAGCTTGTAGTCCAGCTGAACGTAGCCGCAGAGCTCGTTCGTCTTCTCCCACTTCTTGAGCCAGTTGACATAGTTTAGGAATAAAACCCTCTAAGTTGAACATGTATGTACCATCTGTCTGTTTTTAACTTAAAAAAGTCAGGATCACAAAAACTTTTGCCTTTCAAAAAGTTTGAGAAAAAAAAAATTATATGCGGTCTGCAAAATGCAATATATAGCAAGTAGCCAGAGTATAAATGCAGTTAGCACCAATAAGCAACCCCCACAAGAGGAACTATGATTTTTGGCCTTCAGTAGTATCCATTTTTACTGCCTTCAAAAACTTTTCACCCAGAGACCAGAAAGCTAACTTTAAGCAAGGAATTCTAAGGGATGGCAGATCTCTCTAACTATGCATCATCCACATAAGTCAATCCCACAGTGAACAATGTTAATTCCAAAAAGACAGAAAGGTTTAATAACCAACTACCTGGCAATCTAAAAAATCAAAAAGAGTGTTGCAGCCTAAGATCCTGATTTCATCTGTTCGGGTTTGTTCTAGAAGAGTCCGAATGATCTCTAGCAAACTACCAGCAAAAAGCGGCCTGCAAAATTAGGAATTATCATTTGAATAGCATCACATATTTGAAATAAAAGGAAGACGCCATGAAAGAAAAAATATTGACAGTTTTATATTACCAAAAATTATAAAATAACAAATATTATGGGGAAAAAAGGTTTTAAATGGCATCATATTTTATATTTTTTCTTTTTCACACTCCTTAAAATGTATGTAACACAACTTTTAGGATATTCAGCTCACTGCACAAATGATTGTAAATAACAACAAAAAAAGGAAATTGTGTAGTAAACAGATTCATTATTATATATACTCAGTGACTTAAGATTGATGTAAAACTGTAAAAGTACAAAGAGCAGGTCGTACTAACAAGTACCCTAAGGGCACTGATTAAAGAACATCAAATACACCCTATTAAATGCCTTCAATTACTATAAAAAAAAAAAAAAAAAAACTAGTGCTTCTGGTATACTAATACTTCTTTTCCAATTAAAAAATTCTAGTGTTTTTTGTTTTTATGGCAAGGACTTATTCTAGTGTTTTTGACTACTGTGCTGGGAGATGCTGTCATAGTTCTGAGAGTGTGGTGAGTATACTCCTGCATTCCTGCTATCTTGTTGTTCTTGATTTTGTAACTTTGTTTTAGAAATTAGAAATCTACTTCTATGGTTATACCTTTAATAACATGCTCAAGGTTGCTCACTCTATTAAAAAGGAAACTTACATCTGCTCCTTACATGACGATAAGAATTTCCTGTATATGCACAAGACAACTTTCACTGAGCCAAAGATTTCATAACGCAAATCTTTGTAACATATTTGCTCCAAGTTATCAGTAATCTGCAAAGATAAAATACCAGAAAAACTTAAATGGGAGCCAATGAGATTCTCTCCTGCACCAAAGATAACTTCAGACATAAAATAGTTTCATCATGTTAGCATATTAATCAAATCAAATAGTTTCTTCAGAGAAACATTATTATTTAAATTCTTTCCATCGTGTCATAATTTGTCCTGATTACATGACACAATTGAACCTGAAGTGATAAAGAAAATAAAAGACTTCCAAGAATGACATTACCTTGGGAATTCTCAGTGGGTTCTTAGAAGCATAATCACATAGTTTTCCAATTTTTCTATCATTAAGTTCAGCCTCCTGCCAAACACAGTAACTATCATGCATATTAGATGATGTGAAGATCAGAGGAAATTCAAAGGGCGGAGAGGGGCTCCAAACCAATCCAAATATTTTTAAATTCTGATAATATTTACTAGAATAGAAAAAAAAAGTTGTCATGAATCCTGCTGTACCCCTTTTCTTCAGGAAACTGAAAATTCTTATTCAGAACACAATAGACTAGTTACTAAGAGTGGCAGCGGTAAACTAGCTAGGGGAAATGATAAATTAAATGCAAAATCTAGATTAAAAATTACATAATGAAATCATTGATAGCAACAGCATGTTTTAGAAAATATACCATCCCATGATATATTCCCAAATAATTGCTAAATCAATGAAAAATCTTGCTTCAGCACCCATGTTTTTTTCCTATACGAGTACCTTGATGAGTTGCCAAAACCAAACATATACTTATTGAATACTAGTGGTATTAATGTTGAAGCAACCAACAAGTGTTTAATACTTGAAAAAGTCATCAATGTACTGCAATGCAAGGATGAAAAAAGGGGGCAACCATAGTAGGCTATTAAACTCACATATATAATAACAACTAACAAGCAAAAAGCTGATATCAGAAATGAAATGAAATAGCATAACCATGCTGAAAATGTCACCTGATTGCGTGGGAAAATATCAGCTAGCAAATTCTTATACCGCTTCACTGGTTGTCTGGAGCTTGCCCGCAGGGCAGGACAGACGCAACAAAGGTTGCCACAGACGGGCACAACCCGCCTGGACATAACCCCCATTTTGCTATGGGCCCTCAAGAATCAATCTCCTCAATATCAATCAATCAACTCGCTCTGAAAACTGCCTCCACAATTCTCATTCCAGCAACAACAACAACATAAATTCACAACTACAAGTGTTTATCCACAATCCTTGTTCATCATGCTCACTGTTGTAACTTAATCAAAACCCAGTCAAATCCAGAGCTCAAAAGGGTTTAATTAATGAATTTAGGCCAAAAAAGAAACCAAGCTATATATATAAGCTACATTGACTTACCCAAAATCAAACCGTTGCAAATCAAGGGTCTCAGTCTCTCTGGTCACGATCTGGATTCAGAAATTGCTAAGATTAAGGCTGGGAGATGAAAAGAGTGGAAAATTGTGGCACACGAGTCTCTCAGATTCAACATGAAAAATGAAGAAATTAAACAAGGGAATAATAACAATAAATCTAACTAATCTAGTAATAATGATGGCAATGGGGTAAGACTTCAGAGGATTGAACACTCCACCGACATTCTCGTTGTGATTCAGTTGGATATTAATGGTTATTGGAAAACAACGCTTTCATTCCAGCAGCATCAACATGTAGTACTTAGCTAGCTACTGTTTGTTGAGTTAAACCGTGAAAATGAAGTTGCTAACAAAATATGAATATGAATAGAAAAATAGCACGCTAACGTCACCATTGGTGTGTGGTTCAGAAGTTGACTGCACGATGACTTTGTTGCGCTTCATGATCGTTTACGCGCAAATCATTCAACGTGTGTTGTCACTTTGGATCGTTTCTCATAAAGCAAACGCGGTTAAAGTACTCAAAATAGAAATGTTTTTATTATAAAACGTAAAATTACGTTGTTAATACTTAAAATAGTCATTGCATTTCAATTAATTCCTTAATCATCAAACACGACATATCTAATAGATGTCACACACAAAATATAAACAGCGTGAAAACTGAAAAGAGTTACCATTTGATCATAAAGTGTTACTTAGAGTTAAGTTTCTAAGAAAAATAACTAAATTCATCACTATAAAAAATATAGATACTTGAACCACATTTGACCATAATATAGGGACTAAAACATTTTTTTTCTTAAATTTATTGATTTTTATAATTACTGCATCAAAGATTTACCCAAAATAGTTTCTAATTGGTTGGGTAAAAAAATTAGTCTATTATGTTATATTTGTGGGTAATTATTCTTGATACATAGAAATAGTGGTGTGTATTTAATAATTTGCTATATTTTTGTTCCAATGATTGCAAGCACCGAAAAAGCCCAACGGTCCGAAATTTGATTGGATTTAGAAAAAGGAAGGTTCTTTTTTCTTTATTGACTGCATGGTTACATTTTAGCCTGTAAGCCATCTTGCCCGATGACTATGATGTTAATTTTGCTATGCTTTATAAAAGTTTAAGAATTTTATATATATGAATCTGATAAAAGAAAATCATTATTGAAATAGTATTATTTTTTTATTCCTTTTTTTTTTTTGTTATTCCTTGTCCTTGAAGTAACGTTGAAATTAAAAGTAAACATTTTTTTAAAGAGAAAAATTTAACTTTTCTTAGAATGCAAAAAAGAAAGAAAAAAAAAGTGGGGATGGGAGAGAATGGTAGGAGCCAGGGGTAAAGATTTGGGAATGCTAGTAGTAAGTAGTAACGCTTCTTATGTTAATAATTAAGGATGATAAAACAGGTTAATTCATTTAAAATAGAATGGGTTGGACCAATCCGTTTATGGTCGTCGCGAGTTAGAAAGATCAACTCAGCCTGCCATACAAGTTGGCTTGCTAATATCAAGTTTTTTTTTTAAAATTTGATTTTTTGTAAAAAAAAATAAAATACTTATATCTACATATTTTTTATTATCAATTATTCAATTCCAAATTATTATAACAAGAGATATTAAATAGTAAATACAAAGTAATTTGTTTGTTAAAGGACTACGTGGCTTTTTAATTTTTGCTTCATTTTAATTAATTACTTTTCTTTTTACAATAAGTATTATTAATATAATTATTTCTTTAGATGATTTTTTTTTATAGGGGTGGCAAAACGGGCCAACCCGCTTATGGTCGACGCAGATTAGAAGGGCCAACCTGTCTCGCCATCAAGCGGGTTCGCAGATTAGCCCGCCAATATCAAGTTTTTTTTTTCATTTGATTTTTTGTAAAAAAAAATACTTATATCTACATATTTTTAATTATCAATTATTCAATTCTAAATTATTATAATAACAAGAGAGATTAAATAGTAAATACAAAGTAATTTGTTTGTTAAATGACTATGTTGCTTTTCGGCTTTCGCTTCATTTTAATTAATTACCTTTTTTTTATAATAAATATTATTAATATGTTTATTTCTTTAGATGATTTTTTATAGGGGTAGCAAAATGAGTCAACCTGCCAAAAACGAGATAGGGCAGGCCAACTCGCTTATGGTCAACGCAGATTAGAAGGGCCAACCTGCCTCGCCATCAAGCAGGTTGGTGAGTTGGCTCGCCAACATCAAGTTTTTTTTTTAATTTTATTTTTTGTAAAAAGAAAATACTTATATCTACATATTTTTTATTATCAATTATTTAATTCCAAATTATTGTAACAACAAGAGAGATTAAATAGTAAATACAAAGTAATTTGCTTGTTAAAGGACTATGTCGCTTTTCGACTTTCACTTCATTTTAATTAATTACTTTTTTGTTACAATAAATATTATTAATATATTTATTTCTTTAGATGATTTTTTAACATATTATTATTTGGTTCATCATTCATGAATCACTTCAATTCCTACTTAATGGTTTATTTATTATCTATTGACACTCTTAATTAAATAATTATAAACATAATATACTAAAAAAGAATTTTAGGGATTAGGTGGGTTGGCGAGCCAACCTACCTACCAACTCGACGGGTTGGCGGGTTAGGAACACTCCCCCGCCTCGTGTTATCAAAACACACATCCAACTATATAACAAAATGGATCATCTCCTCCTTTATATATGTGATTTTAATGCTATACTTGATGCTCATGAAAAGAGTGGGGGTTTAGTACTTTCATGAAACTCATGTTAGGACTTTACCAACTTGATTAATAATAACTTTTGGTACCTTCACCAAATGAAAAGAGTAGGGGTAGGGGTGGCAAAATGGGTCAATCTGCCTAAAACGGGGTAGGACAGGTTGGCGGGTTAGGCAGGGTGGGTTAGCGAGTGAGGAACAATCCCTCGTCTTACCATTTTTTGGCAAGTTGGCGAGTCAACCCGCGGGATGCAACTCGTTTTGCCACTCTTAATCAAAACACACATCCAACTATATAACAAAATGGATCATCTCCTTCTTTATATAAGTGATTTTAATGTTATACTTCATGCTCATGAAAAGAGTAAGGAGTTGGTACCATCATGAAACTCATGTTAGGACTTCACCAACTGGACTAATAATAACTTGTTGGTACATTCACCAACTGAAAATGGTGGGGATAGGGGTGACAAAACGGGCTAACCCGCCTAAAACGAGGCATGATGGGTTGGCCCACACAGTTTGGCGGGTTAGGCGGGGCGGGTTAGTCGAGTTGGTGGGTGAGGAACACTCCCTTGTCTCGCCATTTTTAGGCAGGTTAGCGAGTCGACCCGCAAGCCGTAACTCTGTTAATTTTTTATGTTATGTAACTAGTACATGACTTTTATAATATTTTTTCTCAAAAATGTCTTTATCTTCTTTTTTTAAACATATGGGATGTGTGTGTAATGTATTAAAAAGTTCAGGGGGTACATGTGTGATGCGTTTAAACATTAAGGGGTACATGTGTGATGCATTTAAAATTTAAGGGGTATATGTGTGATGAGTTTAAAAGGTCAAGGATACATGAGTGATAAGTTTAAAAGGTTCAAGGATCTTTGTTAGAATGTTAAAAGCATCATTTCCACCAGATGGGGTTGTCGTTGGGTTGGAAGTCGCCGTGAACAAGATCGTCGGATCAAGAGTCATGACAGCAGACGTGGTCATCAAGCACAAAACAGAAAACTCATGAACAAGAAAAATATTCTTCCTTTGGAAGAATAGTAGCACGAAATAGAGGAAAATGAATAGTTCTCTTCCTTTGAAAGAATAGTAGCATGAAATAGAGGAAGAAGAATAGTTCTCTCCCCTTTGGAAAGATGAAGAGAAATAGTTCTCTCCCCTTTGAAAGAATAATAGCACGAAATAGAGGAAAAAGAACAGTTCCCTCCCTTTGAAAGAATAGTAGCATGAAACAGAGGAAGAAGAGCAGTTCTCTCCCTTTTAAAAGAACAGTAGTATGAAGATGAAGAGGAATATTTCTCTCCCCTTTGGAAAGATGAAGAGGAATAGTTCTCTCCCCTTTGGAAGAACAGTAAGGAAGAGGAACCATTCTGTGTTTGGGTCACTTAAGTATAAGGGTAATTATGGTATTTTAAATAAATCAATTAAAATTAAATATAAATTCATTAAAAAAACTAACAGCAACTTAACACCGTTAAAACAAGAGGTGCCAAAGTAATGGTAAAAAAAGAGGGAATGCATGTGTAATTAAAGTAAACCTCAAGGGGTGTTGTTGTAATTTGCTCTATTATTTATTGACACTCTTAGTTAAGTAATTATAAACATAATATACTAAAAAAAAATTTAGAGGTTAGGCGGGTTGGCTCACATGAGTTAGCAGGTTAGGCAAGTTGGCGAGTGAGGAACACTCCCTCGCACCGGCATTTTTTGGCAAGTTGGTGGGTCGACCCACGAACCGTAACCCATTTTGTCACCGCTACATCCATACTCAATTTTTCATGAACAATCATTAAATTCATTTAACATGTTTATTTTTTTATTTAATTGACCAACGTTGATATATGTGATAGCAATCAACATAGATTAAAGTCATAATATATAACAATGTTAGCATTTTTTTCCACCTATAGGAGAGTATGAGTATCATAAACGTGACTAATATGCAATGGAATAAAACAAACGCAGCTGGTGGTTGGTGCAGATGAATGAAGGCGTTACTTATTATATCTGACTACCACCACCGTCTCATATTTTTTACTCTCACTATATATATATATGACCAAAGTCTCGTCACCTTAATCACTATTCATTAGGGGTGGCAAGACGGGTCAACCTACCTAAAACGGGGTGGGACGGGTTGGCTTGCACGGGTTGGCGGGTTAGGCGGAATGGGTTAGTCAAGTTGGCAAGTGAGGAACACTCCCCCGTCCCACCATTTTTTGTCGAGTTGGTGAGTCGACTATGGGCCATAATTTGTTTTGCCACTCCTAATCAAAACACACATTCAGCTATATAACAAAATGGATCATCTCCTCATTTATATAGGCAATTTTAATGTTATATTTGATGTTCATGAAAAGAATGGTGGGTACCTTCATGAAACTCATGTTAGGACTTCATCAACTAGACTAATAATAACTTGTTGATATCTTCACCAACTAAAAAGAGTGGAGTTGTACAAGATAAGACATGTTATCAAAACACTATACTTGATGCTTATGAAAAAAGTGGGGGGTTGGTACCTTCACCAAATGAAAAGAGTGGAAGTAGGGGTAGCAAAATGGGCTAACCCACTTAAAACGGGGCAAGATGGGTTGGCGGATAAGGAACACTCCCCTGTCCTGCCATTCTTTGGCAGGTTGGCGAGTCGACCCGTAGGCTGCAATCTGTTTTACCACTTCTAATCAAAACACCCATCCAACTATATAACAAAATGGATCATCTCCTCCTTTATATAGGCAATTTTAATGCTATACTTGATGCTCATGAAAAGAGTGGTGGGTTGGTACCTTCATGAAACTCATGTTAGGACTTCACCAATAAACTAATAATAACTTGTTGGTATCTTCACCAACTGAAAAGTGAGAAAAAAAATTTAAAACATAATTGGGAAAGAGGGAAAGTGGGTAGTTTCGCAACGATGATGCGAAGATGCACGCTTAGCACACTCTGCATAATGTTGTAGAGCCAACTTAGCACAATCTTACACTCAACGAAGCATCTATTCGAGCCAAATCAATGCTAAGTGTGATCATGCGCTTAGCAAGATTCCAAGTCAAGCCAAATTGCCGCTAAGCTGCATATCGTGCTTAGCGAAACAACACATTGAACTAAAACGTCGCGAAGTGGAGATATGCGCTTAGCGAACTTTGCATAATGTTGCAAAGCTAGCTTAGGGTGACCTAGTGCTTAGCGACATTCCAATTTGAGTCAAATGGTTGCTAAGTGTGAGGAGGTGCTTAGCGCAACACCAGTTCAAGCTAAATACTTGCTCAACGAAGGTGTTGCAGAGCCAGCTTAGCGCTATTTTGCGCTTAACGAGGGATGTAGAGATTTCAGCTCTTATTCTAACCAAGATAGGACAATGAAAGGGAACATGCCTGGGTTGCCTCCCAACCAGTGCTTCTTTAACGTCACTAGCTTGACGATTGACAAGATTAAGGATCTTGTAGATGTATGATTGTTGTAAGTCTTTCAATTTCTCTACCATGATAGCCTTTGAGTCTTTGCCCATTCACTACCCAACTTGCTTGTGGATCTTTTGTTGATGGATCCATTATCTTTATTGCTCCATAATATTTGACATATTTAATTGTGAAGGACTCGGACCACTTGGATTTCAACTTCCTAGGGAAAAGCAGGAGTCTTGAGTTGAATAGGAGCACTTGCTGCCCTACGTGAAATTCCCTCTTCAGCAGCTTCTTATCATAATATCTCTTGGTCTTCTCTTTGTAGAGCTTTGAGGACTCATAGGCTTGAGTCCTCATTTCCTCTAATTCTAATAGCTGAAGCTTTCTCTTGTCAGCCACCATTGTTGGATCAAAATTGAGCAATTTAATTGCCCACCAAGCTTTGTAAGCCATTTCCACTAGAAGGTGACAAGCCTTGCCATATACCATTCGGAATGGTGTGAGACCAATTGGAGTCTTTAATACAGTCCTATAGGCCCAAAAGTAATCATCAAGCTTGTGTGCCCAATCCTTCCTTAATGTTGCCACTGTCTTTTCCAGGATTTTCTTGATTTCTCTATTGGAAACTTTTGCTTGGCCATTGGTTTACGGATGATAGGGTGATGCCACCTTGTGTTGCACTTCATAATGTTGGAGGACTTTTGAAAGAGCTTCATTGCAAAAATGTGTTCCTCCATCACTTATCAACACGCGAGGTACTCCAAACCTTGTGAAGATTTGCCGCTTGAGAAATTTGATAACAATTTTGGCATCACTTTTTTGACACACCATCACATAGTCCACGGCTACCAGGATGTATTCATTTAAGTACGAAGGAGGAAGAGGACCAACAAAGTCAATGCCCCAACAATCAAAGACCTCTACTTCAAGGATATTTTGGAGAGGCATTTCACGCCTTTTTTATATGCTCCTTGTCCTTTGGCATTTATCACACACTTGAGCATGTTCGAAAGCATCCTTGAACAAGGTCGACCAATAGAAGCCTGATTGAAGTACCTTGGCAGTTGTGCGTCCACCATTATAGTGACCTCTATAAGGTGAGGTATGGCAATGCCACAAAATATTCTTGGCTTCTTTTTGTGGAACACATTGCCTTAAAAGCTAATCAGCACCTATCCTAAACATGAAAGGATCATCCCAAACATAATAAGCGCAATCTCTCAAGAATTTCTTCTTTTGATGCCAATTCAACCCTTCTGGCATCACATAGGCAGCTCTATAATTGGTGATGTTTACGAACCAAGGCCTTTCTTGCATCATCATGAGGAATTCATCAAGAAACTCCTCTTTAATCTCTAGTTCTTTATTGGTAACTTCTTCATTTATTAGGCGAGATAGATGGTCTGCAACCGAATTTTCGCTCCCCTTCTTGCTTTGATCTCAATATCAAATTCTTGAAGAAGCAGCACCCATCAAATTAGTCTGGGTTTGGAGTCTAGCTTGGTAAGGAGATACTTTATGGCCACATGGTTAGTGTAAATAACCACTTTAGATCTTACCAAATAGGATCTAAACTTTTCTAGAGTGTATACTATGGTCAATAGTTCCTTTTCCGTAATGGCATAGTTGAGTTGAACATCATTGAGCACCTTGGAGGCATAGTAGATGGAGTGAAAGACTTTGTTCTTCCACTGTCCTAAAATAGCTCCCACTGCCTAGTCACTGGCATCGCACATCAATTCAAAGTCTTGACTCCAATCAGCAGCAATTATCATTGGTGTAGAGATAAGCTTGTCCTTCAATGCATAAAAGGCAGTTAAGCATTCTTCACTCATGCTGAATTTGGTGTCTTTTGCCAACAAGGAATTGAGCGGTCTGGCTATCTTGGAGAAATCCTTGATGAACTTTCTATAGAACTTGGCATGACCAAGAAAACTCCTCACCCCCATTACATTTGCTGGTGGTGATAACTTAGAAATTACATCAATCTTTGCCTTGTCCACTTCAATCCCTTTTATTGAAATTTTGTGCCCAAACACAATTCCCTCTTGCACCATAAAGTGACACTTCTCCCAATTCAGCACCAAGTTACTCTCCTTACATTTCTTCAATACCAGCTCAAGGTTGGAGAGACATAGGCCGAACGAAGCCCCAAAGATAGAAAAGTCATCCATAAATACTTCAATGCATTTCTCTACCAAGTCGGCAAAGATAGCAAACATGCAGTGTTGGAATGTGGTCGAGGCATTACATAATCTGAATGGCATCCTCCAGTAAGCAAAAACTCCAAAAGGGCAAGTGAAGGCGATCTTCTCTTGATCCCTTGGGTCCACTGCTATCTGATTATATCTAGAGTAACCATCAAGAAAACAGTAGTAAGCTTGCCTAACTAACCTTTCTAGCATTTGGTCCATAAACGGTAAAGGGAAATGGTCCTTTCTTGTGGCGTCATTCAATTTTCTATAGTCTATACACATTCTCCAGCCCGTGACAGTCCGAGTAGGTATCAATTCATTGTTATCATTGTGAATCACCATCATTCCGCCTTTCTCTGGCACTACTTGGACTAAACTCACCCAGCTACTGTCGGAGATAGGATAAATCATTCTAACCTCCAGAAGTTTCAACACTTCTTTCTTCACTTTTTCCTTCATAGTGGGGTTAAGCCTTCGTTGAGGTTGTCACATTGGCTTGTAGTCGACTTCCATCATGATATTGTGCATATAATAAGATGGACTGATTCCCTTAAGATCAAAGATGTGCCAACCAACAGCTTCTTGATGACGCTTGATAAGTTCCACTAGCTGTGTTTCTTCCTCAGAAGACAGAGAATTGCTTATGATTATCAGTTTGCTTTCCTTTCCTTCCAAAAAAATGTATTTAAGATGAGAAGGTAAGGTTTTTAACTCAAGCTTGGGCCTCTCTGCCTTGTCATTCTTTAACTTTTCATATATATTTTCACTTGGAGGAATTTCTTTCAGCTTCTCCAAATGATAACTGTACTCTTAGACTTCATTTTCCTCCTTTACAGTAAGGCAGTCCATGGAATTGACCAGGACTCACTCAAGTGGGGAGTGTAAAGTCAACTACTGAGTAGCTTCCACCACTTTTTCTTCAAATGAATCAGTGCGAAGGCAATCCTTGGTGTCGCTTTGGTGGTGCATGGCTTCAAAGATGTTAAAGGTGACCTTTTGATCGACCACACTCAGCTAGAGATGTCCTTTGCCCATATCTACCACCACATTAGCCGTCATCATAAAAGGTCTTCCTAGAATTAAGGGCACCTCCTTGTCCTCCTCCATGTCCATAATGACAAAATTGATAAGAAAGGTGAATTCTCCTATCTTAACTATGACGTCCTCTATGACACCATGAGGATATTTGATGGAGCGATCTACAAGTTGGAGAGTCATCTGGGTTGACTTCAATTCCAAGTCTCCAATTCTTCGAAGCACTGAGAGTGGCATTAAGTTGATGCTAGCACCTAAGTCTATTAGGGCTTTCCCTATGAAAATCTCTCCAATGGTGCAAGGAATTGTGAAATTGCTCGGATCTTTAAACTTTGGTGGTAGGGTCCGTTGGATGATGGCACTACAGTTTCCTTGAACATTGATGGTCTCTTCTTCAATGTACTTCCTCTTCTTAATAATCAAATCCTTCATGAACTTGGCATATAAAGGCATCTGTTGTAGCACTTCACTGAAGGGAATGGTGATCTCCAACTTCTTGAAGACTTCTAGGAATTTAGTAAAATACCTTTCCTTGAAGGAATTAGAGGATAAGGTAAATTCTTGGTGACCTCTTGTTTTGGAGCTTCCTTTGCTTTCCTCACCAATTGGTGCTTGGGCTCTTGCATTGGTGGTGCCTCTTCAGTCAAAATTTCACCATCTTTGCATGCATTATCTCCCTAGTCAGTTGTTATTCCTTCTTCTTGACCTTTATCAACTTCCTCCTCACTTAACACATCTTCTATCACTCCATTAGGGACATTATCTCCTACTGCTTTTGATTCTGATGCTTCAAGGGCAGTGTCTTCTATGCATCTACATCTAGTCATTACAGCATTGCATTGCTCTTTTGGGTTCACCTTCGTATTAGCAATGAATTTCCCATTGAATTTTTCCGCCACTTGATTGGCCAGCTGTCCTAATTGGACTTCTATGTTCTTAATGGAGGCTTGAGTGCTTTTGTGGTTGGAGGCAGCCACATCCAAGAATCGAGTGAAAGAGTCTTCCAACTTGTTCTGCCTTTCATACACAGAGGGTCCTTGATGCTGAGGTCTATTTGATGGACCTCCTGAATCCTTGTTATAGTTGTTCCTGGGATGTAATTGCCACTCTCGGTTGTAGCTTCTGCCTTGGTTTCCCCCTTGGCTCTGATTGTAACCACTGTAATTACCTCCACGATTATTGTTGTTGTTGGCCATGTAGTTCATTTCTTCATGTGGCCTTTTTGAAGTCATACACATACCATTTTTATGGTCTCCTCTACATACTTGACAACAAAAATTCCTTGGAGGAGGGTTTTGGGTGTGAAGACTCTTCAGTTGTTGTGGAAGGTTGCTTAGTTGCTTTGTAAGAGCCTCAATTTGTTGGGTTAGGATTTTGTTTTGAGCTAAAATAACATCTTGAGAATGCAGCTTAAAAATGCCTTTCCTTGGAGGAATATGAGTCCTATCATGAGTGATAACATGATCACCTGCAGCCATATTTTCAATCAACACTATGGCGTCCTCCACAGTCTTCATCTTGACCTTTCCTCCAGCTGAAGCATCCAACAATTGCTTGGTATGGTTCTTTAACCTATCAATGAATATGATAATCTGAATTGGCTCCTCAAAGCCATGGGTTGGTGTTTTCCTCAACAGTCCTCTAAAGCGATCCCACACTTCACTTAGAGATTCCTTGGCCCTCTGAGTGAAAGAGGAAATCTCTGTCTTCCCTTGAGTAGTCTTGGACTCTAGAAATATTTGTTAAGGAATTTGACTACAATATCATCCCAAGTCTGGAATGTGTTACCATGTTGCAAATCTCCATGTAGGTGGCCGGATGAGCATAGGGGTCCTCATTAGGCAAGCCATGGAACACATTGGCTTGTATGAGCTGGATGAGCGAAGATGGATATGAGACACTTGTAGCTTGTACCTCCGGCCTCATGATACTTGTGAAGTGAGCCAGAATGGCAGGAGCCACATAGTCTTCCAGAGTGCATTTTGGTTGATTGTCTTCCATGATTGGTTCTTCGGTACTGGAAAGGATCTCAATTTGAGGTTGTAAGGAAGAAGACGCTTCTTAAGCCACTTATCTTTCTTGTTTTCTTCTTGCGGTGTTGTTCTTCCAACAAGTGCTTTCTATCTCCGAATCCAATGGGATTAGATCAGCTTTTGGGATCCTACCTCGCATACACTTCAAGTACTCGAAAGTAGGTTAGTAAGCACTCAAGAATGACAAGTTATGCAAAACTTAAAGAGACAAAATGTAAAGCAAGTTTTGCAAGAATTGTTCAGCCAATTATGCAGAATCTGTGCTGTAAAATTATGTAGAAAAATGCTAAATTGTGTAGCAGAAAATTTTCAAAATTATGCAGTAGAAAACTCCTCTTTTGCTGCAAAATTATGCAACAAAAAACATGTAGAACAAAGGCAGAGGCAGTTTCATTGTTGTAGCAAAATGTAAAATGAATATAATATAAGTGAAATTTTATACAATAGACAAAATTGAACTAATGACTAAGAGTTGACAAAAATACTGATCGTCGAATACTATGAACAATTCCCCGGCAACGGTGCCAAATAACTTGATGAAATATTTTGGCAAGTGTACCAAATATCGCACAAGTAGTATAAAAGGGAAGATCCTAGTATCGATTCCATAGGAAATTGTCCGTATTGACTATTAGTAAAGTAATCAATTCCTAAACATTAATTTGGTTTTAGAAGTTGTTTGTATTGTAGAACATAAGTAACAGCAGAAAATAAACTAAACACTAACAAATAACACTAAAGATAAATAATAAAACGATAATGTTGATTCAGGACGATGATCGAACAGTTGGCGTGCTTGAGTGTGAAATGATAATGATGGATATGTTGAGGATTTGGTTCAACCAGTTTACTTCCCATGTAAATGTACACAATATATTCTCCATTCAAAGCAATATTTCAAATTTACTTCAATCTATAAGTGCTCAAAACGTGATGTCTTATTAAATCAAGCTTAAACTGCTCAACTTTGCTTTCGATGTCTCGGTAAGTTCAGTTGAGTGGTTTGGTGAAGTTCGAAGATCTTTACGAAGCTAATGGAGTCTATCTTATGTCTAGAAATACACTCCA
Organism: Amphicarpaea edgeworthii; assembly: GCA_014843725.1. NCBI lineage: Eukaryota > Viridiplantae > Streptophyta > Magnoliopsida > Fabales > Fabaceae > Amphicarpaea > Amphicarpaea edgeworthii. The sequence goes on along the minus strand of CM026327.1, from coordinate 18,145,858 downwards.
TTAGAGTCCAAACTCAGTTCCAAGTTCAAAAACATTTGTCAATGACATTTAAACTCTAAAACATACATATATAACTGATCAAATCATATAACAAGAGTAAAGATAGATAAATGAACTTTAAACTGAATATTTCAATGAATATATATGAAGGAAAGCTTTTACATGTTAAGCACCTAGTTCCAAGTCCTTAACACTAATGGATTAGCCTCTTATTGTCATGAGAAGCCTTAGAAAAGGTTACAAAATGGGAGAGAAGAACAGGGGATGAAGAAGCAACTCTATTATATCAAGGTCTGAATGTCTTAAAAAAATTACAAATGCAGCTTATATACTATAAGTGGACCTTCTCTTAGTGCGTCATTCCGCTAAGTGCAGGTTCGCAATTCTAACAGATTTCATCTTTAGATACAAGGCTTCTGCTAAGCAAGAATATCCGCTAAGCACATCTTCAGTTTGAAAGAACATTTCGCTAAGCGAGAATGTACGCTAAACGAATATTCAGTTCGAAAGAATAGTTTGCTTAGCGCTGCATAAACTGCCAGTCTCGCGCAGCGCAATGTGGCCTCAACGCGATCTACGCTTAACGAGATGTGGCATTAAGCGCTATCTGACTTCATTCTTTGTGTTCTTCCCTTATTGTTGAACCTAGGCTTGCAAACATGAATTTGAGTATATTTCTCATAAAATAGCTTCTTATGGTTAGAATTAGCAAAACTATACAAACCTATATTAAATGAATTCAAATTAAGTTATAAATCCTAAGAACATTGGATAATCGCTATAAAATATGATACAATATTTATGTATATAAAACGATTATTAGATGCTTATGAAAAGAGTGGGGGGTTGGTACCTTCATGAAACTCATGTTAGGATTTCACCAACTAGACTAATAATAACTTTTAGTACCTTCACCAACTGAAAAGAGTAGGGATAAGGGTGGCAAAATGGGTCAACCTGCCTAAAACGGGACGGGACGGGTTGGCCCGCACGGGTTGACGAGTTAGCGGGGTGGGTTAGGCAGGTTAATGGGTGAAGAACACTCAAGGCCGGCTCTAAGGGTGGGAAGGAAGGGCCATCGCTTAGGGCTCATTATTATTGGGGGCCCAAAATCTTTTTTTTCTAATATTTTAATAAAAAAAAGTATATTTTAATTAGTTTTATTCTAAAAAAAAATTTGTAATCTGATTATTTTATTATGTATTTATTATTCTCTCATTTATCCTTAATTATCTCTCACACATAGGCAATGGGAATACGGATTAACTAGTTATAGTATCTCCAAAATATTTTAATTTTAAAATACTAACAACTTAAACTTAACAGTTATAAAACTTAATTTTCTCCCATTATTTTTTTCAAAAATCTTCAACGTGTAAAAATTGATTTGTTACAACTAATAGTTAAAAAACTAATTATATTTTTCATATTTTGTGCAACAGATATAAATTTATCATTTATATAAAGAGATGATGAAAATTAAAAGAAGATTACATATTACAATTATAAATTTTCTTTCTACTACACTCTAAGTCTGTCCAGGAGGGAGTAAAGTTCAACTTGTTTGTGTTAAAGTTCACTCTATCTTTTCTCATGATAATTTATCGGATATTGATTTAAATGATTTTTTCTCTGAATTGAAAGTGTTGAAAATAACTTTGCCTAATGAATTAATGTCAGCTATTAAAATTTTTGAGTTTATCAAAGTTACATATTGTTATCCAAATGTTTCAATTGCTTATAAAATTTTATTAATTGTGTTTGTAACTGTTGCTTATCCAAATGTTTCAATTGCTTATAAAATTTTATTAACTGTGTTTGTAACTGTTGCTTATCCAAATGTTTCAATTGCTTATAAAATCATTAATAAGAAGTTTTTCAAAATTAAAATTAATAAAAACTTACTTGAGATCATCAATGTCATAGGAAATGTTGAATGGTTTCACAATTCTATCTATTGAGAATGATATGTTGAAGAATATTGATGTTAATATTATTATTAATGATTTTACATATCAAAATACTATAATAAGCCATTTTTTACGATAATTTGTGTTTTGTTTTGTAGGTGATATGAGTGACAATTTAAGAGAAAATAATTTGTTGATAATAAAAGATAGCATAGAAGTTTATTGAAGAATAAATTGTAAAACATCTTCTTAAAGAATTGTTAAAAGTTTATTTACACATTCTAATAAGACGTATTTTTTTATTATTAATTGTTTTTTTTTATCTTTATTGAATACATATTTAAATTTTATAATATTTATATGTAAGAATCCCTTAACAATGATTTCACACCGGACCCATAAAATGTCAAGACTGAGGCTGGGAACACTTCCCCGTCCCCCCCATTTTTTGGCGGGTTGACAAGTCGACTCGCAAGCCACAACTTGTTTTGTCACTTTTAATCAAAACACACATCCAACTACATAACAAAATGGATCATCTCCTCTTTTATATAGGCGATTTTAATGTTATACTTGATGCTCATGAAAAGAGTGAGGGGTTGGTAGGGGTGGCAAAACGGGTCAACTCACCTAAAATGGGACGGGTGGGTCCAACTTGCCAAAAATGGGGCGGGGTGAGCCAACTCGCTTTTGGTCGGCACGGGTTAGAAGGGCCAACCAACCTGCCATCAGGTAAGTTGGCCCGCCAACATCAAGTTTTTTTTTTTAAATATGATTTTTTGTAAAAAAAAATATATTTATATCTACATAGTAAATACAAAGTAATTTGTTTGTTAAAGGATTATGTCGCTTTTCAACTTTCGTTTCATTTTAATTAATTACTTTTTATTTTTACAATAAATATTACTAAAATGTGTATTTCTTTAGATGATTTTTCATGATATTATTATTTGGTTCATCATTCATGCATCACTTTAATTCTTACGTGATGGTTTATTTATTATCTATTGACACTCTTAATTAAATAATTATAAACATAATATACTAAGAAAGAATTTTAGGGATTAGGTGGGTTGGCAGGTGAGGAACACTTCCTTGTCCCGCCATTTTTTGGCAGGTTGGCGAGTCCCATTTTGCCACTCATAATTTTTTTATCATGTTATTATTTGGTTCATTATTTATGTATCACTTCAATTCCTACGTGATAGTTTATTTATTATTTATTGACTGGGGAATGGAATGTTTTCACTGTTTAATTTTATATGATAGTATATATGAGAACTTAGAAAGAAATTCCCTTATAAAAGAAAATGAAAATAAATAAGACAACGTATGCATTGGGGCAGCCTAAGGCAAATGGAAGAGATCGATGCTTTGTCCATGAATTGTTAATAATTTCTTCAAGAAACCATGCATTACATGAGGTCTTGGTTATTATTTATGAATGTTGTAATTTATTATCTGTGTCTAACTTCTTTTTACTAAGGTATTTTTACCATATGCTTAAAGAGAATGTATTAGGTAATTTTAGGGGATGCATTTAGTAATTTCATAGTGCATTAAAAGATGCATTTAGTAATTTGAGAGGTGTATTTAGTAATTTTATAATGCATTAAATATTTTTTCTTTTTTCAACTTATTATATTTGACTAGATTTATTATTAATATTATATAATTTGTTTTTTTTTTAATTATTTTTTCTCTAAATTATCAAATTAATGTCATTCTTATTTTTTTTTTAGAAAATCTTATTGAAATATTAAATTTTAATTATTATACCATCAATTTTATCTTTAATTTTTTTAAATAATAAATTAATAGTAATTTTTTTTATAGAAATCTCATATGAAAATTATATTAATATTTTATTAACTTTAGTTATTATATAATTGTTTTTATCTTTTGATTTTTTTTCTAAATTATAAATTTTTTTAATGCTATAAAGTATCAAATTTTAATTATTATAATATATAGTTGGATGTGTGTTTTGATAACATGTCTTATCTTATACATGTAGAGGTGACAAAACGGGTTACGGTTCACAAGTTGACCTGCCAAAAAATGGTGAGACGGAGAAGTGTTCCTCTCCTGTCTCACCAACTCGCCTAATCCCTAAAAAAATTTTTAGTATATTATGTTTATAATTATTTAATTAAGAGTGTCAATAGTAGATAATAAATAAACCATCACGTATAAATTGAAGTGATGCATCAATGATGAATCAAATAATAACATGATAAAAAAATCATTTAAAGAAATAAACATATTAATAATATTTATTGTAAAAAGAAAAAGTAATTAATTAAAATAAAGCAAAAGTCAAAAAGCAACATAGTCCTTTAACAAACAAATTACTTTGTATTTACAATTTAATCTCTCTTGTTGTTATAATAATTTGGAATTGAATAATTGATAATAAAAAAATATGTAAATATAAGTTTTTTTTTTTTTTACAAAAACAAATTAAAAAAAAAACTTGATGTTAGCAGGTCAACCCGTCAACCTGCCTTATGTGTAGGGATGGCAATATGGACCCAGACCCTACAGGCACCTGCAAAAATACCCATACGCGGGTAGGGTAATAACCCGCATATTTGGGGATGGGGATGGGGCGGGTATTTACCCGCAAAAATCTCATGGGGATGGAGTGCGGTAACGGCAGATGCTGTAGTACCCACCCCGCCCGCCCCGCACCTTATGTATATACATATTAATTAATATATTATAATTTTATTATTTAAATTATTCAATTATCTATTTATTATTTTAATTATTCTTTTTATATGTTAATTTTGATATTCTATTATGATTTAATTTTTATTTGTATTAGTAGTTTAAAGCAATATAGAAACTATGGAAATAAGCATTTACAAAATATGGAGAAATTAATTCGGATGATGAAGTTAAAATATTATATCTATTTATGTTTTATTTTTAATATATAATTATAAACTAATTAGTTTTAAAAATATATTAGTTTTTCCTGTTTAATTAGAGTTTTTGTTTAAATTTATGTTGAATGATTATTTTTGTAATGTTATTTATTTATATAAATCAATATTCGTTTGATTTTAATATTATATAAGGGTGTATTGGATTAGGATTTTAAAATACTTTTTTTGGCATAAAAAAGTCTTAAAGATTTTTAAGATTTTGTAGAAACTAAAAACTGTTAAGATTTTTTTAAGATGACTTTTGTGATTAGGATTTTATAATTTGGATTTAATGGATTTAGAATATAGGATTTCACATATTTATAAGATAAGATTTGAAAAGATTTTATGGATTTCTAAAAAAAAAAAAATTCAAAACTATTAAACACAAACCAACAAGAGTGTGCTTGGAAATATTATTGAACATAGGAAATGAACCATTATGGCAAGGAAAAGTGTGATTCGGAGGGAGAAGAAGAGACAAAAATTGGAACAGAAATATAATTTGATTCGCCGATCCTCAAAAAAAGAAATAAGCAAAGTTCCGTCGTTAAGTGATAAATGGGAAATGCATGGAAAATTAGAATCACTACCGCGTAATAGTGCACCTATACGTCTTCATCGACGTTGTTTTTCAATCGGAAGACCGCGAGCTAATTATCGAGACTTTGGATTATCCGGACACATACTTCGTGAAATGGTTCATGCATGTTTATTGCCCGGTGCAACAAGATCACTAATCATAAATTATCATAAACTGAATCATCTCACCTAATGTATATGAACTCATTTTGAGATATATTTTTCACAAATTTTCATAAAGTAATAGTGAAAAATAATAACAAAATATTAGTAAAAAATATAAAATGTTTCATTTAACTCATAAAATCAATAATGTCATCAAAATATAAATCAAATAATTCAACAAAAAATATATGATGATCAAAACATTAATCATCTGCTTAACTTGAAGAATATCCAAAGTTGTCTATGTTTTATAACATCCCAAACATTGCTCTTTGTTTCCTACGTTAAATTGTATATTTTTTCAAAATTGATTGCAATAGTTTAGAAAGGTCTTTTAAAACTTTAACTTGATTGTTTATCCCGAGTTAAAACTTCTTTTAGACTCGAGATCTATTTCTTTTATGAAAATTTTCATTTCATTAAAAATTTATGAACTTAAAATGAATGAGACAGTGGACTACATTGTAGGCTTGTAAATTGATTCATAGTGATTTTGATGTATGAACACATTACTATTAAAATCATATGAAAAGTCTCATCTTGAAAAAAAAAATGTGTGGGTGAGAGATTATGTCACTGCCTTCAAAGCAAAAATAATGAAATAAATAAAAAAGTTTGAGATGAGAAAGAAAAAGAAAAGTCTCTCATAGTTGAATGTGATTGTTTGTAGGGTTTGGTATTTATATGATCAACTAAAAAGTCTATAAAATCTACCAAAATCCAATTAAAAAAATTCATAAAATCTTTATAATTTTGAATAACAGATGATTTTTTTTTTTTGCGTTATTCAAAATCCCAATTGAATACCACAAGATTTCGTTGCCCTTTGAAAAAAAAATCTTGATAATCTTGATTGAATACTATTAGATTATTTTTTATCATTTAACAATCTTGATTGAATACCCAAGACATTTTTACAAAAAAAAAAAAATTATTCAAATCTTAAACAATCCTAATCCAATACATCTCCTAAGTTTTTGTTTTTTTTTTTTTTATATAATTTTTAATTTTATATATATGAAAAGTGCGGGTCGCGGGTGCGGGTATGGGTATATAGGTACCCAGAGGGTATGGGGATGGGGATTGAAATTGTTACCCGCACGGGTATGGGGCCGGGGACGGATACTTTTTTCAAACACGGGTATGGGGACGGGTACTATAGTACCCTACCCATACCCTACCCATTGCCATCCCTACTTATGTGAGGTGAGTTGACCCTTCTAACTCGCGTTCACCATAAGTGGGTTGACTCATCCCGTCTTATTTCAGGCAGGTTGACCCGTTTTAGCATCCTTAATAATGAAGATGTATTAAAGAATAAATGTTTTTGATGAATCCCTTTCAATTCTAATTATGGTAAGTCTATATGAACAGTAGATTCAAGTTAAATTAGGTTTTGGATTAAAACTTTTCAAAATCTTATTTAAATTAAAAATAGATTTCAGATTATCTTTTAAAAAAAAAAACTTCACAAGTTGTCTTTTTAAATAATAACAATTTTACTATAATATTTTGATATTGTATATTAAGCGAACATTTTCGAATCAAGCTACAAATATTATATATTAACAATTAACAATAACAATTTTACCATAATATTTTGATATTACTTAAAAATGTCTTTAAGAGATACAATACGAATATCATAAGTATAACATTGTCTTGTTATTATGCGAACGTGTAAGAACAACTTATATGCTCATTCGAATCAAAACTCCACAAAAATTATCTTGTGCACAAATTTTATTTTAAGTCAATCCGTGTATTGCTCTGCTCATAGGATGACACGATGAGGGTGAGGGTCCAATTGACCGAGCGATTGGGCCTTCGATTCAGTGGTTTACATGTCAGCGATGGCCCATAGTAGGAAAGGCTCAGGATTACATGCCTATACAGAAGACTAAATTTTAACATTTTTAAAAACCAAAAAATTGAGATAATAATAAAAAATATAAATAAACAATAAGCCAAAATAAGATTATAATAATAACGTAAGGTATCATTTTAGTAAATACAAAGTAATTTGTTTAGTAAAGAACTATGTCACTTTTTAGACTTTTGTTTTATTTTAATTAATTATTTTTTCTTTTTACAATAAATATTATTAATATGTTTATCTTTTTAGATGATTTTTTTTTATCTTGTTATTATTTGGTTCATCATTCCAGCATCACTTCAATTCCTATATGATGATTTATTTATTATCTATTAACACTCTTAATTAAATAATTATAAATATAATATACTAAGAAAGAATTTTAGAGATTAGACGGGTTGACGAATGAGGAACACTTTCTAGCCCCACCATTTTTTTGACAGGTTGGCGAGTCGATCCGCAGGCCACACCCCGTTTTGTCACTTGTAATTTTTTATTATGTTATTATTTAGTTTATCATTCATGTATCCCTTCAATTCTTATGTGATGATTTATTTATTATTTATTGATATTTTTAATTAAATAATTATAAATATAATAAACTCTCTCGTCCTATCATTTTTTGACGAATTGACAAGATCGACGTGTAGTCGACAACCCATTTTTCATCTCTACATCTACACTCATTTAAGTTTGTCTAATCCACCCATGTTTCAACATAGATTGGAGTCGTGATATATAACAATGTTAGCATTTTTTCCACTATAGGAGAGTATATGTATCATAATACAATGGAATGAAACAAATATAGCTGGGGCTGGTGGGTGGTGCAGATGAATAAATGCGTTACTCATTATCTATGATTGCCACCACCCACCACCGTCTCATATTTTTACTCTCAACATATATATATATATATGAATAAATAAATAAAAAGAGCAAATCGCCAACTCAATCACTATTCACTGTTCATTCATTGTTTTCGAAACCGAAAACTCTCCTCTTCCTCGCTCTGACTTTTGAAACTGAAAGAATCGGATTCAGCTGAGAATGGGACACAGTTCGAATAAGAAGAAGAAGCGCCGTGGCGGCGGGAGCAGTCAATGGAGCAAGGGAAGAACAGCTTCTCAGTTTTCGGCGCCGACGATTATGAACAGCTCTCCGACGAGATTACCACATTGTAAGCTCCTTCCTTAGCTCCAACGTGCTTATCTGTTAACATTAATTTGAATATGACGCAATTTATCTTTGTTTATTCGTTAACGTGAAATGCACTTACGAGCTTGTTGTTTGTTTAGATGCGCAATTTTCGAAGAAGCGGCGGCGGGAGCCGTCGATGGAGCAAGGGAAGAATGCAGTCCAAAGTTCACACTGCTCAGTTCAGCGCCGGTGATTACGGACCGCTCTTTGACGAGCTTACCTCATTGTAAGCTCCTTCTTTAGCTCTCCAACGTGCTTACCTGTTAACATCGATTCGAATACGACGCAATTTATCTTCGTTTATTTGTTAAAGTGAAATGCACTTACGAGTTTGTTGTTTGTTTAGATGTACAATTTTCAAAGTGAGATGCTCTGTTTCAGAGACTCTTATTGATTGAAATTTATTAAAAATCACCTATTTTGATGGATCTCACGTATCATTTAACAATTCTATTTCCTGATTTTTAATTGATTTCAACCAATTACAAGGAGAGTCTTTGACAGAATGCGTATGAGAGAGTGTCGTTAGCACTCCTCTTTAAGTTATACTACCTATCATGATTTCTGATTGGTTAACAATGCATATAAAAACTTTGATATTGCTTATCTTACACTGATATGATTTCTAATTGGTTGATAATGTACAGAAATGAAACTCTGATAATGCATCGAAATTAAACTCATATATATATTAGAGCCGTTAATAATTATCTGTCTTGTTGTTCATTTGTTTCTGCATGAAATTGAGCAGGCCTTGCTCAAAAGGCATGGGTTATGAGGACTTAGATGTTTCTGCTGTTCTTGTTGTCAGGTAAGTTTAGTTAACGAGCCTTTCATTTTTTCTACAGCAGAGCTACTATATTGCTGCCAGCTCAATCACTGTCTCTTTCCCTTTCTTGTTAGGTGCTTGCCTGGGTATCCCTTCAAGTGCCCCAAGTTGCAGATTACTCCGGAGAAAGGGTTATCAGAAGCTGATGCTAATAAGCTTCTGTCTCTCCTCCAATATCAGGTCTAACTCTTCTGCTGTTGTTAACTGGTGATGCATTGTCTATGTCGTAACTTTGTGATCATATTTGTGGCAAGGAGGAAATTGTGGTTAGAACAACCATGTCTTGTGGTGCCAAAGTTTATAGAAAGGACACTGGTCAGTAGTCACCTAAAGGTGGAATAAATATGTCAAAACAAAAAATCTTTAAAATGTGGTTTGTAGAACTTCCAATGAAAAATTAAGGTAAGAATAGGATTGAAGGTGAAGGTGTATGGCACCAGAATGGCAGGATGCAGGATACTAAATTTAGTATAATACTTTATGGTTTAGTTTTGAATTCTGGTGTTACTTTTGCTTTTAGTTCCTAAAAGTCTCATTGTTTCTCTTGCTAAAAAAGACTAGGAAAGTAATCGAAAGATAGTTATTCAAGAGGAACTAGTATTTTAGCTTGTTGCACAAGGTAAATGTTTATTTTTATATTATTAAAATTCATTATACATAAATGTTTTTGAATATATATATAAATGACACTGGTATAACTTAAACCATGTGTTACACCATTTAATAACTTTCAAATAAATAATTTTATTTCAAAACCCTCCGTTGGATCGAAAGTTCATTTTATGTAGATTATTTATACCAAATTTTATATCAAACAAATATAATTTGATACCTTATTCATACATATAAAAAATTAACGTAACGTATAAGTCCTAAAATGTACAAAACTATGAATATATATTTATTTATTTGAAAGTTATTGAATGGTGTAACACTTGGTGTATATATATATATACACACATTAATTTTATACAGTTCATAATAAATAAATGAATAATTTATATACATGTCATAGTAAATGATTGAAATTCAATTTAAAAATAGATGCAAAAGAGGGTAGATTAAAAGGGGTAGACAGATAAGAAGATCAAATATGCATATAAAGATAAAAAGAGAGAAGTTTGAAATGGTTGTGAGAGAATTTTTGTTGCTAGGTGTGTGGGTAGTGTGTGAAATGCATTTCCATAAAAGATAGGAGAGAGAATGTTGAGAATGAGCCTCAGTCTCCAAATTGTGTATTCTTATGATTTAGGAGTAGATTTTCCAGAAGTGGTTCAATTAATCTTTCAATGGCTTGTACTTTGTCATCTTATTTTTCAGTTTAACTGGATACATCTTTGTGTCATATTTATGGCTTCTCTTTGATGATGAGTTCATTGATGTAGGGGATTTTCTATTTCTAATATGCAGAGAGGCTGGGAAACCTTGCCATATTCTTGATCCCCCCTCCTCCCTAGTTCCTTATGTTCTTTTTGGGTCTGTTTTCATGCTTTTGTTGAATCTTGTTCCCCCTCTAGTTGTATTTCTCATTTCCTCTCTCTCTCTCTCTCTCTGACACACACACATTATAAAAAACTAATCCATTTTTGTGACAGCTATTATTCTCTCCTTCTGTCTTTTCCCTCTTCCATAGCCTCTAGGTTACTTACATTAGAAGGAGCAAAATGTATTTATGTTTATTTTTCACTTTGTTCTGGTCCTTTTCAGGCTACTTTAAATGCTAGGGAGGGACAAGTAATGATCCATAATTTGGTAGAGGCTGCTCAAGAATTTCTGTCTGGTATTGAGCTAATTGCCAAAACAAATGATTCTGTGAGTTCATGGAATTGGGGTTTTGGAATGGATGAAACTGCAGGAAAAAGTTCTCTTCCTCCATCTAAGTTAGATGCCTCAAAACCATGGGAAAAGAAATCTGATAGTAAGGAAACACTGTTAATAATGCAAGAACTTCCTGCTAAATTAGATACTGTTGGAGAAGTTAGTGAAGAAAGCAACAATAGTTTATCTTTGTCTCCTTCAAGTAGATCTTTGGTGGAGGATTTTACAGGGAACGGCAATGAAGGTGAGAAAGGTAATATATGATTTGCTTCTTGTAAGTTCTGTGTACTGCTTGTTTATTTCAGTCTACTGTTTTCTTTTGTTTCTGTGTCCTACATTAGTGTCTTGACTAGGGCAAAAGTTTTAGATGCATTCATTGTTAATGTCATTATTTCTAGCAGGCTAGAATAATGTTTCTAACTGTCAAAATTGATTAGTGTTTAAATGGTTTTTTGGATTTTGTTACCCGATTCTCCTCCTGAAAGAAAGAATGGTTATGAAAAAGTCATTGGTTTTGAAGGGAAATTAAAGTTAAGCGATTTAAGTGGATGGCAAATACTTGTGATGTAAAATTCTCAAGAAGTTTTAATACACTAGACTGTTGAATATTAATTTGGCACTGGGAGATGACAAATGCAGATCAGGAAAATTACAAGTTTATCAGCCTTTTTGGCTGCTTGGATATGTGAGTTTGATGAGTGGACATACTAGACAAGATACTTGGTTTAGGTATCTATAGGGTTCATCATATAGGACGATGGAGAGTAGCCAGTCGCTAGAGGCAGAGCAAGGGCAAGAAAAACTATAGGCAAAACAATTAAGAAGGATTTAGAACTCAAATTTGTCTATAGACATGCTTTATGACAAAACATTATGGTGTTGTTTGATCCATGTGGCTGATCCACCTTGTGGCAAAAAGGATTGATTGTTGTTGTTGTTGGATTTGAGTTTGATGTTTGAAACCATTGAACAATAAATAGGAGTTAAAAACAGGAAAGTGATAATTTTATTTTGACAAATTAAATATTATGTCTGTATATGTCATCTTGTAATATGCTTTGTTATAAACCTATTCATATTAGTCTTCTTAAGAAAAGCCTTACCTAGCTGATCTTTTTCACCAAGACCTTACAAGGATTGATATCCTTAGTTTCTTACAGTTTTTCAGATAGGTCCAAGTTTGTTCCAATTTACTTAATAAAGAAAACTCAAGAAGGACATTTATGATTAAATTTTTTGAATTGATGCAATGTGCCTCCTTTCTTTGGGTGAATGGCAAGTGGTTCATGTTTAATTGAAATTTAGAAATTATGTTATTGTTATGCTTTTCTTGGTACCGTTGTATTTGGCTTGCATCTGTTTGAGACATTGTTTGCGTCAACTCCTGAATTCCTTAATTTTCTATCACCACACCTGTATTATTTTATCATTGATGAGTATACAACAGAAGATAATGAAGGTATTAATGAAAGTGAGTCTTTAGAGTCTCTGTCTTCTGGATCCTTGCCTCATCACCAACCATCTCCAACTGTTAAAAAGGATCTAATTATGGTGAAATTCTAATTATTGTTATCAGCTTCACTTCACATGAAAATTCTGCTCAGCATTGATTTAGATTTCTTCCTTTTTGTATTAGGTTTGCATGCTTCCCCTTGTTTGTGCTTCTAAGGGAACATTGGCTGACTGTTTGCCACAATTGGTAACAGATCTGTACAATTTAGGGGTATGTAAAAGATCACCACTTTACCAAAAGTAAAAATATTATTGCTTTAATTTCTAAATTATGTCTGTCCTGCAGTTATCCTAATCCTTTTGAGTTATATTACCAGGTCATTTCTGACTCAGCACGTGATATGGCATCTGAACCACCTTCCATGTTCAACAAAACCTTTGCTCATGTTTTCCAGAAACACCTGGTTAGCAAATTCATAGGCACATATGTTCTATTTCTCACCACTACTTTTGCTGTTACTTATTTAATTTATTTATTTGTCATCTAGGCTTCATCCAGATTATCTCAATTTTGGAAACCTGATCTTGGAGGCTCAAACACAGTTCCCCATAGTTCTCGATATTTGAATGATTTTGAGGAGCTACAATCTCTTGGTAAAGGAACTTCATGGATTTCTGTTTGAAGTTATATGTATAATTCTGTGATGTCATACTTCTAGATGTATACCATGATGGTTAGTTGAGTATTGTATTTTTCTTTTTTTGTTGATGATCTTGATTTCCTATCCTTTGTGTTTCTTGGAAATGATAAGAGTCATTATAGCTTTGGAAACAATAGAAATTTATGAAACACCGGGACCATTATGATCTTAAAAATAGTCCAATTTTCTGTTCACTGTTATTTCCTTTTCTTTGGATGGGCCAGAGTTTGAGCTGCAATTCCCAGAGTGTTTTTTATAGCAAATAATACACACTATTTTCATTAGCCTTCCTGGTGCCCCCTCCCCCATTGCTTCTTTGAAGAATAATGTTCTACTCTTTTAGCTATTGGATGAAGTAGTATATTCTAAGGTTGTTAATTAGGTTTTCTCATTTTTGGCTTAATTGTAGTTTTTAGCCCTCTAGTATTACTAATGTGGGATTTTGGTCCCTCAATTTTATGCTTGAATTTAATCCTCTAATTTTTTAAATTGTTTCAGTTGAATCCTCCAACAGTTTTCCTCTATATAAAACTCTGAAGTCCTTATTTTTAATAAAATAATTGGGGTTTAGGACAAAAAATGTTTCAAAAGGTTCAAAAGCCAGAAAATTGTAGGATGTGGGGTTAGGGTTGTGAAGAGGGAAAATTTTAGAATTTTCTTATTTTGGGTGAAACATGATGTTTAGTTTGGTGGATTTTCAGCTTGAGGGTTTGAATTTTGAAATGATTTAAATGATTCAATTCATAGAGATTTTGATAAGAAAATCAAATGAGAGTTTTAGCAAGGGGAAAACTGGTGGATAGTCTTAATTGTAACAATTAAAATACTTAAAGGACAGAAGGATTGTAACTGAACAAAAAAATATTGGGGGACCAAAATTGCACATTGGTCATAATAAAGGGACTAAAAGTGCTATTAAACCTTTCTATTTCTGTAGTAAAGGTTTTGCTTGGCCGTGGAAACAGGTCATGGTGGTTTTGGTCATGTCGTATTGTGCAAAAATAAACTTGATGGAAGGCAGTATGCAGTGAAGAAAATTCGCCTCAAGGACAAAACCATGCCTGACCAAATATTAAGGTAAAACTTAATAAGCTAAAAAGGAGCTAGTTATACACTTGGCAATTGTAACTATCACTTAATGTGTAATTTTGTCACTAATAACACCAGTTCAGTGCATGATTATTATAGTTCTTACATTGCAATCATATCAACCAACATTGGAAAATTTTAAGCAATCTAGTTGTTGCATATCTCCAATTTCTTATTACAAAGTGGGTTGGATTGTTCATCTGCATTTTCTAATTCAACTCCTGCATGCTAAAATTTATGATTAATTCTGAGGTTATGGAACAGCATTTTGATGCAGTAAGCATGTTTGTTGATGAAACTTTACCTCTTTGGAAGCCCAAGATTGTTTTTTGTTCTTTGATGTAAAATAAGTGGTATTGTTCCTATGTGAGTTGGGAATTGTGATTGGTAGTTTAAAAACTTGATAATCTAATAAAACTATTAAATGTTGTGTTTGATTATGTCCTGGCACACTCATCTTTTTTAGAGCCCAATGTTTTTAGTTTCCCTAATGTATTGTGGGATGTGTGGTAGAGCTTTCTAGCTTCTACTGTTCTTTTGATGACTCTTTGTTTGGCAACTTTGCATTTCATCTACCTGTCTCTGTCTGAGGGCCATCTTTGATCTCATTCTCGCTTTAATTTTTGTTCCAAGATACCTAGAATACTTGCATTAATCCTTCCTTCAGTCTTATTAATGTTTATTGCTGCTTATCCTTCATTCCTTATTTTTTTACCTCAAAATTAATTAAACCCTGGACAGCTGCATCAACTAGTTTTTCTTGTATGTTAAATTATAGTAAAGGAATCAAGATATAATTTATTTGATGTATAGATCATAGAGCCAGAAGATAGGATGTATAACAGAAGATGTTGGCGGATTAAGTAGAGAATGAAAAAAAAAAATTGCAAAAAGATGTTCTGGCCATATTTTCATGATTGATAATGGAAATGCTCCATTGCATAAAATTGAAATTACTTGCATAGGAGAATTGAAGAGAACAATAGGGCAAGCTAGTATGACTTGCAATTTACTAATAAATATGTTTTGCTGGGGTTCATTGCGATATTCCTTATCTTTGCAGTATATAGGGATTTTCTTTTCTGGGTCAATTTGATTTCAGCATGGAGGTGTAAAGTCAAGTTCATTATCTTGTTTTCTGTATCATGTCATGTTTTAATGTTTATAAGTTTCCCTTAATGTTGGCCTCCATTTCTCATTCATGTCTCACCTTTTTACATGTGTTGGAAAAAATAAAAGAAAATAATGTCACTATTTGACTGCTCTATTTTGTCCATTGTCCCATCTTTTTCTTCTGTTTTCCTGTACAATTTTTTTAAATTGCCATCTCTTACTTGTTTATCTATTTATCTATGGTGAGAAAATCAGGAAAGTGGCTACACTTTCTTGTTTACAGCATCAGCATGTTGTTTGGTATTATCAGGTATAACTTTCTTATTCTGGGGTCCATTTTGCTTATTATTAAAACTTTTTTCTGTTTCTTGTATTAATTTATTATTCCCTTTTGTTTCTGTATTACTGTATATTTTGTTATGTTGACCATCCCACCTGGTCTTTATGATATAGTAACTTGTTGTGGACACTGCTTTAATTATATTCCAAGAAGGACAGTTTCTTGAAGATTCAATGACTAGAGATTCAACCATAAGCTTCCATTTATCTATTTCCACAATATTATGTGCTTATATGATGATTTTAATAACCATAAAACTTCCAGGCATGATTTGAAACTGGAGTTTCTGATTCTTATGGTGATTCTGCTTTGGGTTCAAAGACTACAGTTAGCTCCAGCTACAAAGCTGCAACCTCCAACAATGCCTTTGGGCCTGAGAATCAGCTTAAATCAACTTACCTTTATATACAAATGGAGTACTGTCCCAGGTAAGATTTTCAGTGAGTTCTGTTCTTTATGTTCGGGTTTATTTGTGGGACCATGTTTGCTACCATGCAAATAAGCTTGTCATAAGCCCATCCTTTCTCCAAGTTTCAAGTCCAGTGCCCCCTCCCTAGATATGGCAAGGAAAGACTGTTTAGAAGCATAGAATTTCTCCTGTTCCTTTCTGAAACAATTTAGGGATTTAAGTCAAGTGATTCTTTGGTTAAATCCATCACTTCAGATGTTATGTGAAATCTTTATGTTATCATGAGTTAAGTTGGAATATTTAATGTTACCTAGTTAACCCAGTAGAAGTTATAGAACCATCTAATGAACAGCCTTTCAGTTTGTGGGCGGAGTCTTGAGAGTTATATTTGCAATGCAAATCTCATAATTTCAAAAAGAGAGATTTCATCATATTGTATAATAAATCAATAGTTAGTGTGAACTATATACATGACAACCTAATGCAAAAAAAGAAGAAGAAAGAAATGAATTAAAGGTTAAATCCCATGAGTTGCAGAATGTCCTAACTGACTAAGAAATACAATTAAATGACCCCTACTTCGGCTTATAGGGATTATAGTTTGTATTTGTTATAAAAGTTTTCCAAAATCTCTATCGCATTCTATTTTTGTTAAGCTTGATGATCAGAACTACTTGCTTTGGTGTCCACAAGTAGAACCGATGATTTGAGGTCATAGTTTGTACGACTTCGTTCACTGTCCTCAGATTCCGCTTCAGTTCGCGACGGAGGAAGATCGTGCTACTGGTCACTTCTCCAAAGCCTATCGTGCATGGAGCAGGCAAGATCAGCTTCTCCTTGCTTGAATTCAATCAACAATTTCGCCTTCTTCTCTACCGAATTTCATTGGATGCATGACCTCGTGGTACCTATAGGATTGCATTCACCATAACTTCCATGCACACATGACTACAAAATCCAATCAGCTTCGTACTGAGCTTCGTCAACAATGTCTTGACGATAAAACTGTTTCTGGTTTTTTGAATTCAGTTCAGTCCATTGTCACCTCTCTTGCTGCTATCGGAGACCCTATTTCAATCAAGGAACACATAGCTGTAATTGTTGAAGGCATGCCTGAGTCATATGACTCATCTCTCTCTCTAATCAGCAATAGGACTGAACCTTTCCCTATGGATGAAATTTGCTCTATTCTAATGGCGCATGAAGCTCGAATTGAACATTATCGAAAGAAGTTTGTTGTTTCGATAAACCTGGCTTTTTCCTCTGTACCTATTGTAACACCACAAACCACCCCTCCTCAGGCCAACCTTGCTCAACAGAACCAAAGTCCACACCAGAATCAGTCCAATCAGGGACAAAACCAGTATCCACCAAGCTACCAGCCAAATAACCCTACCAACACCTCTCAAGGAAACTGAGGGGGTGGAAGAGGTGGTAGGGGCAAGGGTCGCAGAAGCAATGTGCAATGTTATGTCTGCCACAAATTTGGTCATGATGGCTCAATTTGTTGGCACCGACCCTCCCAACAACTTGGATATCCTTCTATGTACCCTCCATACAGCTTTCCTCAACCTCTCTATCCCCAACCTACACCTTACTATGGTGCTCCAACCCAACCCTATCCTCAGCCTCCTATACAGCCCCCTCCACCACCTCAGCCTCAACCTCAAGCCATGATCACTTATCCACCTCAAGTGATCATACAGCCACCCTCACCATATTACCCTACACAATACACCTATCCTGTCCAGCATTCATACCCTGCCCTCACCCAAACACCACCACCACCACAAGTCATGTTTGCTGGCACAAATACTATACCTAACACCAACTGGTACCCTGACTCTGGTGCTTCTCATCATGTGGCCTCAAATGTGGAGAACATTCAGCAGCATGCTCCATTTGAAGGTCCTGATCAAGTTGTCATAGGCAATGGCCAAGGTCTGCCCATTTCTTTCATTGGTTCCAGCACCTTTGCTTCTCCTTTTGATCCTAAAACTAAACTCACTCTTAATCAAATACTGCATGTTCCTAGTATATCAAAAAATCTCCTTAGTGTGAGTCAGTTTGCCCGAGATAACTCTGCCTATTTTGAGTTTTTTCCTGATGCATGTTTTGTTAAATCTCAGGATACTAAACAGACTCTCCTTCAGGGTAAACTTGGGTCAGATGGCCTACACACCTTCTCTTCCATGCTGCCTACAGCAAGTGGCTTCCACTCCAAATCCTCCTCAACTTCAGCCTTAAATTCAAAATCTATTTTTGCTAATTCTGTAACTTTTAGCACTTGGCACTCTAGACTTGGACATCCAAGTGCCAACGTTCAAAAAATTGTGTTGCAGCTATGTAATATTCCCTTTGTCAATAAACGAGATTCTGAATTTTGTTGTTCATGCTGTCTTGGCAAAGCTCATCGCTTACCATCTCAATTATCTACAACTGTTTACTCTAAGCCTCTTGAACTAATTTTTAGTGACCTTTGGGGCCCAGCCCCCTTTGTATCTGAAAATGGCTTTAACTACTATGTTACCTTTGTAGATGCATCACTAGATTTACTTGGATTTTTCTGCTGAAAAATAAATCAGAAACCTTAACTATTTTTAAACAATTCAGAACAATGGCAGAAAAACAGTTTGGCTTTCCTATAAAATCTGTTCAGACAGATTGGAGTGGGGAATTTCGTCCCTTTGCTGCATTCCTCAAAGACCTAGGAATTGTTCATAGAGTCATATGTCCTCACACCCATCATCAAAATGGGGTTGTTCAGAGGAAACATAGACACATTGTTGAACTAGGTCTCACCCTTCTAGCCCAAGCATCACTTCCTCTCACCTATTGGGATCATGCTTTTATTACTAGTGTCTACCTTATCAATAGACTCCCTTCTACTTCCATCAATTTAGCTATTCCTTATGAGAAACTTTTTAATCAAAAACCTGATTTTCAGTTTCTAAGGGTCTTTGACTGTGCTTGTTTTCACCTTCTCAAACCCTACAACAAAAATAAATTCCAGTATAGATCCCAAGAGTATTTCTTTTTGGGTTACTCTACAACTCATAAAGGCTATAAATGTCTCTCGGCTGATGGCAGAATTTACATCTCCAAAGATGTCATTTTCAATGAACATAAATTCCCCTTTCCTACCGTATTCCACACCTCACCAAAATCCAGCAAACCACAAATCTCTCTCCCTTCATCAGAAATACCACTTGTCCCGACCCAACATACACTTCAGCCCACTGTCTCAGCAGAACAGAATATTTCTCTCTCTGCAGAACAGCAGCCTTCTCCTCTACCTGCAGAGCAACCCTCTGCCCAGTCCCAAACCCCTGTCTCTGTAGAACAGCCATCAACCCAGCTTATTATCCCTCCACCAAACACTCACCCTATGCAAACTAGAGCCAAATCTGGAATTGTTAAACCCAAACTTCATCTTACCCTTCTCCTCACCCACCTTGAACCAAAAACACCCAAACAAGCATTGGCTGATCCCACTTGGCTTGTTGCCATGCAAGCTGAATTTGATGCTCTAAAGAAGAATGCTACATGGTCCCTTGTTCCTCTCCCACCAAACAGATCACCCATAGGATGCAAGTGGGTTTTTAGGGTAAAGGAGAACCTTGATGGGTCTGTGAACAAGTACAAGGCACGATTGGTTGCCAAGGGCTTCCATCAACAGTTTGGGACTGATTACGCAAAGACATTTTCCCCTGTAATCAAACCAATAATTGTTAGACTACTACTTACCCTTATTGTCTCTCATGGCTGGCCCCTGCAGCAACTTGATGTCGACAATGCCTTCCTCAATGGCATTCTTGAAGAAGAGATCTACATGCAGCAACCACTAGGCTTTGTGTCTCAGGACAAAAACTTAGTCTATAAGATGAACAAGGCTATCTATGGTCTGAAACAAGCCCCTAGAGCATGGTTTGATAGGCTAAAATCTGCTCTCTATAAATTAGAGTTTTGTTCTAGTAAGTGTGACCCCTCCCTCTTCATTTCCAGCAAGGACAAGACAACCATCTATATGCTGGTCTATGTTGATGATATCATCATCACTGGGAATAATCTTTCTCTCTTACAACAGTTGGTCAAAAAGTTAAATGCTGTCTTTTCTCTAAAAGATCTTGATCCTCTAGACTATTTTTTGGGAATTGAAGTAAAATCTCTCCCTGGTGGTTCTCTACTCCTGTTTCAGGGTAAATACATAAGGGACTTACTAAAACTGGTTTGACTGATGTAAAACCTGTCTCCTCTCCTATGGTCACTGGTTGCAAATTGAACAAAACTGGCTCTGCACCAGTTGCTGATTCTACCCTATACAGGTTCGTGGTTGGAGCTTTGCAATATGCCACTATAACAAGACCTGAAATCAGCTTTTCAGTCAACAAAATTTGTCAGTTCATGTCTGCCCCTCTTGAAAATAATAGTTGCGGCTGCAAGTGTTGAGGTGTAAAGATAGAACTTAATTTGGAAGTAAGAAAAGAATTTATTCTTACCCGTTAAGCCGAAACTGGAAAAACGAAGCAAGCCATCCAAAAATATTTTAACGGAACAAGGCAACAAAAACTTTGCAAATAAGTAAAAGGAAGATTGCTAACTAGGAACAATTCTCTACTGCGTATTTTAAGCATATTTTTTTTAATGGATTAATATTCAATTTAGTCTTTTAATTTATTTATTTTAAGTGCTTAATCGAATCATTTTATTTTTAAAATTTATTCAATGGGTCATTTTAAGGAGCTTAAATAATTACTTTTTACATCTCATTTATTGTTATATATACTCTCTTTTTTTGGTTTGTATACCCCTTTTTCTATCTGCACTCCCATATACCACGAAGCTTCCCTTTTTTATGCCTTTTCTATTTTGGTTTTCTGGGGTGTAAATGGTAAAAAAAGAGTCCACGAAGCAAAAAGGGAGTGGATAGAAATAAAGAAAGTATATGAATCAATTATTTAACACCGTTTATCCAATCTAAAGGAAAATACTAAGTTGAGTATTTTTTTTTTAAAAGAGATTGAATTGCATATTAAAAAACTTAAGGATCCAAGTGAGTACATATAATAAATTAATGGACGAAATTGGATATTAAACATTTTTTTAAAAAAAAGAATAGCTTAAAGAATATGTTCTTTACATCTCATAATTAAAACTTTAAAAAGCATATTGCTTAGCGTGGTGAGATAAAAATGGCTATTTGACCCAAATGGTTAATTTTTTAAAATACATTTTAGAAGGCGTCACTTCACATGAAAAATGCATTTTTATACTTTTTACATCGGTTATTTATGAAATCGATGTAAAAAGCAAAGTGTCTGTCTTGAGTGATAGCTTACACGAGTTGCCACACAAGAAGCCGCCACCAACACCAAAAATCACTCATTTATTTAATACTTTTTGTGCAGACCCAAATTCGTATATATTTACAAAAATTAACTCATTTCTATCAAATAGTCGATAAAAAAAATATTATCAATTGAGTTTGTACAATGAAATGGGATAAATACTCATTTTGGTTTTTGAAAGTGTGAGACGCTAACAAATTGATCCCTTAAAGATGAAAAATTAAAATGTATCCTTGAATATGCAACAACTTAGTCATATTATTAACTTCCTCTATTAACACTAATGAGCACTTCTGGTGATGAGGTGGCAATTGACAATTGTCACGTATCATTCACATGGTTACCATGTGTCATCCACGTGGTTGTCACATGTTTAAAAATGACTTTTTTAATTTAGTTTTTGAACTTAACAATTTGCTCACAATTTAGTTTAAAGGTTTGAAACGAGGAACAATTTGGCAATCTCAATAGAAAGAAGAACCAATTGCTAAAAGAGATGAACAAGCTAGAATTAGTCGAGGAAAGGGGAAATCTTGAAGAGGAAGAGCGAAGGAGGAAGATGGAGGTATAAGAAGAATTGTGGAAGGTGACAAGGTGTAATTACTCACTTACTAGACAAAAGGCCAGAGTACGTAATGGTTATCGGATGGAGATAAAAACTCAAAATACTTTCATTCATACCTCAAGTGGTGCAGGAGAAATGGAATGTTAAAGGGTTTATTCATTGACGGTGTGTGGGTGGAAGAGCTTGGAAGAGTTAAGCAAGAGGTAATGAACTTCTTCGAGAACAAATTGGATGGAGTTCATTTTAATCAGTTATTTGCATCAGAAAACTCTGATTTGACTGCTTATTTTGAGGAATCAGAGGTCAAGGAAGCTGTATGGGATTGTGGGGAGTATAAATCGCTGGGATCGAATGGGTACAATTTTCACTTCATCAAAGCTTTTAGGCCTTTAGTGAGAAATGATGTGATGCGATTTCTCGGTGAATTTCATACCAACGAGGTTTTTCTTAAGGGAGCGAACTCCTCATTTATATCGCTTATTCCGAAGGTCCATGAACCACAAGGATTGGAGCAGTATAAGCCTATTTCATTGGTTGGTTGCATGTACAAGATTGTGGCAAAGGTTCTCTCCAACAGATTAAAAAAGGTCCTTGGTTCGGTCATTGATGCGAGACAATCTACTTTCCTGAAGGGACGTTATCTCCTACACATGTGCTTGTGGCGAACGAGGTGATTGATGAGGCAAAGAAGAAGAAGAAAAATTGTTTGTTCTTTAAAATTGATTATGAGAAAGCCTATGATTATGTTAATTGGGATTTCCTTCGATACATGATGTCTAGATTAGGCATCAATGATAGACGGATAAAGTGGATTGATGGGTGTCTAACTAGTAGCAGGGTTTCGGTCATTGTCAATGGTAGTCCGTCTAATGAATTCTCTGTGTCCAAAGGGTTGCGCTAGGGAGATCCCCTTGCTCTGTTCTTATTCAACATAGTTGTGAAAGGACTTAGCAAGATGATGAGGGAAGCGCTAAAGAAAAACATGTTTGATAGCTTCTTGGTGGGAGCGAGAAAGGTACTTGTTAACCTCCTTCAGTATGCGGATGACACTATATTCATAGGAAAGGCAACACTCCAGAATGTTATTACCATCAAGAGCTTGCTATCTTGCTTTGAATTGGTGTCGGGACTTAAAGTTAACTTCAACAAAAGTGACTTTGGTATATCAAGGTTGTAGAGGCGCACACAAAGAGGTATGCTAATTTTTTAAACTGTAGAGTCATATGTGTCCCTTTTGTTTATTTAGGGATCCCTATTGGTGCTAATCCTAGAATAGCTGACATTTGGTCTCCTGTTATATCCAAACTGTCTAAGAAATTTGGGGGTGGAAACACAAATTATTGCCCTTTGCGGGTAGGGTGTTCTTAATAAATTCCGTTTTATCATCTATGCCAATTTTCTATCTTTCTTTCTTCAAGCTACCTAAAATTGTGGGAAAGGCTATTATCAAGTTACAGAGGGATTTTCTGTGGGGTAGTGAGGGCGACAAGAGGAAAACGTGTTAGGAAAGCTGAGACACTATCTGTAAACCAAAATCTCTTGGGGGGTTGGGAATTAAAAACATCTTTAACTTTAATACTTCTTTGTTGAGAAAGTGAAGGTGGGAGCTCATGAAGGAAAAGGAGAGTCTGTGGTGTGATGTATTATAGTCTAAGTATGGTGGGTAGAGAGGTTTGCTTAGTAAGGAGTCACGTTCTCATCACTCAGTGTGGTGGAGTGACCTTTGTAAGATTTGCGGGGGGATAGTTGAAGTTAAGCGGTTTGACTCGTGGGTTGTGTGAAATGTGGATCAAGGGGATAAAACTCTTTTTTGAAGAGATACCTAGTTGGGGAGTGAACTACTCGTGTTTAAATATCCTCATTTGTTTACGACTTCATCCTAAGGGGAGTGTAGAGTGTGTGAGATGGGTGTGTGGTATGATGGGGTGTGGTCATGGAAACTTGAGTGGCGTAGATAACATTTTTTGTGAGAAATGAAACAAGTAAATTGTCTTATTTCATATGTGAATGGTTATACTTTGAGGCAACATGTGGGGGACTCTTGGCTTGGGCACGGTGAACCTAATGGCGATTATTCTGCAAAGTCTACTTATGATGGAATTAATGAACCTCTCGGAGATAATTCAGGAGATAATATCTTTGCGAATACTTGGAAATTGAAAGTACCTCCAAAGATCCAGTCCCTACTGTGGAGGATGTTTAGTCGACTTCCCTCTAGTGACAACTTGGTACACAGGAATATCTATGTAAGTGACGATCACTACAACTGCAAACTTTATCATAATACCTTGGAGACAGTGGATCATCTGCTATTCTCGTGCCCGGTTATATTAAAGGTGTGGTATACATGCTATGGATGGGTAGAGTTGTCTATGGTGTTTTCTCAGACGGTTGTCGAACACTTTTATCAGCATCATTTACAAGGTGCCAACATGACTAAACAAATTAGATGGAAGATACTATGGTGTGTGGTGGTATGGAAGGTTTGGAAGACCAAAATGATATGTTATTTAATAACAAGGCTTTCAATTTACAATTTTTGGTGCAAAAGATTTTGTTCTATTCTTGAAGTTGGATAAAAGCGTATGATATGTCATTTTGTTATTCTTTTACTCAGTGGTGCCTTAACCTTGGTATCTGTCTCTTTTGGGTTATTGGATTGTATTTTGTTTGATTATTGGTTGGTTGTATAGAGTTATGGTGAATACAAGGACTGGGGATAGATATAAGAATACTATTAGTTTGAGAGCGTTTGATTGACTATTCTATATGGTGGAACTTTTTGTTTGTCAGTAACGTCTCTGCTATCCCTAGGTATCGCTAACGTAGTTATAACCAGGATGATTTACGCAACAATGCCCTAAACCGCTGGAGTGAGACAAATCTAGTATGGGTACTCCTAGTACCATTATACATTCTGATTCACTTATATTTATATATATTGTTCTTTTACTAAGAAAAAAAAACTATAAATAATAGTTATTAGCTTATAAAAAAATCATTAAAAAGTGTTATTTTGCTTTATTTCTTTCAATGTACAAATGAATGTCACGATATTGATGGCTTTTTGACCTAACCAACCAAGTGTTTTCACGAAAGAAAACATACAAATGGATACATTTTAAAAGTAATTTTCAAATTGTTCTTCTTGCTTTTTTTTCTTTTTTTTTTTGTCATTTCAATCCTGCTACTTTAAAAATTTATCAAATTTATAGTTTAATCTTTAATTTTTTATTTTTATATTTTAATTAATTAAATCATATTTTTATGATATCTTAAATGAATATTTCAATTGGTTTAGGGCTCAATTTCACTAAAATAAAGAAAAAATATATAAAAAATTAAAGATTGAATCAATGTAAATTTTGTAAAAATTAATATTAATGAGAAATCATTATTGATTATACTTTAATTTCTTGTAAGTAGAAGCAAACCTAATATTTTAAGTATGTACTATTATTAAGAGATATCGATTGGTTATTAGGGACGACTCGTATAAAAACACAGTTTTCATACGAGTCGCTCATATATATATATATATATATATATATATATATATATATGAATCAACGGTGAATTAGACCACATAGGATTAATTTTCGGTCTAAAAAAACGGGGGTGTATACCTTATGATAACTAGTCAAATATGTGGTACATTTAATTAATTTAGGTAAAATGAACTATTTTTTGTTTTTCTTTAATTGAATTATTTATCTTTTAAACAAATTATTTTAATCATTTATATTTATAAAAAAAAAATCAAAATAATCAGTTAGTGTGAACTTAAGTTATTAATATAGTTTCTTTCAATAATTTAATACATTATAATAAATATAACCTCAATTTTTACTATCGTTTCTACATCGATGACGAAGACCATTTATTGGTACGTCAATATCTTTTCATGCTCTCATAGTTCACAAAAAGTTATTCATTCACATCGACAACATTGCAAATTTACTTCATAAACAACGTTACTAATACAAAAACATTAATAGAAAAATTATTTTGAAAGTTTTTAAAATAGGATCAAAATAAAAATTTTAAAAAATAAATAAGATAAAGGGAAAAAAAAATAGAGTATTTGGCCATTAATTTGTAAATTTTTTAGTATGATACCCAACAAATAACACATGCAACAGTGCAGCAAATTAATTAGGAAAATGAGAATCGACAAAACAGAACTGACTACTCATTACAAAACTTCCCCACATTCTCACTCCAATACATATGGACTAGATTCTCTCTTTTCCCATTGTGCAACCAAATCCACATCCTTCTTTCTCCCCCTCATACAAAGGGGGCCGCTTCACACACACCAAACAACCATATCACGTCGTTTCATTTAACAACACAACCATCAATCTTTTCTTTTCTTTTCCCTCTCCCCTCTTCTCTCTCTCTCACCATTCACTCCCACTATTCTTCACTTCTACACACACTTCGTTCCATCCATAAAAAATGAGCCAGTGTGTTCCCAGTTGGGATGTCGACGACAACACACCACCCCCGCGGCTCTCTCTCCGCTCCAACTCCAACTCAACCGCCCCCGATGTTCCCATGTTAGCTCTCCTTCCTTCCTTCTTTTATCTTCTGCATCTATCCGACGAGAAATTATTACATGATCCGAAGATAGACAGTATGATGAAGTCAACTTTTCTTTTAGTCTGAAACTCTGAGAACATGTAATAATTTCTTTTTCTAGTATTTTATGGATGGTAGCTCTCTTTCCTCCTTTCTTTCATATTTTCAGTGTATCAAATTGATGAGAAATTATTACGTGATCTCAGATGAAATTGGTGGAGAGTCTAGATCATGTAATAATTGTGCTAGCTGGTGTTTTATGAGTGTTAATTATGACTGGTTTGTGTGACGTGGTGAGTTCAGGTTGGATTACGAAGTTGCTGAACTGACATGGGAAAATGGGCAACTATCTATGCATGGCTTAGGGCTACCGCGTGTGCCGGTAAAACCCGCAACAGGCGCCGCTAATAACAACAATAATAAGTACACATGGGAGAAGCCTCGGGCAGGTGGAACCTTGGAGTCCATAGTGAACCAAGCCACCAGCTTGCCCCACCACCATCACCACAGCCGGGAAAAACCAACAGCGGCGTTAAACGGTATTGGCGGCGGCGGTGGAGGGGTTTACGGGAACTTCGTCGTGCCGTGGTTCGACCCTCACGCCGTTGCAACCGCCACCGCCACCGCCACGAACACGACGACCATGGACGCATTGGTGCCGTGCTCGAACGGCCGGGAGCAGAAGAGCAAGCAGGGGATGGTGATGGAGAGCACGTGCATGGTGGGGTGCTCCACACGTGTGGGGTCTTGCTGCTGCGGCGGCGGTGACGGCGGGGGTAAGGGCTTGGCGGCGGCGAAGCATCAGGGGCACGAGGTGAGTGCAGGGATGGATCAGAGCGTGAGTGGGAGTGCGACGTTTGGGAGGGATAATAATAATAGCAAGCACGTGACAACACTTGACACGTGCGATAGGGAGTTTGGTACTGTGGGTTTCACTTCAACCTCCATCAACTCGCTCGACAACACCAGCTCCCCTAAGCACTGCACCAAGACCACCACCGTAGATGACCACGACTCCGTTTCCCACAGTAAACCAGTGGTAAGCTTTTAATTTGGTTTTATACCGTCATTCCATGATATCTATATCATCGTTTAGCTTTTAGAGCTTGTTTGATAAGGGTAGAATTATTTTACGGTTTTTTTTATTAAAAAATATTCTATAATCATATCGTATATTGATTGTTTAAATTTATTAAATAAATTATTTATTTATTTTAATAAAATAAGTAATTATTTATATTTTTAGTATATTTTTTAAAATAATTTTAATTTAAAATAAGTTATTTTTTCTTATTTAAATAAATAAATTTTATCTAATAATTATTTATTTTATAAATATTTTTATAATTTTAAATAAATTGACCTATTTTCAACCGAAAAACTATCAAAAAAATATTTCTAACTTATATATATCCAGAGAGGCTTAATATATTCTTTCATTTCATTTCATTTCCATCCTAATTTTTCATCCCATCTTCCTCTTCATTTTCTATTACATTTACCAGTTCTTTCTCTCTATTCACCCCCAAAATGAACATTAGTCATTTTCTAATGATTTTTCTAAGTACTATACATGAACTCTCTTGATATTATTCATATTTATCATATATTTTTTTATTTGTCCATCCATCGTATATAAATCTTTGCCTATTTATCTATTTCTTACATCATACAATCTATTATATTTATATTTTTTCCTTACGTGGTGTCTTTAATATAAGGGGGTGTTCAAGCTTTATTTTTCTATTTATTGATAATTTCTTAACACTTTCTAGAACACCATTATATCATTATTTTATTTCACACTTCATTTCTTCTACAATATTTCTCTGTTTTATAAATATATATATATATATATATATATATATATATATATATAAATACATTTTTTCTTTGATTTTATTTTTATCTGAACAATTTCTATAAATACAGATTTTTATATTTTCTTAAATTAACTATATTTTATTTTCTTTTTTCTACGTTGATTATTTTATATTTATATGTGATTTAGGGCGAAGACAGAGATGAAGAGAAGAAAAAGAGAGGAAACGGAAAATCTTCGGTGTCCACAAAAAGGAGCAGAGCTGCGGCAATACACAACCAATCTGAAAGGGTGAGTGAGCGTTGAATTTGAATAAAAAAACTTTTTTTGTATACTCTTTTATAATTGATTCAAATTGAATTTGTAATTTTGAATAAATTTTTAAGAAAAAGTACGTGAAAGAGAGACTATGTTATCATTGCTCTTTGAGTAAACTTTGCAAATTGCAAGTTGTAATGATGTGTATTCTAACAACATGCACAAAATCAAGATTTTATTGTTCATTGATTATTATTTTATTTTTTTTGCATTGGCTAATTTTCAGAAAAGGAGGGATAAGATAAACCAAAGAATGAAGACATTGCAAAAGTTGGTCCCAAATTCCAGCAAGGTACATAGTTGCAACTAGCTAGTGGGGTGGGGTATATAATTTTTCTGATCTATTTAATCATAATATTATTTTCTTTTCACTATTATTATTATTATTATTGATATTGAAATAATCATGATATTGTATATGTGGTATCTGAGCCAATTGTTTTAGTATCTATTGGTCCCAAGTAAATCCATGAGAGTACCATTTTTCTTTGCTATATAATTATATTCACTTTCGTAGACTTAAGTAGAGGTCCCCTTATCAGGATTCGATAGCCATAGCCACTATAAATATACCATTTAACACTGAATCTTCATGTTCTTGTGTTCTTTCCACAAATAAAATATAATATATATAATAAAAAAAAATAGAATTTCACGTAAACTACGTTTAATTTGAATCTTCTTTAAGCTTTTATCCAAGGTTTAAATGATTGAAAGCTAGCAGTGGACAAAGATAAAGGGTGTGAATATGGGCCCACGCACATCTCAAGATATTTTTCTAAAGATAACTATTATATATATCGATGAACTAATTGATACTATTAAATATTATTAATTGTTGTTGTTATTCATATTCATTTTAACTTGATTTTCGACGTCTATTAATGTGTTGACTTTTATGCATGTACTTACATTTTAATATGATGACATGTTCTTGTTTTGTTCATTTTTTGGCTTTTCTTATTTATGGAACCGTCCTTGTAGATAAGGTATCTTTTTTTCCATACCATTTATTATACATGTCATGTAATAAAATCTTGATGATATGCAAATTCTTTACATCATATTCTACTACTAATATATGGTCCCAACATTTTTGGCAAAATACTAATTAATATAATAGTATTACATGATTAATTACTATTCTTTTTTATAGTTTGAAAAAAAAAAACAATATATATATATATATATATATATATATATATATGGAAGTGGGAATTTTGGAGTCCACAAAAAGTCCAACTACTTGTTGTCATACTCTGACAGGGGCTGTTTGGTGAAGAGGCACCCAACTGCTCCCACATGAAAACCCTTTCCCAGTGGTAGGCCCTCGTGTCAATTATGCCATAACACACTCAAACAATAACTAACGTTTTCGCCCAAAACACAAAAAAGTACATATCAAAGTGAGTGAGGGAGAAAGACCTAAGAAAAAAAACCCACACTTAACCATGGTATATAGACAAGGGGAAAAAAACACAAGAAAGAAAGAAACATTTCAACAGCAACATGAAATGTTTATATATATATATATATACCTTATACCTTACTTATGAGTTTAATTAGCTACCGATATATATTAAAGATACGTGTTTGGATAAAGTTTTTTAAAATAACTAATAGGAGAAAACAACATTTACCGAGAAAATAAAAAGAAGAGAAAACAACATGAAAAAAATGAAATTAGTTTATTTTAAATTAAAATTAACTTCTTTAACAATTAATATGTGTATAGGTTGTCTCATGTATAATTTCTTTTAAAAGATGTGAGAATTTTATAAAAGAGAAAGTAGTACAATGATAGTGTAATAAAGTCTTATATTATTAAATATTTATAATCATTTATTTATATAATTTTTAAAATAATTTTATACAAATTAGTTGACTTATTATAAATAAAAGGTTATCAATGTAAAATTTTATTACACTTTATTTTTTTTTATAAATTAATTATAAAATAAGTTAACTTTAACTTTATGAATAAAATAATTTTTTTTTTTATATTTTTTTCTCCTAAAAATTATCGTGGAAAATTTATCCAAACATATCCCGAACAAATTGCTGGTACTAGTAGACAAATATTGCTTTTATATATGTTGCCTTGCTATATTTCATATATGTGGGACATTAATTTGTGATCAATTATATATTTATGGTTTTCAAGTTGTTTTTTTTTGTTAGAGCGATAAAGCTTCAATGCTGGATGAGGTGATAGAGTATTTGAAGCAATTGCAAGCACAGGTGCATATGATGAACAGAATCAACATGTCATCGATGATGATGCCATTGACCATGCAACAGCAGCTTCAAATGTCGATGATGTCTCCAATGGGCATGGGATTGGGGATGGGAATGGGAATGGGTATGGGGATGGGCATGGACATGAACTCCATGAACCGCCCCAACATCCCCGGCATTCCTCCGGTCCTCCACCCTTCCGCCTTCATGCCCATGGCGGCCTCGTGGGATGCTGCCGTCGCTGCTGCCGGAGGTGGCAACCGACTTCAAGGGAATCCGGCCGCCACTGTGATGCCTGACCCTTTGTCAACATTTTTTGGATGCCAATCGCAGGTAAACAAATATTTAGATAAATGTTAATTAACCAATGTTTAATATTAAATAAAAATTATTTAACTTTTTTTTATAAATAAATATTAATTATTAATTTTTATTAATGAAAAGAAGTCGAATCATATTAACCTTATAACTTTCAAAAGGAAATTATATAAGGTTGAACCTAATTTATTTTTTTCATTTAATAGTTGTCTTTATTTTAAATTTTTTTCAATGACAACACTAATGTTTGAACCTAAAATTTTCCAAACCTAGGTTGACCCTGCTGTTTTTCATCTTCAGATACTTTAGCTCAAACTTTTTTTTTAAAATTATTTGGATTTTGTTACCTATTAAAGTAATCTACTCTGATTTTCGATTCCATGATAAAGTTTAATATTATATATTTGTTTGACTTTTATATATATATTTTTTCTGGATAACTTTTGACTCATTTATTGCGGATAAGGTAAGAAGTTCAAATTTTTTATAATAATGATTGAAAGCAACCAGATTTTGCTGAATTGGCTGGGTACTGAATTTGTGAGGCGCAAATGATAAGGTTGTAGAAATCAGTCAAATCGAATTCATTGCAGCATTAATTAATATTGCGTACTGGTTTGTTAGCACTGTCACAATTAATTAATTAATATATGTATCTAGCTTATACCCTCGTCATTTTAGGTGTTAATGGAATAAAGTCTGTATTTCTCTCTTTACCTTTGGTTTTTTTAATTAATCTATTATAAATTATAAAATAGAGATGATATAATAGTATAACATTCTCTCATCATATTATCAGTTAACTTTTATAATATTTTTTTTTATAAAAATTATATAAGATAAAACTATTTTATACTAATCGTAATTGTAAGTATATCATATTAAACTCTAAACTAATATTCGATGATTTCATAAATCTATATAATATATTATTATTTGCAGCCAATGACCATGGATGCCTACAGTAGAATTGCTGCCATGTATCAGCAACTTCACCAACCACCTTCCAAGAACTGATGAGCTAGCTAGATATCGATGCTGGGTAGTACTATTAATTCTTCTATTGTGATAGTGTTAATTGAACTACAAATATTTAAACAAGAATGTCCATACTTATTCTTTGAGAGAAATGTGTACATTAGCTCCAAAGTGATGAGAAACAATAGCAGAAGAATATATATAGATATATGTTTATTTATATGTAGTCCTTTCTTATTGGGGTTAGTTTAATAACTTGTTAAGATTAGGTGGCTTTCTTGGTTAATTACTTTATGTACTATGTTCATAGAATTTGCAAACTTGTAAAACGTGTTTTTGCTATTTTGTTGAATAATAGTCACGGATTTAGCCTCATTCAAATATTATTGTTTTTCTTTTCCCTACGTCTCACATTTTGCTACCAATATATTATTTTGATAATTCATTAGATATAGAAAAATAATGATGAATTTATATATTTATTAATTAAATATTTAAATATTTAAATATACAGTTGAAAAAGGATTAGTTCATGTTTGGATTGTTTCTAAACATAAGTTTGGATTAAAAGTATATTTTAAATTTAAATTTGATAAAAATGAGTTTAGTATAATATAATTTATGTTTAAATATTTTTTTTAACAAAAATATATTGATAAAATAATTTTTTTTTAAAATTTAATCAAAAATACTTTTACTTTATGATTTTAGTGTAAATATACAAATTAAAAGTATTTCTACTTCAAAAACATTAAATTATTATTTTTTATTCAAATTTAAATTTGTTCCAAACATTAAATTAAAAAGGTAATTTTTAGAATATTTAATCACTATGACAAACTGAATGCTTGTTTGAATTAAAGTCTAAAAATATGAGTTTAAATTAAAAGTATGTTTCAACTTAAGTTTAGTAAAAATGAGTTTAATTTAACATAATTTATGTTTATATATATATATATATTTTTTTTATCAAAAGTATGTTGATAAAATGATTTTTTTTTTTGAAAATCTAATCAGAAGTATTTTTACCTTGTGATTCTAATGTAAATATACAAATTAAAATTATTTTTACTTTAAAATCATTAAATTGTTAAAACCCAAATTTACGATAAACGTAAATTGTAAAAATAATTTTTAGAACATCTAGACATCATACAAACTGAGTTTGAAATTCAAAACTTACGTTTAAAATACCTAAATAATTATCCAAACACTCTAAATTTAGGACTCCAAGCATACATTCCAAACACATTTTTAGCATTTGGTAAAAAGAAGTATATGTCGACCAATTTGTTACTACGATTATTTTTAGAAGTAATAATTTGAAGTTCAGTAAATTAATACAACGGAAGCAAAATAAAATGTCACATCTAATATGTGAGGTGCTTACCAAAAAAAGAAAGAAATCTAATGCGTATCCCTAACCCTAAAACTTTATTTATCATAAATAAAGAAGGTACCAAAGTTTGCAAATATTCTTCTAAATGATTAAATCTAAGCATATATACTTACATGGAACTGAAGATACATGAAATGACTTCGCATATATATATATATTTTTTAACGTAACACTTTGCATATTTAATGTTCGTTTTTCAACATAAAAAAAAGTAGGAATCTACCATCTAAAGAATATTTTTTTCAATTTCACGCAAAGTTAGTACTTTCGATTTTTGCAATATTCTCCCACAAAGTCTTTCAACTTGCGACAGTTGAATAAAATGTAGAAGGGTGAGGCTTTAATAGTTTAATAGTTTTCTTTCTTTTCCAAAATCGATTTGTTACTTCATGTGATATAAGAATATGCAGCTGCTGGTCAATAAGTGATAATTTGTGTCTACAATAATGGTTTCTAACATCATAAATGGGTCAACAAAAGTTGTCCTTTGGTTAATTTTTTAGTTGGTCTTTTGGTTGTTGTTTGAATTAATTTTGATACATTCATAATAATATTACATCATATCCTAAATTTATTATAATTCTTTAAAATTTAATAGACCAAAATAAACACATTTAAAAATTATTGACCAAAATGTATAAAAAAATATATATAAGCTTTTTAACTTTTTCGTCTAAATGTGAAAAAAACATAATTTAATTTAAAGTATATAAATATGTAAAAACATAATTTAAAGTCTAAAATGAAATTTTTAAAACATTATTAACTACTATACAAAAAAAATAAATATAAAACTTAATAAAAAAAAAAACATGTTAACAGTTTAAGTACATAACTGTTGTATATGTTCTTATGTATAAATTGTAAAATGTTCTTTTTGTAAAAACATGTTAACTGCTATATATGTTCTTATGTATACTTGAGTTAAATGCATAAGAACATATATAGCAGTTCAAATTTAAGAATAAAATTAATATAAAATGTCTGAAAAGTATTTTTTTTTTGTTACATATGAAAAGTAATATGAAAATATTAAAAGATAAATTTAAAAAAATAAAAAAATATTGAATGGAAAAATACAAAGACTAAAACTCACAAACAAACATGAACTCATGATGAAATTAATGATCATAAGAATGCATTTTTATTCTTATATGAGATATTTTAACGGTTTAAATATGTTTTTTTTTCCAAATTAGGATTTTGTTATTTTAGTCTCCAAATTAAAAGTTAAATTTTTTTCTTTTAAATTTATAAAATAATTTTTTTTAGTCATTCTCCCCCTATGTTATTAGTTGGATCAAATAAAGAATATTGATTTATAATTTGTAATGATTTTTTACCATCAAAATGAATCTGTGGAGATAAAAAAGTGACACAAATAGTAAAATTAATATTTTTTAGTTGACGAATTTTTATAAAATGAATAATAACATTTATCATATTTAAAAAATAAAAAAAATAAACTTAAATTTTGTGGACTAAAAAAAATACTGAATTGGAAAAATAAAAAAATATATTTAAACCTATTTTAATTCATAAATAAATTGATAAAATATATTTTTATCCCTTAAATATTAAATATTTTTATTTATAATCCTAATATTAGGGGTGAACATAAAAATCAATTTAGGCGAACTGAATCGATTTTCATATTAACTGGTTCAAAAAATAAAATCCAATTTTTTTTTTTACAAAAATCAATTCAATTAATCAAACTGATTTTTTAAAATCGATTCGGTTAATCAAATTTATTTTTAAAATCGATTCAATTAAAAAATCATTTTAGATTCAAATTATAAAATTTGGTTGAATCAATTTTTTGAAATCATCTCAATTTAAACCCCGGTTAAAGTTTTTTTTAAAAAAAAAAAACCTAACTAATTAACCAGTTTTAAAACCGATTCAATTCGATTTTTTTTCCGAAACAATTTTTAGACAATCCTACCTAATGAAATATACTATTACTACCCTTTTCCATTAAAATTTTATATTTACTGTTTAACAAATATTGAAAATATATGTCCCACACATTATTTAAGAATTATGAAAGAAGTTCAGAAATTTTCAACAACTTGTTAGATATATAACACGATTCATTGCCAATCAGTCTTATCCATTCTCAGTTGGATCCACACATGTTACTGTCCCTGTATTATTATGAAGAGTCTTTTCAATGACGTCGATAGATGCAATAAAGCTTCTAATTTTACACTTGAATTCCACTTATTCACTGTATTAATTTATTCGATGAATTTAATTAATAACAAATGTTTTCATTTTCCCATAAACTTTTT
Organism: Amphicarpaea edgeworthii; assembly: GCA_014843725.1. Lineage (NCBI taxonomy): Eukaryota > Viridiplantae > Streptophyta > Magnoliopsida > Fabales > Fabaceae > Amphicarpaea > Amphicarpaea edgeworthii. Next base: position 18,109,574 of record CM026327.1, on the reverse strand, counting down.
TCTATAATTTTAAGGACTTATATGGTTTTTTTAGTTCCTAAAAAAAAGTATAAGAGCCTTCAAATTTTTACAAATCTCCAATAGTCCTTATTTATTAATTTAAATATTTTAAATTAAATAATACTAATATTATAACTCTTTATCACCTTTATTTTTACAGAATCAAAGTCTCTCCTTTATGCCTTTATCCTCATTATTCATTGCCTCCATTGTTGCCTCTCCCCCCTTCTACACCGTTCTCATCAAACCTTTTACCTCTGTCCTCCTCCTTCACCATCATTGCCACCGCTCTCCATGTTTATGCAATGACAATGACGCAGATCTAGATGTGAATAATGTTGGTTATTTAGATTGACCAAATAAAATAACCAAATGAAAGAGTAGATCGCATTACGTCAAATTATTGAAGAATAGAGATTTAGAAATATTTGACTCCATAGAGATTGTGATTGATACACACAGCGGAAGCCTTTTGTTGATCAATAACTATTGGTTGATTGATCTTCCTCAACCAAATCTCATTTACTCCCGATGGGATCTTCGTTTTCTCTTAGATGGGGAGAGGAGAAAACTGTTTTCTGATTTGGTATATAGGGGACCATCACCGTGCTTTATGTTTTTAACCCATTAGAGTTCCCATTATGCCCCAATGGGTAAAACTGACAATTCACTTATTAATTTCATATTATTTTCTATTGGCAGTCTAAGGACTCTCTGAATTAGATCACTTAAATTGAACCATCTAAATGTGAATAACTAATATAAATGCTAAAATTAATATTTAGTCCATATTAATTAATTAGGAATAATAAATTCCTAACAATCTCCCACTTGGACTTCATATTAATTTTAGATATTTGTATCACATAGTTCTTTAGACGCGCAATCGTACGTTATTCATTTTTAGATTTCCTTTTAACAATCTGGTTCATCTCATATAAGAACAAGGAACTACTGTGGTTTTCGTCACAAACTCAACGTGACTAAGCCACAATGATCACCATTGTTACTTATATTTGATGACATAGATCAAATATGGATAAGTGATATGAAAATAACGTCATGTGATCTTAATCATGTTTATTTTCAATTAGTCCAAACTTTATTCTTTATAGAGATCAATCCAAATGCAATAAAATCACATATAAAGCATAACATAAATTCATAATAAGATGATAAACATCAACTTTATTTTTGCAGAAAATCCAAACAATAAAATGTTTGAGAAACATAAAATATAGAACATAACTAAGATTCCCACTAAACTTAGATACTATCAGGAATTACACCCATATGAGCAGTGTGCTCATGAAAGACTTTAAGTACCAAACTTTTAGTAAGTGGATCAACTAGCATGAAATGAGTCCCTATATGTTCTATGCAAATTTTTTTATTCTGAACTCTTTCCTTAACAACCAAAAACTTAATGTCAATGAATTTTGACTTGGTTGCACTCCTATTACTGTTGGAGTAATGAACTGCTGAGTTATTGTCACAGTAAATTTTCAATGGTCTTTCAATGTGATCAACCACTCTTAGACCAGTGACAAAGTTTCGCAGCTACATTCCGTGATTAGATGCCTCAAAACAAGCAACAAACTCCGCAGCCATAGTCGAAGGAGTTATCAAAGTTTGTTTAACGGACTTCCAAGAGATAGCTCCCCCAGTTAACATAAATATGTATCCAGATGTGGAGCGTTTGCTATCTTGACATCCAGCAAAATCAGAGTCTGAGTACCCAATGATCTCTAGATGATCAGACTTTTGATAGGTAAGCATGTATCCTTTTGTTCTCTTTAAGTAACGCATTACACGTTTTGCTGCTTTCCAATGCTGTATTCCAGGATTACTCAAGTATCTACCCAAGATTCCCACAACAAACGATATGTCGGGACGAGTACAAACTTGAGCGTACATTAAACTTCCCACGTTGATGAGTAGGGAATCTTTTGCATCTCAGTTCTTTCAAGGTCATTACTAGGGCATTGCTTGAGACTAAATTTGTCTCCTTTAGCTATAGGGGTGTCCCCTGGATTACTATCTTTCTAGAACCTTATCGATATAATTCTCTTGTGACAGCCTTAGGATACCTCGAGAGCGATCTCTTAGTATCTTGATGCCTAGCACAAAGGAGGCTTCCCCAAGATCTTTCATTTCGAAATTTTCCATTAGAAATCTCTTGGTCTCATGTAAGAAGCCTATATCGCTGCTAGCAAGTAGTATATCATCGACATATAATACCAGGAATATGTATTTACTCCTACTAAACTTATGATATATACAATCATCAACCACATTTACCTCAAAACCATATGAGGTAATGACTTGATGGAATTTGTAATACCATTGACGGGAAGCTTGTTTGAGACCATAGATGGATTTCTTTAGTTTGCACACCATAGACTTTTGGTCACCAGACACAGTTTTTTGGTTGCACCATATAGATTGTTTCTTCAATGTTACCATTTAGAAACACAGTCTTAACATCCATCTGATGTAACTCTAAATCAAAATGAGTTACTAGTGTCATTATTATCCTAAAAGAATCCTTTGAAGATACTGGAGAAAAGGTTTCTTTATAGTCAATGCCTTCTTTTTTGAGTAAAGCCTTTAGCAACTAGACGAGCCTTATATCTCTCGATATTACCCTTTGAATCCTTCTTGGTTTTAAATATCCATTTACAACCAATGGGTTTCACACCTTTAGGTAATTCAACGAGATCCCAAATGTCATTGTCTTTCATAGACTTCATCTCATCCTTCATGGCATCGATCCATTTTTGAGAGTTAGAATTGTGTATAGCTTGATAGAAGTTGATTGGATCCTCCTCTATTAAACCAACACCATCCTCATGTTCTTGAAGAAAGATAATGTAATCATCTGGGATTGCACTTCTCCTCTCTCTAATGGATATTCTTAATGGCACTTCTTGAGGTTGTTGAGGTTGCTCTATAGGTATTGGAAGGAGAACCTCATTGTTGTCTTGTTCTAAAACAATGTTATCAACAACAGTTTGAACATTGTTTTCTATTACTGGAGTGGTGTCCTGAACAATAATAGGTATGAGGACTTGATCACTATCAATGACAGGTTCTTCCTCAAAGACAACATTCCTTATGCTCTCTTCCTTCCCAAACTCAATATCCTCAAGAAATCTCGCATTTCCCGTTTCGAAAAATGATCTTGAAGTGGGATTGTAAAACTTATAGCCCCGAGAGCGTTTAGCATAGCCAACAAAGTAGCAGCTAACTGTTCTTACGTCCAGCTTTCTTTCATGCGGCTTATAAGGCCGTGCCTCAGCTGGACAACCCCAAATGTGCAAGTGCTTGATGCTTAGCTTTTTGCCAATCCAAAGTTCATAAGGGGTTTTATTAACTGCTTTACTTGGCACCCTATTAAGGATGTAAACTGCAGTCTATAATGCTTCTCTCCAAAGTGACTCTGGCAAAGATGAATGACTAATCATACTCCTTACCATATCCTTAAGAGTCCGGTTTCTTCGTTCTGCTACACCATTCATGCTAGGTTTGCCTGACATAGTGTATTGCGGAACAATTCCACACTCTTTGAGAAAAAGCGCAAAAGGCCCTGGACGTTGTTCTCCTGATCCGTCATATCTGCCATAGTATTCACCACCACGGTCAGATTTGACAACTTTAATTTTCTTTCCAAGTTGAAGTTCAACTTCAGCTTTGAAAGCCTTAAAAACGTCTAGGGATTGGAACTTCTCATGTATTAAATATAGGTAACCGTATCTAGAAAAGTCATCTATGAACGTAATAAAATATTGTTGTCCATTCCAAGATGTTGAAGGGAATGGACCACAAATATTAGTATGTATTAGTTCTAAGACGTCTTTAGCTCTTTTGGCACTTGATTTCTTTATGTTTGTTTGTTTTCCCTTTATGCATTCAATACAGACATCAAAGTCCGATAAATCCAATGGATCAAGAATTTCATCCAACATAAGTCTCTAAATTCTCTATTTAGAGATATGGCCTAAACGCTTGTGCCATAAAGTGGCTGAATTCTCAATTAATTTTCGTTTTGTACCACGTGTTGTTTGCAGTATTTCAATATAGGAACCAACAACATCAAGCATGTAAAGATTATCAATTAAATAACCAGAACCAACAATATTTGAATTTTGGTAGAGACTAACTTTATTATTTCCAAATGAACAAGAAAATCCAAATTTGTCCAAACTAGAAATAGAAATCAAATTCCGCCTAAAAGACGGTACAACAAATGTCTCAAACAAATCCAAATAAAATCCAGTTTTTAATTGTAATCTGAAAGTTCCAATAGCCTTTACTACAACCTTTTGTTCATCGCCCACAAAAATGAATCTTTCATCATCACTTGGCGGTCGACTCCACAGGCAACCCTGCATAGTTATACTTATGTGAGTAGTAGCACCAGAATCCATCCACCAAGTATCCATAGGTACAAAAACTAAATTAATTTCAGAACAAACAAAAGTAAAAAATTTACCTTTCTTTACACGCCAAGCGGCATACTTGGGACACTCTTTCTTCATGTGTCCTGACTTCTTACAAAAGTAACAGGTAAATTCTTCAACTTTCTTTGATTTCTTCTGCTAAGAAGACCCTTCTGCAACATCCTTAGCATTTTTCCTCTTTTTATTGTGAGAGGTCAAAGTCAAATGAGCACTTTCAGTCCTATCCCTCTGCAACCTCTCTTCCTCTTGCCCACATTGAGATATAAGCTCATTTAAGGTCCATTTGTCCTTTTAAGTGTTATAACTCACTTTGAATTGTCCAGAGTGTGGAGGAAGTGAGATCAAAACCAAGTGCACAAGCAGGTCTTCACCAAGCTCTAACTTTAGTGCCTTAAGTTTTGATGCAAGATTGGACATTTCTATAATGTACTCTCTAACATTTCTTTTGCCCTTATACCTCATGGAGATGAGTTTAGCCAAAAGGCTGCTCGTCTCTGTCTTTTCATTTTGGGCAAAGTATTGTTCAATTTCCGCAAGAAAATTCCTTGCACTTTGACCCTCAACAATAGAGACCCGAAATGCCTCTGGTATAGAGCGCTTCATGATTATAAGACACATTCGGTTGGACTTCTCCCATTTCTCAATTTTTGCCTCATTAGAGACTTCTGAAGTGGAAATGGGTGGTTCCTCCCTCAGTGCTAGATCCAAATCCATACAACCGAGAACAATTTCTACGGTTTCCTTCCAAACCTTAAAATTCGTCCCATTTAACATTGGAATAGAATTTACTTGAACAGAAACATTCACAGCAGTGGCAACTAAAATAGAGAACAAAAAATTAAATTAATAAACATGATTATAAATTACCAAGTAGTCCATATATATATATAAAAAAAAAATTATATATATAAAACAAAACATGCAAATATTTCACACAATGGACTCGTAACAAGATACCCAGCACAACATTAATTCCTAGTCTTTGGACAGGAAAAAATTAATTTGTAAACGGTACTCTCTACGCAATGATCAAATATTAACAATTAGTTTTGTCAAATAATAGCCTTTCTTTGGACCGACTATTATTCACATGAAAAAAAAACTACTTTATGATTGTTACATACTTATCATCACAAAGTATGTTATTATTTGGCCAAATTGTGTCTTCCTTTGAGCTGAGCACAATTCGCATAAATAATCTCATACAAACATTTATATAATTTTAATCAAATCAGTTTACACAATAGGGATTACTTTGGCAATGTATTGTTTTAACCAACTCAATTAAAAATTACCAGACATAAAAAAATAGGAAGAGTCCATAAAATTTACACCTAAACTGATAGTAATAATTATATGAAAATAATCATTACTAATTTATGAACAATGAATAAAATTACTAATTCCAAATTTTTTAATCACTGTGCACAAAATTAAATTGAAAAAACAATTGCAGAATAAAATACCAAAGATGCTGCTGATGAATATTACTTAATTTTTTTTTTTTTAGCGAAAGAATCCGTGCAATTAAAACAAAAAAAATTGCACACAACACACGTAAAATTGAAAAATCAATTGCAGAATAAAATATTCCACGATCCAATTGCAATTAAAACCAAAAGTTGCACATTGCAAAAGATTCCAATTCAATTCCAATTTTGAAAAAGAAAAAGAAAAAAAAAAAAACGCGTCAAAAGCCAATTGCAAAAATGCATTTCGATTCTTTCGAACAAGAGAGGTTTGATGCTTTTGAATTCATTGTATTAATTCCACTTCCTACTCGCAGCAAGCTCTTTATGATCTCGGCTCATGATTCAATTGCCATGTATTTAGCTATTGAGCCTCAAAGTTTATGTTTTTATGTGATGGTAGCATAAAAAAAAAAAAAGTCTAAATTTTTCACGGAGAAATAGGAATTTTCCCCAAAAATTAAATAAATTAGGGTTCATAAAATTAAAAGAGGGATACAGATAAAAATCCAATCTATACTTTAATCCCAATAATCTAAGAGTAACGGAGGCTCTGATACCACTTGTTGGTTATTTAGATTGACCAAATAAAATAACCAAATGAAAGAGCACGTCAAATTATTGAAGAAGAGAGATTTAGAAATACCTGACTCCATAGAGATTGTGATTGGTACACACAGCGAAAGCCTTTTGTTGATCAATAACTATTGGTTGATTGATCTTTCTAGGACCTTCATTTTTTCTTAGATGGGGAGAGGAGAAAACTGTTTTCTGATTTGGTATATAGGGGACCATCACCGTGCTTTATGTTTTTAACCCATTAGAGTTCCTATTATGCCCCAATGGGTAAAACTGATAATTCACTCCATATTATTTTCTATTGATAGTTTAAGGACTCTCTGAATTAGATTACTTAAATTGAACTATTTAAATGTGAATAACTAATATAAATGTTAAAATTAATATTTAGTCCATATTAATTAATTAGGAATAAATAAATTCCTAACAAACAACACAAAGTTGATTTGGATGAGAACGACAATACGAATGCAAATGACGCGTATTGTGCGGCCTCAGACATGAACTACACGAAACACAAGCTGTCGGCCTCGAATGCGGACTGTGTGACCTCGATGAGGATGTCGTAGGTGCGATCGACACAAAGAAAGCATGAGCGTAGACGGTGTGGACGCAAGGGCAAGCGCCAACATCGCATGTGCAAACGCAAACGAGAATTGAGCTATCAAGGAGAGGGGAGGGACAGTGGCAAAGGTGGCGAGTGATCAAGGAGAGGAGTAGTGGTGGAGAATGGTGGAGAATTGTCCCCCTTTTTTTTTATATACTATATCGATTTTTAGTCATTATAAATGATTTTATTTAATTAAAAATATTTAAATTAATGAAAAATGATTAAATTTGATATTTTCAATAATTTGAAGGACTAAAATTGAAAATTTCTTTTTTAGGGACTAAAATTGTTTTTGGTGACAACTTCAAGTATAAAAACATATATAAGCCTTTTTTTTATTAAGAAAAAAAAGTATATTTCCATATAAAATGTGATGTTTATTTTAAGAGATGCTAAAAACAATAATTTAATATTAATTAAGGAGTACAAAAACTATATAAATTTAACCATAAAAATGTTTTTAATATATCAAAAAATATCTTAAGAGATGCTAAAAATCAGTATTTAATATATTGGAAAATGATTTTTTGTTTTAAACATTTTAAAAATTTATTAAAATTTTAATTGTTTTAAGTATGTTGTCCGTCGACGCACGCTGACAACAAAAATAAGCTAATATATGCATACATGGTTTGTAGGTCAATTGCATATCTACATTTTTAAAACATTATTATCATATTTTTTTGGGTCAAATTTAGCGAAAGTAGTTGAAAATTTAGTTAAAATTGAAAAATTACTTAACAACTAAAAGTTGATAGCTCAAAGTCGGTAGTTGAAAATTGAAAAATGTTAAAATTTTGTAGTTGACTTAATTTTGATCCATTTCTTTTTATCCATAAATTAATTTTGATAATTTGTATGCACTATTTGTGTACTTGGAGACTCTCTTGTATTATGTTTTTATAATAGTGGAGTTGTTTTAGTCTGACGACCCGTAATTTTTATTCTTGATTTGAGGGGGATTTTCATGTTAAAAGCTTGTGTTTCGTGAGCTTTCATTTTATAATTTTATTGATTACAACTTGTGTGCTAATTACTAAAATTAACATCGAACCTAAAATCGAAAGCATGTAACTAGTCACAATTCATAAAAATATAAAAAATATACATAGGAACATGTAAAATATGGGACAAGGAACACAAAATATAATGCAATTTAGATAATAATAATAAAAAAAACCATATATTCTACATCGGTCATAGCAAAAAGTCCCTTAGTAGGTGAAACTTTCAACATCATTTCTCATTCTTAAATCCAATGTATGATGTGGCTTGATTGGTGTATATGTCCCCATTAATTCCAAGGATGGGAGACGAGAGAAATGGATGATGTTCTAGATTTTACGTTGATATTAACTTGAATATATCTACATTTTTCATTGTGTTGAACTACATTTGTTTTGAGTGACTACGAACGCGAAAAGTATTTTCCTAAGATTTGGTATTATCGCTCCTCTCTTTAGCCTCCCACCATAAGAACTCGTTCCCATGGCCTACCATGGAGTTGCCTTAGACCACTGTCCCACGCTGTTGTTGCGTTGTTGTGCAACTACACTTTGTTACTTTGTAGCAGCCAAACGCTGTAGTCCCCACGTCAAACACTGTCGCCGCATCCAACCTTCATATGCCTCAATTGCTTCTCAACCAGCTAGGTCTAAATAATCCTTTGTGGACACCCTCAAGACCACCTACAACATCCCTTTGAGTCAGCTCCCACTCCATGCCTCAAAGGGAACATCATGGTTGTGAAAATTCTGAATGAGGAATGCATGGCGGGCCTTGCCAATTACAAAGCCTCTTTGTATGGCATGCTTGTCTTCCCAAAGGGAAGTACTCCCCCTTGCACTTTTGATCTAAAGGAGAAACTGATGAATATATGGAAACTCTCTAGCCTTTGGAGATTGGTCTTATTAGGTAAGAGATTATTTGAATTCTCTTTTTCGAGTTAGATGAAGAGGATGTAAGGAGCAGCTCACCACATGCTACTTCTATAGCCACATTTAGCCCCACTTTAAGACACAATTCTTTTGTGGGTGCTGAGGTTCCTAACTCCCTACTTAGACATAATCCTATGCCCTTGGGGTCACAATCCCCCTAGGTTGTGATGCATCCCCAAGTTTTAACGGATTTAAAGTTTATTTCACAATTTCTTTCAAGTAAGGAGGAAGAGGTTTTGGCCTCCCCCTCTAGGAGATTGTTAGGGGTGAAGGACAAACCCAAGAAGATGAAAAAAAAGAAAGGAGGGATAGTGCAACTTTAGAAGACTTATAAATTTCGTGATAGCATTACCTCTTAGGCTCATTAAGTTGTTTTGTTAGTTTCTATTTTGAAAATGAGTTTTGGTCCAGTGGCCCCTCTTGTTGTTAATTTTCCTTTTGATGAATTTTGACTTAATCCTCGTACTTTTACTTGTTTTTTCTCTTTTACTTTATTAATAGTATACAGTTGGAGGGTTTAAGATAAATACTAAGGGATGTTAACTTAGTTAGAATGTACTAGTCTCTTCTTAAAAAATTTTAGATTGCAACTTTACATAATAAAAAAAAAAAAAAAAAACTGCATCCGTTTTGAAAGCAACATAGTATGCATTCCAGAACTAATGTAAAGATTTTTTTTTATAGTAGTTACACGATTATATTCAAATAAATCAACTTGAAACATTTATTTCCGCGAGTCTATTTACACATCTATCATGCTTATGGTTCAGGGAGATAAAAGAAAAAAAAACGAGAAAATAAATAAAATAAATCCTTTTGCCTATAAAAAAAAAAAGAGAAAAACGAAATTATTTAAATAAGTGAATCAATTCACCATGGTAATAATTAATGGATTATATAGCCAGTTACAATATTACTAATTTATATCTCTAATAACATCCATAAACCTTACTGAAAAAAATAACATCCACAAACCAAAGATTAAATTTTACAAAAACAATATACTACAATTTTTATTCTAAGCTTCTTTTGGTACACGAAAAGAAGACGAATTCTAGCGTACGAGAGTAAATAACTCTTGCACAGTGAGTAAGTAGTCGTGGCCGTTTGATGTATATATTTTTCGAGATAGTATGAGATTATTGTAGGCTTGCATACACTCAAGCATTTTTCCTCCAATCTCAAGCCTAGATTTGCATCGTCAACAATGTCATCGCCAACAATCTCAAGCTTCGTTTTTTTATTCTCTCTCTCATAGTTATAGCAGTGATTTCACAACGAATGAATTGCATAAATCGAAAACTCAAATCAACGTGTAATTTTTATTTTTATTTTAGTGTTTCTTCAGACTTGTTTATTAGTAAAAAAAAAAAAATCATAAAATTAGTAATATCATGTATAGGGACAAAATGGTGTTTTGAGTAACAAACTATTTTTCTCTTTTATTTTTTACTTAACAAACCATTTTAATTCAAATATTTTTTTCTCCATTCCACCCTATTTTCTCTTCATCACCAAACCACCTCTCTTTTCCATCCTATTTCTTACCTATTTAACTTCTTTTATCTTCTCATCTATATTCTTCCATTCCCTCCTCACAACTAAAATTGTAATAATTGAAACTAAATATGCAATAAAAGCAATTTATCTATAATAAAATATTAAAGTTTAAAATTAATTGAAAACTTAGATTATAACACCTTAAAATATATTTTTATTCATAAATTAAAACTGAAATTTGTATAAAATCATATAAATATATTCATTTATGTCATTTTATATTCTTCAGCTACTCTAACAACAAGTTTCACTGAAATCTTATGGTTTAATAAGTCAGTTTAACAACTTTTAGTTTTAATTTAAGTTATCATTTCATTTTTTAGCTTTCAGTTAAATTTTCAATGAATTTTGTAAAACATAACCTTAAAATGACTTTAATAATTTTACAGAATAACTATACTTGCTTTACAAGAAAGAATATTTTTTATGGAATAAAAATAATAAAATTTGTATTAATTATTTCAAGAAAAGTTAAATGAATTAACTTTGCTATTTTTTTAAAAAATGATATTGATTTAAAGGAAAATAAAATAAAAAGTTAATTAGTTTATTTTGTCTTGAAATGAAAAAAAATATCATTTTAAACTAAATATTATAATGTATTCACTGATAAGAAATTATTAGATGAAATTAATTGTAATAAATAGTTTTATTTTATACAAAGTTTTAAAAATAAATTTCAAAGTTAAACTAATTTTCACAAATAATTTTAAATAAAACTCTTCTCAAATACTACTACTATTTTATTTTATGTCAAGATATACGTTAGACCAGGCCTAGATCCACCTAAGGTTGCGGGATCTGATACTGTTGTGCCGGAATTTTCACCAGCACGTGTATATTTTCATGAACAACTTTTAAATAAGAACAATTAGAATAAATAATAATAATTTTTAGATTAAAATTAAAAATAATAAATACATCATATTAAAATTTCGATTTTAAGTGTATCAGCATGATATTCTATCTCTCCTTCTCTCTCAATTAGTTTTTTTTTTTTTTTGCATTTTTTCTCAATAACACATAGGCAAAACACCATCTCATCATCATGACCACTGCCTCGTCACCATCACCATCATCACCATCAACATGATTACTATCGTCGTTCTTGCAATCGTTAGGGTCATCGTCATCGTCACCATCATGGTCATCGTCTCGTTGTTGCCGCCATCATCATGGTGGTAGCGGCGGCAACATCGGGGACGACGACCATGATGGTGGTGGTGGTGGCGACGGGGCGATGGTCATGGTGATGAGGGTGATGTTTTGTCTATGTGCTTGTGCTATTGAGAAAAAATGTAGAAAAAAATTAATTGAGAGAGAAAGAGGAGGGATAAGATCTCATAGTGATACACTTAAAATTGAGGTTTTAATCTGATGTATTTATTATTTTTAATTTTAATGCAAAGATTATTGTTGTTTGTTCTCGTTTAAAAGTGGAACTATATATATTATATATGTCGACAGGTTCCAAATAACATATATGTTGAGATGTTATTGCTGTAGAGAAGCACATAACATGCGTTGTCCGGTTAAAGTTCAACATGTAAATGATTGAACACTCATGTGCATACTTGGATATAGGGTTCGCCACACACATTTTGTCCTTGTGGTTCCAAATAATAATAATAATTAATAATATAATTACATTACATTGCATCTGAGTTCCCATCCCAATAATTCACTTTCATCAGTTCTTGTGATGATTTGATTTTAGCAATAGAAAAGTCAGATATAAATATGTATGTACGATTTTGATTCAGAAATATGTACGTACATAATTACTTCCTCATGCATGATTCAGTTATATATATATAAACAAATTAGTGAACTCAATATATTTTTAATTTAGTTAATTATAATAATTATTAATTATTTATTTAATAATTATTAATATATGTTATTCTTTAAGAAAAAGATAGAATCGTATTCTATGTACCTTTTTTTTTTTTTTGGAAAACCTAAAAAGAAAAAAATAAGAATACTTTTGATTATTCTTTTTTGGCCTATTAAATTATGATACAAAGCAATTTTCAAAAACTATTTTTAGCAACCACAAGTTGGAAATAAAAAACATGCTTGGTGGTTGAATTTTAAAAATAGTTATAATTGAAAAGAAATCTGAGTGCATGTTCGTTTTCAATATGTCTTGTGATTCTTTCTTTCTTTCTTTCCCACTCTATCTATTATATCTGTATTCCTTAGCTCTCAAAAACAGCCTCAAACCTTCCTTCAAAACACACCACACTACCATTTGCTACCAATGAGTTGAACATTGTGTACTTTCTCCGACAACTCTTGAGCAACAGGAAGCACCAGAATAATCCTCCACATGAAAACATGGAACTAGGGACAACTCAAACGAATGACGCATGATTTTGTTGAACATTGCTCCATTGATCATCAGCTTAAAATTGAATTTGCTAAATTTCCCTTCAACAAGAAAAAAAATATGAAGAAAAATAAAATTACCTTATCTAAAAGTTAAAATAAGTTTCTCTAATAGTTATTTTGTACAAATTCTTATAAAAAATGTGAGATTTTTTAAAATTAATTATGAAAGGAAGTAATTTTAATTTATGAAGAAGTTAATTACATTTTTTTTTTTTCGTATTTTCTTCTCTTGAGAAGTTTTTTCTAGAGACATTTAGCCAAATAGCAAGTAGATAACAACAACAACACAACTTGTTTTGGAATTCAAAACTTCATTATAAAAAATTACCATTGGCATTAATGAAGCAGCTTATTTATTAGATAATTGTCAATGTAAGTTTTATAATTATTAGGTTTTATTTATAAACTAAGATAAGAAGTATGGATGAAGGGATTTATGACCTAACCTACATCATATTTCAAGCCAATCAAATTGATCTATTTAAAAAATTATAAATAAATATTCGTTGTTAATATTAATATTATATTAAATTTGTTTTAATACATTAAAATCTTAAATATACATATTTTAATCATGCTGATCTACACAAAGAGCCAAGCTAAAATTTATAATTAAATTTGTTGGAAAAATAATAATGTCCTATTATAAACTATATTTTTACCCAAACAAGTCCTATCTCATGTAAATAAGTTAGATCTAATTCTTATAAAGCTTAACATATACATTTTTACCTCTATCTTGGTGTTAAATTATCACAAACTAGACCCTTAGACAATCTCGTAAGCCAAGCTTTTATGTAATCTATCCCATACCATTAAAAAGGCCTTTGATGAATAAATAGATCAGACTCAAACCATATACTTTTAATCATGGTCAAGTTCATCCCTAGCAAAGGCTAGCTAATTTCGACCTATCTTCATCACTAATAGAAAGGGCCGAAAGATAGGAGAAACAAGACCTTATCATTAAGCAAATTTTAAAACTTTATATATAAATTGATTTTTGTGTCCAAACCCGTGATACCGTGTATTGCCTGACATAAAATAAATATACTAATTATCAAATGGTTGACCTAATAAAATGAAAACAAAAATGCATCGAATGAGAACTAGATACACTATCTTATCACTTTGTATTTATTCTTCATTTATTTACAGTTTCTTTTATATATGTTAGAGAATAATGAGTGTCCTGATACTATAATAAAGTTTTATACTATTACACAATCGCAATTCTTCATTTATAATAAATTAATTAATTTTTATAAAATTATTTTAAAAATTATATAAATGAAAGGTTGTGATTGTCTAATAATATATATAGAACTTGTTACACTGTCAGTATGTTATCCTTATTCTCTTTATTTATATATATATATATATATATATATATATTTATTTATTTTTTATTTTTTTTTATAAGAGTTGTGGGACTTTGGCAGCTGGACCCAGAATAGCTTCCACTGGATATGGTGGACCTGTGAATCTGGATATTGAATTGGCATATATGTAATTCTGATGATATGTGTACAATGCAGCTGTGGTTGTCCACTAATATGATATGATTTGAAATGGGAAAATAGTATATAATAGAAAAAAATAGGAGAGAAAAATGTAAATGATTGGAGAAGAAAGAAAACGCTTGGACTATGAATTCATCACATATGCTGCGTCAAGTGGGCTTTGCTGTCCTGTGAAATATTCTACTTGGGTCTCTTATAGTAATTAATTCATAGAAAAAAATAATAATCGAATGACCCTTTTATACCAATTTAATATGAAAAAATAAGTTATATATACTCATGTATATTATAAATGTATTAATTTTTATAATAATTATCTTAAATTATATATATTAATGATGATTCGTTATTGGGTGATAATATGAAACTGTTTTAGTGCGCATAATCAATAAACTTATTTTCTTTAATTATTTATTTTTCTTTTTTCTGATATTCTATTCCCTCCCTTTGTGGTACTTGTTCCCTCTTTTTCTAGTGATTCTTTAACATGGGGTTGTTGCCTGCTTCTATGATTGACAGATTCTCCATTTTTTTTTAAGATTACTTATATTCGTGTGAAAAACTATAATTATATAGTATTGCATACATTATTTTATCTTGTTTGTTTCTTCCCTGACTCTCTTTTGTTATTTATCTTACTGTATAAAATTTGTGTACTTCTCTTTTTTTGCATTTTTTATTTCTTTACTTAATTGCTTTAATAAATTTAATGAAATCTTTTTTTAGGGATGTGATTTGGCTTTAATTAAGTTTCTCTACGCATTTCAAGGGTTTCCGTTATTTACAGTGATTTTTCTTCTTCTAAAAAACAGCAGATTAAGTCAGATTGCAAAAATAAAAGACGTGTTATCGTTGGTAGTCTACATGTTGCAGCAAAATATTCTTTTGTCTAAAAATAAGCATTGAACATGTTCCTCAAAGGAAGAAAGAAAAAAAGAAAAAGAAAAAAAAGCACTGAACATGAATCGTAAAATTGACAACTAAGAATAAAGTGACAATACCAAATGAAAGGTATATATAGGTAATTTAAGAAACATATTAATAAAAAAAATTTTAACTTCATCACATTTCTCCTAAATTGTGGCTAGTAAAGGAAGGGTTGGGGATGAAAAAAAAGATGGATTTGGCTCGGATATATTCCATTCTATTCGATCCATTCCTTTTTAAAAGCCATAGTCAATAGTTATAAAAAAAATCCTAACAGTGACAATGGTATCTAATACCATATCTAGTTTCTTACATTTAATCTTATTGTAAAAATTTAAACATAGCCTTAATATAGATCTTAGTTAACTATAAGAGTTCACTAATTAACTAGTGACTTGAAATCGGAGATCCACCACTTTTGCATAGACATGCGACGTTGATTCCAATAGATATAAGTTAGTTTAGTTGGTGAAGAAAGAAAGAAGGAGAATGAGATAGTGAATTCCAAATTAGGGGTTGAATTATTTTTATTTGAGATGGGAATATATCTCTTCGGCCAGGTTTGCATTGGCCACATGAATCTGAGTTTGAATTCTAAATAAGTAGATGTTCATGATCATATTTCTTTAATTAGTGTGAAATATAATGATTATTTTAGACTTATTATTACACGGTGTAAAAGTTTAGGGCCAAGGAAGATGATTTTTTTTTTAAAAAAATTTCTATGTAGGTGTCACCCAAACTTACTAGATCAAAGAAAAATGCTATTACTTGTGATGTGTGGCTTTTGTACAAGTAAATTTTAAACAAGAATTCTTTTGTTAAATAATTGTTCCTCATATGTAAATGCAAAATAACCTTATATCAATGTGTTGATACTATGAATTTAAGGAAGATTAATTTATTGATTTTTTAGATCCTTAAAAAATATTTTTTTTTGTTGAGTCCCTGAAATTTTTTTGTATTGTTATGGGTTTCTAATAAATTTTTATTTTTATTTTAAATTTTTATCAACGTGACATTATTTTAATCCCATATATATATATATATAGGATTTAAGGCTTAATAAAAATAAGTGAAATTTAGTTAGATAAAAACACAAGTTGTGTCATCTCAAAAAGAAACAAATTTACAAATAACATCAATAAAGCATGTCATGAATAAAAAAAACATTAATAGAGCATGTTGTCACACTCATACTATTTGGCTTCAGCTCATCACCGGGTATTTCTTTTGCACACTTAAAATCGTGATTTACAATTTCAAGTTTAAACATCCTCATGAATTTAAGCATCAATTTGAGAGAGACATGGAGAATCCATTTTGGCCTTAATTTCAATGCAAGAATAAAATTTAACCAATTTCATTAAATTTTTTGTAAATATTTGAGAAAATCATAGCATTCCTTACTAGCCAATCAACCCATAAAATGACATACCGCAATAACATTCACCTCGTTGTAGCTCATTTTCTTTTCCCTAACAAACCTAAGAAATGCATAAAACTCAAATTTATTGTATAATGTAACCCTATTTTGAAGTTCCACCATCTCACTTAGCCTATTATTGATTGACACAACCAGCTTTAAAATGGCTTCCATATACCATTTTTCTAATTCATTAGGCATTAACTTTATGACAAATTTATGGGATTTGCTATATCTACTTTCCTTTTCTTTTTCTTCTTTTTTTAAGTTCATCACCTTTTGATTTATAATAATCAAATTACTTAAATGCCATTTTTTTCAAATCTTGTTTCTCTCGCATTGTTTCACACTCTATAAGCTTTACTGGATAAAGAGTAGCCTAAGAAGATAGCTTCATCAGCTTTTGCATCAAATTTACCAAGAGACTTTTTCCCATTATTTAATATAAAGAATTTACAATCAAATACATGTAAGTGACCAATGTTTGGTTTTCTATCATTAAAGAGTTCGTATGTGGTTTTCTTTAAAATGGACTTTATCAAGACACGATTTAAAATGTAACAAAAATGTAATGGCAGACACAACATCTCCCAAAAATATTTAAGAAGACTAGCTTCATTTAAATAGTTCTTGCTAGTTCTTCAAGAGAGTGATTTTTCCTCTCAACCATACCATTTTGTTGTGGCATCTTAGGGGCTGAAAAATTATGTTTGATGCCATGATTTTTGCAAAAGTCAGAAAAGGCTTCATTTTGAAATTCTCCCCCATGATCACTTCTTAATGAAATTATAGAAAGGTTTTTCTCATTTTGAATTTGCTTGACAAATTTAACAAAAGATTTGACAACTTCATTTTTATGCTTCAAAAAGAAAGTCCAAGAGAATTTAGAATAATCGTCAACTATAACAAGCACATAGATATTTCCACCTATACTCACTGTCCTATAGGGACTAAAGAGATCCATATGTAATAGCTCAAGAGGCTTGGAAGTGGAAACTATGTTTTTAGATTTAAAAGTTGGTTTTGGTTTGCTTTCCTCTTTGACAAGCTTTACATAAACCTTCTTTTGAGTATTTTTGTTTGGGGAGGCCAATCATTAAGTCTTTCGAAATAAGTCAGTTGAGATGATTTATATGTATGTGTGTCATTTTTTTTTTTGCCAAAGGCATGAGGTGTCAACTTTGCTTAAAAGACAATTTTCGAAAGATATATTTTTTCAAAATCAAGCACACATCTACATTTTGAATTCTTTTGCCAACCAGTTTAGCATTTCCTTACTTATCACTAATCAAGCACTTTGAATGATCAAAAGATACTTCATATCATTTGTCACAAAGCTGACTAATGCTAAGAAGGTTGTACTTCAGCCCGTCAACAAACAAGACTTTTTCAATTATAGTTAAGGAAGAATTATCTATGTTACTTTCACCCATGATTCTTCCTTTATTGTTGTCTCCATAGGTGACCCATCCACCTTATTTTTCAGTGAGAGTGACAAACTTTTCTTTGTCACTTGTCATATGTCTTGAACAATCGTTGTCAAGATACCATTATAATTCCATGGCTTTAAGGCATACCTGCAAAACATATTAGGTGTTGATCTTAGGTACCCAAACTGTCTTGGATCCTTTCTTGTTAGTGCTATTATGAATAACCTTGGGAATCCACTCAAATTTTCCTTTGGGCACTCTATATTTCTTAATAATGCAATTATTTAAAGTATGTCCTTGTGCATGCAAATAATAAATGAAACTTGGGATGATTTCACAAATTTTTTAAAAGGTTTTTCATTAAAGCTACTTGAAAATCCAATCCCAATTTTGTTAAAGAGCTCTCTTTTGCAATATAAGCAAAGCATCAAGATTGTTACTTTTAGCTGTGAACTTTGCCAAGGTTTTCAAAAGATATTCATTTTTCAATTTTAAAACTTTGCAAAACTCACATGATATTGAATGACTAGTAGAAGCAACATTGGCTTTGCAAAAGGAGTGTTCAAGCTCAAGTTTTTCCTTTTCAGTCTTTATGTCTAAAAGGTCCTTTTGCATTTGAGCCATTTTGTCTACATGCAATTTAATTTTGCCTTTGAGAAGATTATTTGCTTTGGCTAGACAACGGGACTCTTCAACTAATTCATTAAAAGCATTATTTAATTCAGCAATATTTTCATAATTGGAGTTGCAATCGCTTTCATTACTGGAAAGATCATTTTCAAAAATACTTACATTGCTTTCTACCTTGTTTTCATCTTTGGCCATTAGGCAAATGTTGGCTTTTTCACTTTTAGAATTTTCGAATGAGGTAGTGGATGCATTATCTTCCTAAGCGATGTATGCTTCCTTTTTCTTAGAGCTTCCTTTGAACTTTTTTCTTTTCCCACTATGCTTCTTTTTGATATCTAGACAATTAGCTTTGATATGTCCCGATTTCCCACATTCGAAGCATGTGTAGGTGGTTGAGGATGATTCTCCTTTCTTCACGAACTTCTTAGAAGGATATCCCTTGCCTTTGAAGCTTCTAAAGTCTTTCTTTTTCTTAAAAAATTTTCTGAATTGTCTTACTATGAGAGTTAGGCTTTTTGAATCTGAGTTGCTTTCATTATCATCATCATCTTCACTTTGTTCTGAAGATTTTTTTTCAACTTTTAAGGCTATTCCTTTTGATTTCTTCTCCTTGTGCTATTCTTCAGTCATTCGAGTCATGTCCATCTCATGTTCTCTTAATTTTCCAAACAGCTCACTACTGGTCATGGTAGACATATCACGTGTCTCTGAAATTGTAGTAACCTTTAGCTGTCATGTTTTATCCATGTTCTTCAAGATCTTGACATTCATCTCCTCATCTTCAAATGTTTTTTCGAGGCCTTTGAGATGATTCACTATGTGAATAAATCTCATTTGAAAGCTGGAGATGGATTCACTAGGCAACATCCAGAATGTCTCATATTCTTGTATGAGAGTGTTCTTTCTCGATCCTCTCACCTTTGAAGTGCCTTCATGTGTTACTTCTATTGTATCCCAAATCTCCTTTGTAGTAGAGCAAGCTGAAATCCTGAAAAATTCATCAGAATTCAAGGCTGAGTGTAATAAATTCATGGCTCTAAGATCATAGTTAACTTTTCTAATTTCTAACTTAGTTCATTCATTAGTTGGTTTCAAAATGGTTTTTCCATCAATAACAATTGTTGGAACCGTAGGTCCGTTAATGACTGCTTGCTAGACACCTTGATCAATCGATTCTATGAAAATTTTCATATGGACTTTCCAAAACAGATAGTTTTCTCTGCAGAAAAGAGGAGGCTGATTGATTGAGCCACTCTCAGCAAATGGCAATTGATTTTCGGCCATTTTATGAATCCTTGAGTAAATGTCAAGAACTTGCTCTGATACTAATTGTTAGGATCAACCGGTTACATCAAGGAGGGGGGGGGGGGGGGGGTGAATTGATGTTTAAAAAATTTCAAATTCTTTTTCAAAGATAAAAGGTTTTCACCACCTTTCTTGAAGTTTTTCACAAAAGGGTTTTTAGAAATATGTTGTTGATAAAATAACACAAGAGAAATTCAACAAAAACAGAGTCTTGTTAGATTAATTTCAATCAATTGATAAAGTACAAGACAATAATAAAGAGATGAAAGAAGAGAGAATATAGCCTGAAGATTTATACGGTTCGACCACAACTTGGTCTACATCCAGTTCTTCCTCACACCGAGGAGTTCCATTATGATTTTAAGTTACAAACATCATGCACACACACATCACAATAATCCTTGTTCATAACCTAAATAGGAACCTAAATGAGAATGTGAAACACCTTCACCATTCACACACTACCTCTAGGAAACTCCCTTCCTAGAAACAAATGTTTAGGAAACCCTTTCCTAACACATTGCAACACTTAGGAAACCCTTTCCTACAATGCCAAAAATCAGAACCAAGAAGAAAAGAATTAAAGAATAATAACACCTGGAATGTGCAGATTTCATTGATATAAAGATCAATTTGAAAACACCAAAGTGTGGCTGGTAAAGAATAGATCTTAAGCACCTAAATGTGGAGATGTAGAAGAAAGAAAATTTTTTCTTCAAAGAATGATTTAGCTGTGTAGAAGGCTCAAAGATATTAACATAGAAAGATATAGTTGTGAAGAAAAGAATGAATTCTCTGTAACTGAGTTAATTCTCAAACGCAGAACCAAAAGGTCCTTTTAATAGTGTTTCGAAAATCTAATCTATTGACAAAAAATCAAAGGTTTGGATAAGATTTTTAGAAGTATATGAGAAAAGATTTTGAGATAAAAGTCATATTGTCAAATATATGACTTGGGTTAAAAAGATTGGGACAGAAGATTTGAGAGTTAATTGAAAAAGATCGGTTCTTGGAAATATTTCAAAATGACTATTATACCCAATGTAATCGATTATTCATAGGTATAATCGATTATCTCGTGTATCAAAAGATAATTTATACTTGTTATCATCTATTATAATCAATTGCAAGAATATAGTAATCGATTGCAATTGGGACAAGGCCAATTTTGAGAATCAAAAATTGAATTATAATCGATTGTAGAATTCTGATAATCGATTCCAATTGAAACAGAGCAAATTCTGAGATTGAAAACTTGCATTGTAATTGATTGACACTTATTGTAATCGATTAATACGATGCCAGAGATAGTTCTAAAAAGTGTTTGACCATCTGGTAATCGATTCCAAGTTTGTGTAATAGATTGTAAACCTTAGAATATATTTTCTAAGATTGTAAATCATTTTTTGATGCTAGAATAAAAGTTTTAAAAAGATTTGCAAGCATCCTAGTAAATATGTCTAACTCAGTAAAAAAAACACACAATACAAAGCCATCATCCATTCATGTTATGGCTTAAGAAAAGAAGAACTAAGAGAAACGAACAGAAAAGTCTTAAGGTATGAAAATACCAAAAATCTAGATGAAGAGGCATCAATCTTCACATCCCACCCACCTTTACAATTGTTATTTGTGTTTGAATTGCTTGAAAATAGGAACGGAGGCAGAAATTAATCGGGGGAGGGGGGCAATTTTTTTTTGTTTTTTAATGGCAAACATAGAGATTATATATAATAAATATAAGTATTAATTAAGACAAAATCTTTACAATTATGTATTTTTTTAGAATAACTTAAAACATATAATCTAAAATATAATTATAAAGCAAACAAAATTAAACATCTATAATTTCTTTTTGAAAAACTCAATATTATCACACATACTAGTAAGATTTGTTTTCTAATATGTATTTTAATTTTCTAAATTTTACACATTAATGTAGATTAGAAAATAAAAGTTAAAAAATAAAGAAACCTCACAAGTAATAACAATATAAAAAAATATTTGTTAGTGTGGTTTATTAATAATTGTTAATAATAAATTTAATCTTTATCAAATCAATTATAATCAAATTAATATTAAAAAAAGGCTAATAATATTATTTGATTGAAAATGTAATCATTAATTTTCTTTAAAATAATAATAATAATAATAAATTGTAAAAGAAAAAACTATCAAAAAATGGTACCTAAATATTTTGTCTAAAGGAAAAAAAGATATAATAAAAATTATAAAATAATAAAATATTAACTTAAGAAAATGAAATAATTTCATTATATTTACACTAATATATATTCATTATGAAAAAGATAATTAAATATTTTATTAAAATATAAAATAAAATATCTTATATATTATTATTTTATAATTAAACTTTCAAATTCCTTTAAAAATACTTTCAAATAAAATTAAATTTTATAATTTTAAAATACCATATATATTAAAAAAAAACACAAAAAATCAAGGGGGCCAAGCTCCCTTAAGATTGCACATGGCTCTGTCACTACTTGAAAATGTGGTTGTTTTTAAGCTAAAAGTTGTGTTGCATATTGATTTTGGGTTGATTTAAAAATGGGAAGTACTCTAAATGCAAAGGAGACTCTACCTAATTTTTCCTAGAATTTTTTGATGAAGTTTGTTTATAAAAATTGAGCCAAAATCTTAAGAGAAAATGTTGACAGTTTCGGACTTCATAGAATCAATTACTGTGTAATTTGTTTTTATAAGAATCTAACCGTTGGATTTTTGTAAAATTGGATTAAATTAAAATATATTTAAAATGAAACCATTGTTATGCTAAGTACTTTTTTAGATTATCTCATATCAAGGTTCATCCGGAACTCAAAAAGAAACTACCTTGTTTTGTAATGGGGGGTGGCACTCTATTCTTTATGATTACCATTCATTAAACTAGGGGAAACAAGATTTCTAACCATGTATTGTACAAAATTTTCTAAATTTAATTCATAATTTTACTATGTCACTATTAGTGATACAGAGAAATAAAACACTGATTTTCAAGAGCTGGAACAAAGCTTTATAGAATTTTTTATAAAGAATGATAGGAAAATAGTTTTTGAACTAAATATACATTTTTAATGATAATTATGTTAGCTTTAATTGGTAAAAATTTTCATGTATTTTGGATTTTAAAAGGCTTATAAAAGTGTAAATCATTGAACCAAGTATCCATGTGTAAAGTGATTTCTATTTGTTATTAAATCTCTCATTGGTAAAGTGATTTTTTATGACAATTAAATCTGTCTTGACTCTGCCACAAGTATTCATGTGTAAAGTGATTTCTATTTGTAATTTTATTAAGCTAAAATGTTTATATGTGTGAATTGTGCATGATATTAATTGTTTGTGAATCTTTGAAATGTTGAACCCTAGGCCGATGATTGAATATGATAGGCATGTTACATATTGTGTGAGTGGACTCAATGGGTTAGACTCACGGGCTCAAAAATTGTGTGTTAAGCTTGTCGGTGTGAAATTGTTAGTGTGATAATTCATGTGTAGTCACAAGGACTTGAATATGAATTCTTGTGATATATGTATGTATATAAATATATTTATAGATATGTAAATATGTATTTGTGTAATGCTGGAAAGGCGAGATGCAAAGCATCTTATAGAGTCATAGTTGGGTTTTTGTTAAAATTGAGGGACATGGGCGATTGGCGGTGTCCACACCGAAGGTGTGGGAGGACAAGGTTTTTAAATTATTATGTTTTAGTATGAGAGTAGGTCTTAAGCTTGTTTGCCAAGTTGTTGTCGTCTATACCATTCGCATCGAAAACCCTACAATGATGGAGAATACAAAATCTCGATAAGGAGTGCGTTGAGGAGTCAATCCTCAGAGGTTGGATGATCACATATTGGTACCTGTGAAATAATCACAAGGATCCAATGATCCTTGGGGCTGCAATGCTAGGTTGGACCAATTGGGCTCATTCTAAACTCAATGACCCTAACTGCATGCGAGACATTTTCAGTTGGTGAGAGCCTTACCATTGTACCATGGCGAAAGGTGTACTCCCTTCAGTCATCCTTAAATCCTCAAAATGTGTAAGACCACTGAGTTCTGGGAGTTCCAGTGGCAACTGGCCAATAAATGATGTATTTCAAAGACTAACTTTAGACACGTTTAGGATGTGAGTGAGATCCGATAGACAACCACTCATCATGGTTGATATATATTTGTGTGTGACCTTGAATAGTCTTGTTGTGTGTTACTGTGACGAATCAAGAAGGATTCACCCTTACATTTAACTATATGTTTAAATGGCAGCCCCTATGGGAATAGTGAAGATCTCGTTGTCCTCATCTTCGGCACCAAGACCATCATTATCATCACTTTATGTCGCTGCATATTTGTTGGGTATAGTTATATGTATAAGTTAGGTTATAGAGGTGGTTGTTCTGAATCTAGGTTTCATTTCATATACTTGGGTGGGTAGGCATAGATTCATATATATGTTTTGTATGTATTCAGTTGTCTTTTTCCTATCACATGTATTTCTTTTACTTTGAGGCTACTCAGGTTACTTTACTTATGAGAATGTCATGTTAATATTATACACGTCAGTTAGTACTTTTAGAACTTTCTTTTGTATGTAAATAGCCATAGAGGCTTCGTCAAATATCTCTATTTTACTAAATCCTTGGAAGTGTATACTTATTTATTATTTCACGATTACAATCCATATTTTAAACTGCACGTAACGCTTTTTATTATATTTTATCATTTCTCTTAGATATAAATGAAAGTGTTTTAAAGTTTTAAAATTTTCGCAAAGTTTCTATCACTTTTATAAATATATTAAGTTCTCACTAAGAGGTTTATGCAAATAAATAAATTAACTCATATCGTAAGTATAATTAACAGGTTAATATAAATTTAGAATTTGAGGTGTTACCAATTAACATTACTATTTTGATTATCGGGTATTTTCTTGATGAAAATTAATCTAATGAATTGATTTTAAGATAAATCTTGAATACCTTATATTGACAAAAGAGGAAATGAGAAAAAAATGATGAGAAAGGTTTAGAGAAAAAATGATATAAAATACATTTGTTGTAAAAAGTTTTATACTTTAACTTAACCCACTATTCAATCCTCAATTCTAGTGTGTTCTTGTGTATTTCAGAATAAACAATATCTTGCTAGAAAGTTTTACAAGAGTACTTAATTGTAGATTGCTATCTTTTCCATTTTCGTATTTAGGGATGCCTATTGGTGCTAACCCGAGGCTGGAGTCTACTTAGAAACCAATTACAGACAAGTGCAAGAAGAAGTTGGTGAACTGGAAGCATAAAAACTTATTGCTTTCTTGTAAAGTGTGCTTGATCAATTTGGTTTTATCTTCATTACTACTATTCTACCTATCTTTCTTTAAGATTCCAAAGTGTGTGGTCAAGAGGATAACAAGTATTTAGTCAAAATTTTTGTGGGGAGGTGTAGAGGGTCAGTCTAAGGTGGCTTGGGTAAAATGGGATAGAGTATGCAGCCTAAAAAGTCATGGTGGATTAGAAGTGAAGAATCTGTTGGATTTTAATGAGGCGCTGCTGGAAATATGGAGGTGGAATACGATTATGCAACCTGACAACCTTTGATGATTGGTGCTTAATTCAAAATATAGTGGTTGGAGGAACCTTATGAGCAATGAAAGAACTACCAACGCGTCTATATGGTGGCGCGATCTTAAAAGCATGCGGTGGGGAGAATGCGCTAAAATGGATGGATGAACTATCTGAATGGAAATTGAGAGATGGAAAAAAAAACTATGTTTTGGCATGATCCTCGGTGCAATGAGAAAAAGCTAGCACACAAATTCTCACGTTTGTTTCTTAATTCTAACCAATAGTTGGAAGTGGTGGTGGACATGGGGAGGTGGAGTAATGATAGGTGGTCATGGTACCTCAATTGGAGAAGAAATTGGTTTTAATGGGAGTTACTTGTAGTGCGCGAGTTACTCAATGCTCTGGAGAGAGTGACTATGTCTTCAATGGTGGTTGATGGCTAGTCATAGGGTGGGGATGCCTCCGGTGTCTACACAGTAGCCTCGGCATATAACATTATTAGAGTCATGCATTGTGGAAGGCAGCGTGATGAAGTTTGTGAGGCATTATGGAAATTCAAAATACCACCTAAAATTACTCTATTTGTGTGGAGAACCGTGTTGAATAGACTGCCATCCAGAGAGAACCTAAGGAAAAGAAATATTATGTTAGAAGATAATAATTATATGTGTCCATTCTGCAGGTGTGTTAAGTAATCTAGTGATCACCTTCTCTTCTCTTGTCGATATATTTCAGAGGTGTGATCCATGTGCTTTGACTGGGTGGAGATCTCGTCAGTAATGCCTAAATCTACAAGGGATAACCTGTGGCAACATATGCATTACAATGGTAAGAAAGATAAAAGAGATTTGTGGATAACTATATGTTGTGTTGTTACATGGTCTATTTGGAAACAACGAAATGCTTGTATCTTTGAAAACGCAGTGTTTGATAAAGGAAAAATCTTGCAAGATGTTACCTATTTATCATGGGCTTGGATGAAGAACTTGGATAAAAGCTTCCAATACTCCTTTGGTCAATGGGCAAGGAACCAAAGAGCATGCTTGCACGATGGATGACTGCTGATACCACTCTTGGGGATCGACTATTCAATTTGGATGAGATATGTTCAATTGAATCAGAAGCTCTTCGGGAATATAAATTAGGTAGCAGAGAGTTATTTTTGGTGAGTGACAATTATGTTGGTAGGCAGCTGTGTTAGTGATGGCCATAATGATGAGGTGCTAGTTACTCTTCACTTATTCATTCTTATGCATTATTGTATAGTAACCATTACATTAAGTGTATGTTGATGTTTTATTTTATCACTAGTCGTATTTACTTTTTTGCCTCTATTGGCCTTAATACGTCCACCTTAGTTTGGAGGATGTTAACAACCAACACCAAAATATTTGGACTAAAATATCCCTTTCTTATATATTAAATAAGGATATTTTAATAATTTAATATTTAATTAGGCTTAATTGTAATTTTTATCCCCCTAGATTTCTAAAATGACGATTTTCATCCCCTGTTTTTAAAGTGAACAATTAGATCCTTCTCGTTTAAAAAACGCACAAATTTGATTCCTCCGTCTATTTTAAAGGGTTGACCGTCAATATATTAATGTTGACTCTGTTATTTAATTTTTAGAATTAACAATAATGACCCATATTTTTTTGAATTAGGAATAATGGCCCAAGACTTTTCTCCCCTAAAACCCTAAATTTTTTTTTCCTTTGTAAGACGCCTCTCTTATTCTCCTGAGACCTGACCCCTCCCTTGTCCTCTCTTCTACTCCTCTGCACAACCTCATCTTCTCCTCCGCCCTCCCTCCACACTCCTCCGCGCCACTCCGTGCACGACCTGCGTGAACTCTGCGACCTCCACACACAACCTCCATCCACGACCTCTGCACGCCACTCCGCACAACCTCCCCGTCATGCGATCTCGTCTCGTGTGACCTCCACGAGGCTTTCTCCTTCAACCTCAATGGTATGAGTTTGTGATTTGGCTTTGACATTGAATTGGGAGAGATTTGAAGGCAAGAAACAATTATGTGGTTGCTGTTATAGGTGATGGTGCCATGACAGCAAGGCAAGCTTATGAAGCCATAAACAATGTTGGATATCTTGATTCTAACATGATTGTTATTTTAAATGACAACAAACAGGTCTCTTTACCAACTACCACTCTTGATGGACCCACATCGCTTGTAGGAGCCTTGGGTAGTGCTTTTAGTAGATTACAATTAAATATGCCTCCTAGAGAATTGAGAGAGGTTGCCAAGGTGAGTGACACAAGTTCATGAGCTTATCAATGAGGGATTTGCAACCACAAGGTATTTTTTTTATACTGAATCTTGACATAAGGATATTTTATAGGGAGTGATTAAACGAATTGGAGGCCCTATGCATGAGTTAGCTGCAAAAGTTGATGAGTATGCTCTTGGCATGATCAATGGTTCTAGATCATCACTTTTTGAAGAGCTTGGACTCTAC
The DNA here is from genome assembly GCA_014843725.1 of Amphicarpaea edgeworthii. Lineage (NCBI taxonomy): Eukaryota > Viridiplantae > Streptophyta > Magnoliopsida > Fabales > Fabaceae > Amphicarpaea > Amphicarpaea edgeworthii. The sequence goes on along the minus strand of CM026327.1, from coordinate 18,081,252 downwards.
TATATTGGTCCTATTGATGGTCATAACATAGATGATCTTGTTGCCATTCTCAACGAAGTTAAAAGTACTAAAACAACTGGTCCTGTATTGATTCATGTTATCACTGAAAAAGGTTGTGGATACCCATATGCAGAAAAGGCAACAGACAAGTACCATGGTAGAGGAAGCATTACTAAATTTTCAATTTTCATCAACATAATTCATAAAACAAATATATCACATTTTGGTGATTCAAAGTTAGAGCACACCTAATACCTTTAAACAGTTATTGACATTAATAACATTGTTTTATGTACGGTAAGGTAATGTAGAAAAATTAACAACAACTACAAAATTTGATATCAAATATAAAAGTACCTAATGGATGAAAATCATCAGTTTTCAAAATAAGGGGATGAAAATCACCAATTTTCAAAACAAGAGGGGTAAAAATTGTAACTAAATTGGTCATGAGCTATTATTGTTAATTCAAAAAAAAAATATGAGTCATTACTATTAATTTCAAAAATTAAATAAATAGAGTCAACGTTAATTCACTAACGACCAACCCTTTAAGATAGATAGATGGACCAAATTTGTGGGTTTTTGAAAATTACAATTTATATAAAGGGTCGCTAACGTCCACCCTAATTTGGAAGATGTTAGCAACCAATATCAAAATATTTGGACTAAAATATCCCTTTTTTTATGCATTAAATAAGAGTATTTTAATAATTTAATATTTAATTAAATATAAATAATTTCTCTTTCTTATCATAATCAATTATTTTCTCCCGAAATATATTTTGTCATAAATAAAGAGAAAGAAAATATATTTTCTTAATCAAGTATTAAATTACTATAATATCCTTAAAAAATTATTTTTAAAAAAAATAAAGAATATTTTAATCCAAATATTTTGGTGTTGATTGCTAACATCTTTCAAATTAAGGTGGACGTTAGCAACCCATATATATATATATATATATATATATATATATATATATATAGTAAAAATTTAAATATACATATACTGTATACCCTTATATAAAATAAAAGGGAAGTGTATACCCTTCGAGAAGGGGAATGAAGTTACAGATTTTCTTGCCAAAAAGAGAGTAAGCGACAATGATATCTTATAATATTCCTATGACCCAAGTGCATTCCATTTTGCTAGCTGATGCTCTTGGCACCAAGTTTATCTGTTCGAGCTAGTCTTTTTGTAATATTTCTAAAGTATATAAAAAAAATAAAAGGGAAGTGTACTTATAAAAATCCCTACATATAGAATAAAAGGGAAGTGTACTTAAAATAATTATTCATTTGATATATATAGTTGCACAAACTACACATTTTAATCTTTATACTTAAAAACATCCCTCTTAAGAGTATTCACAATGGGTTGTTTGTCAAGCATTTGTGTCAAAGAAACATTATATTTGTTAAACACTTACTTTTGTGAGATAATAAATGTATATGATTTGTGAAGCATGGTGTTTTTTCAAGCACCATTGCTTCTCTTTTTTTTTTTTTTGCATAAAAATAATAATAAAATATATTTGTTTTATTCCTTTATAAAAATAATAATATTATTAAAATAATTTTAGTAAAACCTTTTTTTACACAACTAGCCAATGAACTTTTTTAATTTTAATAAAACTTTTTTGCATAAAAATATTATTAAAATTAATTATTGTTTTAATTATGTAACTTTTAGTATTTAAATTAATGTTATCTATGTTTCGTTATTTGTGTGAGATTAGTGAATTTTATCATTTTAAATAAATATATTTTAGTTATGTGTATATTTTTTTTTTATTGTGCCAAAAAATATTTTACATATTTCTAGTTTGTAAAAATAAGTTATTAAAAAATTATAATGATTCTTTTAAAAAATAATGATTTAAATTTGTTTTGTAAAATTTATTAGAAATAATTTTTAAAAAGTTACACTATTGGATAGATTCAAAGACTAATGATACTTGTGTTGTGTTAGATAGAGTAAAAATAGTGATGTATACATGTAAGTCCCATGAAAAGTAACTCAAATTAATAATACCGATGTAAATGTTCTTATTTCATGTGCAACTACTTTTTTGTTTTGAACCTTGATATATAAAATTGCAAAGGAATTAATTTCAATGTATGAAATATTATGCCTGAGCTTATTATTCCCATGAAGATGATTGTTTGACAATTGTATTTTTAGAAAAAAAAAATAATTAAAAAAAGAAAAATGTGGAACATTGAAATGGGGATAGGTAGTTATTATAAAAAATAATTTCTATTTCCATGGAAATCCAATATATCCACCTTCATGGGAATAAGCAAAAGACAATCATGTGTATTTTATGTTCATGGGAATCAATCAATTATGGGAATATATTATATATGTATAAAACTTGTACCAATATATGTTGGACTAATATTGAGCGTGGGTTAGTCTCCCCTTTTGGATTACTATTGTCACCACGCGTTTTCTTATTCTCACTTTTCACATTCTTTAATTTCCCCCCCTTAAAATGCCCTTTCAACGAAAATACATTTCCATTATATATTTATATATTTAACGTATTTCCGTTGCAGTATAGGGGAGAAAAAATCTGGGAGTGAGAATAACAATTTAGGGGATGAGAATAATTTTTTGTTTTTTTTTTCAATATTGTAAGGATGAGTGCATGTGAAAAAGGAAATTTTCTATTTGCACTCCCTCATTTACTAACACACTCCTCCTTTAATCTCTTTTCCAAAATTATCTAGAAAAATACACGTTGGTTGAGCTTGCACTTTAGAATATACTTGCCATCACACAATAACCCTGTGAGATGCAATATGCCAGTTTCAAACTATTCCTTTATATACTAGAAACCTTCTCCTTCATTTTTTTTTTCAAAGAGCAAGGTCCACAAGCTGTGCACTACAATCAGAAATGAAGATGCCTCAATCCTCAGCCATGTTCCGCTGTCATTCAACGGTTATAGAGAACCTTCTACAATTATATTTTTTTTGCAAAGAAACCTACATAGATTGACAAGGGGGGTGTATTTTTACAGTGGTAATGTAGGTGGAAAAAGTCAAGGGGAGTGAGTAAGTAAGTAAACTTGGAAGCGCAAATAGCAATAGCCAGTCGAAAAATAGTTACCCTTTGGGCTAGGTTGGGCTCGATCCACTTGAATTTATTTCTTTTCAATATCTCTGAGCATTGGTATTTATCCTTGAATTTAGACACACAGTATTAAACACTCCCCTTTTAATTTGGTTCCCTCGGATATCCTTCTTATAAAAATGCACTCCTTTATTAACACTTCCGGAAATTACTTTCCGGAAGGCATGGTTCTCAGTTCCTAGATATGGACTCTGATATGATCCCTCATTGTTGACACCACGGAGCTTCTACAAATTTGGATTGAGCTTTCTCATTGGCTACGCTTTCCAGTTTCCACAACAACAATGTCTCTTCCCACTTCACTTATACTCACTTTTGTTAAGGTTAGTCACTCGTTACAATTTTTAAGGATCATGAACTTGCAATTTTAACTCTTTCTAATTACATTTTTGTGTTTATTGGTATATATTATTAGGCCGAAAAGCCAAAAGATAGAAATTTGATTCAAACTGCCAAAGTTAGTATGGAGTAATTATTTTTAATTAAAAAATTGATCGAGAAGAAAATTGCAAAGAATTTGGAGAGGGAAAATAGTACTTTCACAAATTATTCAATTTATGTGAATTATAATTTTGATTATTTAGAAAAGAAAAACTTACATGCTAAAATGTTAGTTTGACGTCGCATTTAATCCATTAAATTTATTATTTATTATTTTTGTACTTTAATTATATTTTTGGTGCATTTTGGTTTATTTGACTGAAAACTTAAAAAAAAAAAAAGTTTTAACAAAAATGTATAAATTTAATGGAACAAAACATATCAACTTAAAAACTTAATGAATCAAAACATATTTATTTTAAAACTTAATTAACCAAAATATGTAAAAAAATATATAAGCTTTTTAACGTTTTCAATCAAATAGATAAAATGTAATAAAAACATAATTAAATACTAAAATGATATCTTTAAAACATAATGGACAAAAAAAAAAACTCAATGTACTAAAAATAACATTAAACCTAAAATGTTACAAGCTAATGTTTTAAAAAATATTACTTAAACATTTCAAAAATACAAAAAATTACCAAAAAAAAAAACTTATTTATCGATGAATCAAACAAGTTTATCAACTAGTTAAAAAAGTTAAAAGCTAATTGAAATAACTTGCCAAAAGAAAGTCAAAATATCTTTGAATGAATAAATAAAAAAAAACATGCATTTTATTACATTGTTTTAGTCACAAACATTGTTTTAAAAGTCAAAATTTTGGTACATAAGGTTTATTTTACTATACATTGCATATTTGCAATGTATAATTTGATATTTTGCATTATCAAAATAATTTCGGCTACTTCACATATTTTTCCATGACTATTGAATAAAAAAAAAATTCTTACATTTAGAAAATTATTTTGTGAAAAATCCATCAAAATATAGTGTTAATTTTCCTACATGCATTATTTTTAAACTAAAACATTAAAAAAGTCTTTTTAGGTTAAATTGTCAATTTATTTGTATAATTTATTTTACAAAAAATGCACAAACCTTTTCCTGGCATGTCATTTTCTAATTTATAAATTGTATTTTATGCAATGAAAATGGTCTATTGTGGTTTATTAATCACTACATTTTGATTAATTTCTTTAATTCCAAAAATTCTCTTCTTCCTTGCAATCAATGATCTTTCTCTGCCAAGACACTGTAAGCATTTCCTACACCGACTCTATATTTAGTTGGCAGCACTTCATTGACCCACGTAATTACGTAAACCGACTCTATATATACATAATTTTGGATAAAATAATTAAAAATAATATTTATCATATTTAAATAATTAAAATAAATAAATTTTATTTTGAAGGACTAAAATAAAAAAAAATATTTAAAAATACTAAAAATATATTTAAACATTTAATCTACTCCTTAAAATAAATTTTTTCTGATTGTTTAAATTTTATCAAAAAATACAAAATTAAAAAAGAACCATGGCTAATAAAAAAATTATTAAATATAATGTGAGAGTATTTTATTTTATTTTTTGGAAAGAAACTGTGCTTCTTGCATTTTTCTTATATTGATTGATAAGGGCAAATTATAGCTTCAAACAATTCAAACAAAGCATAACTTGTAATTTTTCCCGGTCCCCTAAAACATTCACGCTGCCATTTCAAATTTTCTTACAGAATATTAATTGAACTTCAGTAAATAAAGCACAAACTTTAAGTACAGAGTGAAAATTAAAAATTTGAAGGGACAAAGCAGTCAGAGTCTCCTTTTTCTTTATTTTTTTGAGCCAAGTCTCCTTTTTTATTTTATGAAGTAGTACTTTGAGACTAAAATTTTCTGACAGTACTGTATATTCGATGTAGAATTTCAAGTCACATCGTGTTTGTTTGAGCACATTAATTGTGTTAGGTGATATATGAAATGGTGAAGTTGTGAATTAAAGTGCAGCTGAACAATTTTTTTTTTTTTTTCAAATTCCAGACATATATGGTTACCTTGTTCACTCCATAATTGTAGATTATATCTTCCAAATGCAAATACAATAAGTGAGTGAATCTGATTCAAATAGGTCCTGGGAAGATTCACAATAATAACCTGCCTATTCTATAGTTTTGGATGCCTATACTTTTATACCTTTGTTATGTCGACAGAGTCAATTTGTCTGAAAAAAAAATTGTTTCAATATACTATTTAAAAGTATTTTTAAAAATGAAAATACGAAAAAAAAAATTAATTATTTTAAAAATTAAAATTATCTTTTCTAATAACTAATTCGTACAAGTCACGTATTTTAAAAAAAATACAAATTTTTATTAATAGATTATTAGAAAATATAATTTTAATTTTAAAAAAATTAATTTTATTTTCTCTTTTTTAAAAAATCTTTTTAGAATAATGGATTTAAGCAAACTTTAAGAAAGTACAATTTTTTTTTTATCAAATGTATATTTTTGTCCAGTATAGTAAACTAATTTTGCTCATGATAAGCTAACTTAAACTTTTACACAAAGAAAATTGCACGCATGAATCTTTTCTAAATAGATAATATATTCATAATGTGTGTGAGTATATCAATTCATGAGTTATAAAAGAATATGTTTGGAAGATATAAGATTAATTGAATGGTTAGATAAAAAAATTAAAAAAAATAGATCGTGTGTTCAAAATTCAAATCCTTTCCAATAATTTTTACATATATTTTTAACCAAACTAATAACTTAATATTTTCCTAATAAAAAAAACAACAACAAAGGAGTACTTTGATATGCACAATCTTCTGGCAAAAGAAAATGATACTAAAAAAATCAAACTGGTAGATTTCTCCAACATCTTCTGCTTCTTCTGATTTGTTCTTTTCTTAAATTAATTTCTTGGGTCAATTATGGGTGTCGGTTCCTAATTTTGTACTTGGGTCATACGAATAGATATGGCAGGGGACAAAGAAATCTCAATTATTAATGTAATGAAAAGTGCCCACTGCTCCCTGTTTCGTTCTGGATACTCTGTGTTGTGGCATTAGCTTTTACATCAATTATAGAAATATCTGATTTCAGTTATAGTACTATGAAATTTATTCACGGCTCTAAATTTTGGAGTCAAAGGTCTAACTACTTTCCCCCACTTGTGGCTTTAGAAAGAATGAAAATTAAAGAAACAATAAATTCTTCTTAGGTACTTGGTTGAATAAAAAAAATAAAAATAAAAACTTTAAAGTGCGGTTATTTTTAGTTTAAAAATAAATTCTTAATAGTAACTTTCATTTTAATTTATTTTTTAAAACAAACTAATAAAATTTTACACCGGTATAAAAATTTTGTAATGCTCTCGTTGTACTATTCTTATTTTTTTTATTTAAATTTTTAAAAATTATTCCTAAAAATATGAAAACGTAATAATACCATAATATTAAATAACTCATAGATTTTTCTAATACTACAAGACTCCCTTGCATTCACATGCGAAAGAACAAATCTATTTATAAAAAAAATTGTATTTAATTTTGATTATGTATTAAATTTCATCTGGACAACGATGTCCTATGAAAAAAAAAACATAATTTTAAATATGCTCAGAAATAATATTTTAGTTTTATATTCTTGAAATATAATTTCTAAGAATACAGTATCACTCATGAAACAAACGCGTCTTTAGTGGCATATGATTAACATACAACTATCTTTTAAAGATGTGGTTAGAACTTTACATTTCAACCTATGATATAAAAAAAATCTATTAAGAGAGATCACTCTTTAAATATATTTTTGTACTCTGAGAAGTTAATAAAGATATTTTGAAAAACAAAAGTGAAAGGAAAAAGTTAGAAAGATTGAACACAAATTTTCCCTTATAGAACAAAATAGATGAAAAGAGTTGCATTCGGGGGCAATTTTGACTAAGCAATATTCACAAGTGTTTTTATACCATAATGATCTCGTGTGCAAACAAAATTATTCTTTTCAACGGTTAATTAATAGAAACTTTCTATTGCCTTTATAAGAAGAGGTAGGACTAATTCTTTTCCTCACTGTCTCTTTAATTTTTTCAGTTTAAAATTTAAATTAACTAATCAAAACAATGAGGATTTTACTGTTTAGACTATAGATTAAAAGTAAGGTTTACAATTAGTGAATCCATGAATTGTAATTTTGCTACTGCCCAAGAGGCAGAATTGCTTTTGCTGGTGAACTCTCTAATCACTTATGTTTACTGTGTATTTCTTGAAGTCTAGGCTCAAGAACAAAAAGAATAAATGAATTTGACTTAAGACAAGTGATTTCTATTTTCCTAACGTTAGAGATTTAATTTCCATGGAAGTTGTATTTATTTTTTAATAAAGTCGTGAACACCAATTATGAATTATACTAGTTCCATTTAAACTAATTATCATGGAGAAACATGATAACTACTTATGTTGCTTAATAAAGCGTTTCAAATTGTAAATTTTAACCAACATGTAATAAATTATATTGGAAAAAAATATTTATATTATATATGTTTATGATTTTCAATAAAAAAAAAATAATCATTATTTTTTATAGAAATTATTTTATACGAATACCATGGTTAAGTAAAAAAAAAAAAAAATTCAAATCTAAAATGATTTTTAATGATGATTGTGGTTTTTGGTAAGATTTAATCTATCATGTTACTTTTTACCAAAAAAATATCTACCATGTTTCTTGCATTAATTATTTTTATATTGAAAACATCCTTAAATCAAAACAAAGAGAGAATGTATGCTTAAACAATAAAAAAGAAAAATGAATAGTAATGACAAAAATAATTTTGAAATTTTTTTTTTATCATTATCAATTAAATTAATCATTTTTTTATCTTGATGAATTAAATAATTGAGTCTTATAAATATAAACTGAGGAAGTTTAACGATTTAAGTTTTTATTTTATAAATTCCTCAACTTGACACATGGTTTAATACAAATATATTTTGTAATTATATCAATGAAATCATTAATGTGATGGACGACTTATTGACCCATGATCACAGATTATGAATGAGTCATGACCTCATGGGCCTCATGGCTGTAAGCCATTAATTATGTATTAAAAAAATGTGGCTCAAAGGCACGGGCTATTTGATAATATTTGTATTAGACTGGTTTATTCTATTAAAGAAAAAAAAAAACAGAAAATCAATCGTGTATCTGATTCTTTTGTCCTAAAAAACAATAAATTTGAGAATCGAGTGATTCAGTTGCAAAAAAATATAAATAAATAGAATACGTTCATATTCTTTTATTTAACATAAAATCAATATTTTTTTACTTGAGTATATCACATAAAATTGCTTATATAAGCATTATTGTTATTTTGATAAACAACAATTTCTTAACATATTTATATCATAAATAACTTATTTTTAAGCATGACAGGACTTGAAGTTGTCTAAACAGACAACTTGAATGAGTTTAGAGAGACTTTTCAAAAGAATACTCAAGAAAAATTTGTGAAGGCCCGAAGAATACTAGTTATAAGAGCATGTGGAGGCTTTAGAAAAAAAACGAATATGACATTTGGTGCTTGTGTTAGTGGAAATTGTGCAAGTGTAGTGTATGGGCATAGCCCAAAATTATGAATGAACAAGTATAAATTGTGTTGTATTGTTCCTTGATTACTATTTCCTCCTTTCAGATTTGGAAAAACTTGTTTCAATATAGATATATTATTTATATAACTCATAAGAAGTTTTTACAAAACTTGTTTTGAATATCATAAGCAACAACTACTTTTCTCCATAAAGAATAAAATCAAAATCTACATAAGCTGAAGTATGATATTTTCCAAGTAGCTTTTGAAGAAGAATACTGTAAGTATCTTTGAAGTATTTTAATAGAGAACTATTTTCACTCAAAGATAAGTTATAAACTTTAGAAGTTTTGTGTTCTTTTATGAAAAAAGTCATAATTAATCAAATGTCACTATTCAACCCTGTGACTTTATGGTCCACTTCATAAGCGAATGAAAATCTCAATCAAAGTATATTGTAATAAATAAGCGTACCAATAACAATGACATTTGGAATATACAAAGGTGCAAATGGAGCCCAAGGGCGTAGCTAGCTTAATTTTTATGAGGGGACACATACAAAAACTAAATAAAATATAATTTCGAATCTATTATATTAAAACTAACGCATGAGAAAAATAAAAAAGTTAACTTGAGAGAAAAAAAAAAAGGGTTAACTAAAGTTTTTAGTAGACGGACATTTTTTTTTTTTTCTGTGTTTTTCCTAACACAAGCATTTAGGCAAAATAATAACCACCGTCACTATGAAATTTTATTTAAGAGTTGTTATGAGATCTTAATTTTAAGTGTATTACCATAAGATCTTATTCAAGAGTTGTCATCATCACTATAACCATCACCACTACAATCAACATGGTCACCATAGCCATTTTTGCCACTGTGAAAACCATTGTCACCGCCACCATCATGGTCGTCATCCTTGTTGTTGCCGCTACTAGCGATGGTGGTGGCGGCGGCAACAACAGGAACGACGACCATGATGGTAACAATGACGATGGCCTTGGTGACGACAAAAACGATGCTGGTAACCATGTTAGTGGTAGTGATGGCAGTGGTAACCATATTTGCAATTGTGAAAGAAAATTGAATAGAGATTCAATTATGATTGTTTTGCCTTTGTACTTGTGTTGTTAGGGAAAAAACGTAGAGAAAAAGTGTAATTGATAGAGAAGGAAGGATAGAATCTCATGGTGATTCAATTAAAATTGAGGTTTTAATCAGATGCGTTTATTATTTTTAATTTTAATTTAATGGTTATTATTGTTTGTCCTCATGTTCTCATATAAAAGTTATTCTCACTTTGAAATGTCCCATATATATTAAAAAGGTATAAGGGATACCCAAACATATACAACCAGCAATACATTTTTGACCAACAGCAAAAAGCATACCCTAAGATGGTTAAGACATATGTATCCTATGAAGAAAATACATACCTAAAAACTAAAAATCTCAGAGACCAAAATACTATAGCAAAGTAAAATATCAAATGATGTGACATTAATTTTATTATATTTGGTAAAGATTTTATTTTTAGCATTTTAAAATTATAAGAAAATGTTGTTGTTAAAGACTTTTAAAGATTACTATATTATTTATAATCTCGAATGATAGTGATACTTTGAGGCACTCTCTGTTGTTGAAAATCAATCACCAATATTAGTGAATCTCACATATAATTTAATTACTTTTAACTAGGGATGTCAAAACGAGTTTCGCCCCACGAAAAATGGTGGGGTGGGATGGGGATGTCAGCTTGCCTGATCCACCCCGTCCTTAGCCCACAGCCCATGTGAGCCAATTCGCCAGGCCTGCCTAGTTTAAGTTCTTTAGTAAAATTAGGTTCAATCCAAACAAAAATCATAAACCCCCAAACCCCAAAAATAGAAAATCTCCTCACAGACTGTGCCGTCACACACTCTTGCCATCAAGCCTTTGTTGCCAACCCTCGTGCGAGCCTTGTCGCAATGCCCTCGCATGAGCCCCATCGCAACGTCGTCACGTAATCGTGTGAGCCCTCGTGCAATCGTGCGAGCTCCGCCACAACATCCTCGCACAGTCGTGCGAGCCTCACCGCGACGCCCATCGCCTCGCTCAATTGTGTGGTCCATCGCTGGTCTCCCTCGATAGTCCTCAACTTGACTTGTTGGTGTTTCTTCTCTCTCACCTTTTTTATAATTGTTTTTTAGGATTGGTGGGCTAGCCCATCAACTCATTTGTTGGCGAGGCGGGCTAAGGTCTCCAACCCATGTCGCCCATAAACGAGCTAGTCCGACCCAATCCATTTTCAGCGAACTAGAGACAAGCGAGGTTTGTCCGTTTTGACACCCCTACTTCTAATCAAAATGAGTGATTTTCAATAAATTTCAATCAATTAAATAATTTAATGAAATTTTTTTTTGAAAAAGGATGTATTAAATATATTTTATTATTCATGTGCCATGTACAATTATTGATAGGATCATAAATGATGTGTAATTTTGAACGAATTAAGGATTTGCACCCGGGAAAGAGTTTTTATAGGTGACGACGAAACATCCAAATGCTCGAAGAACTTGTTTTGTTGTTTTCCATGTTTGACGCTTGTGAACTCCAATCCTAACTGTAAATATTAGTTCCTAACATGCATACTAATTTTTAATCCATCAAAGAAGCAGTGCAGGAAACAACAAAGAAGGCAATACGATGCACGTGGTACGGCTGCAAGTTGCAAAACCAAGATTGTACTACGATCTAAGATGAGTCAAGCAAGCCCCATGCACGTGTGCTAGTATCCAGATAGATACCTCACTTATATAGACATACTACTTTATAATGATTTTTAGATTAAAAAAATAAAATTAATTTTTTTAAGAATTAAAATTGCCTTCGTCAGATAATTAATTTATCAAATAATATAAAAAAAATTATGTCAATTGACTATTAAAGAAAATAATTTAATTTCTTAAAAAATATATTTTTACCATATTTTCTTATTATAAACTATTTCTAAATTAGTGTGTATAAATATACTATAATATTACTACTCTCAGTTATTAGTTGGGACTCTCAAACCGCACAAATCTCGAAGGCAAGGGTCAATGCTTAAATGCCCTCTAAATTTGTGGGTCCATATAACCTACCAGCCTAGCAACCATCAATTCGATCTCCACTCCATTTCCCATTCCTACCCTTCTTCACACTGTCGGCGCTACCTCAACTCCAAGGACACAGTCACACCCATTTTGTTTGAGTTTGGCGAGATACACAAAGTTTACAGTTTCGTTTAATCAAAATTCATTGTTTATCTAATTTTTAATTTTTAAAATAGTTTTATAAACAAATGGTTTCAATGCTCAGCTCATCATCTTATTATAAACAGTCAATTTTGATTGAACTGATAATTTTATATTTTGAATGCGTCGTCATTAATTTTTTTATTTTCACTTATTTTGATATGCAAAAATGCTGAGCTGGTTTTGTTTGTACTTTGCATTCACAGAGACCAGGCACACTCATATCTTTCAATTCAAGGTTCCACTCACCTTCCAGGTGACCAAAATCCGTGTCATGTCACTCTTTTCTTTTCTTCATTCACTTTCCTCACTCACTCCATTGCCGACTTTCTCACTCACTCTCTCCATTTATATATATAAATCCTACTTCCAAAACCTTTTCTACACACTATAATCAAAACCCCACCATCACTACTCTTGGTGCTTAATTGACACCACCAAATCCCCTTAGACCAACAACAACAACAATCCCTTTCAAAAACTCAAAACCAATTTCAACTCTCCCTTTCATTTTCACTCATGGCTTCATCATCTTCTTCTCTTGCAATTTCGCCGAGAAAGCTTCGCTCCGATTTGTACTCCTACTCCTACGACCAAGACAATTCCAGCACCCCCTTGGTGATCAATGTCCTGGCCTCGCTCATCGAGAGGAGCATGGCCAGAACAGAGAGGATCGTGAAGAAGAACAATGGCTCCTCAAGGTCTTTGTCAAACAACATCTTCGACTGCAGAGAGATCCCAGACATGACAATCCAATCCTACTTAGAGAGGATTTTCAGGTACACACGTGCCGGACCTTCTGTGTATGTTGTGGCATATGTCTACATTGATAGGTTCTGCCACAACAATCCAGGGTTCAGAATCAATGCCAGAAATGTTCATAGGCTTCTCATCACTACCATCATGCTCGCTTCCAAGTATGTTGAAGACATGTAAGTAGTTTTTTTCTTCTCCTTCGTAGTTAAATTATTAGGGAAAGCACGAGCTTTTGCTCATTATTCTCTTCCTCTTTCATTCTTCATTTAACCATCAAACCAACTTATAACTCAGGCTATGTTCATCGTTTATGATTTGTAATGTAGTTGTGAACAATTTTGAGTAAATGGGGATTTGTGGAATTGACAAAAAGGTAAAATGAAATGAAACGATGATTTGTTGTTTATGTCAATCCCAAATCTCAATCGTTGACATTACTAGGTAACAACTTAGGAAAGGGACGATTTTTATGAGGGAACCAAGATTTTCTTTTTAATTTGGTCTGTGAATGTGATGCTCCTCGTGTCTGATAATGTGTCAATTTCTCAACAATCCGATTTAGCTTGGATTGAAATTCAGGGCATGATGTGTTAATTTAAAAATGGTTGTTTATTACCAAAGGGGTATATGCAAATGTTAATAAGTGTTAGAAAATTTTGTGGAAATTTCATGAATCCGTGATGTATCCTTTTTTTCCCACTTTTTTCAACCCTCTAACCCACCTTATATCTATGTAACTATTAATGGAATAAAATACATTAATGTTGTAAATTCATTGATATTCTTTTATGATTCTTTCACATTAAAAAAAATATTCATTTTTATTTTATTTTGTTGACAGGAACTATAGAAATTCCTACTTTGGAAGAGTTGGTGGGTTAACAACCGAGGAGCTGAACAAGTTGGAGTTGGAATTCCTTTTCTTGATGGATTTCAAATTGCATGTAAATGTGAGTGTTTTTGATAGCTATTGCTGCCATTTAGAGAGGGAAGTTAGCATTGGAGGAGGCTACCACATTGAGAAAACCCTAAGGTGTGCAGAAGAAATGAAAGCCCTTAGAGAAGAAAGGGGCTATTACAATTACACACACATTGCACGTGTAATGTTGTAGTAGTCTCAATAATAATATTATTAGGGAGTTTTTTTTGGGGGGGGATTTGGTGTGAAAGGTTTCTTTTGGCCTGCAAATAAAGAAAAATATATGCAGTTTATGTGTACAGATCGGTATAATATAAATCTAAAATGTTTGGATAACAAGAGAGGGAAGCTAAAAAGCTTGAGCAATGTACAAAACTTGTTTGGTTTCTTCACTATGTAAACAGTGAAATTTCTATCCAAGAAAATTTTGGATATTTAATTATTTTGGCACTAAAGTATTATTTGGTCCAATTTATTTTTAACTTATAAATGATTTTTAAGTAAAAGTTGAATCAAACACCAATTTGTAAAAACTTCTTAAAATAAAAGTTACTTATTTTAATGAAGAAAAATTAAAAATAAGGAGTTTTATAATAAGTTACCCAAAACTACTTATGTGGAGCTTATTTTCATGTTCTCTCTTCGAATTTCAGTAAAACAAACTTTTGGAATAATTAATATTTTTTTATCAGAAAATATTAATGATTAGTTTATTAATTTTTGTTAGCGGGAGAGTCAAAGTCAAGACTTTTTCATCTGATTATATTTTAAGTTTAAGGAGCTTTTAAAGTTAAAAAAAAATATTAATAAACAATATTTTACTTATTCTTTTAAGTTCTTATTTTTAACTTTTACTTAAAAATAATTTATAAGTTAAAAATAAATTTTGCCAACCATAACCTAAGTGTATGTGGAAGTTCTGACCCTTAGAACTTTTTGACTTGACTATAGTTATTTATTATTTTGACATGTGTTCACTAAGAAATGGATAGTCAGGTGCAGAAATTTACACTATGGTTTCAGTAATAGTAACTAATAAGTATTAAATATTTCTAAAAAAAAATATTAAATAGTATTTTCAATCTTTTTAGGAACTAAAATGGATGTTTATTATTTATTTTATAATTGAGTAGAA
Source organism: Amphicarpaea edgeworthii (assembly GCA_014843725.1). Classification (NCBI taxonomy): domain Eukaryota; kingdom Viridiplantae; phylum Streptophyta; class Magnoliopsida; order Fabales; family Fabaceae; genus Amphicarpaea; species Amphicarpaea edgeworthii. Next base: position 18,066,028 of record CM026327.1, on the reverse strand, counting down.
TTAATTTTAACTGAAGTATTCTTAAACTATCAAATATAGTTAATTATATTAAATCAGTCATAATTCTTACATTGAAATGTATGTTATAATGAGAGAATTTGATTATTAATATTAGCCAAATAGACACTTATACCAAAATAAGTGAAGAGGATTTACGGTACGAATTTGGATTTACATGTCTTGACATACTGACTTGAACTTACTATCCTAATGGAAGCATTTGAAATTGAAGTATGAATACATGAATAATGTACATGCTCAATTTTATTTTGTATTGAAATTTATGTTTTATTAAAGTATGAATAAATGAATGATGCACATCCTCATTTTTATTTTTATTTTTATCAAAATTTTGATTTTATTAATTAAAAAATTATGCAAGGGACAAAGATTAAAAGTCTATTTTCACCTTGTGTGTTAAAATTCACTATGAACCATCAAATAAGATATTATTTAATCAATATTAAAATTAAAAATTCATCAAATTTTAAAACTTTTTTTCTTAAATCTATTCAAATACTACTATTATCTAATCATATTTGAATCAATCATATTTAATAAGAAGTTATATAATTAATTTTGTATTTATTTAATCTAATTAAATTATATTGTATCTAAAAGTAAAATAATCAAATTAAATCTATCCTAATTTAATAAATGCTCGTGGAAGTCAAACACAGGGCAAGACAGTCGTACAATGAAATGGTACAATGCAAGGAAGCATTGTGGAGAAGAGGGGTGGTGTAGCAAAAAAATACAATATAATACTACGGTACAACAAAGAGAGGCAGCACGATGATGCAGTAATGAGATGCGGCATGACGGCACAGGGAAGAGACACGACACAAAGGCGTAAATGGTCACGATGAGAAGCAATGAAGAGAGTTGAGGACACCGAGTAAGATTTGAGATTAAGGATGAAAATTAAAGTTTATAATTAGGAACGACTAAGATTAAAGAGTCTTTTGGAAAAAATTAAAAAATCAGTAGAATTAAATTATCTTTTTAAAAATATATAAAAAAAACAAATTTATAGAAAGGTTTGTAGACTTTAATAGCAAAAAAAAAATATTAAATATGTGATATGACAAAATAGACTACATGTGTTAATGGAAAAAAATAATATATATTAATATACTTAAGTATTATAATCACACTTATTTTTTTCAAGTATTTCACCTAATGACTGAGATTTGTGTGTTGTCATGAAATTATTGCTATGTATGATTAAAAGATCTGAATCAATAACAAGTAATATTTTGGGGACATATCTAAGTCAGGGGGCAAAAAGATCCCTGATATTAAGAGTTGGATTACGCCGAGTTTTTAATGTTAAGTTGGAGTTAGAGAATCAATTAAATAACTATGTGACATGATGGGAACAATAATAACAAACTATGATTAGTTATTATACAAATTGAATGTTGGTTTAATTCAAATTAAAACATTGAATCTCAAATATGTGGGATATTAATAAGTTGACCATGTTTTTGAATTAGCATAGGAAGGGGGTCCATAGCATATATCTAAATCATGTTATGCCAATCTATTTAATCAAATTGCTTTTTTTTTTTTAATGTTGCTTTGCTTTAAATTTTATAATTTGAGTTTTTTTTAGGATAGTGAGTTCAAACAACTTATACTTAACTTTATAAATTTTAAATAAACAAAAAGTAAACGAAAAACAAATTTTTTTTTAACAAAAAAGCCTCTTTCCGCCTATGTTTTTAAAATTTAAAGAAAACAAAGATGTTTAAATAAAAAGTTATATGTGTCGCTTTACAAAAGGAAAGTTATATGTTTCTAAACACTCCGGGACAAGTAACGCAGAGGTTCATATAATAGTATAAAGTCATGTTGCGTTTATGTGCGAATAAATAATCTATTTAGTGAAATGAGAAAACGCTCGAGAAGACTTAGTTTGCCCGAAAGGAATCAAACAAATGACGCCATATTTGGTGTGGAGGTTTTCCTATCGTAAATACTATTACAATCATTATTATAAGTGGCCAAAAGCAAAAGTAAATTATTAAATAATTTAAAAATATAAAAGTAAAGCATATATAAAGTTTTGATGAGGTTGACTCATGACTGATCAATCTGGATAAAATTACATTGAACAATTTTTTTAAAAAAATTTCATTAGTTATCCTTTTCTTTTATTTACTAAACTATTTTATTTATTAAATTCGATAAATTTATTATTTATGTTCTAAATTCTGAATTGTCAAACCTGAATTTACACTATCACTTTTTAAGTTGGTATGTGTAGAACAGTTTGAATTTAGAATTTTATCACCTAAATTTTTAATTTTTTTTTAATAATTTATTTTATTAATAAAATAAATAGTAATTTTGTTAATTTTTTTAACTTTTTTTTATTAAAATTAATTAAAGTTTAAATAAATTAAAAATAATTATTTTTATAGTTAATTGATTTTTTTATTGCTTTTTTATCTTCATTTTTCTTTTTGTTTTGTTTTTTTAATGGGTGTATTTTTTTTGTTTTAAATAAAAAAATATTTAATTAAAACTATTAGCATAATTTTTTTTTTAATGAAAATACCATATGATTATTTACTTGTTAAACGTAGTCCTTTTGTTACGAATTTTTATGAAAAAAAAAATATTTTTCATGATTTTGGAGAATTTTATTTTTATGTATTTTTAGAGTGATTCAAGTCTTGCAAGTTGTATTGTTGAATTCATTAACATGAACACTATGAAAATAATCATTTACTTAAATTCATGGTATGAAAATTTCAATCAAAATTTATTTTTTATATATTTTGGATAGTTTTTTTTATACAATGTTATATTGATTGAAATCCCAAAATTTATACTATCAACTTCATCAACATGAAAATTATGGGAATAAACCATTTTTGAACCAAAATACTTGATACATATAACAATTTACATGTCAAAAGTTGCCCTCATGATAGGAAGTTTTTCACAAAATAATTCTGACAACATTTTGATGAAAAAATATTTGCAGAAAAATAAAAGCAAAATATATAAATTAATTCTTAAAGTGGGATCCAATTTCACAAAGTCGAGGTTTTCTCAAACGCCTTGAATTTTGGTAAGGTTGTTCTTGTTCTTGTTATTATGGTGTTGCATGTTGTCCATCGCCAACAAGTTATTCATGACACTGATTGAAATCTTGAGTTATATTTAAACTAAATGACGGTGGAGTAAGACTTACAAGTCTTGAATTCAGTGACAAATTGTCAGCTTGGTTGTGAGGAAGCAATGAATTTGAACCTGAGTACATACTTTGCATATATGCAACAACTAACTCTGGTGTTCCTAAGTTTGCACCAAATAGATCACTATAGAATTTTGTAAGTGTGGATGCAAACGAATGTTGTGGATCATTGTCAAAGGTTGAATATGGTTGAGGTGTGTTGCTCCTTCGTTCTTGTCGTTCAGATGCGTTTGGAATATATTATGGGCTTGGAATAGAGGAACTCACTTGTTGAGGTGTGTTACTCCTTCATGTTTGGCATTGTTTATGATATTGTGCTTTGAGGTCTTCATTGACCACGTTGTTTGGAAAATTGTTGTTGTTTTGTGAAATTAACCTCATTGGTTGTTGTGAATTTTCATGGTACCATTCAAGGTATTCATGGGTATGATGTAGATGTCCATGCATAGGTTGCCTTGCCAAGATCATTTCTTTTCTTTCATTCCAAAACTTAATCCATTTAGCATGTTTTTCTTCCCAATTCTTGCCTGTGTGACCCTGCATGTCCACCTTGTATGGTGGTTTCGGTACATCTTGGTATAATTCGAATTGGAGCTTTACCTAGTCTATTTATTGCCATACAACAACTACATAATGAATCAATACACTACATGTAATCCATATGTACGAATTGTTGAATGCCTCTTACAGTGTCGATTGGACAAAATAAGATATGACTTCCAAATGAACTATAATATTAAAAAAATTAGACCATTACAAACTTCATTAATATGTTAACTCATAACTAATTAATATTTGTTATACCTAATTATGTCTCATGTTATCAATTCTTGTTCTCAATCTGATAAGATCGCTTTGAGGAGTTCTTGAAAATTGAAGTTCACCTTCGCTCCACCTAACAACTAGCAGATATGTTGGTTGTCTATTACATTATGGTGCAACAAATGACATGCGATACTATCCCCAAGATTGTAACAATGATGCACATTCCTCCATGCATTTAGCATCCACTTGTGTTACTCGACACATTTCTCTATATAGTGTTGCTAAACAAGCCAAGCCCTAATAGTATTTGCAAGCATACCTAAAATTAGTTAACAAAGTTAAATACATTAGATGGACTTTATTACTTGATTTATCTGGCATCAAAATCCCCCCCCCCCCAATCAACCCTAGAATGTATGCTTTGCAATGAGCTTTTAATTGGTTTTGTGTTGGTTGTTGTGACAAAGGTTTAATATTATTGTGCAACTATTTTAGTTTGGTTGTTGATCCTACTATTCCCTCATGTTTTGATGGAACAATGCCTAAATAAGAATGACACATGTCTTCCCAATCAAAATAAGTTGGTCCAGCCACTAGTTTTCCTTCCACATGCAGTCCTAGTTGAAGGGCCACATCTTCCAATGTTATTGTGTATTCTCCCACTAAAAGATGGAAAGTGTGTGTCTTAGGTCTCCATATTTCAACGAGCCCGATTATAAAGTGGTGATCAATCTTGAAGTGTCTAAGTTTTGCTAATTCAGCAAAGCTAGCTTTCTCTAATAGTGACAATATGAAACAATAACATTTTGTTCATTATCCTGTTAATGAAAATATGCTTAGTCCTAATTGCCTCTTAATATGCTTATTTATATTGTAGTGCACCTCTCAATCATCGTGCAAAAATTTGTTGTGTCATTGTGACCAAATTTTGATATTGTAGCCTTGGTAAGTATATGTCAAATATAAACATTTACTTTTCCTGAGCTAGTCACGTGTTAATAGTTTCTCGCATGGAAATTAACGCATTCACATTATCAATGCAATCTCAATCATTTCTTATTTTCTGACAAAATTGATTATACACTAACATATCACCTTACGAGCCTACAATAACAACACACTTATCAATGCAATTTACATCATTCAATTATTTACTGAAATCCTATCAATTGCATTATTTTCACGCATAACCTAGTGCTTGAGTTTTATACCCTACTCTTTCCTACAAATAGGTTTCGCTTTTGATAACGCATCACATGAAGACTTGTATCCAATAATCATTTCAAATAGAAATTTCAAAATCATGAGTTTATTGCATTCATTTGCAGTCGTCTATTACAATGGTAAAGTGATACAAAATGAGCATGGGCTGCAGTTTGTGTTTCACCATACTATCACAAGTTAATGGATATTACAAGTGTATAAACACTTAATTATTTAAAGTAAGCCATTCATTATAAACTTTGACTTGTTGAGGACAAAACAATAAGCGAAATTTGTTTCAATATAAATCTTATAAACTTAAAGATAACAATGATGTCATGTTATTGTTCGATGCACTTCAACAACGCCCAATCATGACCTTGGTTGAGTTGTATACTATGATTGAGGATACTAACCCACAGTCTTGGAGATTCTTCGATGGTCTAGCATAATATTTAGACCAAAGTATGAATTTAAAGGGAGTTGAAATTTGATGCAACACCAAAGACAACAAATTATATCATTAAATTAGTTTAATGTACGTTTTTATTTTTTTGGATTTTTGGTGGGCGTGTTCTTTTGTGTGTTCGGTTCATCATGTGTGTTAAGTAGATTTATACTCTTTAAAAGAATCTTCTTATGAAATAAATTGTTAATGTTGATTAATTTCAAATACAACCCCCAATTTACAGGGTTCGGGGTAGTTTTCTGGCCAAAATTTGTATATGTCTCGATTAACGTGTCACGATCTTCATAAGCTTAGCCTGCCTCATAAATAGTATTTCCTCGTGCATTGTGCTTATTGAATCAAGTTCTACAATTTTATCAACTTAGTTTGAATTTGAAATGACAAAAGCTTCACACGTGAATAGTGTCATGATATTCATCAGCTAAGCATGTGGTTGCACTGATCATTGATTCAAGTCTGCCTCATTGAAATGACAATAGCTTCACACGTGAACAGTGCTTGAAAATATTTGTCATGCATACAATCTTTGCAATATTAAAACATAAATGAAATCATGTGTTCCTTTTTAGAGTTAGACATCATTAAATATCGAGATAATTTGAAACACTTATTTACAAGTGTGATACCAAAATTTTCTCATATTACATACACTTCTCAACCATATATTTTTCTTATTTAGTACGCTCATCTCAAAACTATTCAAATAATAAAAATTGTGCATCCACCACAAATTGTTTCTACTATGATCTGTTATGATGGAAAGCTTAAGGAATCAGATGAAGGGGTCGCGTTCAACTGCAAAAATTAATCTTTAATAAGCATGATACGAGACATGACACTTGATGCCTTATATCGGAAAATACATCGCAAGATGAAACTAAGTTCAACACAACAAATTCAAGAGGTTATCAACAGATACCCATTGATAGTTGGTAATGGACTAATCAGGTACACATAAATTAGTATAAAAGAAGACATTAACATAGAAAATATGTTTATTGTTTTCAACCATCATCAATGTCTATCTGGGTTTCAACTATTTGTTAGATATGGTGATATTAATCCACCCACCTAGATTGTCAAACTGACAAATTACGATACATATCAACCTAGTTATGATTTCAATCAAACTCAACCTAAACAATATCATTGGGTCACCAACCTTGCTTCAACCTATTATACTTCACTTGCATCTTATAAAGCTCAATTTGATTTCCACAACACTTAACCCCCGCAAAATGATTGGGTTGATTACATTGCGTCATACACGCAATTGTTGCCCACCCCTTCATACACAAAATTATTTCCAAATGCTCCCATAACCACCCCTCTAATGGTAGAGGATTTTTCAATTCTTAAACAATCTCAACCACATTACGTAAAGGCTGGTGCACCAAATGAAAATGTTGGTCCTTATAGTGAGGATGAAGAATAATTCATGTTAAAGAATGATGAACACGACAATGATAGTGACAATGATGACAACGACAAGGTACAAACTATTGATCAACCAACACCAATAGAGCTTGCCTATGATGTGCCAGCACACATGCGTAACATAGGAAACATCGAACGTTGGCAAGATTAGAAGTATGAGCACTTGCTAGATTAGCTAGAAAAAGTCAATCTAAAATTTGCAACAATTTTCAAAAGAATGAGATTTGCCACCAAAATTAAACTCAAAGTCACAGGAAATTTGTACTTTGTAAAGAATTATATTTCTTACTTTGTGAAGATGTCTAATTTTGAAAGATGGAATCTGGATTGCAAAGACCCAAAATATGAATGGAGATAAAACATTTTAGCAATATTATTGTCATAAATTACGTTTTCAAAAATATTAATTTGCATGGTTGTATAGGTTAAGAGTATCAATGAGGGTACGAACTCAAAAACAATGAGAGATCAAATTACTCACAGAGCCCTATACTTGTGTGTCAACAAGGATTACACAAGATCACAACAAACTGAGGTATGATGTCATTGGAAGAAGTATTCTTTAGATGGTTAAAAAAGATGCAACGGTGTCGGTATCAACCTTGATTGCTCACATTAAACAACTTCACAAATTCACTTCCTCCTACAAAAAGGCATGGCTCGCAAAATAATGGACAATTGAACATGCATATGGTAACTGGGAGCAAGGGTATGTCGACCTACCTAAATTTATGCTAGCATTGCAAACATATGTTCCTGGTACCATTCTAGAGGAATAGAAGGTTCCTGCAAAAGACGAAGAAGGAAAGTTACAATGTACAAATGAATTTTTTGGACTTTAAAGGCTTGCATTGATAGGTTTTCATATTGTAAGTAATTAGTTTTAGTCGATGATACTTGACTTTACGGGAAGTACAAATACACGTTAGTGGCAGTGGCATAAGATGGGGATAACCATGTAATGCCAATAGACTTTGCTCTTGTTGAGAGTAAGACTGCGCATGCATAGTATTTTTTCCTACAAAACTTAAAGAGGCATGTGGCAACGAAAGACAACTTGTGTCTCATCTCAAACAGGCATAAGTCAATAATAAGTGCATACCAACGAGAAGATAGTGGGTGGACAAAAAACAACTTTGTGCATGTGTTCTGCATTCAACACATAGTCCAAAATTTCGCAAGACAATTCAAAAATATAGCACTAAAGAAGGATGTTATTAACATAGGTATGTCCAACAATTAAACAAATTAATATTTTTTACAATATCGTTTTATATTGACTAACATTTTTAATAGGTTTTGCTGAACACTTTTTAGGCTACGCCATGACTATGCCAAAGTTTACTTATTACTACAATAATCTTAAAGCTGAACATCTAGCTGCAGCTGACTGGCTTAATGAAATTGCTAGAGATAAATGGACAGCTACATTTTCCTCAAGGCGACGTTGGGGACACATGATTACAAATCTGGTTGAGTGCATGAATAATGTGCTAAAAAAGTGAGTCTTCCAATTTTTTCATTGGTTAACACTACGTATGAAAGGTGTATAAATACTTTGTCACATGAGGGAAACAAGCATTAGCAATGATAGCTACTTGTAAAGACTTGAAATATATTGCTGACAAGTTGATAATTGATGAAGAAGTTAAGGTTAACTCATGTCATGTGTTTGAGTTTGACTAACAAAATAGTTTTTTCTTAGTAGAAGAATCCTTCCATCCTTCATAGCGGCGTTTGCCAGAGAGATATGGTGTAAACCTTATGGAACAATGTTCTGATTGTGGTAAATTTCAAAATCTCCACATGCCATGTTCGCATGCGATTGCTGCATGTAAGTATGTGCACATCAATTACAAACAGTTAATTAATAAAGTTTACATACTTAATTATGTTTCACATGCGTATAGCGAATCATTTGGGAAAATGAAGCACCCAAGTTACTGGTCAGAATATAAAGGTCTGCCAATGTGCCATAATCTAGAAATGTGAAGAAACAAAAAAGATTGTCCACAATCAAGTTGTATTCACACCGAGATGAACCAAAGAGAATCCGGACAAACAAAACGTTGTTCATTGTGTAGAACTCCTAGTCATTTAAAAACCAAGTGCCCTCATCATCTTACCTTAAGTCAACTTGAATGATGTGTTTATTTTTGTTGTATTGTCTAATTATATTTCTTAAATAAAACTTTACAAATATTGTTAAACTTTAATTTTGCATATGTATATGCATTAATATGTTTTTTAAAATTTATTTACTAAATAAAATATAAACACATTGTCATTAAACAACTCGTATAACATTATAAATTCTTAAGTTCACATCAATAATCAAGATCATAAAAATTCAATTTTTTCATTATTCATTAAAAAAAATAATTTAATTATTATATTTAATTATAACATAATATTTTTTAAAATAATATAAAAATCATTTAATATATTTTTTTATTTAAAACAAAAAAAATCCTCAATTAAAAATAAAAACAATAAAAAAAAATTAATTAACCATAAAAACAATTATTTTTTATTTATTAAAACTTTAATTAATTTAAATAAAAAAAATTAATATAAAAATTAACAAAATTACTATTTATTTTATTAATAAAATGAATTATTAAAAAAAAAAAGTTAAGAATTTAGGTGATGAAAACCCGAATTCAAATTGTTGCACATGTCAAATTGAAAAGTGATGGTGTAAATTCAAATTTGATAATCCCGAATTCACACAGTAAATAATAAATTTGTCTAGTTTGATAAATAAAAGAAAATGGTAACTACTTATGAAAATTTAAAAAAAAATTGTTTAGGTATGTAACGTTGTCTCCTATCTATGATGCATGCAAATGCAATTATGTATAAATTGGTAAATTAAGCAATTGATTAATTAAAGAGGAAAATTTTCTCAAAAAATCCTATTTGACATTATCTAAAACATTCCTCATCTTTATATCTTAAATCTCATTAACTCATCTTAACGTTTCTCTTAATTAAATATAGAAAAATGTTAATACAGATGTATGTTTGGAAGGCATAAAACTACGATTTGAAAGTGTTCCAGCTAGGATGATTGAAATAACTAAAATGAGTTGTTAAAACATGCAGATACTTAGATATTAATTTCACCTAAAAAATGAAGTGTAAAAAATTGAAATACACGGTAACAATTCATAACAAATGGACATTTCACTATTGCCCTTCATCTTAAAAACTTTTTTTTTTTTTTATTTCTTTTATCAATACCAAACAACCAAATTTTCATTTTTCTTTCATCTTTTTTCATTTTAACACTTTCATTCATTTTCATTCTCAAAAATTCTTTTTCGCATACTTTTGTTTTTGTAATTATTCTAAATTTATTAAAAATTATAAATTCAAATAAATCTCACATTTAATGATTTTCTTACCTTACCTAAGCTTGTGAAATCTAGTAAAATTGGATCAATCACCAAGATATATGCGAAATAAAATAATGAAAGAGTTGTATTATCATTCCTCTAAATAACACCACAACTTGATTTGGATAGGATGTATTACCAACCGAAGACAGCTTCTATCAGTGAAAGGAAGGAAGGCAGGTGCGTGCAGTATCTTCAAATTCAATTTTTCATTTTGAAGCAGCGATTAAAGTACACACTGGAGCGCTCTTCCTCTTTTTTTTTTTTTTTTTTTTTTCGAAAATTCAAATTTGAAACAATTAAATATTTTATTTGCTAAGTCAAATTAAAATAAAATTGTTTTTTTTGTTATGCCAATTGCCAAACAAAAGCTCATTGCGCTTTTCTTTTCTTCTTCTTCTGCTTTTCATTTTGAGCAAGACAGGAGTTGATATTTAAGACTTAAAAAAGGCTTATTTTGCCACAAATTCTAACCAGTTTGAGAGAATTTTTTAGTGTTATTACTGTTTGCACCTCTATTTTTATTAGTTGACCCCATGTCTCAATTTTTTTTAAGTATTTATCAATTTTTACTGGTTTTTTTTTCTTATGTTCTGTTTTCTTTTTATACTTTATTTGGTTAAAATTTTCATTCTATTTTATATGTTTTTTTTTTCATATGTATGATGATAAATATTGTAATTTATTTTAAAAAAATTATCTCACTTACTCTAGGCCCTGGATCTATTTGTGACTATGTGCACTCACGGTCATTGAGATCAGCCATGTAATAATGATTATTTCGTACCAATGATAAAAAAAATAGTTTTTTGTTGGAATTTAAGGGAATATTTTACTTTTCTAGGCTATCTATTCTCTTGGAAAATATGCCAACCCAACACTTTTATTATAAGAAAAAAAGAAAAACATAATTTTGAGTAATATGTGGTATCTTCATGATAAGAAATGCTCTTGCTTATAAAAAAAAACACTGCTGGTTGACCGGTACGGGCTACCGTTGACTTAAATTGTCGATGCTCTAGCCTGTAGGTAAAAAAACAAAAACAAAAGGCTGGATCAGAAGAGACAATTACTTCATGCACTTCCCTAATCGTTTCCTGCACCTATTCCGATGTTACATTACATTTCGGAGTAGCTTTTTTAGAATGTAACTTTTTTACATGTTTTTACATTTCGAAACAACTATTCCGGAATGTAGTAGGTTTCATGTTTGTATTTTGGAAGCTTAAAAAGTATAAAAACAACATTGGTCGTGTAGGAAGCAATTGTCCATAGGAAAACTCAGATCTACATGGACCAAAGGCCCAAACTTTAGGCATTTGCTCTTAGTTTCGGTAAAGGGATTTTTGCGTGGATGGGCTATTTACACCGTTGCTATTTGTATTTTTGGATAGTGTTTTTTTTTTTTTTAATGAGTTTTGGATAGCATGTTCATATGAATACCAATTTGGTTTTTGAAATTAAAGGGGCAGGTAATTTTTTTCCTTGAAATCAATGAAATGAAAAAATAATCTCTAAAATTGTAAATTGTTGGTCAAATTTACTGATTTTGCGATTTGCATACTTCGTGGACAGACTTACCCGTATACCCAAATGGTTTCGGTGCAAATAAGTGTTCTCATTTGATTTCAACAGAATAATGGTATGTAATAAAATTTATCATTTAGATAATCACAATTCTTTTAGTTGATTAGTTTTATAAAATTATTTTGAAAGTCATATAAATGGAGGATTATGATTATTTAATTGTGTAAAACTTTGTTACATTTTCAATATACCATTTTTCTCTTTCAATAATTGACAAATCAAATGATAGAGGTTATGTTCAATAAAACTAACTCATAGGTGAAAGTTGAAAAATTAGTTGATAATTCAAAATTTTAAGTTAGTTTTTTAAATTATAAGTGTTCGATAAACTATATATTAAAATAATTAAAAAAATATTAAATGACAAAAAAATAAACATATTTATATCATATTTTTTATAAAATTTTATTTTATTTCATAAATAAGAGTATATTTTGAGGTTATAATTTTAATTTTTTAATAAATTTTAAAGTCTTATAATTTTTTATTTACATATAATTCTTTTTATTATTTTTTAATTTCACTTATTACATGTATTTTAAATCAAATCTAAAATAAAGTAAAAAACACTTAAATAACATTATACTTTATTATGTTAATTAACAAAATAATTAAAATAAAATTTCTAACATAAAATTATTCAAAATTAAAAAAAAATTAACAATTATCATTTTTAATTTTATGAATTATAATGGAAAAATAATAAATTAAATAATGAAAAATAGTGAAAATAAAAATAAATAAATAATAAAATCTTGTTTTATTTAATAAGAGTAAAAAGAAAAGTTAATAAATGTTTTAAGGGTAAAAAAGAAATAAATATAAAAAACTAAAAGTTAGAAACTAACATTTTAAAAAAATACAAATAACGTTTTAAAAAATGCTAAAATTTACTTATAAAAAGACCGCTTATTCAAACTAGTTGAAAAATTATTTAAAAAACTAAAACCTAACTAAAATACCTTGGCGAAATAACGATAGACTCTATTTTTCTTCGATACTTCCTTCAACGGAGTGATAATGATTTTAGAAGAATATAGAGAATAGACATTAATGTCATCAACATATCTTTTTCTAAGGAGTGAGAAATAAATTATCACGGATTCACGGGCTTAATTGGTAGAATGAACCAAACAATATTGACAAAAGGTTCTGTTTTTGCTGGTGGTCCCTCATTTATATCGTGTTAGTACTTATTAGTATTTATGTAAGCTTTCTTGATGAGTATTAAAATTAACCGTGTATAATAGGTTGATTTGAATAATTTTGACAATATGTGTAGGTTAAGTCGATGAAATTGAATTTGTTTTTAGTTAATTCAGACTTGGCTCAACTATTAGATTCAATATCACAAAACTCAATTAAGAAATAACCATCAAAGCACGTCAAATATATGTACAAAACGTAACACTAAACAATGTTTAATTATGCTCTACCATAACTAGTTGTTATGCCTTGTACAAATTTAATATATATATATATATATATATATAGTATTAATTTAATATATCATACAAATTATATATTAAACTAAATATAATCAATAATAATAATATCTTATATTAATTTGTGATATTATTTATTTAGCTTTTTGTTTTTAAAACGGAGCATGAAATTTTAATTTTTAATAATAATTCAGATTATGTAGTTCAATAAGTGATTTACTAAAAAATAAAACAAAACAGTAAAGAAATAGTTGAACTTAGAATTCCCGTGGGACATAGGTGCTCCATGCATTGTTAGAATTATTCTTTATAACTATTCAATTTGTTTCTAAAGTTGAATAACTAGAGGTAATTGTTTCTAATTAAAATTTGTTTTCCTTTTCTACTTCCGTTGTTTGATATGAAAGTGTTCCTTAAATTATTGACATGTTTTGATCAATATTCTACTCTTTCATCTATATATATCACCTATATACTAGGCACAAATTTGGGCTGGCACAATCATAAGTTCTGTGGAGACTTACCCGAAATTCTTGCTAAATAATTCTACCTATGGCTTTACTATGGAATACCTACTATAAACTTTTCCACTTTTATAAGTCTTCCGCTCTAAAATAAATAATAATTATACGAGAAAGAGAAATGTGAACTATACTTTCTTTAGTCTCTTTTAAGTATTTTTTTTATTGGTTGAAAATTAAAATCACTTATTTTGATGAATTTTATATATTATTTATAGACATTTTTTTTTATTTAGCTATATCTATCAAAATTGTTAATTTTAAATAAATTTTAACAAATTACAAATCACGTAAAGAGTGCTAGAAAGATAATGTCATTAACACTTCTCATTATTACGTTGAGAAAAATATTTATTTTAAAATAAGTGTTATATTTAATTTTTTAATATAATATTAATAATTTTTTTCTTACTAGCTTATACCTTAAGATTAGTTTTGTAAAAATTTCATTTTTTTTTATCTATTTATTTATTGATTGTTGTTGGTATATCTAAAATAATATGAGATGAGATGACACTTATTTTAAAACAGATGGAGTAGTCATTATCTAATTAATCATACTATTACTAACATTTTAATAATGATATTTTATTAGTGAGTAAATTACAACCAAATCTCCTAAAATTTTATCAAATTACACAAATTTATTCTTTTTAATTTCCTACATTAACATCCGTGTAAGTTTGAGATCGTTAGTTCGTTACGTTAATATCACTTGTTTGAAAATATTATTCAATTCCTCAAAATTTATTCTAATTAAAAAAAAAACGCTTGTTAGTGTAATTTGTTGTTTAAAAAATTATTTACAACAATGTGAATACATAGCCATTAGGGTGACACGCAAAGATTATGCTTTTGGAGTCACAGAAAAGTACACAAAGAAAGTCACAAATGCACTGCACAGTGCACATGCAGCAATAAAAATAATGCGAAAAGCGAGTTTAGAGAAGAAGCTCCCTTAATTGTTGCCAAATATTTGGTGAGCCTGTCTAGTAGTGATGCAGACACCCACGTGAGACGCGACTAGTAGCAATTCTGAACCGTTGGATCGTCATCAACGTGGAACGAGTTAGTTAGTTGAACCGTTAATAACCTCCATTAACGGCTACATTAACGAACAACAAGATTCGTATTTTCTTGAAAGAGACTACGACGTCGTCCTTATACGACTACATTCGCCGATCAATGTCACCTTAAAAATCAAAGTGGGTCCCCAATGCCCATGTGCGTTTTTTTGCCTCTTTTCTATATCCTTGCACCAAATACGTCAATGATGTTAATTCGTGAAAACAAGTGAGATTTTTGTTATCATTATTAAGTCTTGAAACATTTATTTATGTTTTCTTGTGGTATTTTATTTTGAGAATAATGGTATTACATGGGTGATGATGTAATAAAATTTTATATAGTTAAATAATCATAATTTTTTAATTATATGATTATGAAAATAATTTTATAAAAATCAATCAATTTATTATAATTAAAAAATTGTAATTTACAGCATAACATTTTATTAATATACTATCTTTATTTTTTTTAATTTTTCTTTATTTGACTTGACAGGACATATATAGAATCCTCGAAGAAAAATGACATATATGGAAAGTACTCAAAATGGATATAGAATCAGGAATCGTGTAGGGGTATTTAAAATTGAATCAAATGATTTGAAACCGTTAAATTGATTAAAAAATTAAAAAATATCAAAGTAAAAAAAAAAAACTATGTTACAATTTGATTCGTCCACCTCTACCTAACAGTCTAACACTAAAAGGCAGCATAGTTAATAGTGTCTTAATTTTAATTTTATATAAGTTCAGCGTCAACTTAAAAAAAAAAACTATTTTGTCGTAGATTCTTTGTTCTCCATTAAATCTCTAATTAATAATGTTTTCACTCTGTTGAAAATATCATTATAAGTGCATCCTCGTGTAACATCTGGCCATTCTTATTAATGAAAAGTTGAAAACACAATTCATTTCATAGTTGTTTAAATTACGAATTCTTATGTATGAAATGATAAAAAATAATATATATCTATATATATTTCAGATATTAAATGCTTGTACTTTCATTTTCAGGATGTTAAATAATAAAAGATAAAAAAAACATGAGTTTTACTTAAATAATATAAACACATGTGAAAGTCATATAATGCGGCTAATAGAACAAGGGAATCATACTATTCATTTTAGTAAAAAAAAATAAAAAAGATTAAATATTTATTTAGGTCCTATTTATCAACTCATTTTTAAAAAATATATATATATTTTTTCATCAATGAGACTCAAACTTAAGACCTTATTTAAGAAAGACTTTATTTAAAAAAGTCAAACTTAATAATCATTCATATTGGTGAAAGATGTTAAATATTCTAATAATTATAAAATATATTATGATATAAATTAGAATAAGAAAGAATTCTAAATTATACTTATCAAGCAAATTACAGAAAGAATTCAATTAAATTAATAAATTAGGTTAAATAAATATTGTTTCAATCTAGTTGAGTCTATTCTTTTGTTACTATTTTTTTTTTTTATATATAAGGCCAGGATTTTAGTTTGCACCTAACATCATTCTTTCAACCAATACAAGGTTAAAAAAAAAAATTGACTTTGTAAAAATAAAAATGGACTAATTCAAGGAAATAGGAGTCAAGTTTAATTTAGTCAATAAAACAATTATATATACAAATAAATAGAAGTACACCACAGTTATAGAAAATGAAGAATCTTAATTAATACTACTAGTTAGTTACCCGTGATATTGCTTAATTGCTTTCTACATTCAAACTACAACTCTACAACTAGGTTAGCTTGAAAAGTAGAATCAAATGATTAAGAAAACGTTGATAATCTTTAACTTAATAGTTAATGTTCCTGTAACCATAAATGTTCCAAATCACGTGAGAGTTGAAGTTAAGAATAGCTTATAAACACTCTTTTTCCTTTAAAGTTATCGAAACATTTTTTATAAGGACAAAATCATGACATTATTGAACATTTATGTGAATAATATATATCTCGAATGATGACTAACGAAGTCAAAATTTAAAGTTGAAACAATTAATAATTTAATATATATGTGGTCCTATATACTAAAAAAATATATAATAATCTTAAAATCATTTCAAAACTAAGACTTACGAAGTCTAAATTTTCATGTTACCGTAGTTTACGTGAGTTGCCATCAGAAAGGAAAATAATGACTATTATATTTCCAAAAACAATATTATTTTATATATGATCACTTTTTAGGAATACAATATGGCAAATATTCCATTTTTTATTGAGAAAGATGCTAAGTATGTTTGGTCCAGTTTTTTTGTTTTTTTAAAACTTATTTTACTATTAAAAATAAAAGTTGGTAAAACAGTTTTTTTTTTAAATCTCTTATAAAATAAGTAACTTTTTTCTAAGATAAAAAAAATAAGTAATTTATTTTTATAGAATAAAATTTGAAAAATAGCATTTAATTAAGATAGTTGGAAGAGTTTTTTTCTTTTTTTTTTTTACTACTTACACGAAACTTATTTATGCAGCCCCTTCTTCGAATCCCAACAAGATCTATTTTTTTCACTCATTTCTCAACTTATTAAATAATTGTATCATATTTTATTTTACTATAGATTATATTTATTTATTGTGAGATCTTCATTTGTTTTATATTATTTTAATTAAGAAAATTAAAAATATTAATTATTTTTTATTTTCATTACATGAAATATTTTTTTAATGAAATAAAAAATAATTTAGTTAAATAAAATTATGATATTTTAAAATATTTATATTTTTTATTATTTAAATTTAATTTTAATTTCAAGTTAATTTAAAATAAATGAATTTGAAGTTATGTTTTTGAGCTATTAATTACTATAATATATTTATTTAATACTTTTGAATAATTTATTAAACTCATTTTAATATATATTGACATAATCAATTTCTATTAAAATAAATGATTTTTATCCTGTAAAAATATTATCCAACAGTATATTATAGAATATTTTTTTAATAGTTTACCTTTAGTAATTAATACATTTTTCCGTTTTATATATAATAAAATGTTTATAAATCATGTTTAAATATATAGAATTTTTTATTAATTAAAATAACATTTTCAACATAAAATTTTCAAATGTGTCAATAATATAGTGAAATAAAATTTTTTTATTTTAAAATATTATAATTTTTATTTAAATTTAATTTAGATTCCAAACATTTTCAAATATTTTGACTTCTTAATTTTGTTGATTCATTCTTTGGCTATTTTTATTCCTTTTTTTTTTTTTACTTCTAATTTACAACAATATATTAATATAATACAAAGAAACAAAAAAAAAAATCCTATAATGTAAATTAGCTTTTCTATTAGCAGTAGGAAAAAAAAAAAAAAACAGAATCTCTACTATTAATAAAGGGGGATATCCTTTGTGATATACACAAATTTTAGACAAATTTACCATTTGTCAGTTTGAAAATTTTAAAAAATAATCACCCATAACTAGTGTAAGTTATTTTTTTTTCTTATTTTATTTTTATTTAAAACATCTTAGAGATACACGAATGTGTAAAAACGTTTTTATTTTTTACATATTAGTCTCTCCCCACCAATATGTAATAAAAACGTTACATGGTTAGGTGAGAAAGTTAAGCGGACATAAATAATTATAATTTTGAAAATAAAATATTATTTATTAATTTATTTTTAAAAAATTACTATCACTTTCAATCACATTATATGTAAACTCATACATAATCTGTTTGTGACAGTGCAATCTTCCATAAGATATTGTCTAGAGGATGATGAATACCTGAACAACGTGTCTCGTACCTCAAATTCAAACATCTCATTTGTCTTATTCTTTGAAGAAAGAAAGTGAGGCACAAAGTTCTCTCAGATGGATCAAACATATACTTTAATTTATATTACTCACTGATTTTGTTTTTTCTTAAATAAGTTTTGAATATCTAAAAAAATATACATTTTATGGAGTCTTTAAATTTTTTTAGGTGGTTATGGATTAAAAAAAATAATTTTATTTTATTTTAAATCTTTAATAATATTATCTCAATCATTAATTAAGTGATGACGTGACATAATCTCAACATAAATTAACAATTAAGATAATGTCATGTCATTGGTAGATATTACAAAAAATTTATTAAATATTAACTAATTTAGAGACTAAATTTTTAGTCACAACAATTATTTTAGAGATTAAAAAATAGTTAATCTCTAAATTGGTTTCAAATATCATTAAATTAGTCACTAAAATGGTTTCTATAAAAATGTCATTGAATTAGTTTATGAAATAGTATCTAAATTAATCTAAAAATTAGTTACCAATGATTTAGGTACTTATGTATTCAGATTCTAAATTGGTCTCTGATTAATTTAGAGACCAATATAGAGAAGTCAAAAACAAATAAATTGGTCACTAAAATCATTTTTTCTATAGTGAGGGATTCAAAGCAAAATTAAATTTTTTTGAAATTCATAACAACGCAAAAAAATATCATAGACTCAAATTAAAAAATAAATAATTTTTAAAAATCCAAAATTTATTTAAATTTTTTTTTTTTTTATTATAAGTCAAAAATTATCTATGTATCTCAATCTATTAGATCATACACCAGTGAGTCCACAAATACTAATGAATTTTTTCACTAAATATGTCATTCCCGAAGTGTGAAGGTAGCATAGTTTTACATCATTTCACTGATCATTTGATTTATAAACAGAATAAAGATATTTTTACACCCAAATATTAATTGATACCTAGTGAGAGAAAGAAAAAAGAAAAAAAAATATAAGTATGATAAGTGATATAATAGGATATGAAAAGAGAGATAAAAAGAAACAAGATATATTGGTGGGATGTAAGGAAAAATTTGACATAGAAATATCACACTCTTATAAATACTCTTATTTTTAATGTGGAGCAATTAATTAAGAACCAGCGCAATTTCCTCGTTAGTTCTCTATATATACCACACTAGCCATCGCATATTCCTCACACCATAATATCACGGTTAACTATACCAACTGCCTAAGAAACTAACAAAACCAGAGTGGTTAATTGTGATAACATGGTTCTCACACTTCAACGTGCATTATCTCAGCTACTCACTCTAGTAGCTATACTCTCAATATTCCTAGTGATCCCTTCCTTTTGTTTCAACCCCAAAAAGCTTTACAATGTTTCATATTATTCCCCATCTGGTTCAGATTGGTCACCTGCAGTGGCTACTTGGTATGGAGGTCCCAATGGAGATGGAAGTGAAGGTAATTATAATACAAAAATCAAGTCATTTTTGCAGTTTCCTTTTTTCTTGATACAAGATGTGTAGAGATCTCGCCTTGACGAGTGATATGACTAAGTAATAATATGTAAGTAGGTTACTTTTTTATAAGCAAAAGAAGGGTTGAATTCGTGATCTCTTTCTCGTTCTTTTCTCAACCTTACTCAGATTGAATTAGACTATACTTCAATTTCTAGTTTTTCAATGATTAATGTATCTGATATTTATGTATGTAGGTGGAGCTTGTGGATATGGAAACGCTGTTGGGCAACCTCCATTCTCTTCTTTAATATCCGCAGGAAGCCCTCTTTTATATGACTCGGGCAAAGGGTGTGGTTCTTGTTACGAGGTGCGAACAACGAGTCCATGAGACCATGTATCATTAAACATCTTTTAAATCATATCATTTATCATATTCCCATTTCTCATTCTTCCTTTTCTGTCTCTTTCAATGTGTAAACTAGGGATGGTTATCTGAATTTTTTTATTTCATTTATAATTTTATAATTTTCCATAAATTTCAACAACTAAATTAAAAGGAGTGAGATTTTTTATGTAGTTACCAAATATCTAGGTTCTTTAAGTCAGTTTTCGATGTGAGCCTTGTAGATAGAAATAATTTAATTGGAACCAATCAGGTTTTTCAATAGGCATTACTAATCCACATAATAGATAAATACTTCGTACTAACGTTATGCCGGCTAAAAAAAATAGCAATTGAAGTTTACTAACTTTTATAATAACTATTTATAATACTACTGAGTTTATGTTCCAAAAAATTCAGGTGAAGTGCACAGGGAACCCTGCATGTTCAGGCAACCCCGTGAAAGTAGTAATCACTGATGAGTGTGCCGGTTGTGGCTCAGATGCTCAATATCATTTTGATTTGAGTGGCAGTGCTTTTGGAGCAATGGCAAATTCTGGTCAAGATCTGAATCTTCGCAATGCAGGAAAAATCAACATTCAGCATAGAAGGTACGTAGTAATGTTTTCAATTAATTCCACCGATGTATAGTCAACTTCACCATTAATATATTCCCAGTGAGACAAATTCTTAATATCGGCCTTTTGCAACCTTGCTCATAAATACTTCAACTTTCTTGACTTTCAGTTGTATTTATTTGACATTTAATGATTTTGAGTTTAATGTTAATACATGTTAAAGCTCTATAATCACAATTTGTTATTTACATGTTAGTATATTCATAGTCATTTTTCTCTTTATGTTTTTTTCTTTAATTATCATAAATTGTTTTAAATTTAATGTTGATGCACTCATTTAGTAAATGTCATTTAATTATGATTCTTTGTCTATATGATTTTTAAGACAATTTTATAAAAATTAATAAATTTATCATAAATAATAAATTATAATAATCGACACTCTAGCATCACATAGTCAATTTTTCTCTTTATGTTTTTTTCCATAATACCATATTTTCCTTTTTCAACATTATGGTTACAATATTATAACTAACAAAACCTTTTTTTTTTTTTTTGGCAGAATTGAATGCAACTATCCTGGTAAGTCAATATCATTCCACGTGGACTCAGGCTCAAACCAAGAATATTTTGCCACCTTGGTTGAATATGAGGATGGGGATGGTGACCTTAGCAAGGTTGAAATGAAGGAAGCACTTAATTCAGGGTCATGGGATTCCATGCAACAATCATGGGGTGCAGTTTGGAAACTTGACAAGGGTTCACCACTTAGGGCACCATTCTCTATTAGGTTAACCACACTTGAGTCTGGCAAGACCATTGTGGCCAACAATGTGATCCCTGCTGGGTGGACTCCTGGTCAAACTTACAGATCTATTGTGAATTTTGCAACCTAAATAAATAAAGATGTGTCATGTGTTCATCATCATCAGCTTGCAGCTACGTATGCCCTAGCCAGCTACTTAAATATATAGTATTATATATGCAACTGAAGATATGTATAATCAAAATGTCATCTTATTATTAGTGGACTTTTGATTGTCTTCTGTAATTGATTATGAATGAGATATGGTGCTAGTTACTATGTTACTAATTATTATGGGTTGATATCTGATTTTATCTATTATGGTGAAATGAATATTATATAGTGTATATTCAATTAGGATTTCATATGACTAAAGATTTGAAATGATTTTATAAATTTATAAGATTTATTTTAAAATACTCTCTCAATATATTTTTTTTAAAATAGAAAAAAATTTCTTTGTAGTTAATTAAATAAAACTAAAATTAATGACTTAATTATGTAATTTGAAAGATTTTTTGTTTGTTTATATTTGTAGCAGTACTTTCAAGTGAAATAATTTTCAGCTTTTTTTTTTATATGGAATATAGGCTAGTCAACATCATCAATTACACTATCATTTCAACTAAGGTGACACCAAACCAAAACGGACAGGATCCTTTACCACTACCACCTCAAATACTATTAAATAAAAAAGAAAAAAAAATCAACTAAAAATACAAATGGAGATCAAACCAAAAAACAAAAAACAAAAATTAGAAAGTCTTGTACTTTAATTTTCCTAAAGAAATTCACACTTGAGTAACTTGGTAGAAAAATCCACCAATGAAGTTCACTACCGAGATGCCAAATTGATCAAAGTTTGCTTGAATTGAATGCGGGAGGCAAAAGTTGATCTTATAATGATATAAAACTCAACCCATCATTTGTTATCTTATGTATAATAGATGTAATTAACATAATAAATTAAAAAGCAAAGGGAATGTAGCTCAGGGTAGAGCGTTAGCTTAACATGCGAGAGGTACAGGGATAGATACCTCTTGATAATTGTGAACTAGAATATATAAGAAGAAAGTTCTAATAATTTAACAAAAAAAAAAAGTCTCGATAAAAACTGAAAAGAAACAAAAACAAGATATATATACCAACCATAAGACATTCAACAAAAAAAAAATAAAAAATACCAACCATAAGACATTTAAGACAATCATAAATATATTTAAGTTTTTGGGTCGACTCATCTAAGCCACCATTGGAGGAAAACCCAAGAAAATTCAGTTTTGATGTAATTTTCAGAGATCACATGTGAGTGAATTAATTGTATATTATTTAGCTTTAAATGCAGTTAGTTAACAATTGTAACAAACTATATAAACGTGTAAAACTCATTCTATCCATTCAAGTTTAGATCATTATCTTTCTCCACAAGTTTTTGTTTCTCTTTCTCTATCCTTTTCCTCTGAGTAACAATCTTCAACTTCATGTTAATTCTCAGTTTCAATAATACTACCCGTCTGAAAGCTGAATTGCTTGCTATTTAGAATGTCGTTGACAAAGCTTAGCATCAGGTTTCAGTTTAAGGTATACTATTTCCATTTCAAAATATATGACGCTTTAGATAAACAAAATTATTTCAAAAAATATATGACGTTTTAGAAAATCAATGCTGCATTAAATATTTTTTTTCAAGACTATCTTTAATTAATATATATTGAGAGTAAAGGATAGGAAAAATGAAAGAGTAATTAAGCACCATAATTGAATTTCCCTTCACATTGCATACTCTATGCTTATCCTCTGATGACACTCACAATAGTTTGGTGGCGAATGTGGCGGACTTCATCAAGGATCATAAATGGAATCTGCCTGTTAGACTTCATGAACAAGCTCCGACCATTGCTAAGGAGATTCAACCAGTTGTGATCCCTTCCATGGATTGTCGATTATCCCATATGGAAGACTCAGCCTTCTGGCATTTTAACCTTCAATGAAGCCTTCTCCTTCCTCTCTCCAGTTTCGGTCGTCATTCCATCGGCAAAGTTGTTGTGGAGCAGCTACATTCCCCGGCAAAATCCAAGGTGTTGTGGAGACTCATCTTAGGGAAGCTCCCTCTGGACAATGAGTTAGCTGCTAAAGGTTGCTGCATATCCTCACGTTGTGATCTGTGTCTCTCGGCTTCAGAAACAGCAGAACATCTTTTTCTTAATTGCATTTTTGCAGTCCAAATTTGGGATTGGATCCAACAAAAAACTTAATTTGCCCATCAACAGAAGCTCAATACATAGCATCTTAGCAGCTTTGCAGTCCAATTGCTTGAAGCAACTTTATGATGTCCGGTTGGTTGCAATTACTTATGCAGTTTGGATCATTTGGTCCAGCAGGAACATCAGCAGATTTCAAAAGAAGAAGACCCTTTTTCATCAAGCGGTTGTTGCAATTGTAGTCAATGTGAAGCTGGTTAGGGATGCTTTTAAAAACTTCATGAATCCTTCTATGGAGGAATTTAACAAGCTCAAAGTCTTTGGAGTTGTTTGCCATCCGCGGAAGAGGTGTAAATTAAAAGGGTAATGTAGTATCCTCCTTTAATCAATTGGGTCAAGTGCAACACAGATAGAGTCGCGAAGGGATCTCAGGGATTAATTGGTAGTGGTGGTATCTTTAGGAACCATATGGCCAATATCCTTGGCTACTTTGCTTAGCACCTTGACATTCAGAGCGCGCTCTATGTAGAGCTAATGGCGGCTATCACAATAATCAAAATTGCTCATGGTAAGGGGTGGAACAATCTTTGGTTGGAATGTGACTCAATTCTTGTAGTTCAAGCTTTCAAGGATAGTAGAATAGCACCTTGGCAAATTAGAAATAGATGGATTAATGTTGTGCAGCTCACTAAATCTATGAACTTTATTGTGGGACACACATACCGTGAGGGAAACACTTGTGTAGATAGGTTAGCCTCTCACGGGGCAAATATAACACTTTTTGCTGGTGGAACTATACTCCTACCTTTAGTTCCAATCTTTTTGTAAAGGACAAAATAGCTTTCCTTTCTTAAAGGTTTAGTTAGCTCTCTTTTTGGTTAAGGGTTTTGGTTGTTGTTCCCCTTGGTCATTTGTATCTTTTTCTTTCTAATTCAATGGATTTGGGCTATGCTATGTTTGGCTGCTAGTTGCTTCGGTGCCAACTTCGTTGGGATGGTTGCAACCTCCAACCTTAGTATTAGGGCCCTTTTGTTAAAAAAAGAGAGTAATTAACTATAAAGATATATTAGATAATAATTTTTAAAAAATTTAACACATTAATTGTATTTTTTAATACTATGTCAAAATCTTAAACCTTAAAATTGACTCTCGAATTGATTTATATTTTGATTCACAGAAGTATGGAGCTTGTTGTGCATCTAAGGGGGTTAAACATCGGGGGGAGATTTAACCAATGGGTCTCGAGCACACCATACAAGTGAACTAGACACTATACTTTAACCCAAAACCAGGTTTATGGGTCTTTCTCTCACCTTATATGGTGCTCAACTCTCCCATTCCTATTCGACTCCTCCTCAAGTAGAAGCCACTAGTATTCAATGGCCACGGGACACGTTGTCGAAGAGATTTCACCAATGGGCTCTGAAAGAAAATTGGGGACCTTGGATGAGAGAAATGACAGACCAAAATGTAAATAACATGACAATCCGATTCATTGATTGATTGTTCAAAGGATACATGAGAAGATATATAGCCTAATTGAGTGAGCTAAAAGACAATATAAAATGCACATAGAATAGCAACATAAGAAGCATAACAGTAGAGAGATAATGAGAAAAGAAGCTTAGGATACAGAGAAAACATAACTAAATTAAACTAAGCAAAAGAGGTCAACACAACAAAAAAGTATTGCAACAAGACATCATAAATGACACAGTTCAAAGGCACATTAGAAAGAAACAACAAAATAGTAGTAGAGGAAAGCAAGTGCTGTCAAGCCTTAAAGTTTAATAGACTTGAATGTTGAATTGGTTTTAATAGCCCCCTACAAATTGGAGGTGAGAACATGTTGAACAAATTTAGCTTGGATAAGTTGATATGAAATGGTTTTGGAGAGAGTGCCTTGGTGAAATATCTGCAATTTGGTTGGAAGAAGAAACATGGAGAAGGTGCATGAGACTCGGTTGAACTTTTTGATGGACAATGTGACAGTTAATGTCTAAGTGCTTAATCCTCTCGCGGAAGATAAGGTTGGCCGCAATGTGGAGGGCACTCTAGTTGTCACAAAATATGATAGTAGAGGGTTGACAAGTAACATGGAGATCCTTGAAAAGGTAAGTAAGTCATTACAGTTCACAACTAGTAGACGTAAGGGCTCTATATTCGGCTTCAGTAGAGGAACGAGAGATTGTATCC
Organism: Amphicarpaea edgeworthii; assembly: GCA_014843725.1. Lineage (NCBI taxonomy): Eukaryota > Viridiplantae > Streptophyta > Magnoliopsida > Fabales > Fabaceae > Amphicarpaea > Amphicarpaea edgeworthii. The sequence continues at coordinate 18,039,537 of CM026327.1, read as the reverse complement.
TGCTTCTTAGTCCTTCAGGAAATCAAGGAATTTCCAAGGAAGAAGCAATAACCTGTCACTAATCTGTGATAATCAACACAAGTTGCCCAGTTGGCATCACTAAAACCTTGAAGATGAATGAGGGAAGCTCTATTGAAAAATAAACCTTTCCCAGGGTTACCTTTGAGGTATCATAGAACTCTAGTGGCAGCTTGAAAGTGAACTTGAGTAGGCTTGGACATGAATTGACTTAATTATTGAGTGGCAAAAACTATATCTAGACGGGTGTTAACAAGATAAATGAGTCTCCCAACCAATCTTTGATAAGGTAAGGGATTAGTGAGAGCTTCTCTAATGTCATGGCGAAGACGAATGGAACTGTCCATAAGGGTCGAGGATGGCTTTGAACCCAAGAGACTAGAATCTGTCAAGACATCAAGGAAATACTTTCGTTGATAGAGAGAAATGCTTGAAGAGGAGTGGGCGACTTCCAAACCTAGAAAATACTTTAGGATGCCAAGGTCCTTGATGCGAAAATGTGAATTAAGGATAGCTTTGATAGAGGACATTTTGGTAATGCAGTTCCTAGTAAGCATAATATCATCCACATAGACGATAATGATAGTAAATTGAGAATTGCATACTGATAATTGCTTTATATACGTAAATATTGCATCATATTTTGTAGCGATTATCCAATGTTTTCAGGATTTTTAGCTTAGTTTGAATTCATTTAATCTAGATTTTTATAGTTTTGCTAATTTTAACCATAGGAAGCTATTTGTAAGAAATATACTCAAATTCATGTTTGCAAGCCTATGTTTAACAACAAGGGAAGATAGAAGAATTGTGACCAACTTGCGCTAAGTGCCACATCGCGCCAAGCGCACCTCACGCTAAGCGAGATAAGCGGTTTATGAAGCGCTGAACGCAAGATTGCGCTAAGTGAATTGTTATCTTGGACTCGAAGATTCACTAAGCGCTTAGTTGCGCTGAGTGAGAGTCCTGTATCTGAGATGAAGATTTGTAGAATCATGCTATTGCGCTTAGTGGACATGCACGCTAAGCGAGACTTCACTTATAGTATATAAGCTCCACTTTGTAATTTAAAAACAGACAGAACGTTTTAGAGCTTAAGTCACTGTATAGAGCTGCTTCTTCCATTTTTTATTATTCTTCTTCCATTGTAACCCATTTTGTATGCTTCTCATGTTAATTAGTGGCTAGTCCATCTGTGTTGAGGACTTGGAACTAGGTGCTAACATGTAAACGATTTCCTTCATATTTATTCATTGAATATTTAGTTTAAAGTTCACTTCTCTATCTTTACTCTTGTTATATGATTTGATCAGTTATATATGCATGTTTTAGAGTTTGAATGTTGTTAACAAATGCTTTTAAACTTGGAACTGAGTTTGGACTCTAATGGAGTGTATATCTAGACATATCTATTGGCTTCATAAAGATCTTTGAGTTTCACTAAACCACTCAACTGAACTTACCGAGACATCGAAAGTGAGGTTGAGCAGTTTAGGCTTGATTTGATGAGACATCACGTTTTAAGCACTTCTAGATCGAAGGTAATTTGAAATATTGCTTTGAATGGAAAATATATTTTGTATGTTTACATGGGAAGAAAACCAATTGAACCAAATCCTTAACATATCCATCATTACTGTTTCATATCCACGCATTCCAACTGTTTGATCATCATCCTAAATCAAATTTCTCGTTTTGTTATTTATCTTTAGTGTTATCTTTATAGTGTTTAGCTTATTTTCTGTTGTTACTTATGTTCTACAACACAAATCATTTTTAAAATCAAACTAGTGTTTAGGAATTGATAACCTTACTAATAGTTAATACGAACAAATCCCTATGGATTCGATACTAGGATCTTCCCTTTTATACTACTTGTGCGATATTTGGTACACTTGCCAAAATATCTCAACACATACCTTAACGAAGAAACTATGGTTAGCATGTGCTTGACGACGCAAGACGGATAACTTCTCATATCAGGTTTGACTTGCTTGTTTTAGGCCATAAAAAGACTTCAATAATTTGCAACAGTGAGAAGGATTAGAATTAAGGATACTAGGGGGAACGACTATGTACACATATTCGACAAGTTCTCCATGAAGAAATGTGTTACTTACATCAAGTTGATGTATGTGCCATTGATGAACTGGTGCCAAAGCAAGATCAATGCAAATTGTAGCCATCTTAACCATAGGGGAAAAGGTATCAAAATAATCAATTCCTTCCATTTGGGCAAATCCCTTAGTAACAAGGCGTGCCTGGTATCTTTCCACAGTGCCATCGGGTAGCCGTTTGATCTTGTATACCCATTTACAACCTATGGGATGAACATTCGGAGGGGTGTCCACAATGGACTAAGTCTCATTCAACTCCAGCGCCTCAATTTTAGATTACATAGCATTGCACCAACACAAATGCTAGGTAGCCTCTTGGTAGCTAGATGGTTCAATTTCAAAAGACAGAGACATGATGTAATGATGATAAGGTGAAGAAAGTTTAAAGTAAGAAGGTATTTATTGAAGAGGATACAAGCACTTTGAGGATGATTGGGGTGAGAAAATTGCAATGATAGCCAACAAGGTTGGCAGGAGGATGGTGAGATCGCATTGAAAGATGCAAGTGAGGGGGTGAAGGGAAGACAAGAGAGTTTGAGGAGTAGGAGGAGGATAGCGAGAGGCGAACAATTGCACTGTCATCATTATTGTTTTGAGACGGTAAGGAGAGGCTGTGTTTGGTCGTGGAGGGTTGGGAAGAGAAATTGAGTTCATTGGGCCCAATTGAATGAGGGTCTGAATGTGTTACTATATTAGAAGGCCCAATAGTGGTTATAATGTCATTTGGGCCAACAGATTAGGAGAAGATGTTCTCTATACTTGTGGAATTTTGAAGGAAAGGTAAGACCATTTCATGAAAAATCACATGTGTAGAAATAAATATTTTCTTGGTTTCCAAGTCTAAAATGACATATCCCTTGGTGCCATGTTGAAACCTAAAAAGGTTCCACGTCTAGTGCGAGGGTCAAACTTGTGACAGTTTGCAATGTGAGTAGAAGCATAAGCCAAACATCCAAAGACTTTGAGGTTTTCAAAATCAAGTGTTTCTTTGTATAGAAGTTCAAAAGGAGTTTTATTCCAATTAGTTGGAGATGGAACTCGATTAATCAAATGAACTGCATGTTTGATGGCATATGACCAAAAATTACTTGGAATATGAGATTGGAACATGAAGGCCCTTGCCACATTAAGGATGTGTTAATGTTTTCTTTCAACTCTCCCATTTTGTTGTGGTGTGGCAACACAACTTGTTTGGTGTAAAATTCCTTTTGAAGCAAAAAAATCTCTTAGAAAAAATTTAGGGCCATTATTTAAGTGTATGACTTTGATCTTTGCTTTAAACTTATTTTCAACCAAATGAATAAAATTTTGCATATGTGTTTTGACTTCTCCTTTTGATTTTAACAAAACAATCCAAGTAAAATGGCTATAATCATCAACAATGGTTAAAAAATACTTATGACCATGAATGGAAATTTTAGAAAATGGTCCCCAAATATCTATATGAAGTAAATGAAATGCTTTGGATGCTCTAGTGATACTAGGTGAATACGACAATCTTTTTTGTTTGGCCAAATGACAAACATCACAAGTTTCATTAATAGACTTAGGAATAAAAGGAAATTGGTGGTGTAACACATTCAATCTATTTTTAGACAAGTGACCTAGCCTAAAATGCCAAATATTAGAACTAGATATGATAGTGATGATAGAACTATTCAAAAAAGAAGGTTTGGGTAATAGGAGTAACATGTGCTTGCTAACATCAAGGTGGTATAGACCTTCTTGCAGCCTACCCATGTAACACCCTAAAAATTACAACTCGAATTATAATTTTAAATTTAATTAAATTAGAAATGATTGAATAATTATAGAATTGAGTGTAGTTAAATTAATGTGCATATGATTGTAGTAATTTAATTAATTAAAGTGTCAGTGATATATATATATATATATATATATATTGATTTATATAGTATAATTATTTTTGGTAACTGAGAAAATAAAATTTAGCTATCAATTGAAATTTCAAATTGGCACATAAATTTTATATTCGGCTATCTGAGCAAGCATATGCTAGAACCCTTGTATTTTAGGTGCTCAGAACCTCAATATTTAATTAAATATATTATCCTATTAATATTATTATTTTATAGAACAAAATTTTTACACGCTCTTTTTCTTCTCCCTAACTCATGGTCATCCCTCTCCCTCTTCACTCACTAAATTTTTTCTTTCCTCCACTACTACACCACTCTACCGTAAAACATCATCATTTAAGCATGCAAATCCTTTTATTTCCCTCAGTTTTATGTTACAGCAATCGCAATTTCCTTTCTCAAATTTTCTCTCTTCTTTCACCGTTTCTCCTTTTCTCTTTTCGGAATCACTTCAACCACCGTCCCACCTACCCCCAAGCACCATAGTAGCCCCAATTCACTTCATCTTTTTCATGCAAACTAGCGGATCAAAGCCTTAATTTTCTTTCATCCTCTTCAAGGCGCAAGGTACCTAGGAGCAAATTGTTAGGACTTTCGTTTCTTTTCAAAATAAGAGGTAAGGGGTACTTTTCTTTGTGGACTCCAATCATGGTTGAGTTGAGGGAGACTCAATCATGAGCATACATGATTGCCCCTTGTGTGCTGAAAACCACACATGCAAATGTGGGGTTGGATTATAATTGTGATTTGTGTGAAATTTATGAACTGTGGTTGTTTTAGGGATAAATATTATGTTGCATGTTGAATTTGGGTTGAATTAGAAAATGGGAAGTGCTCTGAATGCAAAGGAGACTCTACCCAAATTTTCCTAGATTTGTTTGATGAAGTTTGTTTGTAAAAATTGAACCAAAATCTTAAGAGGAAACCTTGACAGATTCGGACTCCACTGAATCAGCTGTAGTGTAATCTGGTTTTACAAAAATCTAATTGTTGGATTTTTGTCAAATTTGCTTTAAATTAAAATATATTTAGAATGCAACCTTTTTTATGTTAAGAACATTTTTGGATTATCTTATATTTAGGTTCATCTGTAACTTACAAAGAAATTGCTCTATTATATAATTGGAGGTTGGCAGTGTTAGAATTTATCCAATTCTATACTTATGTAGTAATAGTTTTGGAAATGTGATTATCATTTATTGAAATAGGGAAAACAATATTTCTAACCATGTATTAAGAAAAATTTTCTGAATTTAACTCATAATTTAACTATGTCTTTGTTAGTGAAATAGAGAAACCAAACATTGATTTTTTAGGTGCTGGAACAGAGCTTTTATAGAAATTCTATAAAGAATGATAGGAAAATAGTTTTTTAACCAAATATACATTTTTTTAATCATAATTTTATTATATTTAATTGGTAAAAAGTTTCACAAAGTTTGGATCTCTGAAGGTTGAGAAAACATCAAGTTAGTAGGTTAAGGTCTAGTAAAATTCAATTTTGTTCATCCTCCCTCTATGAATTTTAATAATTTTTTTTTATAGATTTTTGTTTGCAGAGTAATATACTTCTTTTTAAAGCCAGGGTAACATGCTTTGAATATATAAAAACAACATGAATTTTTGAATAGTTTTAGAGTCTCAAATTGTGCTCGCAATCTGCCTTGTTTTTCAGCTTACGACTTGTCTAAAAAGCAAGTTTCATGAAAATTTGACTAAGATAAAAAGTGCTTATGTGTGTGGGATGCATGATGATTTGATTGTAATTATGTGATTTTGAACCTTAGAACTAAGTAGAGACATGTTGATATAGTATTAGCTGTATGAATAGATTCGTTGGGTTAGACTCACAGACATGTAAAAATTCTATGTTAGATTGTTAGTGTGAAATTGTTAGTGTGTTTATTTGTGTGATAGTCATAAGGATCTTGGAATGAATCCTTATGGCAACGGTGAATATAAATATATGCATGAATATATTTATGTTTATGTTAAATTTTATGATACATCGATTTGCGCATATAAGAACGCGAGTACACAACAAGACACTAGGAGTACAAGGCTTGAGACGTCATATAGGGTGGAAAGATGAATCGTTTTCCTCGATGGACGAGGAAATTGGAGTTGTTTGCACCAAGGGTGTAAGAGGACGATGTTCTCAAGAATGAGTATTATATAGGGTGGCGGCAAGGTCTCCAACCCTTTTTCTCCAAATTGTCATTGTTAGTACCAAGTGTAGTGGAGACCCTATAGCAGTGAAGAAAATAGATATCAGTGAGGAGTATTGAGGAATAAATCCTCAAAGATTGGATGACCACAGTTGGTACCTAGGAGATTATCGCAAGGACACTTTTGTCCTAAGGGGTGTGGCGCTAGGTTGGACCATTTAGGCCCATTCCAGATTTAACGACCTTGATTGCATGCGAGACATTTTTAGTTGGTAAGAGCCTTACCATTCTACCGTGGCAAAAAGTGTACTTCCTTCATTCATCTTGATCTTAATATATGTAAGTTCACTGAGTCTTGGATGTTCCTATGGTGGCTGGCCAATAAGAATAAATGACAAGTTTTAGTCGCAAGAGCAATATAGGATGCAAGAGTATTCAATAGATAACTATACCGTCGTGTTTTATAGTTGTGTTTTCTTGTTAATTATGTTTGTCGTGCTTTGATGAAGCGAGGAAGTCTCACCCTTACGTTTTCTATTTAGATGGCGGAGCTGGAAGTTCGCCTAAGCATTGAGGCACTGGACGGAAGGTGGTACCACAATGTGGAGCTAGGCGTGGACCATTGTGTGGGCTAACTTTGTTTCACCCTAGCGTCCCTTACACAACCTGACAGAGAACCGAAGACATACGAGATTTTGATATGGTGGACCCAACTAACTCCACCATACTACTACTATGCCACTCTTGTGGATCTCATTGAACTTCCATCATCTTCTTCATCTTCTTCCTCTGATGTACCAGACCATGCGTCACAACTTGCGATGGAAGACGAGGAGTTAGAGCCTACCATGACTCATTCTATTGTGGAGATAGAAGATTCCCTAGACTTGGAAGAGGAGCCAATAACTGTAGCAGCACCGGCCACAGAGATGGAGGTCCCTACTGATAAGGACCAAGTCATGTCGAACACAGTGGTGAAAGCCCCTAAAGAAGTGCTTCGTGGAGGACCGAGTCAGTTGGTCGAGACTTCTGAAGAAGAAGACCTTGAGGAGGATGTTTCTTCCCAACGGTTTGGTTGTTAGATCTTTGATCTGTTAATTCCTTTTGCTTACCTTTTTGGTGTGGTCCACACAGGGTTGGGTTATAAAGGTGACTGCTTTGAATCTAGGTTTCATTTCTTGTACATAGGTGGGTAGGCCTAGATTCATAGATATTTTGTATGTATTCAATCATCTTCTTCTTATCACATGTATTTCTTTTATTTTGAGGCTACTTAGTTACCTTGCTTATGGAAACGTCATGTTAATATTGTACATGCCAGTTAATACTTTTAAAACTTTCTTTTGTATATAAATAGCCATAGACGCTTTGTCAAATATATCTATTTTATTAAATCCTTACAAGTGTATGCTTATTCATTGTTTCGCGATTACAATCCATATTTTCTTAATTGTACGCAACGCTTTTCATTATATTTTATCTTTCCTTTTAAATATAAATGAAAGTGTTTTAAAGTTTTTAATTTTCGCAAAATTCCTATCACTTTTATAAATACATTAAATTCTCACTAAGAGTATTATGTAATAAATAAATTAACTAGTTTTGTAAGTATAATTAACGGTTTAATATCAATTTAGAATTTGAGGTGTTACAACCCAAACCAATCATCTTCAAAGATTTTGTTTCCTAGATCTAACAAGAAATATTAGAAAAAACAATTGTGTAAGACAATTTGTTAATAAGCCTAGAAATGGAAATGAGGTTAAAATTAAAGTGTGGAACACAAAGAACATCATCATCAATAACAAACGTTGGAGAAAATTGGACAATGTTAGAGATATTAGAAGTGACATATGTACCATTAGGCATTTTAATATGTATGGGTTTGATTTTAAAATAATTATGAAAATAATTTAAAGAGGATGAAATATGATTTGTAGCTCCTGAATTTATTATCCGAGGAGTATAGGAAAAACTATTATCAGCTAAAGAATTAGAAGAAATATTAAATGATGCATGACTGTTACTAAAATTTGGGCCAGAAGGGGTTAGAGCCCTATGAGAGACATGAGTGAGATTGGCATGGTTTTGGACATTAGGTTTGGAAATTGGGCTGCTGTTTGAAGTTGGTCCAAAAGAACTACTAGGTGGTTGCTAAAGCAATGCCATTAGTCTAAGATGTTGGGCTGGAGTAATCTTGAGAGGGGGCCTATTTGTGTAGTTTCCTTGCCTAGTGCCTCCTTCCTCCTCATGATGAATTTAGGCTGGATGCTATTGACAGAACCAACCCTGGGGTTATGGAATCGTGACCTCCTGGAGTAACGTTGGTGCCCAAGGGGGTATCCGTGCTTGGCATAACACTTATTGATTATGTTTCCAAATCTTCCGCAATAGGTGCATGCCTTTTTTTTTGGCATTGATGAAGGGGTTCTTTTCGTTGTCACGATGCCTATTTGTTGCGTTGGTAAATGCGTTCTGATCCTCCATGGGGGCGACATTGAGATCGTGTTGTCTCTCATGTTGGATGACTGATAGAGCGTATTTTAACATAGTCAAGAGTTGCATTTAACATAGTTTAGACATGTTTTTATACCTCATCTTGATCCTTTTACCTGACTTTTGTGACATTGGGTCGTTTTGGGTCTAAGTGTCCAATATTGCTATTTGTCATGTTTTATTGATGCTTTTGATATTGTCCCTTGTGCAGCCCATAACTTTTGACATAGATCTCCATTTTTTTTATGATTTTTGTCTTGTTTGAAGTCTAAGGAGGAAAGCTACAATTTTGTGTCTTACAAAGATTGGCCAATTCGGACCTTTTGGCCCTAATCAATGTTTCAGCCCTACACTTGTATAATTTTGGGTTTAGTTTGTAATTAGAGACCTTTTGATAGTTTTAATTAGTTAAGATAGCATTTTATTTAGTGGGTTTCAGTCATCCTTTGGAGGCCCACGTTTTTAGTCCATCATATATATAGTTTTTCCCCTTTGTAAAAGGGGACACACCACTTCATTTTATAAATTTTCAGCTTTAGAATTAAAAGTGCTCTCTTCTCTCTCCTCCCTTTTCTTCTTCTTTTCTCCCATTTGCTTTTCATTTTCGTGCATACCCCATTGGAGCTCCCATGAAGATCTTCATGGAGGGCTAAATCTGTTTGCAACCCAAGGATCATGTGCTTGTGGGTAAATATGAGTTTCTCTATTCTCAATTTTAAATTCATGCTCATGAGCCCCCTTTTCTCCTTTTTCTGATTTTAATTTTCTTGTTTAATGTATGATAATGATTAGATTAGGGAATTGAAATATGAATTTGGGAAAATTAGGAATGTGATAGTAATCCAAATTTTTTCAAATAAATATGAGGTGATTGCCTTAAATTTCGTATTTCCATGAGCTTGAATTTGAATTATCCTTGCTGAAATTGTGATTATTTCTTAATAAGCATAAATTCTTGAGTTGTATTTCTTTGATTATGTTTTCGTTTATTAATTTAAGTTGGTCTGTTTGTTAGATTATTTAATCTAATAATGGCTCATGTAATTATGGAATGACTTTAATGAAAAGAAGTTTAATGTGATGGTTATTAGACTTGAAATTATGCTAAAGTCATTGGGAATTATTTTTAAGTTATTAAAATAAGTCTCTCTCTTCTCACTTTGTTAAGGGGGTTATTTTTTGCATTAAAGAAAAATGAAAGAAGTTAAGAAAGTTATGGAAGTTGGAGAAGTTATGAAAGTTATTGTTGTCTCAACAATATAAAATGATAACTTCCCTCTCTTCTTCACACACTTCCTCTGCATCTTTTCTCAACTTGTTCTAAACTTCTGTAAAGTCTCTCACATAAGGAAACTCTGGAGAGAAAAGCCAAAAGTAATCAAAGAGGTTTCTATACTATTAAAGAGATCAAGTATAGGAAGTTAGAGAAGGGAGAAACTTTTGTAGATATTTCTGTAGACATTATGGATTCAGTAAGTCTTCTAGACTCTTTTAAAGAATTAACAGAGTATGATTGAAGTGAGAAATAATAATATCCAAGATCCTATGGTGTGATTTCTTATATGATGACGCTTAAGAAATTACACATGAGAGTAAAATTATGCTAACACTATTTGCTTAATTTTTTGAAAATCACACAAAATCCCCCTCTATTTTGAATTGAATGCAAGGTATTTGATGAATTGTATCTTTGAGAAAATGACTTGAGTTAGCTTTATATTGCAAAATTTATTGGGGAACTTAGTAGCTTTTGATGGCTCGTTCGATGCACGCTCGTCAATGACCATAGAGAAGATGCGGTTTACCGGATGCAATGGGTCCATGAGAAGGACTTGAGAGCAAATGATGGAAAATTTCTCGTTGAGGCCTTTGAGGAAGCAAATGATGAAGTCTTGTTGGTGATGAGTCTTGGGAGAGCAATTGCATGATTCCGATTGGTGATAGTTGTCGAGTCTTCCCACATGGATTTGAGCTTGGTGAAGTATTCTATGGTTGTTGAGGAGCACTATTTGAGGCCATAGATTTCTTCTTGGAGTTCTACAATTCAGAGTAGATCGCCCTAAGAGAATCGTTCTTTGAGATCATTCTAGACATCGATAGCATGATTGAGGTAAATGACACTCTGTGAAATTGATGGAGACAAGGAGTTGAGAAGCCATGACATGATGAGTGTGTTGCAGTGCTCCTAGGCAACAGCATACAACGGGTCTGTGCATGCTGGTATTGGTATGGAGTTGGTGAGGAAATTCATCTTGTTTTTGGAGATGAGGGCAATGCGAATGGACCTTGACCAGGAGTGGTAATTGTTTCCAGTCAAGGTTAGGGTTACAATGATGATAGAAGGACTTTCACTTGGTTGCATATAGTATGGACTTGATGGATTTTGATCCATGGTGGTAACATGGTTTTCTATTATTTAGGTAGAGGAAGAAGATTGTATCAATAAATCTCCAAAGGGAGCTCTGATACCATCAAAGAAAATTGAGGACGTTGGATGAGAGAAATGACAGACTAGAATGTAAATAACAAGGCAATCTGATTCATTGATGAAAGGATACATGAGAAGATATATAACCTAATTGCGTGAGCTAAAAGACAATAATAAAATGCACATAGAATAGCAACATAAGAAGCATAAGCGTATTCCAAGAAATGACCTCAAGCAGAGCCTCTCATGATATGAGACTTTACCTTCACACTTGTACTCAATAAAGTCTCTCATGATGATCACTTCCTTTCATAGACTGCCTACCCACCAGTCTTGCTAGCTGATAAAATGGGAATGTCCCATGGTAGGAGTTAATTTGCTGATGTTCTTTTTCTGTTTTGTTTATTTTCTAATGTATTAAAAAAACACCAACTGATTTATGAGTAAGACATTTTTACGGTTGTTGCACATCAAAATTATATTAAATAAACACATATTTAAACATATTATAGGTAGAAAAAATATATTTAAGCAATACATGTATGTATGTAAGAAAATATAGACCTTCTCTGTCTATCCTTGTTAATTTTCCTGACCACAATATTACTCTAGGTCATATTAAACACAGAAAAACCATACCATTATTGATACTACTATTGAGTTTAAAGAAGCAAAAAATACTACTATTGATGTATATTTAATTTTTTTCTTTTTTTTTTGCCATGTGTTGCTTTGTTTGCAATCTTAGTATGAGTGTTACTAGCACCATGAAAACAATCCCCTTCAAGACCCAACTGAGCAATAATCCTAATTAATTATTCTCAATCTCTCCTCCTTGCACCTCTTGAGAATTGACATAAGGAGGATCAAAGACACTAAACGCTCTAAAAGCTGAAATCACTGCTAAAACAAAGAAGCAGGAAAATGTGACCACTTGGAGTATCAGAGCCAACTTCACTTTGCTGCAAAACTTGCCATAGGAACTGCAGGCTTCACTCCAAGAATCTTCCTTGGCACCATTGTAAGCCAGGTAATATATCTCCATTACTGCAGCAACTGATGTGATTGTTAAATATGCCACAATCTGTGAGAAGGAACAATTGTAGACACGTTAGTGACCCAAAAGATCCTAAAAGCTAAAAAGCTATTATTATTGCTATATAGATTTTGTTTAAGTAAATTTCTTTAAAAACACTTTTAGAAAAAAAATAAAATGAAATAAACTTCTTTCTAAGTTATAACTAATTTGTAGAAATCATTTTATCTTTTAGAGAAGTTATATGAAAAAACTTATGTAGAAGCTAATTTTAGTTTATGAATAATTTCAAATCATTTTTTTTTCTCTTATAAATACTTTTTGAGAAGTTTATGTCAATGTACACATAAAATAACTAAAGAAATAGATACTAGGTATAAGTTTTTTTCTATTTTAGTAAAAGAGATAAAAAGAAAGAAAGCCCAATACAGCCTAAAAGCTGTTTTTTTATGAGAAAATATAATAAAAACCAAACCAAATCATGATCAAATGCCTTCTCCTTAATATTCTTAAGGAGAATACCGTCGAAAATATCCTTCAGGGGAAATGTTTGCATGTTATCAATTTCAACTTGTTAATCAACATGAGGCCAAACTTGAAAAGGGGGGGAAGTTTAATTTGTATACACTGGACATTTAATAAAATTTGAGCCATTTATATAATGATAGTGTATATAAATTAAACTTAAAAGAAAAGGGCATGCAGGTTTGGGGTCTCTAAATTCCATGTTTCCCTCATGAATGGAAATTAAGGGTAAACCAAAAGCATCAAACCTGATCAGAGACAAAGAAAATCCAAGCTTTTGTCACAAAGCATCTGACCCAGTTGCAAGCTGCAGCAACAAGAGCATAACATGCACATAGAGCACTCACTAAAATCATATACCTACCAAATACAAATAGTGAAGAAACAAGGATAAGTCGCGAATTAGAATCCTTGCATTAATACTTTTTTAAACAAATAATAAAATAACAAACTAACATGATAAAAAAAATAAAAGAATTCATAATAATAATAATAATAATCGGTTGAAGATTCAATGTACTTGATTCTTACTTGAGAGCAGAGAGGTTATTATATTTGAGCATTCCATAGCTGCTGTTGTCCTCCTTGTTAGTCACAGTGATCCATATGGTTGCCACAGAAAGAGGAACCGCACAGAGCCTCAAAGAAGAATCGAAAAACCTAAGCATTGGAAGATGCTGATGATGATTCTTCGCAGATGCACTTTCATCAATGTGTCCTCTCATATTTTATATGCAATGAAACTGGTTGAAGATAAAGTACCTAAAGTTTAGACATGTCAATTAATAGAAGGATTTTTAGAATAAGAAAATACGAAAATAAAATAAAATAAATTTATTAGAAGTTAAAATTATTTTTTTAATAGTTAATTAATAGAAATTTATATATATATATATATATATTAAAAATACGTTATTTTTATAGATTAATTATTAAAAAAGATGATTTTAATTTTTTTTTTAAAAATTAATTTATTTTTTTGTTGGTATTACGTATAAGCAATTAAGCATACCTGATTCTGATACATTTATTCATTCTTAGTGGGGTTGGTGAGGATAGTGGGAAACGCTTTTTCAGAGTACTTTGTTGTTGGTTTTATCATATCCATGATTGCTTCCACTTCGGCATGGCAACGTGGCCTTTATGCTAATGTTCATATTTAGCTTGTCCAAAGTGGGTTTGATAAAATGTTCAAATTCATTAATCATTATGCATATTCTAATATGAGAAAAAAAATTATGCATGTAAAATTTATTTTGTCATTTAATTATAAATTATCGTGAATAATAAATTTATTAAAAATTATATCAATGGTTATTTGTTATCGGATATAATATATTATATTTTACTATATCTACAAAGTATTTATGTAAATAGTTCAATTTATAAAGATAAATCTTATGAAGTTTGTCCACGGCTAAATAAATTTATGATTGTACTTAAACTTGGATCGTTTGAAGATAATTAATTTTGTTTGAATGCTAAAATAAAATAAAATAATATGATATAAAAGGGTAAAACCAACTTAAAGTAAAGATAAGTTTTTGAATAATAATCATAAATTATGGATTTTTAGTTTTATCTAAGACAACTTAATTTTTAAAAAAATAATGTTTACCCAAACATTAATTTTTTCCTAAACAACTTCAATTATAAAAAACAACTGAGATGTAGGCATCCTAAACTGTAATGGCCTTAAACTTTAGCGTAGAAAAATAAAAAAAAAATGACAAAATTATGTATAATTTTAAAAAATATCTCAGAGAATTGCTGGTGCAATTTTCTCTTAATTAAATTAGTATGATAACCGTGCGATGGAGAAAAATATATTAAAATCAATATATAATAAATTTAAGATAAATTATTATTAACAAAATTTTAAAATAGTTTTTACTTCTTATATAATATTAAATCATTTTCTTTGTATTTGGTTCCCTTAAGCAAAATCTCAAGTTTGAGTCTTGTGGATGAAAAAAATTTGGTGGATATTTCGTACCAATAACATGGTTAAAAAAAAATCATTTTCTCTTGATTATATAATTTTGAAAAAAAAACACTAAAATTTAAAATCAACAAAAAAATATTAATCAAATTTTAATCTTGTTGTTATTTATATTTATGATAATATTCATGTATTTTGTGTTATGTATTTTTCTTTTTCATAAATGGTAAAAATAATATGCTTTGTCATTTTAGGTGTATTTTTACTTTTATATGTACTTTTCTTTTATAAATAACCATTTTTTTCCATCAACTATTTTCTAAATTTTCAAGTCATTATTCTTGTTTTTTTTTATCATTTGAAATTTTTCATTATTTTTCAAAATAAAATGAATCCAATGTTTTTAAAAATAAAAAATATATATTACTCTTGCTTTTTCATATTTTTAAAATTTTTATTTATTTTGTATCTAATTCTTTCAAATTTTCAATAGATTTCTCTTATTTTCCAGTTTTCTCAAATGTTTTTTTTTTTCAAAATTTCTAGATAATTTCTCTTTTTTTTTAATATTTTTCAAATTTCAATTTTAAAAAATCAAGATAGTACACTCTTTTTTTTCAAGACATTCCTAGTATTTTTTCATATTTTAAAACTATTAGAATGATGTATTTACTGAATGTGTGTGGGAGAAAGCTACACCTCATCTCTATTTATATTGAGGAAGCTCTCAGTAATTGATTACATCATATAAAGATAATATAAAGATAATAACTACAAAGATAATATAAAGATAATATATATTCTAACACCCCCCTTCAAGCTGAAGCATATATGTCATATGAGCCAAACTTGTTACAAATGTAGTTAACCTAGACTTGTGAGAGACTTAGTAAACATGTCTGCAAGTTGATCTTTAGAATTGACAAAATCAGTGGTAATTGCTCCTAAGAGTATCTTCTCTTTCACAAAGTGACAATCTATCTCTATATGTTTGGTTCGTTCATGGAACACCGGGTTTGATGTTATGTGAATGGCAGCTTCATTATCACAAATTAGTTTAGTGGTTGTAGTGTCTCCAAATTTTAACTGTTGGAGAAGTTCCTTAAGCTATGTAATCTTGCAAGCGGCTACTGCCATCGCATGATATTCAGCTTTGGCACTTGATCTGGCAACTATCTTTTGCTTCTTGCTTTTCCATGAAATCATATTTCCTCCAATAAGAACACAATATCCAGAGGTGGATTTCCTATTTGATGGTGATTTTGCCCAATCAGCATCAGAGTAAGAAATGATGTTGGTATTGCCTTTGTCTTCATACAATAGTCCACAACTTGGTGCATTCTTGATATATCGAAGGACACGGGTGACGGTATCCCAATGACCTTTACAAGGTTCTTTAAAGAATTGGCTCAACACACTAACGACAAACGTAATGTCTGGTCTAGTGACAGTGAGATAATTAAGCCTGCCTACAAGTCGTTGATACATTCTCGGGTCTTTCAAAGGCGCCCCCTGACTTAGAATAAGCTTAATATTAAGATTTATAGGAGTATCACTTGGACGACAATCAAGCATTCCAATTTCCGTCAGAATGTCTAAGGTGTATTTTCGCTAGGAAAAGGCAATACCAGATGAGGATTTGGCAACTTCAATGCCCAAGAAGTATCTGAGTGGACCCAAATCTTTAGTCTAAAACTGAGTGTGGAGGTGAGACTTGAGACGAGTAATTCCAGCTGAGTCATTGCCAGTGATGACGATGTCATCAACATATACAATGAGATAGATACACAAGTCAGACGAAGAATGGAGGGAAAATACTGAGTGGTTAGCTTCACAACGAATCATACCAAACTCAAGCAGAGCTAAACAGAAACGACCAAATCAAGTTCGGGGGGATTGCTTCAAACCATAAAGGGAGCGACGAAGCTTACAGACAAGGTGTGAGCCACCAGAAATAGTAAAATCGGGCGGTTGATCCATGTACACCTCTTCTTGCAACTCACCATGCAGGAAGACATTTTTGATGTCTAGTTGGTGGATAATTTCAAATATAAAATACAATAGTATAATAGAAATATGGACATACAAGCGCGACAATGCATGTGTCTCCGCTAGTATGTATATATATATAAGGAAATGGGGGGAGGAGGGGAAGTCTTGCCTCCTCTCTTGAATCCATCCTTATTTAGATGTGACATATTTTTAATCTTAAGGTTTTTGGATACAAGTTATCACAATTTGATAATCTTAAAAAACTCTTATGTGACAATGAATAATTTTAAAATTAAAGTCTTTTTTTTAAAAAAAAAACAAATAAAATGGACTAACTTGAGAGTACACACCTCTATCAATTTTTTCATGTTTTAGAATGAATGAGTCGCAACAGCTCAAAAATCTTAAATAATAATAAAAATAATATCTCTCATTTGTTCTTATAATAAAAATTGATCGTCATAAAAAATAAATTAATATTTCTCGTAATGTTTTGATGAGATAAATGTTTAAAAGTTATAAAGAATTTACTTAATTAATTAAAGGTAATTGTCTTTGTAACAAAGGTGGAGGTTGTAGATGTTAATAATTTCTTTACACGTAACGGACTTTGAACTTAAATTTGATTTCAAAGATCATTTTCTTTTCAAATAGGTTTTTTCGATGTTTTCCTTAATAAAAGTGACAACTCTTCTAATTTTGTTTATTATTTTTTTTGTCACCATGTCGTCGTGACCTTGATTGTGACACTATTCTCATCCAATGCGAGACCTCACATTCATACTTACTCAACAACTAATATATTCTATTTTCATTTTATTTATAAAACAGTATTATATTTTCTTCCTCAAATAATTTGAACTATATATAAGGTTTTTTTTTTCTTAAAGGAACCTATATATATGTTTGTTTTTTTTACTTAAACCTATGTATAAGTTCAACCTTACCTTTTTTTTTTAAGGGAAAAGTTCAACCTTACAATTTACGTATTTACATGCAAATTATAATACATTATTATTCGTGGATGGATACTTAATTAAGTGTGAAGATTCGTATTTTTTTTGGTGCAAGTGAAGATTCGTATTTCATATATTATTTTTTTAAGAGATATATTCTATTTTTTTATATACTTATATTCCATATATTATTCTTAAAACCCATGAAAGACCTCAAGTAATCAAAGGGTCAAATGAGAGAGAATATGATAAGAACAAAGTATAAGTCAATGTCATTGTTTGACTAGACCTTCCTTTTTATTATTATTAATAGACATTAGAAAGGAAATAGTAATAAGTTTATTAGTATCGTATTAGAAGTGAAGAGTTTCGTAAGTTTAAATTTCATTATTATCCTTGTATGAAATAAAACGAAGACAAGTTTTTTTTTTTTTAAAGAAAACGAAGACAAGTTAAACAGTAATAAAAGGATAAAGGAAAACAACATTTATATTCACGAGTTTACAATACTGGTTTACCGTAATTGTAATTAACAAGTATTATATACATTGTCCTTTCCAAAAAAATTGTATTCTTTTTTTTTTATAGAAAAAAAAATAAAAATACTTGTAAATATTTATATACATTGTATGAAAATTTGTAAATTCAAATAAAAATTAGAAAAATATAAAGAAAAACATTGTGGATATTTATTTGAAAGAATATAACAAAATTTAAAGACTTTAAAGTTAATATTTAAAAGACCTAGTTTTATTTTTAATCCCTCAAATTAATGATCAATTTTTTTTTTGTTAATCAAGGAAATCGAACCCGCTACTTTTCCCTTATTCCCTTATTCTCCTTTTACCCACTGATGAACTACCTTATATTCCCAATACTTCAATCAGTGCTATGTATTTTCGTTAGATATTAATCACTCTCCACAAAAAAAAAAAAAAAAAACATTAATCACATTAACATTATTATAGCCAAAGGTAACAATCATAATTACAATTAATTAAATGTACTAATTATGAAACTGAAGCTGGATGCATTGCATATGTAGTATTTAAGAAAGAGGACCACTTCCGTGAAAAGATTCAATTTACTAATTACTGTATCCAAACTCTTACAGTATGTTTGTTTCTGTTATAATTAGGGAATTACGTACAGAAATCCTATTTATTTTCGCACACAAATTAGGCTGAAAGAAACTCTCTTATCTTCATTGAAATTGGAATAATTAGGATAGTTTTGTTTGGACTTGGGAATTTAATGCTCTTGCTTGAAAACAAAGCATCAGGCCTACTGCTATTCTGGTTCTCTTTTAAGTCCATTGAAGCATATATTTTTAGAAGGAAGAGAGTCAACTTTGATAAGTCCTGGTAGCGCTAAAACTTAGCTTGAACTAATTATTAAGAAGAGAATAAGGGTATTACTTTCAAAATGTAACAAAGGTTTATACTCTCGTATCATTATAATATTTTATTTATGATAAATTAATTAACTTTTATATAATTATTTTAAAAATCATATATATTTCTACCGTCTGAATAAAAATCTTTTTCAGAGATGATACTTTGCTAGAGAGATGTACCTGACACTTCGATGTTCAAATTAGAGACGCTAATTAAATAAAAAAATCATAAAAATTGGTAAGTATCAAAATAAATAATACCTTGGATTGAATGACCCTAACCATACTTATGGATTTATGGTCGAAACAATATAAATGAAAGATTGTAATTTTCTGTCACCAAGTATGCACTACCCTTTCTTTATTTAGAATCCAAGTTATGAATTTCAACAATTGATTTATGAAAATTTCATCCCCTAATTAACTCCATCAACTTGCTGTTGGATTATGATTGCTGATAGTCATTTACAAATGTTTTGTTCTTGCTAGATTGTGGCTCTAATGATGTGATGACGGGATGATCTCCTCATGTGAGATTATTATATAATCATGCGAAATCATAATTCTTAATTAAAAGTTTAAAAATAAGAGAGAATTTTTTTAATAATAAAAACATGTAAACATAAAGTTTTGATGGTTGAGATTTCAACATGAAAATCTCACATGAAGTCATTCACAGCCGATGATGACACAACAACTAAGGCATTAAGTTGACAAACAAAAATTATATTGAATTTTACTATTGAATTACTTTTATATAAAAATATCTAAACATAAAACATTTTACTTTAAAATTAGTTTTGTTCAAAATGAATTTTAGAAATGCTCTCAAAAGATACCACATGACTGTATGACTGTATCAACTTTCAAATTAAGTATAAGACATTGGTTGCACATGAGTTTAAAGAAAAATCTCTGGGTTCATTAATGGGAGCTTAATTGCCTTTCAGTCTTCTCTTAATATGTTACATTCCATTCATTCACTTTCACGCTGCTATATATGGCCATACCCATAGTTTCCAAAGCTTGGCTCTTATGTTTTATTCTCTGTCATTTTGAACGTATTTCTCGAATGTTTGCCTAAAAAAAACTACAAAAGCTACTTTTCCGTTGAACGTAAAGTGATAACAGTGCTAAAGGTAAAAACTGATGACAATTATTGATAAAAGTGGTTTTAGAATAAAAGTATCAAAACATAAATCAAATCAAATTACACTGATCAATTTACTTTTATCTAAACTTAAGTTTACAAAATTAAGTTCAATTCAAATCAACTCAATTTTGTCAAATGTAATCCAAACACTCACTAACACCCTTTTGTCCCACCTCTCTTCCAACACTCAAATTGTACGTTGACTATGGCTTTTACAATTTCTCCAATACTGAAATTGTTAAAAATCTTTAATCCTTAGTTATTTATTCTTTATGTTAGAACAATTCACAGAATCCTAAGATCTACACCATGTTCGATTATTAGAGATTAGAATAAATACTTGCATTCATTGATGATTTGTGATCTAACTATTCTTCTATTATCATTAATGGTGACTTCATGGTTTTTTCTCAACTGCAATCTCTTTATTTCCTACCAGAACCTACATAAACGTGATTACGACATAATTTAAAATATCAAAATGAAATTTTTAAAATATAATTAAAACATAATTTAAAGTATTAAAATAAAAATTTTAAAATATTATGTACAAAAATATAAAAAAATATAAAATTTAGTGAATTAAAAGTGATAATTAAGCCTTGTGAGTGACATAAAAAAATTGTATGGTGTATATCTTATATATTGGAGTTTGTACATGTTAATATGCAGTGAATATATGGCATGGCAGATGCAATGTATGGACATATCTAAGTGATGAAAAATGGGTTACCCACTAAGAGGATGAAAACAAATGTAATTAGGATGGAAGAATTTTAGTAAACATGTAATGAAAATTAGTTATCGATAAAGTCGTTGAATATTTCTTACCAACAACGTAATAAAAAAAAAAAAAAGTTTAAAAGTGTGTATTGACAAGGTAAACTAATTTGATCATGTCTAATAATCATAACTCTCAAATGATCTCGTACAGCAAAAACACAACACAACTATATTAAAAATTAAAATTCAGTTGCAGCCTCGTATGCACAAAACATGTGTTTTTCACTCAAATAAAGATTTTCAACCATACAATTAATGGAACATGGTCAATGGTGAGAGATGAACAACTCCATCAACCTTAGTTTTAAAACTTCAAAGAGATTAAAATGGATTCTATTGGGTAGCTCTTATTTTGCTCTACAACGTACTAAAAAATTTGGTGGTGAAAGATGGGTTAGGTGTTCAGAATTAGAGAGAAGTTGAAGTGTTTGCATTACATCTTATTCAATTATTGTATTATAAAATATGATATATGTTTAAGTTTTTGGTTTTATTTTTCAACCAGATATTTTTATAGTTGGATTTTCTATTCATTTGTTACGTACGTGGTGTGAATAAAATACAAGTTTAATTTGTTCTTTTTTGTTTCATGGCAGACCTCAAAGGACTACAAGAATCGATCATCATTGGAAGAAATTTTGTGCTACCACTGGATCAAGAAGGACAATAATTTCTATAGTTCATCATTGGAAGAAATTTTGTGCTACTTCTGGATTTAAGGACAATAATTTCTTACTTAAATTATCAAATTGCAATGTAAATATTGTTAATGCAGATAAAATTGGTAGATAATTTTTTTTTGTCTCTTTGTATATATGGTGAGAATATATGAATTAGTGCAAATATTCTTACTCTACATACAGTAATCATTAGTTTTTGTTTTTTCTTTCTTAACATTCATGTTGTAATGAATATATATGTGTGTGTGTGTTAAAGTTCAAGTGTATTTATCTATTTGGACTATTAGTTTACCTAATAATTATTTGAAATATTTTTGTCTAAATCCAACTGTATATAAGTTACAATGAAAATATATTATTATAAGCATCCATTTAAAATGATTTATTTGAATTTTAATAGATATAAATTAATTTTAAATCAATATATATAAATACAAAATAAATTAACTGTCATTAATAATTACTGTTGTTATTCTCACTTATTTAACAGAAACGTTTTTTTTTAACAATTAACAATGGAACTAATTATATATCTCAATTATTTTCATTTATTTGCCACTAATTAGGAATTTTCCATTTTTATTAAAAAATCAACGATACATTATTTTATTACTACTTTTTATTCTAATTCTAATTATCACTGTATATTCTATGTTGCTCTCATTTTATTATTTTGATGAAAACCAATTCAATTCATTAAGGAGGAACTTGACTTCATGAGTTTGTCATCTTTGAATGAGAGGCGAGAGCCTTGCTAGGGTTTCCTCTTGCTTGTGGCCATGGCCACCATGGTCGTCATTATTCGATGGCGCTGCCTCGTTCCTACCCTACGTTGTCTCAACATCACAACTAGCACCTCATGTTGCATCGTGCACCGCCGTCCCACACCACCGTCCCACACGTTGCTACTTTCGTCGTTGCACCGGTGTGTGCTCTCCAGGCCGTTGCCCTTGCACCTTCCTCTTCATTGTTTGTTGTTGCTTTTGTAGCTACTACTCAACGTGCTGCTACGACTTCCTCCACCGTTGTCTCATGCGTCGTTGCAGCAGCTTCGCACACGACTGCCTCTCCATAAACTGTTGCACCTATGTGTGCCTAGGGTTCATGCCCCATACATCAACTGCGAGTAGGATGATCAAATCATTTGCTGACGTGTTGAGGAACACCTATGACATTCCCTTGAGTTAGCTACTTATACCTTTGCCTTAAGGGGGATTCCATTGCATTGAAGATACTTAAGGAAGAATACCTTAAAGGTTTGAAGAGCTGCACAACAAGCCTTTATGGAAGACTCGTGCTTCCCAAGGGTAACACTCCCCCTCGGGTTCATGAACTTAGAGAAAAGTTATCCTAGATTTGGCAATTACTGAAAGGATGGAAGTTGGTATCATTGGGTAAAGGATTCTTTGAATTTTCCTTCCTTTGTCTTGAGGATATGAGACAGACTATGGCTGAGGGCTCTTGCTATCTAACTCCTGGGGTCCATCGTTTGTTCTCATGGATTCTGGATTTCAATCCTAGCCTTGTCAAACAATTCAATGTGCAATGTTAGGTTCGCATGTTTGGTTTACCTCAAGAATATTGGAGACACAAGATTTTGTTTGCTATTGTTTGTGGGATTAGGATTCCCTTGGCTATTGATGAAGCAATTGTTTCAAGATCATTTGGGCACTTTGCTCGAGTCTTGGTGGACTTAGATCTTAAACATCCACATAAAGACCAAATTTTGGTTGAAATGGATGGATTTTTCTTCTTTGTGGGGTTAGCCTTTGAGTGCCTTCCTGATTTTTGTGATCACTACAATATTATTGGTCATTCTTTAGCTACTTGCAGGCATGACAATTATGGCAGAGGGTTAGAAGAGAGAAGTGAGTTGCATTAAAGAGCAAGATAATGTGTGTTCTTAAACAACCTAGTGTGGAAGTGATGTTGAGGATTTACTTGACTCTACAACTGATATGTTGAAGGTTCTAAGAAGACTTTGTTGAGCACATGGATGGACATGCTTGCACTGATGCTAATCAGATGGTGGATCAATTGGGGTTGAGCATGCCTTTGTTCAAAACACTACTAACCTTGTGAGGGATGGGGCGGTTGAAGATGATGCAAGTGTGAGTGGAACACCTGATCATGTCCCTAATTCCCTTCAAGATTTGCAGGCTCCCCTAGTACACTCTTTAATTGCTAAGATGCCCCCTTAAGTTCAGGCAGACTTGAAGGTTCTTGCTCAATTCTTAAGAGATATGGATGATGATATAACTAACCAGGATACCCCTTCCATGAGTCAGAAAGCGGAAGAACAAGAGCTTGAGCATATGAAGCTCAAGACAAAGAAAGGTAAGGAAGTGTAGACTGAAAGGATGTATAATATTCATGGAGACACTACTTTTCAAGCCCATTAAGTCTTTTAGTTAGCTTTGTTCGTATTGGTTGGATTTCCCTCAATTATTGGCCCTTTTGTTTTATAGTGTAGTTATGGAAGCAAAGCCAAGTTTTATCTCTTATTCACAAGCTTGACGTTAATAATTTTTTGGGTTAAATATGTTTTTGTCCTCATAAAATTCTCGAAATATTAGTTTTGTTCTTCAAATTTTTTTTTATTTGTTTTGTCCTATAATTTTAAATGTATTTGTTTAGTCCTTTGTCGAATTCCGTTACCCTCCTTGTTGACATGGCTAATGGAGGATTCAACTTCTTCGTCGATTTTGTCGTTTTCCGGCCATGCCTCATCGAAAACTGCCAGATCTAATTTCTTGTCGCCGGTTTTGTGGAAGCCAACCCTTCGTCGAGCACTGTGCCCACATTAATCCATTGGAAGATCTCGGATTGGGTGAACTTCTCAATGTTGTTGTGGCCACCAATCTCCTCATCGGGGTGAAGGTGAGGTAGAGAGAGTGGAGGGGATGGAAGCGCTAGACCTTGAGGTATATCATCTTGATGCACTTCATGCTTGAGAGCCTCTAGCGAACATGTGGCCCTTAGAGTCGAGGTGGGTGTTGAAGGGGGGGTTGGGTCCAATTGGAGTGCACCGATGGGACCACGTCGGTGTGGGAGTAGAAGAGGATTGATGGGAGGTATGGGTTTTTACCTTCCCATTTTAGAACCAATCGCTTCCCTGCCACGATTTCGGTTACCTTTTGAAGTTGCTGACATGCAGAGCTTGCTAGAGATGTAGTGCAGGTTCTTCAATTTGATAAAGATGTATTTCCTAGTGGTGTACGACATCAAATACTTGATGAAGTTCTGCAACAACTTCCATCGAGGGTTGAACAAGCTATCGAAGTTGTTGGATGTGGAGAGGGATGATGAAAAAGGTGATGACAAAGCAAATTTAGCAATTTTTAGCGAGGTGTAGCCATAAGCGATAAAATAGAGAAGTTGAAGAGGCTGGGCAGTGTTAACCATGTCAACAAGAAGGATAACAGTGTTACGCAGAGAGACTAAACTAAATAAATATGTTTAAATTTTATAGGGATGAAACAAAAATAAATATGCAAAATTTTTGGAAAACAAAACTAATATTTTCATAATTTTATAATTTTATAAGAATTAAAAACATATTTAACTCTATTTTTTTTCCCAATGAATCTCACTGAGAAAATCAAAATTTAGTATATCCTTCAATTTGCTTTATTCACTTTATATCTTTTATGTGTTATTTTTATATGTTACTTTATTTTCATTCACTTTGTTTTTTTATTAATATTTTGAATACTTTTTTATGCTAGGAAATTTTCTTATTAATAAATTACAAACTAATCGAAGAGTTTTAAATTTTCTGAGAATAAACTCTTCAATTAGTTTATTTGTAAAAATATTAAAATACAAAATTACAAACCCAGTTAAAAAAAAAATGTCGTATAAAAACTAAAAAGACACTAGACGGTAAGAACAAAAAACGAAAACGAGAGTGAAATATGATTTTACGAATACTATAAAGTAACCCCAACCATCAATTTGGCTTCACAACAAATGTTACAAAAGACAGTGAAGCTTTCCCTCCCAAGCTACCTCTTCCTTCTTCTCTCAAAGGTGACGCCTTTTTTCCCTCTCTCTAAAATTCGTCGCTAAACCCTTACTTGCATGCTTCTCTCATTGTGTTTTCCGGCAAAAGAAAATCAAAAACAAAAACTTGTTTATCAGAATGTAGAAACATGCATTTCTGGGAAAAAAAAAAGAACAAGAAGCTCTCATTCAATTAATTTGGTAGCACTTGTCTTCAAATTTCATTGCATGTTTCTTCTTTCACCTCCCTATAGATTCCACTAGCAACCACACACAGACGATTCGATTCCAATTTCGTTCTGAAGAATAAAAATGTAGCCTCTCTTCTCCTTTCTTACTTGCCAAGTCATCTCCTTTCTTTGCCTCTTTCAATTTTTTCGTTTCTGAAGCGGAATGGTTGGAGTGGAGATGATGATTTCGGTGAAACAAAAAGGGGGCAATTACCTATTCTATTTTTAATTTGTTTAATATTATTATTGTTGACTCTTCTCTTTATTAGTGTATCTTTTTAAATTGTTTGATGAATTTGTAAGAAATAAAAGACGGTTTTTTCAAATGTATATAAATTAGCGGATTTATTACCTCTTACTATTATCATCAAGATGGTTTTGGTATAATAGTAGATTTTAAGATATATTTTTCTGTATCAATTAGGTTTACAATGCAAGTTTGTTAGTATGTGTTTTAATTTTAACTAGGTTCTTGTTTTTGTCCTGCACGTGACAGGTGGAACTGAAGGGTGAACAGTAGAATTGAAACATGGGTTCATCAGATGTGTGTCCCACTGAGGATTCTCTTAACGCATTCATAGAATACTTGGTTGATCCAGTGCTGCCAGCAAAACCTTCTACACGAGATAATCTCCCACCATCTCAACAACACTTAGTTGCAAAACAGGTACAAAGATTACAGCACTTCAAAGATTAACCTAGGTGATTTATATGGACACCAGTTTAATTTTTTTTTTTTTATTCTCTGCTTGGAGGGTTGTTGGAGATGTTGGTTTAAAGAAATATACATCCTAAGATCTTATTTTCCCTTTATTGTTTTCTATGGGCCCGTTTGAGTAAACTTGTTTAGAAGAACTTTTAGGAGATAAAAAAATAATGAAGAAAAAATGAAATGTTCATAAGTTAAAATTGGTTACTCTAATAGCTAATTTGTATAAACTCTCTCATGTAGCTTCTCTAAAAGATGTGAGACTTCTACAAATTAGTTATAGGAGAGGCTAATTTTAACTTATGGAGAAACTCATTCTTCTTCATATTTTTTTCTCCTAGAAGTTTTTATAGAGAAATTTATCCAAACAGACCCTCTACAGATTATTGTTACATTACTCCTATGTTTTGTCATATATTGACATTCCTTTTTAAAGGCATATCTGGAGAGGTAACTTGTGTGCCTCATTAATAATTATTCTGGATTTTGGGATCATTTGTGTCAGGTTCATTCTGTTGTGTTATTGTACAATTACTACCACAGAAAACAACATCCAGAGCTTGAATTTCTGTCCTTTGTTGAGTTTTTCAAGTTAGCTCTGGTTCTGAGACCAACTTTATCAGTGCATATGAAATTCATGCTGAAGCCTGGTGAAACTGAGCCTGTTGATTTGGAGCAGTTGTCATTAACTGAAGACAAGATCTTGAGTGCTTGTAATATATGTACATGTTTGGATGCATCAAGAAGTGTTCCTGATGTAGAGGGATGGCCAATTTCAAAAGTTGCTGTGCTTTTAGTCGACAGTAAGAAGGAGAACTGTTTCTTGCGTTTTAGTTCCATCACTGAGGGGGTATGGTCAGTGGTTGAAAAAGATGTGGATACCTTCAGCCAAAATTCTGAAAAGGCAAGTGGAGCTAGATACAAAAAGAGTAGAGTCATTAAAAAGCCTACAAAAAATGAATTCAATTCTGAGGAAGATGGAATTTTGCAAATTGCGTATTTTGCTGTGAAGGAAGCTGCAGGTGATTATCCTTTTACTGAAAGATTGCCACAGCTATTCTCAGCGACTGCTGTATTTTAGTTTTTACTTTAGGATCACAAATCAGGGGGCATTGTTCCATATAAGGATTTTTTACTATCCAATTTGTTTGATCTAGTGAAGATGTCAAAATGATTGGATCCAATACTATGCTGTATACTCAATTTTTTTCTCCATCTGTTTTGTGGTTAATATGGGGTCTTACTTTGTTCTTTCCTTTTTCTCTCTTTAATAAATATTTTTCTGTACTAAAAAGCTATTGAATCATATTGCACATGTTAGTTAATGTACCACTATCTCCTAATTTTGGTTTTAATGGGTGCTATACAGGTATTAATAAAACTGATATTACGTTTTTGGAAAGCTACACTGTGTATTCTCAGAGCAAAGCAAAGACAGCTTCACGCTTTTATATAATGAAGTGCTCCCAGTTGATCAATAAGAAGCTTAATCAACCTATCAAATCTTTGATTAAAAGGTTCATTTTAATTGCTATTATTTTTTTATTGACTTGAGAGTCCCAAGGGTGAATGGCATAGAGGTCTGCCGTTCAGGTGGATCCATTTGTTCACTTTCCCCGGAATGCCAAATACACTCTTTTGCATGCAACATTAACTTTAGTTGCTTCTAAATCAAGTTATGATCTAGTTTATGATTTTTTTGAATGATGGCTGGGGTATTAACATCCACCTTGATAGTTATTTTCATTTTTCCTGGATTTCTATGGATGGCTACTTATTAGCTGGATATGACAGTTTATCATAAGGTTCTTCTGTTTTTGTTCTAGTTTTATGCAATAGGAGATCATAGAATAATATTTGTGGCAAGCTGACCTCCACTATCTTATTGCTCTTGAAGTGGTACTCCTGTTCTTGATTTACTTGAGTATTTATCTCTAGACTTTTCAATGATTGTCTTACATAGTGTTTGATTGGAGGAAAATCAAGGGGATGGGAAAGATTTCTTTATACTTTTGTTGTTTGGTTCAATTTAAAGAGCATGATTTCATAGTTTTATTTCTCATAAATTATTAGGAGGGGAGGAAAATCAGATTGTTAACAAAATTTGCACATGCTTATGCATAACATTTTATATCTCTTCTTTGGATAGCTTGCAAGGTCCATTGGTCAAGAGGAGTTCTAACAGTTGGACAGTCACCTCAGCTGTTGAGTACTTCCATGTGCTTCCTTATTCTGAAATAATCTTAGATTGGATTTCTAGGTTGGTGTAGTTCTCCTTTCCCATTTGGTAACACCTGATTTAGATGTATTTACTCAATTTTACATCCTATATTCCATAAATGATTCCATTTATGCTTCATCAAGTTTGCTTTTTGACTCCGGTTCATATTTCAAGCTGCTAGGACATTTTTCAAAACCAATTTTTGTTACCATGGTTATGAACCTAATCATAATACATGAGAATTAGAAATACTGATTAACTGCTGCAATGCACGATTGGACAGTTTGCATTTTGCAGTAATAGATTCTGGGCTCATGATTAAAAGCCTCATAGAATAACATAATGTTTTCAAATTATTGGTCATTGCCATGATGTTTTCTTTGCCACCACCTTCCACAAGATAAGGACAGTTATTATGTTCTATCTTTGTAGTGAAACGGTCTCAAATAGTTTGCAAGGTTCAAAGCTGGCAGAGAAAAATATGATGGTGAGCCGCCCTGAAGTGACAGAATCATATACAATTAGTGAGGACAAGTCTATCGGCCTCAATGTTAAGTTAAGCAGTGATGCTATTGAACCTATTAATCAGAACAAGAACAATGGAAGCTGTGCAGTTACATGTTCTGCTTCTATCAAGGATGCCCGAGATGTGTATGTGGACAACACTTTAGCTTCTCAATCTAAAAATAAAGAAGAATGCCAGAATATTGCCAATACTTTACAAGTTAATGAAGATCAAGAAATAGAAAATCCATCTGTCAAGGTTTGAAATTTATCTCCTTACCTACTATTTTCTTTATTATGTTGTACTACTACAATGAGTTGATAGCTGAGTGGAAAGTGTTTGTTATTTTTAGTATTTTCAGTGATGATATGAATGTTGCAAAATGTTTAGATGTCTCTAATTGGTTATGAATGTGCTAGAATACTCCCTATTAGGCTTGGGTAATCCTCTTTCCTTAGGATAACTTTCAAAGTTATGTGTTAGGTCCAATTAATTTCTAATGTGATATTAAAACCTCTGACTAAATGGAATAGAGTTCAATTTTTCCATCCTCATTCTTCTATTAAAAAGTTAAATTTCAACGGGGTAAGTGGGCCTGTGCATTATCCATGTAATACTTGCTCTCCTTCCTTGACCTATCTTTTGAGGGGTTGTTGCTTCCTGCATCTCCAAGCTGCTTCTTGCACCCTTTCCAGAATTTTTTTTTTTTACCTTTTGGATTGGACATACTAGAAGCCAAAAAAGAGGTGCAAGAAGCAGCTTGGAGATGTAGGAAGCAACAACCCTTTTGAGGTTGAGTTGGTTAAGTCAGGTCAGGTTCATTTCTAATAAAATCTAGTGAGATAAAAAAAGACACCATTGTTCCCTTATTTTTACTCTTTTTTATTTGTTTCTGATAATTACATTTCTACATAAAAAAAGTTATTTTAAAATCATTTTTCCAAATTTTAGTATCTCTCATCCAGCTAAAATGTCATTGGTTTAACAGGTTGAGAATGGTGATTCTACAAGGATGCTCATTACAGAGGGTGGAACCAAAGATCAATCTACTTGTGGTAAGATTTGTGCTGAAGCCTCATTTGAAAATGATTCCACAGAAGAATGTGCTCTGATTGCAAATAATCCCAACTCTGATCTTGAAAAGCTCCAACTTCTTACAGTTTCAAAGGGAAAGACAGTGTCACAGACTGCCAAAGCCTCTTTTGAAAATGATTCCACAAAAGAATGTGCCTTAGTTGCATATAATCCCAACTCTGATCATGAAAAGTTGCAAACCATAGCTTCAAAGGGAAAGACATTGTCACAGATTGCCAAAGCCTCTTCTGAAAATGATTCCATAGAAGAATGTTCCTTGATTGCAAATTATTCCAACTCTGATCTTGACAAGCTCCAAATTATAGCTTCAAAGGGAATGACATTGTCACAGATGGCCAAGGCCCATTCCATAGATGAGCATGCCTTGATTACAAATAATCCCAACTCTGATCTTGAAAAGCTCCAAATTCTTATAGCTTCAAAGGGAAAGACATTGTCACAGACTGCACTCAATGCTCTTGTGCAAAAGAGGAATGCACTGGTAGAAACCTGTTCATTGCTTTTTCTAGTTTCAAGAATGTTCATTCACACATTGAGTGCTTAGACTAGTTTCTTTTTGCAGGCTCTTCAGCAGCGCATGATAGAGGATGAGATTACTCTCTGTGATAAAAAAATTCAGAGAATAACTAGTATGTTTTCCTTGCCATTTCCTTTTATTTTACTCTCTGGTTCATTCTTCTAACAGTAAGGCTTTTCCCCCCTTTAACCTTTACAATAATTTTCAGTTTTAATTTACATTCCTTTTGATAGATTTTCTGGTCAAGTATCAAACAAGCTCTGAAGAAAATATGATTCTGATTTAGGATAGTGATTATTGGCTTCTTATGAGCATTTCTCCCCATTTCTATATCACATGATCTAATAGTAGGAAACATCTGGTGTTAGATTTTATATATTCAACAAAGCTCATTAGATGCAAAAAGTAGTTTGACAAAAAGGTAGGGTATATAACCTTGATTTTCAAATCTATTAAGGCATCTTATGTTGAACCGTATGACTTATTTATAGCATCTTCAACTTCATCTATCATTATATCCTTAAACTGAATTTAAATCTTTCTTGAGGCTCCAGAAATCTTAAGTTTTCAATGTACCTTCTTTTTTGCCTTTGAACCAGAAGAACAAAACTGCATAGCTCAAATTATAAGCTATTGGTTCAGTTCTGCAATGTGCTATCCTGGTCATTTTTTGTTTATATTACAATAACTGACTAATATTAACTGGTTTATTTGTTATTGTAAAAGATGATTGCTTGTGTTTTGTGTTTTCTTGAAAAAATAATAGGTGGGGAAGATGACTTGAAATTAAATATCGAATCCCTCATAGAAGGCTGTAATGATACATGGGTGAGAAATCAAGGAAGGATGTGTCAACATCTTGAGGATCAATGCTTACCTCCATATGGTAAGCGGAGAAGATTGACAGAGGCAGTGCTCATTTTGCAAAGTCCTTGCAAGGCAAGACATTTTAATTACTTGTTTAAACATTTCATCTTGTGACTATGTGTAGTTTGATAGGTTGTTCAGCATTTTATAGTTCACCCGTGATTGGTGTTTGTTGTTCATTAAACTGATTATTAACTTCATAAGTTAGCAATTCTGTATACACAAAATTCTATGAATGTTGCTAGTTTCATGGAAGTACTGATACTGTTATGAACATGGGTATGATATATAATACTGCTAGAAAAATACATTAATTTTAGGGAAATATATGGTCAGCATAGTTAATCGAACAATCAAGAGATTATTAACAAAAAAATATGTAGCATGGGGCTGCGTAGATCTAGTTTTGATTTTTGTAATTAAAAAATTCAACTTTTAACATGAGAGATGAGTGTTGGATGTGGATAGTGGGAGCTTAATTTTGATGAAAAAATATACTTGTTCTCAACTATGTCACTTGAACAATTCAAGTGATTGATATTATGTTTGTATCTCTACACATACTTTACTATGTAACAAAATTTGATTAATTCATTTCTCTAAATATATAACAAAATATGAGTCAATCCACTTTCAAAGATTACCAACATGACCAGTTATAATTCTTGTTATTTCATGCTGTATGCATCTCTTGAAACAACCGTAGTTTACGTATTACTTACATGTCACTGTTCTGAGACCTTGTATCTTTCTTGTGACATTTATACTTGGTATATATTGTTTTTAATTGAACATGACTTTAAATTCTGTTTAATCTTGCAGGAACTTGATGGTATATGTCATGAAAATAGTTGGTTGCTACCAATTTATCATGTATCTGAATCAAATGGTAAGACCATCTAATTTATAGGTAGAACCCAAGATTGTATAAAATTTTAGGCTTAAATACGTTTTTAATTCTTCAAATGGGTCATATTTTTTTTAGTTTTCCAAATAAAAAGTCACTTTTTTTAGTTTTCCAAATAAAAAGTCACTTTTTTTAGTCCTTCAAAATCAAAAAATGTTTTTTAGTCCTTCTCATAAAAAATATCAAACAAGGAATAAGATATTTGTAATTTGTGGCGGTTTTTTAGCCGTCACAAATATACAAAAATGTTACAAGTCAAATTGTGGTGGCTAAAAAACCGTTACAAATTACAAATATCTTATTCCTTGTTTGGTATCTTTTGTGAGAAGGACTAAAAAAATATTTTTCAATTTTGAAAGACTAAAAAAAATGATTTTTTATTTGGAGGACCAAAAAAAATATGACCCATATTTGAGGGACTAAAAACATATTTAAACCAAAATTTTATTGTGATTTGTGTGAAGAGGTGCCTTCTTGTTAATTAAATTTAAGAGTAAAATATGTTTTAGGGCCCTCTAATATTACTAATGTTCAAATTTGGTCCCTATAAAAATTTTCTAATTATTTTGTTTATTCTAATTTTGAAATGTATTTTTTTTTTTTCATTTTAAGCACTGTCTGAATCATCTTTACCCTTGTATAAAGTGTTATCTAAAATACTTTGGAGGACCAAAAGTGATACATTTCAAACTTAAAGGGATGAAAATAATATGAAAATTTTTAGAGGAACAAAATTTGTACATTAGTCATAGATCGACCTATAAACCATATTTTACCCTTTTAAGTTTTAAGAGATGAGATCAATTGAGTTATATTTAGGGCCTGTTTAGGTAAACTTTTCTAGAAGGACTTCTAGGAGAAATTAACTTCTCCATAAATCAAAATTAGCTTCTCTAATAGCTAAATTTGTAGAAGCTTTCTCATGTAACTTTTCCTAAAAGATGTGAAAATTTTACAAATTGACTATTGGAGAAGTTAA
Organism: Amphicarpaea edgeworthii; assembly: GCA_014843725.1. Lineage (NCBI taxonomy): Eukaryota > Viridiplantae > Streptophyta > Magnoliopsida > Fabales > Fabaceae > Amphicarpaea > Amphicarpaea edgeworthii. Next base: position 18,005,932 of record CM026327.1, on the reverse strand, counting down.
TTTTAGTTTATGGAGAAGTTAGTTTTATTTTTTCTTTATGTTTTTTTTCTACTGGAAGTCCATTTAGAGAAGTTTATCCAAACAGGTCCTTGTTTCATATGCACTTGCTCTTCAATTCATCTTTATGGAGTTTAATGACACTAAGTTGTGTTTATTTGATGATGTATCTATATCTATCATCTACATGACTTGCATATAAATTTGATGAGTACACACCTCTTGAAGGTGGATTCCAAGCTAATGTAGCTGTTAAAGGACTAGACTTTGAGTGTTCCTTTGGAGGTAGCCTATGTTCCCATCCTCATGAAGCTAGAGATTCAGCTGCTGCACAGATGTTAGCCAACTTAAGAAGTATGGCAAAATCGGGCCAATGAGTGATTTCTAGCTCTTCTTTTTGGTAGCATGGAATTGGAAATGGCATCATGCCTTTCTTTTTGGTTTGCGGCGGCTCCCGCCGTGCCTGTAAAGAATATTAAGGAAACTGTAATGTTTTTTGGGTTTGTATAACGAAAGAAAAAATATCAGTACTTACATTTTGGTTGATCCTTAGTTAACTACTTATATTTTGGTTTACTATTTTTACTTTGCCTCGACTGTTCTTCCATTAACACGCTGTTTTATGCTTATCTAATAGTAACTCAACACGAGACAAATTATTAATACCAAGGAAAGTCATGATTACATCTAGTTATGTCATAAATTTAAGTTTTATTTTTAAAAATATCCTTTAATTTAAATAGAGTTAGTGTGTAGTATATAAAATTAACAATAAAGTAAGGGTATAAAAGAAATAGTACTTAAAAAGTGGTCATTGTTGCTAAAGGATTTATTGAAAGTGCATTCTCTACTCACAGTATAGGTTTATTTATAATTACATGGAAATGATTCTAATAATATTATATTTGCTCATATCTAAACATATCTCTAACCTAAAAATCATATCTTTAACACTCTCCCTTAAGCTGTAGCATATATGTCATATAATTCAAGCTTGCTACAAATATAATCAACTCGAGAGCCTTGAGTGATTTTGTGAATGTCTACCCATTGATCAATGGAGCTGACAAGGTTAGTCGTGATTTCTCCTGAGAGTACTTCTCTCTCACAAAATAATAGTCTATCTCTATGTGTTTGGTCTGCTCATGAAAAACTGGATTATAAATAATATGAATTGCAGCTTATTGTTACAACGCAATTTAGTATCTTGATAGTTTCCTAAGCCAAGTAATCTTGCATGCAGCTATTTAGCTTCAGCACTAGACCTAGCAACTATATTTTGTTTCTCACTTCTCTATGAGATCAAATTTCCTCCAAGAAGAACACAATAGTCAGAGGTAGACCTCTTATCTTATGGTGATCTTGCCCAATTAGCATCAAAGTAACAAACAATTTTGGCATTGCCTTTATCTTAGTATTGGAGTCCATGACTTGGCACACTCTTGATGTATCGAAGAATGCGCATGACGACATCCCAATGGCTATGACTGGGGTCTTTGAGGAATTGACTTACCATACTCACTGCAAATGTGATGTCAAGCCTAGTGAAAGTGAGGTAATTGAGTTTACCAACAAGTCTGCGATATCTTTAGGGCTTTCAATGGCTCCCTTGCCTGGAAGAAGCTTTGCATTGGGTTCCAATGGAACATCACTAGGACGACAATTAAACATATTAGTCTCAGTGAGAATATCCATAGCATATTTATTTCCTCTAGGAAATGGCAATGTCAAAGGCAGATTGAGCAACTTCAATGCCTTAAAGGACAATTTGAGTTGACGCATGCCATCAAAGTCATTGCTAGTGATGATAATGTCATTAACATAGATCACCAAATAAATTCATAAGTCAGACGAAGAGTGAAGGGTAAACACAGAGTGGTCAACCTCACAACAAGTCATACCAAACTGAAGTAAGGCAGAGCTAAAACAGTCGAACTAGGTATGTGGAGACTGCTTCATGCCATATAAGGAACGTCGAAGGCGACAAATAAGGTGGGAGCCACTAGAAGCAGTAAAACTAAGAGGTTGATCCATATAAACTTCTTCCTACAACTTACCATGCGAGAATGCATTCTTAATATCAAGTTGGTGAAGTGGCCAATGATGAATGACAACCATGGCAAGAAATAGACGAACAAAAGTAATCTTAACCTCTAGAGAAAAGGTGTCCCCATAGTTGAGGTCGAATATATGAGTATAGCCCTTAGCTACCAAGTGGGCTTTGAATCGATCAATATTGCCATATGGTCCAACCTTCATTGTATAGACCTAGTGACAACCAACAATTGTCTTCTCTAAGAGGTAAAGAAACCAACTCCCAAGTGCCACTAGTCTAGTAAAGCAACCATTTTTTCTAACATCACATGTTGCCAACGAGGATCCACCATGGCTTCACCTTTAGTCTTAGGAATAGACACATAATCCAAAGTAGAGATAAAAGAGAAATAGGATGGAGATAATTGATTACAATGAAGAGTACAAGCATATAAATGATTAGAATTGCGAGTGGATCGAATACTTTTGCGTAAGGCAATGGGAAGCTCATGTGAAAATGTTGGTGGGAGGACAGTTGGAGTAGGAGATGATGCTAGGGGATCAGTAGGTGGAGCCACTAAGGAAGGTTGTGGCTGTCGCTGATAAATAATTAGTGAAGGTGGAGCAACGACAATGGTCAGGGTTGGGGCAACAGGTGTATGATCCAGCGGAGCATCATTAATATATGTCATAAAGAAGAATGGAGTAGACTCAAAGAAAGTGACATTGGCAAAAACAAGATACCATTTAAATTGAGGACAAAAACAACTATATTATTTATAGAGGCTGAGAGTAACCTAGAAAAACGCACTTAAAAGACTTAGCATAAAGTTTATCTTTACTTGGAGTAAGTCATGGACAAAGCATGTAGAGTCGAAGACACGGAGAGGAACAAGATAAAGGTCATGTTGCGGGTACAAAATATTATATGGAATCTGATTGTTGAGAACATACGAGGGCATGCGATTGATCAAATAACAAGCAGTAAGGATTGCATCACCCCAGAAGTGGAGAGGAACATGATAGTTAAGGAGAAGGGTGCAAGTTGACACAACTCACATTGTAATGACTTAAGTGTAGATAAACTAAGACTAAAAAACGTAATTTTTCCAAGTTGGGATGATCAAGACATTGATGCACAAGATCAGCAGAGGCAATGGAGACACATGCAACCGGTGGTTCAAACTCATACAATCCCCCAAACTCATGTCCTGTTCTAATCGTCCATCTGGTACGTCAATCCTAAACATGAATAGAGTTATTAATAAATAAGACAGTAATTTAATGATCGGGTAAGTTTGCTAATGGAAATTAAATTAATCGGACAACTAGGAACAAACAAAACAAAATTTAAAGGAAGTTGAGGAAGAGGGTTAGTTTGACCAATGCCACAAACTCTAATTTGAGAGCCATATGCAAGAGTAACAAAAGGTAAAGTGTTTGATAACAATAATTGGCTATAAAAAGATTGGTTACTAGTCATATGATTAGAGGCACCGGAGTCAAGTATCCAAGGTCCAAGAGAGGAGAACTGAGAGACAAAGGCTATAAGATTACCAAATTGAGCCATGGCGGTAACATGCGATGCAGATTGCTGAGTTGGTTAGAATTGAAGGAAATCATGATACTTAGTAGCAGAGATAGTGAAATCTTCAAAGGTTGTAGGATTGGTGATTTGAGCAACAATTGCAATGACTTTTTTGCGATTTCGATAGATCTCGAGCTTTGTTGCAACAATTGGCTTCAATGTGGCCAACAATGTTGCAGTAATTGCAATGAACATTCTTTCTATCATCTTTGTTGTGACCATTGGCTTCAATGTGGCCAATGATGTTGCAGTAATTGCAACAACAATTCTTGCTATTGTGGCCTCCGCCACGACCTCATCCATAGCCTTCGCCATGGCCACCACAATGAGATGAGTATGAGACAAGTGCAGAGGAATCAACAAAGAGGCAAAGGGGTGGCAAAAAACATGTGAAGTGGAAAGACATAGTAATTGTTCACTCACCATGTAGGGACTGATAGAATCTGGTTACACACTAAGTTAAGTTCGTGTGGGAAACCACCAAGAGCAAGAACCATGAAGTACTAATTACGTTGTTGATAAAAAGTCTCTGCATCAGGAGGATAAGACATTAAATTGTTATAATCAACAATTAACCGATCAAGCTTACCAAGATATGTCTGCACATCCATATTCTCAAGTTTAGTGGATAACATAGTGGTTATCATTATCATACTTTAGAGGCGATGAACATCATTGGAGCAGACTTTCTTAGCTTTGTTCCAAACCTCCTAACATGTGTCAAAGGCTTGGTACAAAGGTTGAAGACTTGAGGCAATAGAAAACCAAAGGACGCTGCACAAAGACGCGTCAATTTGTTGTCAATGGGCTTGATCTATAGAGGGGATGTTTGCAGCCTTAGTGGTCAAGTAGTCGGTACATCCTTGACCGTGAAACCAAAGCTGGACATTGGCTGCCCAGGTAGTATAATTGGCATATCTAGTCAGCACTTCACATGAGATAAGTGGGACGTTGGTAAACGTCATTGCAGAAGCAAAGTTCAAAGGAATCTCAGATGCAACCATGAAAAAAAAGGAGCCAAACAAGTGGTTGGGGAGGGTCGTCAAAGGCAAGACAACGGAGGGGTAGAGTGCAATGACTATCAAATAGGCCAACAATGGTACATGCACTATTCATGAATTTTTCTCGCGTTCTATTCACGCAGTGGTGAGAGGGATCGAATCTTAATTACGAGGTTGTTGTATGAAAGGGGATTGAACCCTAATTACGCACAATAGGGATTCACCCTATGCTCTAATACCATAAAGGATTTACTAAAAGTGTATTCTCTATACACAATAGAGGTTTATTTATAATAAAGGAATGAGCAAAATATTGAACATTTTCGTTTATAGTCCCTAATGTTTCATTTGACGGGTCTTGATTTCTAAAGTATTTTTTCGTTTGCCTTTTGGTCCTTCCGTTAGTGAGTTCTATTACTAGATCAAGCCTACACCTCGGTAGCTTATCAAATTGTGCCATGTGTCATGTTGCTGACGTGGATTTTATTTTTATTTTTGAAAAAGTTAAATAAAAAAATCAACGTCAGTAGCATGACACATGACACAATCCGATAAGTCAAACCTGATCCATTAATGAAGCTCACTGATGGAGGGACCAAAAGACAAACAGTAAAATACTTTAAGGACCAAGGCTAGTCAAATGAAACATTAAGGACTATAAACGAAAATTATTAATACTTTAAGAACCAAAAACATATTTTGCCTTAAACAAATTACATGGAAAGGATTAGGAATTGATCCTAATAGATAACGTTATATTTGCTAATATCTAAACATATCCTTCAGATATCAATCATATCTTTAATAGTTGCTTACATATGGGACGAATGAAAAAAAAAATCAAATTGTTACTTATATATAGAACCAGAGTAGTATGTAGTTATTGTAGCTCTCAAATTTATCATTGGTTTAAATGCACGAATATATTATGACAAATGAGAATTCATTGTCTTAAGGTTTATGATTGTTTAATACTCCAAACATCTAAAACATTATAACCAAAAGGGTCAGAATCAATTGACACCAAGGTGTCAAATTAAACTTTGACACCAAATCTCAGCCACTCATTTTAATTAAATTTAATGGCTTTTATTAACCCATTAAAAAAAATTAAAATTAAAACTTCATTTAATAATAAAATCTCTAACCGATTCTCTAGTATATAATCAAAATATTTAATTTATTACATTTTAAATATTTGAAATTCATTATCATCATCATAATTATCATCACCATCGTTATGGTCACTGACGCCATTATCATGTCTATCACTGCAACTACCACCATGACAGTCAATCATTGCCATGAATGCCTCCATGACCACCATCGTCGCCACCAACATGGTTGTGATCGTCATGGTGGTGGTTGACTGTCATGATGATGGTAATGAAAGATTTAATACATTTTAAAACGTGATAGATTAAACTTTTAAATATTTAATAAATCTTTTAGATATTTTATGGTTAAATGAAATTTTAATTCGAATTTTAAATGATTTTAATCTAACGATTGAGATTAATAATTTTACTTTTAACTGGACAGCTCCAATAAGATTTCCTTCTTGAACAAAAATCCGATAGACTTATTGGAGGGAGGGTTAAAAATATTTATTTAATTTAATAGTTGAGATTTGGTGTCAAAATTTAATTTGACACATTAGTGTCAATTGATCCTAACCCTATTAAACTTAGTATTTATTTAATTTTCTTTTCTCGTAGATCATATCTTAGTTTTTTTTATATGCAATTAGTAATAAATATTTGACTTAATTGCATTTTTTTTTTTTGGAAAGTTTTATTTTTAACAAATTAATTTGAAACTTTTTATCTTCAATTTTTTAAAAATCTTGCAAATTTTACCCTATCATTTTATTCTCACATCATATGATTGTACATTTTATTCCCAATTTAAAAAAAAAAAATTGGAAAAATTTTGTACCAATTGTTTTTGTATTTTTTGATAAATTTTACATTAAACTGTTTTCGATCAAATTTTATCATCAATTTTTGTAAAAAAAAATAAAAATTCAGCCCCCTAAACTTTTGGATCCGTCATTGCATCTAAATAACTTTTTTTTTCCTAAAAGAAACTCATTTTTATTTTGTTAATATGTGTTCTATTTAACTATAAAAGATTATTTTACTTAATCGCATTTTACCTAGTAAAATGATATCCTAAATTAATCTTTTTTTTTTTTTTGCATGAGATATCTTCTTCTTATTATTTAGTTATCTATTACTATTATTCAATTAATTAAATCTATATCTAGAACCAACATGTCTCAGTATAGCAACTACAAGCAAAAAAAAAGAGTTGAGGGTCATAAAGAAGGAAAAAGAAAGAAAAGCCATTAAATGAAATGTTAAAAAATTGGCTCAACCTCACAAACAAACAACACAAGCTAGGCCCAACTTCAAACCAAACGGTTGGTCATTGCAAGCATAGGAATGTAGGGGACAAAAAAAACAGGCCTCCAAGCGTCTCTTGTTCACTCACCTTACGAAAATAGAAAATGGATTTTTTTGTTAGAATCAGTCGGTTAAATCAAGAGGGGTTGAATTGATATTTAAAAAAAATCAATTTCTATTTCAAAGATAAAAAGTTTTCACTCACTCTCTTGAAGTTTTTCACAAATATTTTTCACAAATAAGTTGTTGATAGAATAACAATATAGAAACCCAATGAAAATAATCTTGTTAGAATAATTCAATTAATTAATAAAATATAAGACAATAATAAAGAGATGAAGGAAGAGAGAATTTGGCCCAATGGTTTATACTGGTTTGACCACAGCTCAGTCTACATCCAGTTTTTCCTCACACCAAGAAGTTCCACTATGATCTAAGTTACAAACACCTTGCATACGCAAATCACAACAACACTTGTTAGCACCTATGCGAGAGTGTGAAACACCATCACCACTCAAGCACTACCTTTAGGAAACCCTATCCTAGAATCACGTGTTTAGGAAACACTATCCTAACACACTCCATCACTTAGGAAACCCTTTCCTACAATGCCAAAAAACAGAACCAAAGAAGAAGAGAATTGAAGAACAATGACACTTAGAATGTGCAGATTTTGTTGGTATAAGGATCAAACTAAAAGCACCTAGAATGTGCAAATATAGCTGGAAAAAGTTCAAAGTTTAAGCACCTAAATATGTGGATATAGATGGAGAAAAGCTTTTTCTATAAAGAGATTTATTTGTATAGAAAGTACAATAGAATTCAACTCAAAATGATATAGCCATAAGGAAAGCACTGAATTCACCAGCAATTGAGTTGATGCATAATGCAGACCCAAGAAGTTCTCTTTATAGTGTTTATGGAATCTTATCTTGGAAATCAAATATAAGATTTGGATATGAAAAGGAATTAGTGTATAAGATAAGATTTGAGGAAAAAGGTTACTCAATCAAATATAAAATCTGCAATTTGATAGATAAGAGCTAGGTCAAAAGATATGAAAAGAATTTAAGAAATATCATATTAGGATATTTTTTCAGAATGACCATTATACTAGATGTAATCGATTGTCACAAGGATTAATCAATTATCTCGTGTATTAGAAGATGATTTTTGCTTGTTGTCATCAATTGTAATCGATTGCAGCATAATGATAATCGATTGCATTCGAAACAAAGCAAATCTTGAGATTGAAAAGTTGCATTGTAATTGATTGCAATATCTAGTAATTGGTTAACTCGATGGCAAAGAGAATTCTAAATTGAATTTGGCCCTCTGGTAATCGATTCTAATGTAATCAATTGCAAAGCTCAAAATATGTTTTCTAAGTTTGCAAATCATCTCATGATGCTAAGATAAAAGTTTTGCACACATCCGAGCAATCATATCTAACTTAGTCTAAAACACACAATACAAAGCCATCATCTATACATGTTATGGCTTGAAATAAAATAAACTAAGACTAAGTAATAAGAAAGAGACTCAAGGTATGAAAATACCAAAAATCTAGATGAAGGCTTCAATCTTCATTTTTAACCTAACATTGCAAATTAGAACCATGCTTCTCGTGTGCACTCTAGCAACATTTGCGACGACGATAGTGGTGGCGTGGGGTGACTACCACGACACAACGACGTGACCACAACGACAACTGTGACCTTGGCAACTTCAGGTTTAGGATGAATCGGTTTTGCTTGGAGTCGTGGTGGGGTTTGACGATGATGAGTGGTTCACATGGTGGCGTGTGACGGTCACAGTGGTTGAGCATGTCGGTGGTGTGTTTCAGATCAGCACCCATGGCAACAGCGGTATCATGCATTGGTTGCGCAATTTCGACTCAACAGTGGTCGTGGGCAATGACACCATTGTCATTCGCGCAGAAGGAAGCAAGGTAATTGATATGGTTTGGTTCTCTGTTTGTTGTTGCAATTTCTCTGATTGAATTTTCTTATTATAAGCTTTTGGAGATGATTGATTTTGGCTCTGTGATAGTTTGGTCCACATTTGTTTATTTGGGTTTGGGATTATATGGTGAATGATTTTGGTTTGGGTTAAATTTGAAAAAAGGTGTGATAACTCTTGTTTCTGTTTTAAGTTTGAAATACTTCAACTTTATTTTGGGGTCTCTATTTATTATTGTATTTATGTTTTTGGTTGATACAATAAGGGTTTATTAGAAGAATCACCACACAATTTATTTATTTCAGATTACATGAGACCCTGTTGTTAGTATTTTGCCATTTTTTCGTTTGGCTCTTTAAGTTTAGGTTCCTTATGTCTACATGATTAAAAATAGTTGAATTTGATAAACTTGATTGTTTTTTTATTTGCTCACTTGGTTTGTTTTCCCTTATTTTTACATGAATGAAACAAGTGTTATATTAACACTACAAGAAAAATGACTTATGCCTACGGACCAAAATTGTCACTATAAGTTATAAATGCATAGGTAAATGTATCATAAACTTTGTCCTACGATCACTATAAGTTTTACCTATGGATTTATTTTTGCCTACGGTTATATTTGACCATCACTATATGTAGTTCTTACAATTAAAAATATGCATAGGTAAAAGTAATAACTTATAGATGCAGTCTCTTTTCATAGGTAAAAGTATTAACTTATTCTTATAGTTAAAAACTGTAAGTAAAAGTCATTGGCTTGTACTTATAGCCTCCAACTGTAGGTAAAAGTCATAAACTTATACCTACGATTGAAGGCTGACTATAGGTAAAAGTCATTATTATTATTATTATTGATATTATTTTATAATTAAAAATAACATTGACTAATATTTTTATTGGATTCTATAATTAAAACCCAATAAAGAACTAACATGAGCTTAAAACAGGTTAATCCAAACCTTTAATATGACAAAACATTTGGCCAACTATATAATCCAAAAAAAACAGCAAATGAGTAGTGTTAACAAAGTTGGGGGACCAAAACCACACCCTAATGTAGAACGAACATGAGATTCGAATCTAAAATCTAATAATATAATTCGAATACTATTTAAGTCCATGCATAGGGCAACCCAAGCTATCTACCACTCTACAAATGTTCTGCGAATACAATTCTGAAGACTTTGCAGCTAGGCAATATGAAGTATTGCAAACAATTTTCACCGCTATAAAATAGAAAGATATCACACATTTCAATAATAATTCAACAAATAAAATCAAAAGCTAGCACACATTTCAATAATAATTCAACAAATGAAATCATATTGCAACCCAGTACAACTACAACAAGAACATTGCAAACCAATGTAAATTCAATACTACATCAAAGTTGATCTACAATTGGCAGCCAGAACACTTAGGATGCAACTGATCCACAGCTGATCTGATGTAACTAGAAATTCAAACCAAATCAACAGCAACAGGTAAAATAATCCAAATTACAACTCGACAGTCAGGATTCTGCTTGTACTAATTCAATTGATGTATGATATAAAATAATTGTCTTACTTTAAAATAAAAGTTTTAGTAATGATAGAACATTGATAAACTAGTCATGTGTCAATCATCATAAAAGAAAATTAATTAAAGATAAATTAGTCAAGTGTCAATCATCATAACCTCTATAATCAAGAAGGAAAACAAATTTATGAAGTTCATTTCTACTAGTAAGAGAACAATTTCAACTCACTACTATTTGGGATCACTTGTAGTTTGATGATTTTCACCAAAAGAATCATTTGCAGGCACCTAAATATATATATAAAAAAATCTTTGTCAAATATCATATAGTTGATTTCTTTTAATAAGTTGAATTACAAGAATTTATACCTCTTGATCTATAGCTTCTAAAACTTGATTGATTTGTGGATCTTCCGCAAGTCGCACTTTCAAAATAGCAATAAGATTTCCTAGCAAATTCTCTAATTTCTGAATTCTATTGTTTGCACAAGAGCTTTGAGATGAATTTGTTTGATGTGGAAGCTTGCCAAGACAACGCACATGTCCTCTTTTTTCAGGTCCTTTAACTTTTGAGTATATATCATTTTTCCAATTTGTAGAATCTTGTGAAGTTTGTGAACTCTTTGCTTCAACCATATGCTTTTTCAGTTCATCCTATATAAATAAAAAGAAAAGGTAAATAATAAGCAAGTCATAACACAAAAGATAACCCATGAATGTTTAGCAACTAGATTTACATCCCTAAAATAATTCTTATTATGTCAAAAAGGAATAATTTGAACACCAATATTGTAAAACAAAGGAATAATTAAGAGATTTAAGAAATAGAGAGCACAAGCAGGTTAGAGAGAGATAGAATGACTAAATGAAGAGAGGTTACCTAAACTCCAATGTACAACAAAAATGGCAAAGTAAAATTAGACATGAATCAAAGCTATAAAATTAAAAAGTTCTTACAATTATAGTAGCAGCCTTTTCTATAACAATGCTTCCATCAGCTTGAGTTCGAGTGTCAATATAAATTTGTGCTCGAGAAGGTTGCACTCCTTTAGCCTTTGTTGTCTAGCATTAATTTAAAAAAAATCAACCACATTATTTGTACTAAGCAATTAAATAATAAAAAGCATTGAAAAACACATAATAATAAACAATAATAAAAGAAATAAACCATCTCATGAATCTGTCTTGGAAGATTCTTAGTTCCCATGCAATGTAAGTCCTCATATTTTGAGCAATTCCTTTTGTTAATGTTGCTTATTTTCTATAACCAAAAAATATAAAAAGTCAATAATAAAAATAAGAATATAATATATAATTGTTATGTTAAACAAAGGCATGACATATATATACCTGTCCTTTCTCGGAACACCAATATTTTACCAAATCATGATATTGAGAAGGATCAACCCTTGGATCTGGGATGTGAGCTATCATTTCCTCCTCAGTCTTGCTCTCATCATATCCCTTTGATTTCAATTCATATTTAAATTGCCTCCACTTTAGACTCATGTCATCTATTAGTAATTCCTTTGTCTGTTTAGTCAATTCTAGAACAAATCGAAACTTACTCTATAATGAGTAACATTAAAAAAAATACTTTTTGTTAGACATTACAAAATATAAAATTTTACAAAGAACTAAAATGAAATAGCATTTATGAAAGGTTATACTAAACCTAAATCAATTCAACCATGTCAATAATATAGTTCTCAGGCATGTCTTTCCAAGTAAAATAATTGATAGACGCACATTGGTGTCTCCTTACCAAGCTCTCAATTGCATTCAATAAAGTTTTCCCTTCCCAACCCATAGGATTGCCCCAAGGATCTACATCAACAAGTATGAATTCTCCATCTGGCATGTCCCACACATCTAACATATGTGTATAACCTCTAGTCTTCTTTTCACCTAAATCGTTCATGGATATGACATTTATCACTATATATATGTGTGTGTGTGTGTGTAGAAAAGTGTAATACTTGCATTGTTAAAAAGACCAAAACTTCTACTCTACCTCTAGTTGAATTTTCACTTGCACTTCTAAGAGAAGTATGAGACTCAACATGACTTTCTTCTTGTATTTGTTATTCTATTTGTAATTGTTGAATTAGTTAATAAGCAATTGTATTATAAATAGTTCAATATAAATTAAAATAAATTAAGTTAATAAAATCTTTATACCTCCTTCAAATTGTGCACTTTCTTCAATTATAGAGTGGTTATTTCGATTGACTTCACGAGAGCTTTCAATTGATTTCTCTTTTGTTTGTGATTGACCATTATTCTTAATGGTATTCAACTTTCTTCGGTTTCCCATATTGCACTACTAAACTTGTCCAAAAACAAAAATAAAAAATAGATATTACTTTCTCTCTACTAACTAGGACAAAGTTTTTTTTGCTCAAAGAGTAATGAGTGGGTGTAAATGTAATTACCTAAAATATCAAGCATTCATGAACCAATAAAGCTTTATCAACATAATTATAATTAAAAACATAAACACAACAAAAAATAAACATAAGAATAATAATGAAGTACAAGAACAAAAAACATAAGGAACAAGTCTTGTTTACTATTATCAATAGTAATGTTAACAAAATGTTCAATACATGTATAATAAAAGTGCTTAACAGACCAAATGGAAACAAATCAGAAGAAATCTTCTTCACTCTCATCATCCTCTATATAATTATCATCCTAGTCATGTGGTGCAATGTTCTCCATGGGTATTGTAACTTCAATGATATCATTATTATCATCAACTTCAGATATCATTATTATCATCAACTTCAGGTCTGGTCAAATTATTATCATGTATCTCATGTAAGACTTGTTCATTCCCTTGATCTATGTCATTGGACAGCTCATCACCCATATCATATACATCTCTGATTTTAGCATGCACAACAACAAGCCAATCATTTTGTTTTATTCTCCACGTAGAATACTTTCTTAGCTTGAGAGGCAAAAACAAATGGATCATCACATATATCATTCCCTGTATGTTGTAAATAATGGAAATTTACTAATGTCATGCCAAAATTATAAATTTTGCAGCCCCTATTTATATCAACCCAATCACACTTGAAAAGTACAACCTTATGTCTTCCTGAATAATCCAATTGAATTATATCTATTAGTGCACCATAGTAGTTGATTTCAACTTCCTTAGGGTGTTTATCTCTTGAACTCACGTAACTACTTGTCTTAACAGTTACAACAATGCCACTATTTTGAGTCTTTAAACACTTTTCATGCGTCTTTGTATAAAATCTAACTCCATTAACAATATACCCACTATATCGTCTCATTATTTCTAGTGGACCACGTGCTAACCACTTGATATCATCTGTCACTAGAGTGCTACCTTGCTTTTCCAATCAAGTAACCTACCACAATTTTATTTCAAATGGTTAAAATTTTAAATGAATGTAAAACTTAATATTATTGATGCTAACACTTACTCGTTTGCGGAACCAATCAGGAAATTTGTTACTATGAATTTTGTCAACTTCATATGGAGATAGCCAACAATTCCGTCTCTTAATCATATCAGTATATTCTCTATGTAAAATTAATAGAAATATATTAAATAAAACTTCAATAACTAAATATAAACATGAAAGAAATTGTCTTACTTCTGAAATGAGTCAATATTATTACTACTAAAAAGCACATATCTATGTGCTTGAAGCAATGTTTTCTTATCAAAAAAAATTAGAGAAGCTCTTTTTCTCTTCTTTATATTGAACCCAACTTGTTTCTTTCTCCCTAGTGGTCTACCTCTAGGATTTAAAACGCTTGTATTTTCCACATAAGAATCATCATTCTGAATAGATCGATTAAAACGAGTTTCCACCCTAGAGAGATATCTTGAACAAAATATTAAGCATTCATGAGCTAGATATCCTTATGCAATAGATCCTTCTGGATGTGCTCGATTACGAACAAATGACTTTAGAGTCAAAAGGAACCTAAAAATAAATTTTGGGTAACAAATTAAGATAATATAGTTTACTTTATAATTTTAGAATTTTATTTAAATGATTAAAGAAATTCATACCTTTCAATAGGATACATCCATCAGTAATGTACAAGACCTCCAACTCTTGCCTCATGTGCCAAGTGGATTACCAAATGTACCATTACAATGAAAAAAGAAGGAGGAAAAATTCTTTCTAGTTGGCATAATGTTTGAGCTACTTGATGCTCTAATTACGCTCATGGAGCACCTTTCCACACAACTCTTTGAAGAAACAACAAAGATTGGATATAGCTAAACTCACTTGGTCAGGCAAACAACCTTTCATAGCTATAGGAAGGAACTCTTGCATTAAAAGATGACAATCATAACTTTTGAGACCAAATATTTTGTGTTCCTTTACTTGTACATATCTTGAAATATTAAACAAATATTCATCTGGAGCTTTGATTTTTTTTAGAACTTCCAAAAATGTTTCTTTCTCCTTTGAAGTCATTTGGTAACAAGCTCTAGGAATATATTGTTTACCTTTACTTGGATGCATCTTTGGATGTAATTGTCTTCTTATGTTCATATCTACAAGATCATAACGTGTTTTATCATTATCCTTGTCTTTCCTTCTAAATGCAACAACGTCCCAATAATGTTATCACAAACATTCTTTTCTATATGCATCACATCACGATTGTGACGAAGAATGTTATGTTGCCAATAAGGCAACGAGAACAAAATACTTTTCTTCTTCCATGGTGACCAACTCTCAACTCCATGATCTTCCATTTGTCTCAAAATAGAAGTTCCACTAGGTAGATTAGGTAGAGCTTTAAACTCTTGGGATCCATCAAAATCTTTTTTATTGTATCTCCACTTATGGCTAGGCTCTAACCAATGACGATGACACATATAACAAAACTTTCTACCATAATACAACCATTTTGAGGGAGTCTCCAAACCACAACATGGACATGCATGTTTACCTTTAGTGCTCCAACTAGACAAATTTGCATATGCAGGAAAATCATTAATAGTCCACATAATTGCACCACGCATTTAGAATGACTCTTTTTTATGTGCATTAAAAGTCCTCACCCCAATTTCCCATAATTCCTTTAATTCTTCCACAAGAGGTTGCATATAAACATCAAGGTTCATACCTGGACCTTTTGGATCGAGAATAAGCAATGAAAGTATAAAATTAGGTTGCTTCATACACATCCACGGAGGAAGATTATATGGAATCAAGATAACAAGCCAAGTGCTTCATACACATCCTAGTTTTGAAAGGATTAAAGCCATCAGAAGCCAAACCTAGTCTAACATTACAAGCATCATGAGAAAAATTAGGATATTGATGATTAAAATCCTTCCAAGCAAATGAATTAGCTGGATGCCTCAAGAATCCATCTTGTTTTCGACCATCTTCATGCCATGTCATACAAGAAGTTGTTTTTGATGATCCAAAAAGCCTCTGTAGTTTAGGTATAAGAGGAAACCAATGAAGAATCTTTGCAGGTATCTTTTTTCTACATTCAACGTCATCGGGGTTGTGTTTCCATCTTGAGAACTTGCATTTGGGGCAAATTTCAGCATCAGCCAAATCCTTCCTATACAGTATGCATTCATTGGGACAAACATGAATTTTTTCATATGATAAACCCAATCCTGAAATAATCTTCTTTGTATCATAAAATGATTTAGGCAAAGTATTTTCTTTTGGTAATGCATCACGTAATAACTCTAACAACATTGAAAAGCTTTTATTAGTCCACCCATTTAGACACTTTAAGTGATATAAATGTACAAGGAATGACAATTTTGTAAACTTCTTACAACCAAGATAAAGACTTTGGTCTGCCTCCCTTAACAACTTATAAAACTTATCTGAATTATTACTCTTTTCAAATTATTGAACATTTGGTTCAGTCATGAATGTTTCAAAATCTCAATTCTCCATGTTGACATTTGTATCATCACTCTCATTAATTACATGCATTGCAAACGCATCATGAATTAGTGTGTCCATATCATGATCAAACTCCTCTTCTACTTGAGATGTACCCAAAGAACTTGAAGAGCTAGCTTGTTCACCATGAAAGATCCAAGTAACATATCCTTTTAGGAATCCATTACTAATGATGTGTTCATAAACATTCATTCGAGAGCGCCACTTGCAATTGACACATTTGGTACAATGGCATAAAACTTTTCCATCCTTGGATGATTTTTTAAATGCAAAATCCAAAAAATTTAGAATCCCTCTAATGTACTTCTCTTTATTGAGAGAGTTGTCATGTATCCAACTCTTATCCATTTGATAAAATAAACTACAAAAAAGTATAATGAAATAAACATAATAAATTAGTGCAACTAGTTATTGATATAAAGTCTTGGCTATTTTGATATAACTAGTGTAACTAATTCTCCTAAATATAACAATGGTCCTGAATTCTAACAAGGTGTAAAACAATAATAGTCTAAAATAAAAGAGCTTCATAAATGTCATAAAAGTCACTTTCATAAACTAAAAACACTTCTAAATAAAAATGTGTATATATAGACACACACTTGCTACTCTTCAATGCTCACGTACTTCACAAGTCCAAGAACATAAAGATCAGAATCATTGTCAAATTCTGCTGGAAATATTAAAGGAATGTATGCATGTAAAGAGAGAGAGAAGGAAACAAAAAGTATACTATATAAAAAAAAGATATTAAACAAATCCATAATATATATGTATGTAAAAAAAAAAATACAAGCCACAATCCAGCTTTGCTTAGGAAGATACTAACTAAAGAAGGAAATATAAGTAACTAAAGCAATGAGAAATAAAATTGGGATGTTGAAGAGGTGGTGGTGATATAATAGATAGATAAAGAGTGGTGGCTCTCTAACTATAAAGTCTTGATGATTAAGTAGGAGACTCTTTTGTCTCCACTCTGTCACAATAGCAACAAAGAGGTCCATGGTAATAGCCACTAACACAAAGCATAAATAAAGAACGCCACGACACCATGCTTAGATGCTCCTCCTCTCAATTCTAGCTACCTCTCCACCTTTTTATGGCATCCAAAGAGAGAGAAATTGAAAAAATAATGATAAAATAAATAAAAATACAATAACAAAAATAAAATAAGTAAAAAAATAAATTGTTTAACCAATACTATGGCTCGACAATTTTTTTTAATACTATAGACTATTATAAATTATAGAGAAGTAAATATTTTTCTCCAAAACAATATTTCAAAACATATATCCAAAATCAAGGAGAAAGGTGCCCTCTTTCTTTTAAAATTTTATACCTTAATCTAATTAATAGTGAATCCCTATAACTAGAATTTATCTATATAATTTACTCCTGATCAATCTAAAAGTCCTATTATTTCCTCAATAATTTACTCCTGATCAATTTAAAAGTTCTATTATAGAGAAAAAGTGAAGTTTTGTCAGGGAGCTAGGTTGGTTGAATTGTTTTTGATGGATGTGTGTGTGAATTGTGAGGAATTCATGTAGGAATAGACAGGGGGTGGACCAAGTTTTAAGGGTAGGGGGGGCCGACTATAAAATTTTTTTTTTACAAGAAATAATAATAATAATAATATAAACATTAAAAAGAACAAAAAAATATAATTAAATAAATTATTTAGATATTTCATATTTAATAATAAACAAAATTAATCATTCAAAATCTACTATACAGAGAAAAAAAATTAATATAAAATTAGTTAATTATATTTATTATATAGTATATATAAATGAAATATATTATCAATAATTTGTTAGTCTAAGTTGTATCTGTACTTAATCTCCTTAAGCAAGCTCTCAAGTTCGAACCTTGTAAATGAAAAAACATGGTTGGGAGGGGAGAACCCCAATGAAGGTGGTTGTCTAGGTTCCCTGACGAAGATTAATCATCGATTTTATCTCTTGTTGACGATGTTACTCACAACTATGACATCTTATGTTGATGTGCAATTTGAGAAACAAAAACAATTTCTTTTATAAGATTTCTATAAAAAAAAAAAAAAAGATAAAATTAAT
This sequence comes from Amphicarpaea edgeworthii, assembly GCA_014843725.1. Lineage (NCBI taxonomy): Eukaryota > Viridiplantae > Streptophyta > Magnoliopsida > Fabales > Fabaceae > Amphicarpaea > Amphicarpaea edgeworthii. Next base: position 17,987,395 of record CM026327.1, on the reverse strand, counting down.
TTTATCATTTTAAAAAAATAAAGATAAAATTGATTATATAATAATTAAAATTGAATATTTAAATAAGATTTTCTAAAAAAAAAAGTTAAGATTGATATTGATTTGATAATTTAAATAAAAAATAATTAAAAAATTAAATTATATAATATTAATAATAAATCTAGTCAAATATAATATTTATACAAAAAATTTTAATAAATACAAAAGTAAAAAAAAAAATGTTAAATGCATTTTGAAATTGCTAAACACGCCCCTCAAATTACTTAATGCACCCCTAAAATTGCTAAACACACCTTTAAAATTCTTAATGCACCCCTAAAATTACTAAACACACCCCTATTATTATATGAAAAAAATAAAAAAGTCAGGGGGGCCATGCCCCCCCCCCCCAATGCACTACCTAGGTCCACCCCTGGGAATAGACAACACAAATTCATGATGGTGCCTTGTGATAAAATCATGAGTACATTATCAGGGAATCGAGCTTGTTACACAACTAACACAACTCACCCTCTCAAATCCTCTACTAATTTTTCCTTAGCCCTTCCATAACTAAATTCTGTCTCTGCCACTTCATGCTTCTGCTAGGATTTCATCTCTCCCTTATAATTGAATTCTATTTCTAATACACCAAAATGCTACTACTATTGGTGTTAGGATAAAATAACTACTGTTATTGTGTAACTGATTTCTAGTTAGTTAGTTTTAGTTTGTCACTGGTCAGTTTGAGTTAGTTAGTCGACTGATAGCTTTATATAAAGCATAACAGGCCTATCATGCAAGAATAGTTCATTTTATGTGCCAAATCTCTCAATAGTTTGGTCTAACTTTGACTCTTTTGTGGTTATACACATTTGTAACAGGCCTATCATGCAAGAATCCATAATACATCTTATAATGATGCTAAAACAGAAATCGAGGACATTATATTGCAATTTGATTAATGTATTTTTTATAGTTAGGTAAATAATTGATCTTACTTGACATTTGTATAAGAGCTTTTTCCTTGAAATAAATTTAAAGAAACAATATGATAACAGTGGAATGGAGCTTAACTAAATAAAAGAAACAAAACAACTATAATCACCCTACTGGTTAATTCTGACATCTACTTTGATGCAAAGTAGAAACTATACAAAATTCAAGAAGAACTACATGAACTCTATCGGATCAAGACTGATAAATTGCTTTGCTCATCTTAAAGGCAAACCCCATCACATCTAAACTCCAATATTGTTTGTGTATATCATTGCCTATCATCTAAGCGTATTCTAACTTTTAAATAAGAAATGAGTTTCTTTTGTTCCTTCAATAACATACATGACTAACTTTCGACTTTCAAATACCAAGAGTAAAAATTTAAAACATCCATTTATTATATGAACAAATTCATAGAGACATAAGGAAGAAAAATAACTCCAGGACAAAATTCCAGATAGTATTTATGCCATCAGTCACACCAATCACTCAAGGTTTTCTATTTCAATTTTCATGTTTTGTTGAGTTGAGTTTGTTACACTAACTAAGAAACATGGAGAAAGAAATCACCACTTAACAAAACATGTAATAATTGAATAGAAGCACAACATAATATACTACTACTAATTCAGTAAAACAATCCCCCACCCCCATCCAAGCATATGAATAACATTGAAAATTAGAAAAGGAAAATTCACCTCGAAATAGCAAAAGAGAAGAAGTTCAAAAGCAGAGTTGTTGCGGCTGTTAGCAAAATTCACCTAAAAAATTCAATGTAGCATCAAATAAGGACAACAAAACTTTTAAAATGCAATCAAACTCAATTTAAACCTATTACAAAGCAAATTTAAAATGTAATCAACCTCAATTGAGAAAAATAGATCCATATAAGAGAAAATAATTGGAATAAAAAAGTCAATGAAATTTTACCTGATTGAAATCAAAATCTATAGTGATGCAACGGGAAATCAAAAACAGAGATGCAAAATGTGAGTGATGCAATGAATCAACAACACATTTGCAGATCTAACAGCAATGCGTTTGCAAAAACGCTCAACCCTGTTAAAACACCGAGACATTTCACAGAAACGGAAAAAAGGATTCAAACAGTGCGGACCATTACAACTACAACTACGACTACTTCAAACAACTAAATCAATGGTAGTAGAAATTAAAAAAATGAAGAAATAAACAAAACCTGAGAAAGAAATAATTGAAAGTAGATTAGAGAATAATGATACCACAAAGCTTGGAAGTTAAAAGAGGTGAAGATGGTGAATCAAAAGATCATGTATGCAACAATGAGTGGGAATGGGATTCGAAAGGGAAGAAGTAGAAACCCATCCCCTCGCTTCTCGCTTTTCGCTGTCTCTCCCAAATACACTTTACTCTTTTTTTCTTCAACGTTCTTTCTTAATTAGTGCACTTTACTCTCTCTTTTTTTCTTCATTTTCTTTATTAATTTATTATTACTAAAGCCTTATAACATTATTATTAATAATAATAATAATAATAATAATAATAATAATTACTTGTTATCCTTTTTATTTAATAATCTGAATTTTATACTATTTTTAATTTAATTATTTATTTTTAATATGAATTCTATACTGTTTTTTTATATTAGTTTACTAATTAATAGTTTGTGTAATAATTTATTTTTATTTTGGTAACTAATCCTATAAGTTAATTAGAATTTTTCTTATAGTGTAAATATTCATAGGTAGATGTATTTTAAAGGTTTTACCTACATCAAATAATCATAGGCACAAGTCTTCTAAAGTTTTTACCTACACTATTTGTTTGTAGATAAAAGTCTTTTTTAAATTAATTTTTTATTATATTATTACAAAATTTTACTTACACTAAACATTCATTAGTAAAAGTATTTTTTTTAGTTTTACCTACTGAAAAATATACCCATAGGTAAAAGTGTCTGTAGGCATATAGCTCTTTTCTTGTAATGTCCATAGGTATATGTATTTTAAAGGTTTTACCTACATCAAATAGTTATATGTACAAGTTTTTTAAAGTTTTACCTACACTATTTATTTGTAGGTAAAAGTCTTTTTTAAATTATAGTATTATAAAAAATTTCCTACACTCAACATTTGTAAGTAAAAGTATTTTTTTTAGTTTTACCTACAGAAAAATATACCCGTAAGTAAAAGTATCCGTAGGCATATGACTATTTTTTTGTAGTGCAAATAAAAGAAAGACTAGCAAAGGTAAAGAAATATTAAAAGGAAGCATAGGAGCACTAGACATATGATTCTCATAGCATTCAAAGTGAAAAAGGAAAGGAAAAATTCACATACTAGCTAACTTGTAAGGCAAATACTTACCTATTGTATGTCAATCCTTCCAACTTTATATTGAGGTAAAACTCCTATTACATTCTCACTCTTTACTTTCAAAACTCACTTATTGAATGCTTGTTTCTTCTTTTTCAGAATTCTCTTTTTTGTATCTTCTGAATATGTAGCTGCAATCAAGCAAAAAAAGAAATTGTTTAAAATAAGGAAAACTTCAAAAGAATGAAAGCTCATATTCATGTCTATAAATATCTTGGCTGGAAAGAAGAGGGGGGATTTTTTTAGGGGACAAAAAAAGAGAATTCTGAAAAAAGAAGCAAGCATTCAATGAGTGAGTTTTGAGAGTAGAGAGTGAGAATTTAATAAGAGTTTTACCTGAATATAAAGTTGGAAGGATTGGCATACAATAGGTATGTATTTGCCATACACTTCAACTAGTATGTGAATTTTTTCTTTCCTTTTTTTGTTTGAATGCTATGAGAATCATGTCTAGTGCTTCTATGCTTCCTTTTGATATTTCTTTACCTTTGCTAGTCTTTCTTTTATTTGATATAACACATGTTTCATTTATGTAAAAATAATAAAAAAACAAACCAAGTGAGCAAAACAGAAAACAATCAAGTTTATCGAATTCAACTGTTTTTAATCATGTAGACATATGGAACCTAAACTTAAAAATCCAAATTAAAAAAAGGCAAAAGACTAACAACAAGGTCTCATGTAATCTTAAATAAATAAATTTTGTGGTGATTGATCTAATGAACCCCTACAGTATCAACCAAAAACATAGATACAATTATAAACAGAGACCCAAAAACAGAGTTGAAGTATCTCAAACCCAAAACAGAAATAGAGTTATCACACCTTTTTTCAAATTTAACCCAAAACAAAATCATTCATCATATAATCCCAAACCTAAATAAACAAACGTGGACCCAACTATCACAAAGCCAAAATCAATAATCTCCAAAAGCTTATCACAAGAAAATCCAATTAGAGAAATCACAACAGTAAATAGAGAACCAAGCCATATCAGTTATATTTCCTTCTTACATGTGAATGATAGCGATGTTGCTGCCCACGACCATTGTTGAGTCGGAATTGTGCTGCCAATGCACGAAACCACTGTTGCTACAACTGCTGGTCTGAAATACGCTGTCGGCGTGCCCAATCATCACAACCCCTCCATGCCGTCGTGCGAAGCATCACCGACCGCCCGCGCACCACCATGTGAACCACCCACCACCATCAAACCCACCTCGACTCCAAGCAAAATCAATTCATCTTAAACACCCGAAGTCGCCACAGTGACGCAATGCCATCATGGTCATGTCATTGCACCATGGTAGTCGCCCCACGCCACCATTGTCATCGCCACATATGTTGCTAAAGTGCACACGAGAAACATGGTTCTAATTTGTAATGTTAGGTTAAAAAAATCCCTTTTTTATTTTCATAAGGTGAGTGAACGAAAGAAGCTTCAAAACCCTTATTTTTTTTGTCCCATGCACATTCCTATGCTTGCAATGACCAGCCATTTGATTTGAAGGTGGACTTAGCTTGTGTTGTTTGTTTGTGAGGCTGGCTAGTTCTTTTGACATTTCATTTAACTTAAGATTAATCTAATTTAACGGCTTTTTTTTTTTTTGTTCTTCTTTACGACACTCAACTCTTTTTTTCTCTCGTAGTTGCTCAGCTGGCACATGTTGGTTTTAGATATAGTTTTAATTAAGAAAAATGTTACTTCAACACCCTCATTTTTATTACACATCTCCAACATCCATTTTTTATTAATATTTTTTTGTTGTGGGGCCAACAAAGAATTTATTAAAAAAAAATATTTAATAGTAAAAAAAGTAATTTAAAATTCCAATAAGTGGATGTAGATGAGAGGTAAGTTAATATATAGTGATAGAAATATTGAGACTCTTTAATTAATTTTATAATAATAATAATAATAATAAAACAGTAATAATAATAACAAGATATCTCGTGAAAAAAAAGGGATTGATTTGCTATATCATTTTACTTTATGTAAGTTTTTTTTTTTTTTACGTTAAACATAATAATGACAAAATAATTACTAATGGTACAATGCGATTAAGTAAAATAATCTTTTATATTTAAATAGTTCACAAATTAACAAAATAAAAATGAGTTTTTTTTAGAAAAAAAATTATTTAAATGTGACATCTTTTTAATCTAGAGGTTTTTTGGTACAAGTTGCGACAATTTGATAACCTTATAAACTTTTTTGTGAGAATGAATAATTTTAAAATTAAGGTCTTTTCTTTCAAAAAACAAAAAATGGATTGACTTGGGTATACATCTCTGTTAATTTTTTCACGTTTGAGGATGAATGAGTTGCGACAGCTCAAGAATCTTAAAAAAAAAAACAAATATATATTTCTCCTTCCTTCTTATAATAAAAATTATGTCATAAAAAATAAATTAGTTTTTCTCGAAATGTTTTAGTAAGATAAATATATAAAAGTTATAAAGAATTTGCTTAATTAATTTAAGGTAATTAACTGTCTTATGAAGGACGTTGTAGGGTGCTAATACCTTCCTTATGCGTAATGAACTTCCGAACTCAAATTTGATTTCAAAGACCATTTTCTTTTCAAATAAGTTTTTTCAATGTTTTCCTTAATAAACATTGGTGGCGACTTCTCTGATTTTGTTTATTATTTTTTTCGCCATCTCTTCATGACCCTGGTTGCGACAAATAGGAAAGTTGAGCAACATATAAGTGAGACAATGATCCATAAATCTAGTCTTAAAGTTTTTGGTTAAAATGTGGTGTCTAGTTCACTTATTTGGTGTGTTCAATGTCTATGGATGAAATCTTCCCGATATTTAATCCCCTCAAATGTGCTCAATGTCTAGGGACGAATTTAGGGGGCAAGCAAGGGCTTGAGTCCCCCTCCCTTCCATTATATATATATATATATAAAATAAAAAATATTAATAAAGAAAAAATTGTTAAAAAAATAATTTTTTAAGTTAATATTTATTTAATTTTCTTTTATTAGATTATATCTTAGTTTAATACCTATAATTAGTAATAAATATTTAGTTTAATTATATTTTTATTTCATTTTTTTTTTACAAGTTTTACTTTTAACAAATTAATTTGACACTTTTTATCTTCAATTTTTTAAAATCTTACAAATTTTACTCTATCATTTTACCTTTACATTACATGATTGTTGATTTTACTCTCAATTTTTAAAAAAAAATGGACAAATTTTGTACCTATTTTTTGTATTTTTTTTTTTATAAATTTTACATTAAATATTTTTTTTTCAAAATTTTATCTCAATTTTTGTAAAAAAAATTATAGTCCCCTTACCTAAATTTCAGGATCCTTCACTGCAAACAGTTATTTAAAGCCTAACATTTGTGGTTATGAAGACAGCCGATGCAAGTAATAAAATGACTTTTCTTGTTGATTTGCTAATTAAACAAAAATCAACACAAAAAATAGAAAAATAAAAAGCAAAAATATTTTGTTCACACTCATTTTAGAATGGGGTTAGAGAGAGAGAAATAGAAAGAAAATACAAAGAGAAGAGAGAGAGAAAAACAAGAGATGTAGTAGGGAATATGAAAAAGAAAAAGTGAGTATTAAATGAATGTAAGAAAATAAAAAGATATGAATAAATCATGGAGTAAATACATTATACACATGGCATGTCGACACCCTCATCATCATCAACAAATGACAAATTGAATGAAAAAAAAAAAAAAGGAAACTAGAAGGTAGAAAATAAACGAAAGCTTGAGTATGTGTATGTGTATGGGGTGCACTACACTACCAATGAAAATAAGAGTTAGTAATAGTAATAGTAAGTAGTAGTGGGGACTTGGTCTACCAACCCCTAACAAATCGGCATTTACTTCTCGTAGAATTTGAATACCCTCACCATTCTCAACACTAAGACTAAGACAGTTAGTTTCTTACCCATTTCTCACCCTTCATTCCCATCACACACTTTTATTCAAAGATCCATTTTTGAAGGGTCAGCACCACAAACCCCCCATTATTAAAATCCATGGTTAAGAATGTCAAAAATTTCAACAAGAGTTAACACAACTATAAGACTTAACTATAATTAATCGTTTAATTAAGTCATTTTCTATCAAGTTTTGATATTTACACTATCTTTTACCAAATACACATTAATAAAAATGAGATATAAATAACAAAATCTGACATAAAATAATCAAATTGATACATTTTAAATAATTTAGATACCAAAATAAAATTATTTAAAATTTAAAGACTAAATCAGGTGTTTAATTATAATTTGAGAGTAAAATGCAAGCTCAATTATAATTTAATAATTTCACTCTAATTTCTTTCCTTCAACTTGAATATATAACTAATTTTACTAATCAAAATACCACATTCCGCATACCTGATTAACAAGTAACTGAATGATAAGTTCGTGTATTTTTTGTTACATTTTATGGATATCTCTAAATTTATTGTGTTGAAGACTAATCTTGTTTATGATGGTGATTGTCATTGATTCAATAAAGTTTTCTACATGGTGAATCATAACTCCCTATTATTAATTATTTATTTTTATATAATTAATAGTAAATAAATAAATAAACTAATAATAAAGGTTAATTTCTGAATAACAGTAGCATAAATCAGTAGTTTTGAAAACCATTCGCTATTAAAACGACACGTGCGTGATGTGAGTTACGTGTAACTTTTCCTTTCGACAGTTGCAATTTATGTCTCAGTTGAATGTCACAGCTTAGTGACGTTCGTAACTGAAACGAGGTCGTTTTATTTTAGTCATGAATGAAGGTCCTCTCCGCTGTTTTATTCTGCTTCGATGTTGCAACTTGTAACAAAGATCCTCGTGAGTTTCCTTTTAAAACCGGTGTTAATTTTCAAAATTACCCTTCCCTTTTTTTTTAAATAAAAACTTATATTAACAATGTAACTTATTAAATTTATAATAATTATTACAATAAATGAGACATTGAAACTGAAGACCATTTATTATATATATATTTTTTAAAGAGTATAAAATTAGATAGTGTCATTTTCATTAAAAAAAAACCTTCAATTTTGGTAAGTTTCTTGATATGATGCAAAAGGGTACCTTGGGCAATGAAAAAGGGGGTTTGAAAATGAATAAAAGAAAAAAGAGAGGGTTGAGTGGAGGAGTAAATACAGAAACGGGCAAGTCTGGCATGTTACATGTTCATGCACATCAATTAAATCTCAATAAATTCAATTTTCAATTCCTTTTACGGTTTCCGTAAAACAAGAAGTAATTAAGAAACCTCCATTTTTTCTTTTTTAATTTTTAATTTTTCTCTTTCATTTTGACTTTTTATTTCTTCCTTTTTTTTATTTTTATATCTCTCGCTTGTTTGTCACCTACTCCTTTCATAGTTCTCACTCTGATCCCTTCCTCTCGCAAAGCACAACGCGATTCATTCACCAAAAATGCAAACACCTTCTTAAGCTGTTTCTATTTTGTTTTCGTCAAATCGCGATGGATAGGCACAAGTGCAAGCTCTGCTTCAGGAGCTTCGCCAATGGGAGAGCCTTGGGGGGTCACATGCGCTCCCACATGATGAACCTCCCCATCTCAAAGCCCGAGGAACTAGCCTCCCCGCGAACCATCCAACTCAGCTTCGAAGCTGAGTCGGCTTCATCGTCTTCGTCATCAGAAAATGACGACGATGACGCAAAGGGTCTCTGCTACGGCCTCAGAGAGAACCCCAAGCGAAGCATTCGCCTCGTGGATCCCGAATTCTCGTTTGCAGCAGTGGCAGCAGCAAGAGCAGCAGACGCCGGCTCCGTGATCCTCCACGACAGAGAGAGCGAGTCCGAGTCATCGAAAAACAACCCGACTCGTAGAAGATCCAAGAGGCCGTGGAATAACAATGATGACAATTATTATAACAACAATTATAGCAATGATATTAACAATGACGTTGCCACCATCTATAACAGCGCCAGAAAGAAAGGTCTCGGATTCGAGCATGAATCCACGGTGATGTCGTCGATGAAGAGTAAGACGGAATCGTGGATGGACCATGACCCCACGAGCTCTGTCTCCGACGCAACCACCGAAGAAGACGTGGCGTTTTGTCTCATGATGCTGTCGAGGGACAAATGGAAGAGGAAAAGGGATCATCAAGATCAACCCCAATTCGTGGAGCTTGAAGATCAATACGAGGAGGATGATGATGAGGAGGAGGAAGACGAAGACGAAGACGAAGATGAAGCCTTCGAGGAGAGCGAGGAGTCTCAAGAGACGATGAAACTCTGCAGCAACAAGAACAGAGCACGAGGAAGGTACAAATGCGACACCTGCAACAAGGTGTTCCGATCCTACCAAGCATTGGGGGGCCACCGGGCGAGTCACAAGAAAACCAAAGTGAATGCGATGAAATTTGATGGTGGTGACGGCAGCAACAACAATATTAGAAACAACAGAGAACAAGAACTCGAGTACAACAACAAGAAAAAGAGTGGAGCATGTGGTAGTGTCGTCCAAAAGAAAACTCACGAGTGCCCCGTGTGTTTGAGAGTCTTTGCCTCGGGTCAAGCACTCGGGGGACACAAGAGAACCCATGTTACTGGCTCAGTGGCGATGACACTGACGACGACAATGACAGCAACAGTTTCGTCAAGTTCCGCAAAGTTGGGAAACAACAGCTTCATAGATCTCAACCTCCCTGCTCCAATCGACGAGGACGATGTTAGCCAAATCGAGAACTCTGCTATGTCCGATGCAGAATTCGTCAAAACCCATTAAGCCATGAAGACAGACAGAACAGGTTGGAAAAATTTTGGTGCCAAAAGATTTTTTTTTTTTGTGTTTTTCTTTCTTTTTCTGATAATTTTCATATATGGTTTCTGCAAATTGGCTGATATGATTACTCTATAGTCTATATTTTTATGTAATGTTATATAAAAAAAATTACAATTGATATAAAATTTTAATGGATTCTAACTGTAATTCAGTTCTTCTTATCTGGGCTGTATTTCTGTAAGTAAATGACATAAGGAATCAATCAATGGAGGAACCAAAAGTTTATGCTTATTTTTTCAGTTCGAGGTTTTTTTCTCTCTGTTATAATGCAGTTGCAGAAGAATTGGCAAGCATGGCTTTGAATTTTTATTTTTTTTATCAATGTAAAAGTAACTTCCACTTCTGATCTCAACAAGGAGCATTGTACAGTTCCATGAAAAGAAATGTGTTTCTTTCATGGTTCTTTAAATATACTTTTATTAATTTTATTTGTTTTTCCTCTTAGGGCATTTAAGAAGTTCAGTGTGTTTTCACCTTTTTCTCCTTTTCTACCTTTTAATTTTTTCGGCTGAAAGGAAATTCTGTCTCTGCAATTCTAATTTTTCCTGTGTTTCAGTTTACTTTAGTTTCCAAATTTTCAACACATCTTCATAACTAGTAGAGGTTGCAATAAGGTGAATCAGAAAATTAATAACTTCAATTTAATAATCTGATTGTCTTTAATGGAGATTTGTTAAACTGATGATATTGATAAAAGAAAAAATAAATAAAAAAGAAACCAGATCCCTTATTTTATTAGCTGATGTTAGATTAATTTGTCCTAGTTGGGTTGGGTGTAGCAAGAGTTATGTAGCTCAAGAGTTATGAGGCACTTAATGTCACATTCATTAAATTTGTCATAAATGACATAACATACGTTTCTTAATTCTTATACTCATTTTTTCTATTATATATATTTTTCATTTATTTGTATTTTTTTTTGGTTTGGAGGGTATGATTATGATTAAGAGCATGTTTGGATAGAATGATAGGAATGCTTTTAACCATTCTTTTACGGAAAAAAATGTATTATATAGAAAAATTTTCAAAAATATTTTTAACTTGTATCTAAAGAGACTCTTAAAACTTAAGTAATTATGATTTCACTTGAAAGAAAAATTTGAATGATTATTTGCTTAACCACCTAAGCAAATCATAAAAGATAATTGGAACACAATATTCAGTTCTACTTACATGTTGTGCATTTGTAATTCAAAACTAAAGGTTTAAAAAAAGTCTATCATCGCAATTATTACAGCAACATGAAGATTTTTTAGGTTTCTAGAATCGCTTTGCAACTACAATTATTGCTGTTTCAATTGTATTTGTTCGTAGTTTTCTGTAATTTAAGGATTAATTGTGATAAAATGCTACTATTCCTGATACTAAGAGCAACTTTAATTGTGTAACCATCACTCTTCTCTTTCATCAATTTTCTCTAAGAAAAGGAGTAAAAGATAGAAAGTACAATTGGAGATTCATTTTACTTTTCATTTACACAATTGCTCGTAGAAGCAAGTCCATCGTTAAATAAATTTGTTAACATGTAGTCTATATGTAGAAATTTAAATGAAAAGCTACACTCAAAATATAATCACTCCGAATCAAAATGATTGCAGTATTGACCTTTAAAATTTGTCCCAAAATTTACTTATGTTCTCAATTTTTAATGGGATATTTAAACTTTTGTTCCAGTTTTTCTCTTTAAGAAATATTTGTGTATTGAAAGAATTAATAACATGTTTATTAAAATTAAAAAAGATAATAATGATACTTGATAAAATTGTTCCTAATAAATTAAATACTATTTTCTTTCAAATATTTACTTTTCTTAATACAAGTGTAATTAGAGATGACAATATGAATATAAAATTATGGATATCCGTAAAAATATCCTACGTGTATAAAATAATTACCCGTACATTGGAATTGAGGATAAAGACGAATATTTATCCGTAAAATCTCACAAGAATTGATGCAAGTATGGGTATTATAAACTAATTAGTTTTAATATATTGTTTTTTTTTTCAAAGTCTAATTAAAGTTTTTTTATGATTAGAAAATTTGTAATCTTTATGTTGGATTGATTATTTTTGTAATGTTATTTATTTATGACTTTAAGTTTGAAAAAATAAATGTTTGTTTGATATTAATATTATATATAAGTATTTTTTATGATTTTTAATTTTATACATAGTAAAGTGCGGGTCATGTATGCAAATATAAGTATATAGATATCCAGATGATACAAGAATAGAGATTGAAGTTGTTACTTACACGAATATGGGATCAGAAACAAATACTTTTTTCAAACACCAATATGAATATTGGTACAATAAAACCTTATTCATTGTCATGCGAATAGGAGTAATAACCTTAAACATATCAATCATTTTTGAATGGAGAGAATAGTAAATAATAAATATATAACCATGTACATAAGTTATTCATCAGAGGAACATGGATTGATGATTTAAGTGATTTTATGTGATATTTTTAGTCATTGGTTGAAGACATACTTGATTAATGATTTTTATTTTATTTGTAGACCTTGATTAATGATATTTTATTTATTTGTAAGAATACGGTTACATAAAATTTAGAATACTTAAACTCGGACAAAAAGTAAATAATATAAGAAATTTCGAATTATTATATAATTAGGGACCTTATAATGAAGACAACGTGTATCTATTCATTCATTCATAATTAAGCATCAAAGTTTTAGTCATATGTTTTTTCCTCATGTTATAATTAGGGTGTTCGTAATAAGGTTTGATTCAATTTTATATTAAAAAGTTATTCTAACCAAACACAAAAAATATATCCAATTCAATTTTCTATTTATATAAAATTCGAATCAAACCAAACCAAAGTTTTGTAGTTTGGCTTGATTTGATTTTTGCAGTTTTTGTTTCTATAGTATAAACTTAAAAAAATAAATACAAACTTGCTATTAAGTTTTTATAAATATAGTTACACCATAGACAACATAATATAAACTTGTATCAAAGAACCAATCAAGTTGCAAAGATACCATATACTGAACTAGTAAATATTAAAGGGATTTTTAGAACATAAACCAAACACTACAATCTGGTAAGTCTTTCTTGACTTTTAATAAAAATTATATATAAAAGTAAAATGCACAAGGAGTGCTACAAGGCATCAGCAAAGCCAAAAAAGAAAGCTAGCATGCCTACAATTGCCCCAACAAAAGGTCCCCATGAACTAATACATTAGCTCCCAAAATTCTACATAATTGAATCTTTTTGTATGCTAAAACATTGGCATAAAAGAAGATGTAGCAGAAACATCCCATACAAACATAACTACAATCAGCAAATGCAGTACTATCAACAAAGACCCCCCACATATCCTCTAATTACAATCACCATCAGACATTGTTACTTGTTAGCCGTGAAGATAGTAAACATCAATTGGTTGAAACACACACATGGTCTTGGGTTAGATACCTATTGTGCAAAAGAGTACTCAAAATCCTATAGGTAAGCCTTCATCCAAGACCACACAGATAAAAAAAAATAGAATGAATCAATTCATTGTGATAAAAAAAATTTCTTTAGTCTGAGTCTCGAGGTATGTTCTCCATTAGAACCTTAGCATCATCATGTTACTTAGTTCAGACAACAAAATTAAAAGCATAGGAGCATCACAGATTAAACACATAGCAAGCAAACTAGGAACACCACGAAATATCACAAATTAAACACACAACAGGTAAATTAGGAGTATCACAGATGAAAAGCATAACATTAATTTAGAACTAAGGGCAGAGGCACACCTAAGTGATGGTAGAGGTGCGCATGTTTGAAGGCCGAGGCACACGAGGTAGCGCGAGGTAGAACATAGTTGTGTGAGGCAGAGACAAGCTAAGCAAAGGATTCACTCTAACAACGACGAGCAAGGTAGACAATGAGAGCGAGCATAAGCCAAACGGAGAGAGATTCGTGGTTCGTGCGAGAGGTTCAATGATGGTGTCACGCAAGGTCAAATTCGTAAAGAACAATGATGACAAAGAGATATGTGTTTGTGCGAGGTGGGCTTGCAAAGCCGCGGAGATGGGCTCGTGAAGGGGGCTTGCGTTGACGCGGAGGTGGCTCGCGTCAACGCGAAGGTAGCTTGCGGAGGGGTTGATTCACTTGCTCAAGGTTGTGGGCTCGTGGTGACAACACAAGATTGAAGATGGGTTTCTAAATTAGGTTTTTCTTTCCTCTTCGCTCTCAGCCTCTCACTCTCTTGAGTCATGGTATCTCTAAAATCATTTTTTTTTTTTTTACTCCTATGCCTTGTGGTTCGGTTTGATTTGGAACGGTTCTAGACTTTCAAATCGAACACCAAACCAAAGCACTCAATTTTACAAGAAAAAAAAATCCAAACCAAGTTCGATTTTGATCAATTTGCAATTTTTTTGAGTTAGTTTCACAATTTTTTTGGACTAGTTCGATTTATGAACACCCTTAATTATAACTACAAATGATACATTTTTACCCTGTTTATATTTGACTTAAAAATTACTTTTAAGTTAAAGTTAAAAATTAGAAATTAAAAAACTATGTATAAGTTGTTTGTCATATTTTATTTTCTTTTAACTTTAAAACTCATTTTAAGTTAAAAAATGTTTGGTATTTTCTTTAAAATAAATTTATTTAAAATTAGTTATCCCATCTAATAAAAAATAAATTTATAAAATATAAAATATTTTGAAAAATTAATTTAATGTATATAAATATATTCTAATGCTAATAAAAGTAAATAAAAAAGATTAAAGTACGAATACTTTTAAATAACTTTTTCTTCTTAAAAAGTATTTTTAATTTTTAGACATGCCAACATTTAATTTAATTAATAAATCTTATCTTAATGATAATGTGAAATAATATATATTTACTACAAATGCCAAAATTTTTAAGTTATTATATATTATTGTTCAATCATATTTTGAAAGAAATAAAAAATAGATTATTTAGACTAATTCAATAATATCAAATGATGTTAAAAATGTTAAATAAATAATTCAGTAATAGAGTAACCTAAATCTATGGTTAAAAAATTAGCAGAGGAATTAGATATATGTTAATTTTATTGAAGAGTAAGAAAATAAAATGTGTAAAAAGAAGTAATATGAAAAAGGTTAGACAGGGAATCGATCATGATCTCCGTAAAAAGCTCCGCATAAGTGACTAGATAAGCTCCTTTAATGAGCTTTTTTTATAAACTACTTTTTTGAAAAAAAAAATTACACTATAAAAAAACTATTTATAATTTTAAGTAATTTTGTATATTATTGTTTGGCCAGCTTCTTATTTTAAGGATAAAAATAGTTATATATTTTGTAATTATTTGTTTCTATTTGTTTTTTATATTTAGAAATAGAAGTAGTGCATCCTTGGTGAGAGGTGAAGAGTTTTAAGTGTTACCAAGTCTAGAACCGATGATAAGTTTCATAGCTAGTCCAAAGGATCGAACTTGTAGATACCTTGAAACTCGAAAGCCAAAGGTTGTTCTTAATAATAGAGTAAATATTCGATTTTGTATTTGAAAATGTAATGCTTTAATAGATTCTTTCTTGAAAGATGATGAATTAAAATATAGTTATTGAATATGTAAAAATTGTGACATATTAATCTTGACATCAAGTTTCATCTGTTATGTCTAACGTTCATGCATGTGTGGTATTTTAGGATTAATTTGTCACACAAAAAAGTGTCACTTTGATTTTGATTGCTGACTCACATGATTAATTTGTCACAAAAATGTTATTCTACTAATTTGTCATTTTGAAAATTGATTATTTTGTACTAAACTTTATTGGTGCAGAGGCTTACCACGGAGATAGTGGTTTAGCGGTTATTTAGTTTAAAGTGATTATAGCGGTTATTTTGTTAGTAGTATTCATAACAATTTAAAGTGGTTAGTGAATTTGTGTCTTTACTAATTGGTTATATATAGCCTGATACAAGTTTGATAATGTATGTTTTATTTTCTAATTAATAAGAACAAAAGTTGTGTTACTAACTGTTTCTCTGTATTTCTTTATTTCTCATATCATGTATAACTTTGATGTGGTATCAGAAGTTTTTTTTTTCATTATTACGTAAAGATTTTCTATTCTTTGCAGTTATTCTCGTTTTCACATTGATCCAACATTTCTTTTATTGTTGTCATGGATGAAAACATGAATCCCTTTTTCTTGCACCCTTCAGACAATCCTGTTTTGGTTTCTCAAGTTCTGATTAGTGACAATTATGTCTCATGGCGTCGTGCTATGGAAATGGCTCTTGGGGCCAAGAATAAGCTTGGCTTCGTCAATGGTTCGATCGTAGATCTAGCATTGAATGATCCTTTATATCCACTTTGGCTTCGGAACAACAACATTGTTGCGTCTTGGATTCTAAACTCTGTTTCGAAAGAGATTACACGCAGTGTGATTTTTTCGTCTACTGCTGCAGCCATCTAGCAGGATCTTCGAGAACAGTTCCAACAACAGAATGGACCTCGCATATTGCAATTTCGCAAAGATTTAATTACTTGCACCTAGTGTGCATTCTCTGTGAATCAATACTTCACAAAGCTTAAGACAATTTGGGAAGAAATTGGTGAATTTTGGCCAAGGCATAGTTGCCATTGTGGTGGTGCACAAAATTTGATTGAGCATCTTCAAAGTGACTATGTTCTTACCTTCCTTATGCGACTCATTAAGTCTTTTCACCAGAATAGGGGACAAATCCTTTTGATGAAACCCATGCTCCCAATTAACAAATTTTTTCCGTTGGTCCATCAAGAGGAAAAATAAAGAGAAGCTTCCAACAATGTCAGTGTGTCTAAAACATAACTTGTCATTTCAAGTGTTAGTTCCAAACACAAATATATTAAGAAGGATCGTTCACTATGTGCTCATTGTAGATTCCTTGGGAACACTAAAGAAAAGTGTTTTAAACTTCATGGCTATCCTCCTGGTTACAAGAAAGGCAAATCATCTCCAGCAATGGTGAATCATGTTGACTCTGAGACACTTATGAGCAATCAACAATACCAAAATTTGATTGCTTACATTTAGGCTTAGATGGCCCAAAACCCATTTCAAGAGTCCAATCAAGGAGGTTCTAGTGTGGTTGGTAAGAGCTATTCAATTCACTCTCCAGTTTCTAATCTTGATTCCAGCACCTAGATTCTAGATTCAGGAGCATCTTCTCATATCACACATTCTATCCATGCTTTTGATTCCTATCATTTTCTGTCAAACAAATTTGTTGTACTACTAAATAATTCTAAGATTTCAGTTTCTGCCATAGGCAAAATCTCTTTAACTCCTGAACTTATACTTGAAAATGTGTTTTATATCCCAAATTTTCATGTCAATCTCATTTTGGTTAGTTTTTTGTTACGAAACTCTAACTATTCTTTTCCCTTCACTGATCAATCTTTCTTGATTCAGGATTCCAAGATAGAGAGGGTGATTGGAAAGGGTAACCTTAACTAAGGCCTTTATATCTACCAAATTGCATCACCTTGTTTACAATGTAGTCCACCACATAATGTTTTCAATTTTGTTGTTACAAACACTAGCAGTTTTTCTACTTCCCATCCCACTTGTAATTCAGTTTCCCATAATTCTGTAAATTTGTGGCATGCACGTTTTGGACATGTATCTAACAAAGTTTTACGAATTATTGGTAGTAAAGATCCCTTTCATATGCCTTCTAATTTCAGTTCTCATTCATGTCAAATTTGTCCATTGTCTATGTTTCATAGACCTCCATTTATAGCTTGTGATAATTTCATTGACTCGCCCTTTGATTTGGTACACTGTGATGTGTGGGGTCCTTTTAAACGTTCTACTCATGATGAGAAATGATATTTTCTCACAATTGTGGACAATTGCACTAGATATAATTGGATCCATTTAATGAAGAATAAATCTAAGACATCTTATTTGATCAAGTGCTTTTTTTCAATTTGCCAAAACTCAATTTGGCAAACATATTAAAAGGATTCGAACTGATAATGCAAAAGAATTGTAACTGGCTAATTCTTTATAGGTTGTAAGTGTTATTCATCAATTTTCTTGCCCTCACAGGCCTCAACAAAATTCAGTGGTTGAAAGAAAGCATCAACACTTACTAAATGTTGCTTGCTCTCTTCTTTTTCAATCCAAAGTACCAGTGCATTTTTGGGGTGACTGTATAAATACTGCTTCTTTTCTTATAAACAGAACTCCATCTACTACACTCGGGGATTGTTCTCCTTTTGAGTTGCTACATGGGAAGTCACCTGACTATTCACTTCTTTGAACTTTTGGTTGTTTATGTTTTGTCTCTACCATTCCATCACAGAGAACAAAGCTGACACCTCGAGCTATTCCATGCACTTTTATAGGTTATCCTTCTGAAGTTAAAGGATATAGACTCTATGACATACAATCCAATAAATTTTTTACCTCCAAAGATGTTCTCTTCCATGAGCATGTATTCCCTTTTCAAGCCATGCTTGATCATCATAACTTACCTTACCTCTTCCCAAACATTGTTATACCAAAACCAATTTATGAAATTTCTTTACCTCTTGAACACTGAATTTGATCTTGCTCTTGCAACCCCACCTGAATCTGGACATACACCTGAAGCTCTGCCACTCAGAAGAACAACCAAATCACATAGGCCTCATTCTTACCTCCAACATTACCAATGTCAAGTTAGCCATCTTATCCAAAATCACTTGTCATATGACAATTTATCCTCCACATATAAGCACTATATCTTACAAGTCTCAAAAAATTTTGAACCATCCTTTTATCATCAAGTCGTCCCTCATCCTGAATGGAGAAAGGCTATGGCTGAAGAGCTTGTAGCCTTGGAAGCTAATAACACTTGGATTGTTCAACCTTTGCCACCTACAAAAAGGAAGATAGGTTGTAGATGGATCTATAAAGTGAAATACAATGTTGATGAAACTTTGGAAAGATACAAAGCCCATTTGATTGCTTAAGGCTTTACCCAACAAGTAGGCATTGATTTTCTAGATACTTTCTCACCTGTGGCAAAACTCACCATGGTTAAAATTTTGTTATCCATCGCTGCCCAGAAAAATTAGCACTTTGTTCAACTAGACATCAACAACGCTTTTTTAAATAGAGAACTTTTTTAGGAAGTTTATATGGGGTTGCCTAAAGGTTATCCCATCAAGGGGGAGAATCTAGTTTGCAAATTAAATAAGTCTTTATATGGATTAAGGCAAGCATCAAGACAATGGTTCAATAAATTTCATTCCACTATCACACAACATGGTTTTATCAAGTCTTCAGTTGATAATTCTTTGTTCTCTATGGGTTCAGGTGATTCATTGGTTATGCTCTTTGTGTATGTTGATGACATTATCCTTGTTGGTCCCAACAAGATTCATATACACAAAGTGCAATCCTTGTTACAAAAATGCTTCAACTTAAAAGTATTCGAAGATTTGAAGTACTTTTTTGGGTTGAAGATAGCTAAGTCTTCCAAAAGTATTCATTTGTGCCAAAGAAAGTATACCTTGCAACTTCTCTAAGATATTGAATTTATCTCTTCCAAACCAGTCTCTGTCCCTATGGATTCTAATTTGAAGTTGAATGATAAGGATGGTGATCTTCTTTTTGATAGTTCAACATACCGTAGACTAATTGAGAGACTTATATATCTCACAATCTCAAGGCTTGATATTACTTATGTTGTCAATAAGCTTAGCCAATTCATGGCAAGTCCAAGGTCTCCTCACTTGCATGCACGACATCATGTACTTCAACACCTCAAGGGAACTCTTGGTCAAGGAATTTTTTTTTCAGTTGAATCTTCTGTGCGTTTATCAGCTTATGTTGATGCAAATTGGGGGAGTTGTCCAATAATTAGAAAATCCACAATTAGTTTCTGCATATTTCTTGGTACGACCTTGATTGCTTGGAAGTCAAAGAAACAACCCACTGTTGCTCAATCTTCAACTGAAGCTGAATGTTGAGCATTAACTTTGCTTACTTCTGAGTTATTATGGATTTGACAATTACTTAGAGCTTTTGAAGTATTAGTGTCTTCCATGATGGTATTTTCTAATAGCAAATCTGCCATTCAGCTTGCTTCTAATCCTCTAAGTCATGAACGATCTAAATATGTGGATATTGATTGTCATTTCATTAGAGAACATGTTTAGTCATCTTTCTTGAATTTAATTCATGTGCGTTCTCAACAACAACTTGCTAATTCACTTACCAAAGCATTGCCACACACTTTGTTTCAATCTTTGATCTTCAAGTTGGGTCTACTTAACATATATCTTCCAACTTGATGGGAAGTATCATGCAAACAAAGTGATTATAGCAGTTTAACGGTTATTTAGTTTAAAGTGGTTATAACAATTATTTGGTTAACATTTAGTTATTGCAGTTTAAAGTGGTTAGTTATAACTGAATTAACTATTAATGAGTTTGTGTCTTTACTATTTGGTTATATATAGCCTTATGCAAGTTTGATAATGTATATTCTATTTTTTAATCAATGAGAACAAAAGTTGTGGTTACTACAGTTTCTTTATTTCTCATATCATGTATAACTTTGACAAGACTTTTTGTATTATGTTTAATTTGTAGACTATATTGATAATAAATGTATTATCTAGAGATTATAATGATATTAAGTGACTTTATTCAAATAATTATTTATCATTAAATTATAAATCTTTCACAAATATCATTGCAGCGATAAAACAATAGGTAATTGTCTTTTTTTTTTTTTACTGTAAAGATAATTTTATTTTTATTTTTAGATAAAATATTGGAATATCATTTATTTTCTTAATAGTATTTTTCTCTTATCATCTATTTCAAAACTATAAATAATTAAATTTACAATTCTTTATTAGTCATTTATTGATACTGATTTGATTAGCAATAATTTTGAAAATTAAGGTCATTTATTCAAATTTGTAGCAAATGGGTCAAGTAATTAAGTATAATTATCAATATTGTATAAGAAATTGGTAGTTGGAGGTTTGAGATACCTTAACAAACGAGAAATAATTAACAAATAAGTGATTATTTTAGAAGCAATTAGTATTTGTTTAAGTATTTCATTACAAGAAAATTATGATTTAGCGACCGAAAATTAAGTATATCTGTCACTAATAAAAATAGCGACAGAAAAAATCTGTCGCAAAATCCCAAGTCACTAACAATTAGTTATCTAAAATAATCGGTCTCTGTACAGCAACCGAAAAATTCGGTGGCTGAATTGTACATTTTGCTTTTCGGTGACTAATTCAATCACTATATAATATTTATTGTATTCGATCACTAATTTTCATAGTTATTAGCACCATTATTTTTTATCGCTAATTTTGGTCGTTATTAATCACCAATAATTTTGATCGTTAAATTGTGATTTTCTAGTATTTTTTATTTCTTTAAACAAGTAACTTTATATTTATTTGAAATAAAAATAGTTTAAACAAACACACTACATAAATAATTGTTATATAAACAAATAATTGGTCATCAATAAGTTTAAACAAGTTACTCAATAAATATATTTTCAAAATAAGTGATTATTATCTCTTTTCAATCACTTCATCATGTATTTTATTTTCTATTCTTATCTTTATCTTTATTTTTATTTTTTTGGCATTTTATTTTTATATCTGACTTCAAAATTGAATATCTAAGTTATGATTTATCAAATATTACTTCTAAAACAATAAAACAATGACTATTCTCATGACAGGATTTGACGAAATTAAATATAAAATAAATATGACTAATAATTTCATCCTATTTAATGATGTATTTTTTTTATAACATTCTTGATTCTATTTTTAATGGGTATTTTTATTTATTTATTTATGATATCATATTTATGTGAACAACATTTTTAAAATAATTTTATTTTTTAATGAGGTTGGTAAAATCAAATAGTATTAACTAACTTTTTAAATGATTGTAAAATTAGTTAATATTTCTTATATTTGAGTGTAGTGGGAATTTAAATTTTTATTATAGAAGTTTAAATATATTTTTAGTCCTTATAATTTTGTGTTTTTATTTTTATTTTTTTAAATCCTTACAAATTATATTTATTTTGTTTTTGATCTTTAAAGTGCTTTAGACAACACTTTAAAAAGTGAAACAAATGCTATCTAAAGTGCTCACTAAATACGCAGAACAAAACAAATATAATTTGTTAATACTTGCAGTAATTAAAAATGTATTTAAGTTTATTAGAGATTGCTCATGAAATTTGGTTGTAACATGTAAATTCATGATTAACATTTATAATCTTGAGTCTAAAAAATGCTTTAATTTGTTTTCTGTTTAAACCAAATGAGTAACATGCCCAAGTATTTGTGCTTTGTGTGAGTCGAATTTAGAGAACTGCTGGCATTTATTCATTCTTTGGATGTTGTATTTGGTTTTTGTGGTGTTATGAATGATAGTAAAGTATCAGAATGTGTTATGAATCACAGTAATGAGGAATTTTGAAATCAATTCAAACCAATTCAAAACTAATTTGGTTCTAAAATGATTCCATAACTAGTTTGAATTGTTTAAAAAAAATGAATTGTTTTTAAAATGGTTCATAATCGATTCAGTTCGGCTTTTGGACACCCTTGTTTGGAGGTACTTATAGGCAAGGTTTTAAAAACCGAACGATAATCGAATCGATTGATGCACTAAGTCATTAGGTCAATGGTCGAACCAGTGGATCACTGGTTGAATCGCGTGACCTAGTTTGTATTAAAAAAAAATACAATTTTTATACTTGTCTCAACTCTCAAGATTTGAAAATGTTAAAAAAAAAAAATACTTCATCAGAAATTTATATAATTCTACAAAATCTCATAACATAAACTTTAAATGAATTCAAACTCAAACATCAAAGTTATATAATAAATCTTACAAACCATAAATAAACTAATTCCAAACATAAGTTTTTAACAAACATAAATAAATAAGTTCCAAACATAAGTTTCTCACAAGTCCATTTTTTTTCTATGGTCAAGGAGCATAAACTATTTCATGAACTCTTTCATTTAAAAATTCAAAATCTTCCATAGTAGCTTCCTCAACATTGCTTTCATTTAAATTCTTATTTTCCATGGTATTGCCTAATGCATCTTCAACCTCATCATCATCCAAATTTAAAGGACCTATGACATAAAAATAGATGCATCAAGAACCCATTTAGAAGCAGCAAGGTCACACTTACTTATCACTTCTTTACTTTGCAACACACTCTTCAAAGTAAGTTGAACTCCACGAGTGATTCTAAGCTGAAAATAATTCCCAATGTGACCACTTGTCTTCACTTTTTAAGTTGATATTGGTTATTCCACTTTTATTGACACTTCACCCACATTTTCATTAGGTGGAAAACTATCATCATATTCTTCTTTAATTCTTCTTTCCTTGCTCCTAATTTCATCAAGATTTTGTTTCATTAAATAACAAACATCTACAATCACCTTTTTACACATTTCAACTTGACCCTTTTCACTAGCCAAATGATCCTTGAACTTATTAATTTCACCTCCCTTAACAATTTTATCACAGTAGATACAAATTATAACACTCTTCTTACCCTCTTTAATCAACTTACAATGTCCCCAAGCTATGTCAGTTTTTACTCTAATGTTAGGCCTTGAATTTTGAGTGAAGGCTTCTTGGGATATTAGTGTTTCATTAGATGTCATTTCTAATTCTTTTTATAACAATCACAAACAAAATAACAATAACTACTCATATTAAACAGAGAACAGAATCATAGAGACATATTCAACAAGATCAAGATCAAGATCAGAGAACAACAGAGACACATTAAACGCACACTAAATACTAAATAGAGGAATAAAGATGAGATAACGAGATACAATGATACACAACTTCAAATAAATTACCTGAGGCATGGCAGATGGCTGTGCTTGGTGGTTGTAGGGTGCGGCTTGGCACGGCGGAGACAGAGCGTGGTGGAGGGAGAGCGTTGGAGGAGCAAAGACAGAAAGTGGTGGAGGGAGCATAGTGGAGGGCGAGCGACAAAGGGCGCATGAGCAGGTGGAGTGTCGTGGTGAGCGAGCGAGCAACAATAGTAGAACAGAGGGCGTGCAAGCGGCATTGGTGAGCGTTGCAGGAGACAAGCACGGAGAAGGGAGACATGTGAATTTAAGGCTTAAGCAACAAAGAGCACAAAGAAGGGACTAGGGAGACAAAGAACGCGAGTCCTGTTTCTATTTTCAGGATGTTGCAAAACGATGTTGTTTTCATGGTGTAATTTTTATTTTTATTTTAAAAGTGACCTGGACCAGGTCAATTGGTTAACGATTTTTATTTAACTGCAAACCCAACAAGTCACACCGAATGAAACTAGCCAATTGCATGACCGATCCAATATCGAAACCGACCCGAGTCTAGGTCCGACTGGTCAAGTCGATCCAACTTTTTAAACCTTACTTATGCAAGGGGAAAAGTGTAGTTTCAAAAGAAAATGAAAGAAAGCTAACTGTTGATTTGAAGATGGGGAATGAATGTGAGTTTATTTGTGTTTCACAGTTCATTTCATCTTTTCACTCTCCATGTGCCGGTTGGATATAAATATAATTTTCTGATAAAGGCTAGAATTTAAAAAGAAAAAAGGCAAAAAAGCAAACAAATATATATATGAGATTAAGTTATTATAACTTCATAAGGTTCCCAAGATAACAAAGTCAACAAGGGGCTGGGAGATGATATTTTCCACTGCCTTTCTTTTTTCCTTGTCAAAGTTCTATTTAATATATACCTCATCATCATTATCATCATTAAGATTTAAAAGTCATGCTTGAAATCATCAAATTCGGCTTCTGTGATTGTCTACACTGCTACTGTTGTAGAACAGTTAGTGATTTCGTTTAGGCCATTAATTGTTGTAACTGCTCTATAGAACTGATTTTGGAGAAAATACTAGTTGTTTTAGAGAACACGTTATTCGTGACCTCGATTAATAATTATAAGTGATTTATTATGATTTTTTAAAATAAGAAATAACATCATTAATAATCATTAGTACTAAATTACTAATAAAAAATATATATCTTATTCAATAAATAATTTTTTTTATTATTTCCAAAATTAAGTTGAAAGAATTGCTTATGCTTGTTATCAGTCAAAATAGCTGCTGAGGAATTAAATCTGCGAAATTAATGCTAACTTTAAGTCAGAGATCTTTCACATCAAACATTAATTAAAATTGTACACACCAACCGAATAACCGTCTTATTAAGGGTTGTTCTTTTATCAACTTAATTAATTAAGCAGGTTCGTATGAGCAAAGCGTGCGTATAAAATTTTCAAGTAATTGGTTGCAAATACTCTCTCTCTCTCTCTACGATGTCAAAGGTTTACACACAAATATAAAAAAAAAGTGTAATTAATATTTTAAAATATTATATATATATATATATATATATATATATATTAATATAATATGTATTTATTTAATTAATTATATAAAATGTTTCATTAGTTTTGTGAAACAACAACTAATTTGGAATGTTTTTTTTTTCTTCTTTAATTATTTGCGTGCTATTTCAAGTTAAAGTTTTGTGCATCTAGACTTATTGCGTGAATAATCAGCTAAAGGATTATTAAATACTATTAATTTTATATTAGTTAACGTAATTTAATATTATATATATATATAAAAATGAGTAAAAATACTCATTCATTGTATGTAAAATTATTTTACATAATTAGTTAATCATAATTTATCGTTATAATGATTCTTGAAATAATTTTATAAAAGTCAATTGTTTTATCATAAATAAAGGATTATGATTGATTGATGATATAAATAGTTTTACACCGACGATGTATAAATTTTTTTTGTCTCTATGGATATATAAATAAGTCCCTCTTCTACTTGTACTATTTAGACTTCATTTTAATTATTCTAAATGAAACCCTAATCTTATTTTTTATTTTCTTTGGATGTATCTTTAATTTTAAGCTTCAAGTAATTTCTTCTATATGTTATGTGACTTCTAAGGAGAATTCGACAATTTTTTTATTCAGCAATGAGTAAACCTCCCCCTTCGAAACTTCCCTCCACAGGTTGAATTCAGGACCATCTTCAGGTTTATTAGGGCAGAAAGGAGACTCATTACTTGTTTTACAAGTCAAGCAAAGTAAGGCATATTAATGGTTAA
Organism: Amphicarpaea edgeworthii; assembly: GCA_014843725.1. Taxonomy (NCBI): domain Eukaryota; kingdom Viridiplantae; phylum Streptophyta; class Magnoliopsida; order Fabales; family Fabaceae; genus Amphicarpaea; species Amphicarpaea edgeworthii. The sequence goes on along the minus strand of CM026327.1, from coordinate 17,961,048 downwards.
GTAACTGCCAACATTTTTAAGAGTAATTTTTTGGCCTGATTTGTGTGAAAATACACTTCCAAAGAAAAAAAAAAAGAGATAGCATATATTGAAATGATCTAATTGAGAAAGTGATAGATTTTAAAATATAAGAATAAATTCATTTATAATTAGATTTTTAGTTAGTTTGTGTTTCTTATCTTGTTGAAAAACAAAAATTTCAAGTCTATTTTATATTTTATGTTCATTACATGTTTATATTTCACGGTGATCTAGATATTTTTTTTAACACAAATTTATGAATGCAACCTTAGTTAGGGAAAAATAAAACCAAGAAAGTGCATTTCATAATCACATGTCACATTTTAATTTAGATATAAAAATGATTCATGATAGGTGAAAATGATATTAATGCACTTATAAAATTAGGAAAAAATTATTATACATTGAGAATGAGAATGTAAAACTAAGTCATCATTAAACTCATAAAAATAACATAAAAAAATACACACACGTGTATATATATATATATATATATATATATATATATATATATATATATATATACACGTGTGTGTATTTTTTTTTATCACATTACTATTTTTTTAACCCCTTCGAACCGTGAGCTCCTCTAGCCTATTTTGCATAAGGTTTATGTACCCCTTATACCATTTATCCTTTTTAATATATATTCTCTTTGTTGGTAAAAAAAAAAAAACCTCAATTAATTATCTACCAAATGTGCATGATGTTGTCAACAGGCTCATTCGATTGGATAGTGTAAAATAGATTGTGTTTGTCTTCTCTTTTTGGCCACTGATACATTTTATAACCAAATGAAAAAAGAAAATTAAAAAGTCAACATATACTAATGCCAATTTGCTGCTACATATTCCATTTTTAATGTTGGTTCCAACCTTACAACCACCTTTTGAAAAAACGTACAAGGATGAAAACTTGACACTTTTGCTGGCATAATTGGATTACCTAACATAGAGTAACTCCACCGTACATAAATACAATTTGACTGAATTATGCTCCAACCCATGTGATAATAAGTGATGAACTATAACAATAAAACAAGAACAAGATGCTTAATTAGTTGCAAAGAATTTATTTAAGGGACCCAATCTAGCTTCCTTTCTTCTTTCACTGTATTTTCTTACTAAGCAAACAAAATATATGCATCATCAGTTTGGCAAACAACAATAGAGATATTGTTGCTAAAGACTCCGAAAGAGATACCAAAACAAGCTTATGTTAGAAATTCATTGTTAAGTGAATTGACTTAACTGCACTATAGACTCTGAAAGAAATACCAAAACAAGCTGTCCTGCTTGGGATATGAAATTTGAATTATTCCAGTTAATTTTTGTTGCTATTTTTTTTTATTGCTGGGTGTCGTTCTTTTTACCAAAATGTAATGTCGGCATTGGTTTCACTCCATAAACACCATGCTTTCATTTACTAATTTTTTTTATCTACAAATATTAATTGTTAATTTATTAATTATTTTATTAGTGGAAGAATTTGAACCCACAGTTTATCCCTCAATTTCTTCTCCTTTTACCACTAAGTCAACTTTAGAAAATCGGTGAGCAAGAACCCGCTTACCGACAAAAACCCGCAAAAACCAAGCTAAAAAAAGTATTCTTCGGGCAAACATGTTTGGATGTGGGGTGAAAAAAAAAAAGCAAAAACAAAAATCAATTTAAATGTATACGACATATGTGTGAGGATTGGACAAAGAAAAACCATTAAAACCCACGTCGACCATTTAATAATCTGGTCCATCCATTCGTTCAACTTTCTAAATAAACTCAATCTGAAACGTTCCGCACAATTGACTTCATTCTTCCCATTCAAATTAAATTAAGTTTCTCTCTTAACTATTATTGACATACATTTTAGACTTGAGCAGCATGCAACTATTAGACTATCTCTGTTGAGTGCTATCTCACTTCACCTAACCATAGAATTTGAAATATCTATATTGTTGTACGGGCGGACCGACGTTGTTCTTGGGGGGACTTATAGGGGTGCATTTAGTAATTTTAGGGTTACATTTAGCATTTGTTTCTTTTTTCAACTTCACTTTTTTTTATTACTTTTTAATTTTATAAAAAAAATTATATAAATATTATATTTGAATAGATTTATTATTAATATTATATAATTTATTTATTTTTAATTATTCTTTCTCTAAATTATCAAATCAATATCAATCTTTTTTTTAAAAGAAAATCTTATTTAAATGTTAAATTTTAATTATTATAAAATCAATTTTATCTTTAATTTTTAAATGATAAAATCAATAGTAATTTTATCTTCTTTTTTTTTTTTTTATAGAAATCTTATATGAAGATTATATTAATATTTTATTAACTTTAGTTATTATATAATTGTTTTTATTTTTTGATTTTTTTTAAACTATAAAATCATGATGTTATAATTTTTTAATGTTGCTGGCATAGCCACGAGTTAATATCATTGATTAATCTCCATTGGGGGATCTAGCTAACCAACTTTAGTGAGATTCTTTTCTCTCAATCACATTTTTTTCATTTACAAGACTTGAACTTAAGAGCTTATTTAAGGGATTAAGTTTAGTTATCACTCGAATCAACAACTTGTTAGTAGTATATTACATTTATATATACTATATAATAAATAAAATTGACTAATTTTATATTAATTTTTTTTTATAATAGATTTTAAATTGTCAATTTTGCTTGTTATTAAACATAAAATACTTAAATAATTTCTTTAATTATATATTTTTTTTGTTCTTTTTAATGTTAATATTATTTTTGTCCTATGAATTTTATTATAATTATATTTTTTTTAGATGCAAAAGCAATCTAAAGTTCATACGTTTTTTGAGTGGAAGAATATTGAAATTCAAGCATCTATGAATCATCAAAATTGTCTATGAATAGTGATTAGTTGAATTTTAAAAACCGTCCAACAATTTTCTTTTATAGTTGGTCCCTCTATTCTCCAAGTCTAGGTCCATCCCTGATTGTTGTCATCTCATATCTCATTGTTCTCCTTCTCTTTCGTAAGAACGGTCATCTCTCAATTCTCTCTTTTTTCTCTATGAAGAGTGTCTGCTACTATTTAATCTCATGTTCCTTTTTTTTTTTCTATCACTTCTGATCATGAAGAAATATAGTTGAAAACTGTGCCACTATGAAGGATCAAGGATCAAGTCGTTGTGAAGTACACCATCGGTTCTCATTTATAAGCAGAAAAAAAATGGAATTTCACACTTATTAAGAAAAATACTAATCTTCATTAAATTGTGTAATTTCCAATGAAAAAATAGACATTTTTCTTAAACTAACCTTCATTGAAACTTTGATACCAAGCATAACCCTCATTAAATGAAGGGAATGTTGAAAATTATCTTATTAAATAATCATTAGTGACTGACTTTTGTATATATTTAAGAACAAAAGCCGAGATTTTTTGTTGCTTATAATAAAGTATCACACCATTGTGAATGATCATTGTTAAGGAACTCAACATTCCTTTCTACTGTGTGTTGCCTTTCTCCCAAACCAACGCAATTCACTTGGTGAACCCGTTACTCGATAGAAACCTATGTTATAAACAATTGATTGCAATCCACTATTTAATGTTGTCAATTTTTAACGATCCGATGATTATTGGCTGGAATCCGACCACTGCTCACCCCTACCTTATAACTCCTTCCATGCCCCTCTTACCAAGCCATATATATAACTCCTTCCATGCCCCTCATACTAAGCCATATACATACCATATTTATAAATTAAACTTTGGTCCCATAATGTCTATTAACTACCAGATAAAGCACATGTTTGGATTGCCGGTGGAGCAATCCCAACCTCCATTTTCAAAAATATGATACGATATTTGATATTTCTAGGGTGAAGTGGCATTGAACCTTATACTATCGCAAATCTACCGCTAATACAAACATACACAAAGTAGCAGCATCTTTACGAACTTACTAGCCATAAGTAAATTTTGTTTGTTTAATACTTAAATCATAAATATCAAATCATCTAGATCAGTAGGTTTGATCGATTGGACTATTAAAGACCAGTCAAGAGATTGACGTAGATGATTCTTCAAATTGACCAGTTAGAAAACTAATTAAAAATTAGTTGAAACCATGTAAGAAAAAAACTCAAATACGAATTCTGGCACATGGATTGTTAGCTTGCAATTATTTATTATGAGTGAAGCTTTTTTATACTGTAAAATGGGGAGGAAATTTCACATTGATTAAAATGGGGATTTCATTTGTTATATAATTTATTTATTTTTACTATCATTGGTGGGGAAAGGCTAAGGATCTGTCAAATAACATTGCAAGTCTCTGAAATACATCACAAAGATGAAATGAAAATGTATGATAAACACAAACACAATAACTCTTTTAACCCAATTGATCAATAGTAATCAATTAGCTGCGATAGAATTTTTATGGGTTAGTCAGAAATTTTAAAAAGGTCATGTGCTAAATCATTAAACTATTGCAACTTAAAGATGAGTAGAAGCAATAACAGTTGCTCTTCCAAATTTCTAATCCCTGACTTGAGGTGCCTCATCGAACCACAGAGTGACTGTTACTAAGGCTATGTTTGTTTTTCCGTTCAAATTACAATAACATGAATTCCAATGCAATTCATGTGAATAAGTGAACATGGTAAATCCACTTTTGTGGATTGTGTGGGTTAAAAGTTCACAAGGGGAGAACCATCCCTAAGTTGGTTAAGCATAGGACATGGTTGAAGGATAAAAAACCTTACCATGCATTTAATGCATCCAGTGCAACTCTTACTTATAAATAACATTCCATTTCATTTGTATCTCATTCTAATTGCAAATTCTTACTACGCTTGTTGTAACTCCTTCTCAGAGAATTAAGATTATAATAATGAGTGTATTCTCTTCTTATATTTAGAGAGAGATTGTAAGTTCTCTTCTACTTAGTAAAAATTCATTGAGGATTTTTCAAATTAAATATTATGTGTCAATTCCTATATTTCTCATTTTTATTTTAGTTGTGAGTTATTATTCCATCGCTTTGGTACCTAATAGTTCACCACATAAGTAACAAAGGTGTTTTCTCAAAACGTAGGTGGAAGACAATGCACAGTTAAAACATACATGCACTAAGTTAGTTAAAACATACATGCACTAAGTTGGTCTTGAGCAATAGTGAACTCAAACCTCTTAAACAAAATCTCAAATACAAATCTTGAAAATGAAAAAAAAAATGTTATTACAAACAAAAGCTTCACTAAAAGTCAAATGGCTTGATTGTTGATGCCAAAAGTTATCTAATGATGTTAACTTGTTAATTTAGTTGAAATTGTAAATGTTGTTATTTATTTATATATTTTTATCTATAATTTGCAAATCCAATGTAAGACTTTTTGTCTTATGTGAAAAGCGTGTGACTTATCAATGAGTGATAAATACATAATTAATAATTACGGACTAAATTGTAAATGGGTCATGGGCTTAAGTAGAGCAATTTCTAAGAATAATTGCTACTTGATGGGAGTAGTGGATATAAATGGGTTAATACTTACTAACGTGAAATGAAGTCCCCTTCTTGACGTTAAAGTATTTTTTCAATCCAACTGTCATCAGGAATGTGAGAGAATAGCAAGGAAGAGTCAAAGGGAGTGAACTCTTGTTTCCTTACAAGTAGTATTAGAGCTCTTTAAAGGAAATCACCGTAGGGAAGTGTTCTCCATACAAAGAAAGACTATAGATGTATGACGAAGTGTTCTCCCTATAGAGAAGAGGCTATGGAGAAATAGATACGACACTATCTTATGTTTTGTTATGAGAATCATTTGTTTCAATATCTTGTTTGGTTTTCTGTAATTGTGATTTTTAGAAAAGTATAAACTTACATGTGGTATCAGAGCTTAGTTGTGAAATTATATGATTCTCTATTAATGATGTTTTTTTTCCAAATTAAATTACATGAACCCGAATTTTTAAAATTGGGAATTATTGATAGTATGTTTTTCTATTGCAAGTATATATATATATATGTGTGTGTGTGTGTGTGTGTGATTATTGATTTCACCATTCAAGTAATGTATTGCCTGATGATGGTGTTATTGATATGTACATGATTATGAACAATTTTGGTTTTGTGATGAGTATTGACCTTTAAAATTGAAATTAAAGGTCATATACGATAATCATGTTTGTATTTTAATGTTGCTATCATCATGGATTGAAGTTTAATTGATTTTTGGAATTGGCAACATAAGTTTGTACGTGATTTCTTAAATAAGTCTTGAAACTTTTAAAGTCAACTTATTTCTAACATTCAAGGCTTCCTATATGTGATTAATTTATTTTCAGGAAATAAAAGTTGTGTGTTGTGACTTAATTGATTTCAAACATAATTTTATTGTTTGATTAGTGAAATAAGACAACTAAGTTTTGCTCTTGTGAACAAACCTGCGGCACACGATGTTTAAGTTTTATTAAAGGAAAAGTTTTTAAGCCAAAACCTTTGTTTTTCAATCCTTTGAATTTTGTTTATTTGAAATTAAGTTACGATAGATTTGTTAGTCACAAAAGTGACCAAATCTTTAAGTTGGTTTAATTCCAAATTAATATTATTTGTACATGATTGGTTGGAGAAAGAAAAAAACAAGCGTGTGCAAGCGGTATATTTGTTTGGAATTAAGTATAGATTTGTTAGTCACCAAAGTGGTCAAATCTTTAAGTTTGTTTAATTCCAAATTAATGTAATTTGTATATGGCATGTTGAAGATGTATAGGACATGTACTTGTGTGAAATTGAGTGTATAATGGATTTGATAGTCACCAAAGTGGTCAAATCTTTAAATTTATTCAATTTCAAATTAATGATATTTTCTTCAATTGCCCATAGAATAATGGATGCTGAAATATTAATATATAATTATTGGCGTATGGGTACATTAAAATTCATTATTATAAGACATTTATATATCGCCTAAAGGTTGATTAGTTGTCCTTATAATTTGTCAACACTTAATTTTGTCTGTCTAATTATATTATTATAATTATTATTCTTGAAAAAAGGAGGGGGGGCAAGGGAAAAGAAGAAAAAATATACACAATAACAATGCTGGGCAAGAAACCCAATTTTTTCTCATTTCTTCAAGTTACTATGCTACAAGTCACTTTAAAATTGAAGTGTAGTTTTACAATCAAGTGCCCAAATCAATTCAAAGCACAAGAAAAAAGCAGCAGCAAAAGAAAAAAAGAAAGCAGCAAAAAGAAAAGAATAAAAAAAAGGACAAGAGAAAACAAGAAAAAGTCAACCAGCAACTTCATCAATTAGCTCAATTAGTAGCTTCATCATCAATTAATAGCATCATCCTCTTGGGCAACAACTCCATCATCATGTAGGCAGCCACTCTATCAAACCTAGGCCCAACACTAGGTGCTGGAAATTCAAACAATGCAGCTGCAAGCAAAATAGAAATGATTAAGTAAGGAAAACCTCCCAAGAGGGAAAGCTTAAAAAATTGTTAAAATAGGAAAACTTCATAGGAAAGAAACCTCATATGCCTATATATATACCAAGTAGCAAGGAGAAGAAAAGGGGGACAAAAAACAGAACAAAAAAAAAAAAAAGAATAGAGGGTAGGATACAACAAGAACAGAGAGACAACAAGAGAGCAAAAAAAAAAAAAAAAAAAGAATAGAAGGAACAACAATAGAGCAATAGAGGAGCAAAACATAAAAGAAAGAAGAGCAGGACAGGAGTGAAAGTATAGCAAGTGAAAAATATACAATAGAGCAAAGAGAAAGAAGAACAAGATAGTAGTGAGAGCTGCAAAATACAGCAAACAAAAATATAATAAAAGAGATAGCTTGGTTGGCTCATAACATGTTTGTTTAAATGTGTTTGTTTGTTTGTAAACTCTTTAATATATGCAATATAGTATTTTGCACTCTATTTGTTTTTCATCTTTACACTTGTGTTGTTTGCTCAAAGTAGTGATAAAAGATATGAGTTTAATTAATGAAACTATCCCTAAAAAATATGAACCTGAAATAGATTGTATCCTTAAAAAGATATGAATAGCTAATTAACCAAACTATCCATAAAGATATGAGCTTGAAATAGGTTGTTTTGATAAATCCAAAAACTTAGAATTAGAATCAAAGACATTCATGGTGAACACCAAATCCAAAAATCTTGCATATGCAATGCCAAAACATAATCAGAGACAAACAAAGACAGAGACCCACAAATAGAATCATTGAGTTCAATCCTTTTAATCCTAAACAGAGACCAAGAAAACCAAAAATCATTCAATCCTAAACACAAACATAGTCATCACAAAGCTAGAATTAATCAGAGAACTTGCAATAAACTAACAGAATCCAATCCAACAACTCAATCAAATAGAGAAAATTAGAACTATACCTAGGGATTCCGTGCCACCATGCAAACTGCCCACCGCCACCGATGGCTACCACTGGTTTGAACCGCGCCACCAGCGCAGCCCAACCACTGCTGCCATCGACCCCTCCACGCCGCCGCGAACCCCTAAATAAGGTTGCTTCATTGCGACTAAACCTAAAGCTGTCACGTGGTGTCGTCTTGGTTGAGCTATGGTGCTGTGGTGCTGGCCTTGTGCCGCCTTCGTCATGACCACCCTGTGTCGCCATCATCGTGGTCATCAATATCACCAATGCTCTAGTTTGCGATCTTAGGTTTAGAAAACCCCTTTTCAATTTCGTATGACTGTCTCGTTCAATTTTATTTTTGTGTCTTTCCCTTTTCTTTTCTTTTTTCTTACATTTGCAACAACAACTTATTATGCATTTGGGCTGGTTTTGTTATTATTGGGTCCATTTTTTACTTGTCTAATAGTTTAGCTTTTTTTTCTTCTTTCATGGACCCCATTTTAATTTCACAAGTTAATTTTGGATCGGTTTGTTTAAATTTATTTGGTGAAATAATCACTTATTTTAATAAAATAAATAATTATCTATGTTTCTAATATGTTTGTCTATGCTTCTGCTTAAAATAAGCTATTTTCAGCTTATTTAAAGAAGCAAATCCTATCTGCTTATGAAATAATCAATTATCTAATAATCACTTAATTTATAAACACTTACTATAATTTTAAACAAATTGGCCCTTTATATGTATGGATTAACTTAAAATGCCACTTTTATTCATGTCTAAAATAATAATAAACAATAATAATCACTAAAACCTATAATACAGTTAAGTAAAATAATCTTTTATAATTAATAGATCACAAATTAACAAAATAATTGAGTTTCTTTTAGAGAATAAATTATTTAGATGTGACATCTTTTTAATCTTGAGATTTTGAGGCACAAATTGCGACAATTTGATAACCTTAAAAATCTCTTCTCTAAAAACGAATAAATTTAAATTAAAATCATTTCAAAATTAAAATGAATTGACTTGGGTGTACACCTTTGTAAATCTCTCATGTTTTTTTTAAGGATAAATGAGTTGCGACAGCTCAAAAGTCTTAAATTAAAATAGTAATAAAAACTAAATATAAAAATAATATTTTTCCTTCTTTCCTATAATAAAATTGATCTTCATAAAAAATAAATTATTATTTTCTAGTAATGTTTTGGTGAGATAAATGTCTAAAAGTTATAAAAGATTTTGCTTAATTAATTAAAGGTAATCGTCTTTTTGATGGGCGTTGTAGGGTACTAATACCTTTCTTACGCGTAATAGATTCCCGAACTCAAATCTGGTTTCAAAGACCATTTATTTTCTAAAAAATGGTTTTTTCAATGTTTTCCTTAATAAACATTGGTGGTTATTCCTTTGATTCCATCTATTAATATCTACGTCATCCCACTGTGACCCTGGTTGCGACATAATTGATGGATATATTTGTAAGCAATTTATGTGTACCATCAGTTTTATTTATATATGCAAAGGTAGTAAGTAATTCTAATTGGTACATATTTAATTGCAAAATAATGATAAATTTTATCAACATCATTATGTTGTATGTTGTGTTTGTGTATCACCCAAAGGAGAACATCAGTATACATTGAATGTTGTTTTGCATATATATTATATGTGTAACATATGTTTAAGTCTCAAAACAGTTATGTGAAATTTTACCGTTTTCAATTCATTGAATTCTCTCATTTATTGTATGTTGTGTCAATTTTCAATTGACTTAACTTCTTTGATTGGAATGAGCAAGTCCAATTTCACTTTGGTGTTTTTGGATACTATATTGTAAGAGAAGTCTGCTGCTATTATTAGTTATAGTAGCAATGAAGTGAAAGTCAATTATAAAGTTTGAGAAAAATATAATAGACTCAACCTAATGATAATAAGAATGATTGTCATAGATAATATTAAGATAATTGTTGGGACTCTAATGAGTGCATTGATTACCATGAAGTTTTGATAGTTCACGTACAAGCATTGCAATAAGGCTTAAGACCTTGAGAGTGACTATGAACTAGGACTTCCTTGTATAGTTAATATTATGTATCGAGTATGACTTGCTTCAAATGAGCTATATCCATGAAAGATAAATGGAATGTGTATAAAAGACACAATATGTTGGCTTTGGTTCAAGAGGAAGCGAGACTTAAGTTTTAAGGAAGTCACTTGGTCCATTATGTAAGCCACCTAGGAATTAAGAAGCTAAAAGAAATTTATGTAGAAACATAATAAAGGCAAAAGGCCCTTAAAGAATAATAGGTCTTTGTACAAATCCATAAGAAATATTGTAAGTCTTGTTTTGAAAAGAAAGATAAGCTTAATGCTTATGAATGTTTCAAATCAAATTTAATTAAAGTTTCTCATAACATATGGTGGATTGATTCTGGATGTACGACTTATGTTTCTAAATGGTATAGAGAATTTAGTGTTATGCATGTAGTCAGAACTCATCGTTTGATGATGCTGAACATCATTTAGATTTATTGGAAAATTTTTATGTACCTAGTTTATCTAGAAGTTTAGTTTCATTATCTAAAATTGATGTCATTGGATACTATTTTTAATTTTTGTAATAAATGTTTCAATTTACTTAAGCAATAAAAATTGAATTGAGATATTTAAATGATTTTTATCATGCATCATAATGTTGAGACTAAATGTAGATTAGTGAATGAATGTGCTTTCTTGTGGCAATGATGTTTGGGCCACATTTCTAGAGAAAGAATGGAAAGATTGATGAAGAAAGAAATCTCTCAAAGTCTAAATTTTGTTGATCTAAATATATGTGTGGATTGTATTAGGAAAAATAAACAAAACACACAAAAAAGGCTATAAGAAGCACTTAGCTTCTTGAAATTGTGCACAAGCAATTTTAAACTAAATCTTCTCAATTATAATTGATTCATCAAGTACCTAGAAGCCATTAAATATTTTATGCCATAATAACATTTTTATATTATGGAGTTGCTAAACCAGTTGATTATCAAACTCTAAAATTATATGAACTTTTGTATACCTAACTATATAGTATTTAACAAGTGCTTGTTGACCCCCTCTCGCTTCATATTTTACACTACGTAAGTTTATAACATGTTTTAGAACTGGTTTTATTGAGTTATGAAATTCATTTATGGGAACATCGTTCTGAGTTTTAAAGCTAAACACTTTTGTTTCCAAACACGAAAATTTTTCTCAGTATCTCTGTAACATTTTCTGAGTTGGTTCAAAATTATTAATCTAGTTTTTCCAAAGTTAGTTCTATCTTCAACTTGGCAAGTTCTTACAATGAACCCATTGTAGAAGAACCATAAGAAGTACGTAGCATTAAGTTTCTCTCAAAGAGAACAAAAATGTTAGCTATTTTGAATGATTATGTGGTATATCTACTTGAGACTAAAATTGACTTAAGTATTAATGATGATATTCATTTTCGTTTTCACAAACGTAAGTAAAGATAATTCTGAAAAGTGGTTAGATGTCATGAAAGAATAATTGAAATCCATGGAACAAAATGATGTTTGGGACCTTTTAGAATTATCAAAAGGTTGCAAGAGAGTTGGGTGTAACTGAGTCTTTATGACTAAACGTGACTCTCATGGAAACCTTGAACGTTACAAGATCATATTTGTTTCTAAGGGTTTTACTCAAGAAGTGATTCCTTCAAAATTATCATGGCATGCTATTAGGATTTTTGGCAAGAGTACCAAATCGCTCAAGTAACAAAGTGATAAGTGTGTGTATCATCTCCACAAGGACTTGTGCGATAATTGGGTAAACAATAGAAATTTAAATAGACTACAACGAATTTAGAATGGGGTAACTACATTAAAAAATAAGTGTAGACAATTAAAGATTAAATGAAAGAAAATTGGATAGGAATTTATTCAAACCTATAGTGTGCGTAGAAAATGGTGTTCAAATCAATGAGGGAGATCGTCAAGGTTTAATTTCACCAAACCATCCTAACATGAAATCACTAATTTCCTATTCAAATAGACTATGTTATCATCAACTCACTAATTTATTCAAGCCTTAATCCCTTAAGTGAAAGAACCTAAGTCCCTTAATCCCACTATCAATCCCTTGAATTAGATTAGTGTAACTAAGATACTTGCATTAGGAATGAGAGTTTTAATGATGTTTAATATTTTTTACCCTATCCTTAGGCATAAATATTTAGTATCATGCAATTGAGTGATTAAGCAAAAAACAAGCATTAAAAACAGAAGGGAATCAATAACAAATATCTAATTGAATAGTAAAAGGGTAATTACATGGCAATAGGTTCGATTACATTAATAAAAATACAAGATCAAGTGCAAAAATAGTAAAATTTGAAAAACTCTAACAACCTAAAATTTTATTTAAAACTTAATCAAAACAAACACAAATAAGGTTCAAAACTATAAGAAGCATCACATAATTGTCCCTAAATGACTACCAAAAATAGGAAAATATGACAATTATCACATGCACATGTAGCTCATTATGACTTGAGTTACATCAAATAAATGTGAAAACCACAATTCTAAATGGAAATTTAGAGGACGTTTTATGGACCAACTAATAGATTTCTTAATTGAAAAGAAAGGAACACATGATGTGTAAATTAAAGAAATAAATATATAGATTTAATAAGGTTTCCCGCTAATGGTATTTGAAGTTTAATGATACTATGTTTTTCTTTTAATTTAAGGAAAATTGATTGATGTATATATCTTAAGATCAGTGGGAGTAATGTTATATTTATTATTTTTTATGTTGATAATATGTTGCTTGCAACTAATGATCTTGGTTTTAATGTAAAGACTAAGAAGTTTCTCTCTAGTTTGAAACGAAGGATATAGATGAGTCAAGTTATGTGATAGGAATATAATTATTCTGAAACAGATCACATGAATTGTTAGACTTGTCTTATTAAGAATATATCAATAAAGTACTAAAAAGATTTATGATGGAAAAATGTTCAACGTCACTTTTTTAATTGTTGGGAGTATTATGTATGCTAAAACCCAAAGAAAGTTTTTGAGCTAATTGTGGGAATAAAAGATCACATGCCTGCATATACGACATTTGATCATTATGTGAAGTTGAATTTGTAGCATGTTTTAAGACTACAATTTAGACTAATTGACTACAGAACTTTATTTTAGGGCTTGGAATTATCAACAATATTGTCAAGCCACTGAAAATGTATTGTGATGACTCTGCATGTTTTTTTTTTCTAAGAATGACTAGTACTTTGAAAGTGTTAAGAATGTGAAATTAAAGTACTTTGTCGTGAAAGAATATATTTAGAAACAAAAGTGTCAATAAAATATCTAGCACAATGTTGACCCTTGACAAAGGAATTACGACCCAAGACATTTATTGAACATGTTGAAAGAATGGGTTTTATAGTTAATAATGATAGTTGTGTATAACGTTACTTTGTAATGTGACATTGACACTTTGCTGAGCTTATTTATGATATGTTTCTGAATACCTATTATTTATGTTTGCATGCATATTTGTATAAGAGTAATGTAAACAGGTATTGTCTTAAATAAAGACATTATGTGGACCATTATGTGCTCCTAATTATGTTCATATTAAGGAGAAGTCTAATTTGTGGTACATGGAAGGGACTATGTCAATTAGGTGATGTACAACCACCATGATCCAAATTAGTTCCTATTCTTAATTATGAAATTATGATGTGCCAATGTATAAAACCATTTAGTCATTTCAATGCGCATTATTTATGTTTTGTTTATTTATCTGTTTATGATGTAGATAATGACACATGAGCCAAGTGGGAGAGTGTAAGACTTTTTGTCTCATGTAAAAGGCTTGTGACTTATCAATGAGTGATAAATAAATAATTAATAATTACATACTAAATTGTAAATGGGTCATGGGCTTAAGTAGAGCAATTTCTAAGAATAACTACTACTTGATGGGAGTAGTGGATATAAAGGGGTTAATACTCATTAACGTGAAATGAAGTCCCCTTCCTTACGTTAAAGTATTTTTTCAACCCAACCGCCATCATGAACATGAGAGAATAGCAAGGAGGAGTTAAAGGGAGTGAAATCTTGTTTCCTTCCTCTCTAAAGAAAATCACCACAGAGAAGTGTTCTCCATACAAAGAAAGACTACGAATATACGACGAAGTGTTCTCCCTACAGAGAAGAGGCTATGGAGAAATAGGTATACACTATCTTATGTTTTATTGTGAGAATAATATGTTTCAAGATCTTGCTTGGCATTTTATAATTGTGATGTTTAGAAAGCATAAACTTACATCCAAAACATCACTTTCCTCTCATAACCGTGGAGAATCGAGATGAACCATAAAAGCCTTTCAATAATTCCAAAGTTTATAATAGCAAACATCAAAATTTCTTGCTTGCAAGAGGTAAACCAAATATGATTTTTTTTCTAACAAAATTTCTTTCTACCTCCAAAAATTGATATAACAATACATCAACTCAAGTGTAGAAAGGTAGTAACACTTTTTTAGTTAGATGATGATGGGGAGCATAATTTAGAGTCTTTTGACTATTTAAAGTATAAAAGAAATCCATAATATGTAAAGGATGGCAAAGTAAAAACCCTTAAGACCTGGTCTCCTTAAAAGTATAAAAAGACATCCAAAATATGTAAAAGATGGCAAAGTAAAAACCCTTAAGACCTAGTTTCCTCAGTAGTTGTCTTAAAAGTCTCCCTTGGGACAAGATTTGGGATGACATCATCATCATCCTCATCCTCTTATGTTGTTGATGCACCATCTTCTACTTCAGGAATCTGCTTCTGAATTTGTTTAGCCAACTTCTTCAAGTTTTCAAAGTTATCTGCCCCTGCAATTGTTTTTAGAATAAGCACAATCTTAAATTAGGAAGAAGGCGAGAAAAAAAAAAACTTTGATGAGATATTAATCACAAACCTAATTGGTCGATGATGTTAGGGAGAATATCTTGCAACTCTACAAAATAGAAAAAAAATTGTGTTAAGTAAATTGTCAATCTAGCATGAGATCAACTAAAAATCAAATGGAACACTAGAGTAAAGTTAGACACTTGAAATGGTGGAAAATATTCCATGGCCTTCTCCAAATTAGAACAAAAGTAGGTATATTTCAATGTGATAAACACTAAAGAAAGTTGTCCATGCCCATAATAAAGGAATTAAAGCCTGCAATGCCTGGAGATCAACTTAGCCAGATTGATCAGACACATAGTTGCATAATGCTAAAAAAATGTTGTCTATGCTCTCTATGGATGTTAAATACTTGGCATAACACTCACTAAACCAAATACCAAAAGCTAAGTTTGATTTTACAACTTACATAGATGAAGAAAAAATGTATGTAAATATATAAGCTTACTGTTTGTTTGAGCTGAACCACTAACAACCCAAGTATTGGCAGCAACACATGCTTGTACTGCAAAAGATTCAATATTTAACATTTAATGAATTGAAAATTTTGAAATAAATTGTATAGTAAATTTATGAGCGATTAATATTACCTTGGGGGTTAAAAAATTGGATAACTAAATCATCCTTAAAGATGTTGACTTCCTTAATTCCAGCAATATCATGCACCCCTATCCTCTTCAGGGTGCTTTGAAGCCTTTTTTCATCTGAAATAGTAGTCTTGTGGACAACCTTCTTTTTCCTATAAGAGAGAAAAAAACAAATCATCAATAAAATAATCAATGTTATGAAACTCGGTCCAAATTGACCAATTGAGTGGTCCAATTGGGAATTGGTGTATATGCCAATTAGAGTGAGCAATTGGATCGATTGTGCTCTAACCTAGTTTCAATTGTATTGACTTGGCCAGTTTAGTTTAAAACTGGTGGCCCAGACTCGGACCGAGTTGAACACATCTTTTATTTATATTTTTGAAACAAAGTTGTTTGTTGCAAGGTGTGAAGTTTCCAATTTTCAAATTAATTTTTTGGAAAATGGTCTTCACATGATTCCTATGAGGGTAAAAAGACCATTTTCCAAAAAATTAATTTAAAAACTGAAAACTTCACACCTTCCAACAACAAACAACTTTGTTTCAAAAAAATAAATAAAAGATATGTTCAACCCAGTTTGGGTCCAATTATGTTAGTTATATATATAATTTTTAATATTTTTAATGTATACTAGACCAAATCAGACCAATATGTGATCCACCAACTGAATCACTAACCCATTAACCCACTACAACCAGAGTGACCAACCTCTTTTTTTTTTACAACATTGAAAATAATAAACTCAACAGATGCAATTTTTTTTTATACATTAAAGTTTAGGTGAGTTGGGTTTTGGAGCTCACCAAATACCTCTTATCAAACAAAAAAAGCATATATCTCAAATTAAAAAAATAATAACATAATAAAAGAGGTCAATTGATTACACCTCAAAGTAATAGTTTTTTGCAAAATTAAATTGAATTTTAAAAAATATATAGACAAAGATGTAAGGTATAAGTTGCATATTCTCTAATACAAATGCAATAATAAAATGTCAATATGTGGATACTAATATGATAGTTTTACAATCAAATCATTTAAGAAAAATATTTTGAGTATTTAACAATATTAAAAAGCATAAATTTGGTATGGAAGAAAATCATATTTACATAAAAATATACCTTCTCACAGTACCCTTCCCACCAGTTCGAACATAATTGGCCATCTTCTTCAACTTTTCTACATCCATCTGTGTAAAAGTGAAGAAGCAAAAATTAAGTTTCATCACAAAAAAAACTAAATAAGCATAGCTTGATAAAGGTGAAACAAAAGGCAGACAATGATCAATGATTTAAAGTTACAAAAAATAAAAAAATAAAACTATTAACTTTCCAAGAAAGAGCATAAAATACAGCTAGAACTACTGAAAATATAAATGAAATCAAACAATTTATAACATGAAAAACAAGAAGACAACAAAATAATAGCTATAAACATGAATATCCAAATACTAAAAGAAAAGTTTAAAGTTGATCATTCTCATTTCCATACTATAAGTTATAACCATACAACTAGATTTAAACCATGTTTAATAATCCATGTTTAGATAGAACAAAGTATCCCAGTGTAATGCTACTTATGCATTGTATGAAAACTTAATTCTAAAAGCTTGTAGTCAAAGCAAGTTCATCTCAATAGTATGATAAAGCCTACTTTAGCATCTAACACCATGCATGTAGTCAACATTTAAATGCACAAAAAGATACACTCCCACTCTGAGTTCCCCAATACATACATAAAATTAAGAGAATATTGAAATCAAGTAACTTCAAAACACATCACAACCCTAAATTTTACCTTTTTATTTAAAAAGAAAACAAAAAAAAAATCAGTATACCTCTATCTCCAATAAAACAATAATATTAAAAAAAAATCTAAACCCTGACTGATGAAATAATAATAATTGATCTTGGGAAATGAAAATAAAATAGTTTTCAAAATCTTAGAATAAAAAGGGCAAAACCAAATCCACTGCACGAATTGGGTTCCAAAATACAAATTGAAATCATTGCACTAATTACAGGCATAGATCGAAATCCAAAATAGAGAAAACAAAAACCATTAAGGGATTGGAAAAGATGATACTTTTGTCGAAGCTGATATGGTTTGGAATGGACTGCGAGGTGAAAGAGCTAATCGATATTATAAAATAAAGATTTCTTCTATATGTAAGAGTCTCTGCAAAAAACCTAAATCACTTTTTTATGATTTGTATTTACATGGTTCTTCGAATAAGAAACCCCATATGTTTTGGGCTAGGTAGACTTAGTATTTAAGACTCATAATCCATCGTAGCCCAATATTATGGTAAGCATAGACAATACTTCCTGCACCCCCAATTTACTTTTTGCATCCCCTAAAGTCCCAAAAGGATAAACATACCCCTACCTCTCTCAAGAAAACCTCACCTCCATGCAACCACCCAATACAACTCAAAGGGATAACATACTCCAAGAAAGTTATTTTTGAGAAGAAAAAAAACATGTTTTCAAGTTGGTTGGTTACAGTAGTGTTGGGTGGGTAAAAATGGGGCTTGCATGAAAGAGATGAGGGTATATTTGTCCCATTTAAACTTTTAGGAGTGCAGGAAGTAAATGTATAAGGAGTAATGATCTAAAGTAACCAATCTTCCTGTTTGTTCAATTTTGAATTTCTTTTAGGCTTAATTATGTTTTTTATTCTTCAAAGTTGGATCAAAATTATTTTAAGTCCATAAAAATAAATATTTCATTTTTAGTCCCTCAAATTAAAAATAAATAAATTTGTAAGACTTAATTAATAATCTAAACATGATAACATATTCAGATTAAAATAACAGCAAAAACTTGTAAATGGATTAAAGCACTAACTTCCAGCCATTGCAAAAATGATTCAGGCACACGCACTTCGAACGTCTATTTGTTTTCTAAACCTTAAGTCACTCAACTTGATGGTGTTCATTTCTGAAGGAGTAGTAGGCTTAGTGACCCAACAAAGTGTAATGACTTATATAGAGAGTTCTATCCATCATAGAGTTCAATTACGTAAAGAATAAGTAAGAACCATAAAATCCAAACAGAATCTTAACAATTTTTCAACAGATAACGACTTTATGAATCAAGACATAAAATGAACCACATATAGTGTAATCGCTTTCTCATAACCGTTATCAATTGGTTGAACAAACAGAACATGAAGTTTGTTCCTTAAGAATAGGAAACGACTAACAACTAACATTCTTCCACTTTACTCATTATCTATCATAACAAGAAACCAAATATATGAATCATGATGATAGGTCCTCTAATAGCGAGTATTATCTCCCATGTATTACAATATATCAAGTCTCTTAATACTAGCTCTTAATTTTAATGAATAAAACACATGTTTATTATAGGTCAAAACTAAAGATGTTTCTTAAAATAAATGTGCACAATATAAATGAGAAAACATTAAACTAAACAAAAGTTTCATCGAAACAATAAATGTACATCACATCATGGAACCAAGTCCCATTCATGTTACATGATCCTTAAAAGTCTCTAGTGGCATGCCTTTAGTAAAAGGATTGGCAATCATCAACTTAATGTTAACGTGATCAATTACCACTTTCTTTTCTTTAACACGTTCTCTTATAGCTAAATATTTAATGTCAATGTGTTTACTTCGACTTCCACTCTTGTTATTCATAGTCATAAATATTGCAATAGAGTTGTCATAGTACAACTTCATCGGCCTAGAAATAGAGTCTACAACTCTAAACCCAAATATAAAACTCTTCAACCATACACCATGTAAGGTAGTCTCAAAACAAGAAACAAACTCAGCTTCCATAGTGGAAGTAGCAATTGAGGTTTGTTTTGCACTTCTCTAAGATATAGCTCCACCGACTAGCATAAAAACATAGCCAGAAGTGGATTTTCTAGTATCAATGTAGCCAATAAAGTCTAAATCAAAGTAGCCAATCACCTCCAAATCATCAGTTCGACTATACATGAGCATGTAGTCCTTTGTTCCTTGAAGATATCTCATTACCTTCTTTGCAGCTTTCTAGTGGTCAATACCTAGATTACTTTGATATCTTCCCAAAACACCAATGGCAAATGCAATGTCAAGTCTAATGCAAACCTAAGCATACATAAGGTTTCTTACAACTGAAGCATATGAAATATTTCTCACGTGTTCCCGCTCAAGGTCATTTTTTGAGCATTGTCTCAATTCAACTTTATCACCCTTCACAATAGGAGCTACACTCGGTGAACAATTTTTCATGTTAAATCTCTATAAAACTTTGTTAATATAGGTCTCTAGAGACAAATCCAAAATGCCTCAAGATCTTTCTCTATGGATCTTAATGCCTATGACATAAGATGCCTCACCCATATTCTTCATTTCAAAGTTCTTTGAAAGAAATTGTTTTACCTCATATAACATACCCTTATCATTAGCCGCAAGCAAAATATCATCCACATATAAAACATATCTTACTCCCACTAACTTTTTGGTATATATAGTAATCCATGATGTTCTCTTCAAAACTGAATGAAGAGATGACCTCACGAAATTTTAAATACCATTGGCGGAAAGCTTGTTTCAATCCATATATGGATTTATTAAGCTTGCGGACCAAGTGTTCACCATCACTAGAGAAGAATCCTTTAAGTTGTTTCATGTAAACCTCTTTTTCTAGATCACCATTGAGGAACACCATTTTCACATCCATTGGATGTAACTCAAGGTCAAATTGAGCTACTAATGTCATAACATCTCAAAGAGAGTCCTTTTTTTATACAAGAGAAAATGTCTCTTTGCAATTCCTTATCTTTGAGTGAACCCTTTGGCAACAAGTTTTGCCTTATGTCTCTCAATGTTGCCTTGTGAGTCTTTCTTTGTTTTGAAAACCCACCTACAACCAATGACTTTTACACCATTAGGCAACTTGACGAGATCCCAGACTTGGTTACACACTATAGAATCCATTTCATCTTTCATGGTATTGTACCACAAATTTGATTCCTTAGTACTCATAGCTTGTGAAAACGTTTCAGGATCATTTTTGGCTCCAATGTTATAGTCTGATTCTTATAGATACACTTCATAGTCACTAGGAATTGCTAGTTTTTTTTACTCTAGTAGATGTTCTTAACGTTGTATCATCAACTTGTTGCTCAATCGATTGTTCAACATTATCTTGTTCCTTATCAACAACTTGATCTACATAATCATCTTTAGCTGCTTGTGGAATTTCAATTACTGGTTAACTAATGCCCGTTAGAACTTGAGGGGCATGAATGACCACCACCAATCTATAAATTGATTTAGAGGGTTGAGCCTTATAATGATCCTTTTCAAAAGAAATGTTTTGAAATTGATCACTCCCATTGATCAAGTCATTTTCAAGAAACTTTTCATTTCTTAATTCCACAATCCTAGTGTTGTGAGACAGACAATAGAACCTATATCCCTTGGACTTTTCAACATATCCAAATAGTCCTAGGGTCTAGTTTCTTTTCTTATAGGTTATAAACTCTCACTTCAGACAAGCATCACCAAACACATATGTGTTGCAAACTCAGTTTCCAACCTTTTAATAACTCAAAAGGTGTCTTAGGGATAGCCTTGGTTGGAACCCTATTTAATATATACACAATCGTCTTAAGTGCTTCAATCCCCAAGAACTAGGGAAGTTTCGCATTAGTCCTCATACTTCTTACCATGTCCCTTAAAGTTCGATTTCTTCTTTCTATCACACCATTTTGATCTGGAGAACCAGGCATAGTGTATTGGGCAACAATTCCATGTTTTTTGAAGAAATTTTGCAAATGAACCTAGTGCTTATCCATTCTCTGTATATCTACCATAGTATTCTCCACCTCTATTTGATTTCACAATCTTAATTTGTTTTTGTAATCATCTATAAAGGTGATAAAATATTTTGGACTACTTACATCTATGTCTAGACAACAAATATCTGTACAAATGATTTCTAATAAGTTTGAACTTCTCCTTGCACCCGTTTTAAACTTGTTAGTTTGCTTACCCTTAATGCAATCTACACAAGTCTTAAAATCAACAAAGTCCAAAGTACTAAGTACCCTGTCTTTTGTGCCACAACATAAAGGAATCCTCATTTACAACACATCGTTTCAATATGACAGAAACATTCATAGAATTGTAAGTGTCAACACCCAATTTTGTCCATTTAATTATGCTATTATAGTTATTATTATTATTGTTGCTGCTTCTATTATTATCGTTGTTATTATTATTATTATTATTATTATTATTATTATCATTATTATTTGTTTCACAAGTAGTATCTTGCCACATCAAAAAAAAAAAAAAAGAAGAGAGAAGAAAAAAGAAGAGAAGAAAGATTCACAGAAAACCAATCTTTTGTCATTTCTTTCATGTTCCTCTATCACAAGGCTATTACAAATTTTTGCTACAAAATTGAAATGAAGCTTCAGCAAGCCTAGAAAATCTAAAAAAATAGCACAAGCCAAATCAGATAAAAAAAAGAAAAGGAAGCAACAAGAACAACAACGAAAATTGATCAGCAGCTTCAGCAATCTAGTGGCTCCTCCATCAGCAGCTCCATCATCATGTAGGCACAGTAGGAGGTATTCATTTTTCAAACATGGCAGCTGCAAAAGGAGAAAATAATGATGAAATGAGAAAAACCTTCCTAGGAAGAAAAGCTGAGAGCAGACCCTCCTAGGAAGGAAATCTCAGCTATATATAAGGTGAACAGATCAGAGAAAAAGGAAAAAAAAAAAAAAAGGGGACCACAAACACAAAAAAGGAAAGAAGATCAGAGAAAACATATACATAAAAAGGACAGAACAGCAAGAACAAGAAGAGAAGAGAAGATATCAGAAGAGCAAAGCAATACAGCAAACAGGTTTTCTTTCCTTTCAATCCTCATGTAATCTTTAGCCTTTTTATGTTTGTTTACAATCAATGTAATATATGTGCTCAAATCTATTTGTTCAAAATGGTATGAAGATATGAATCTGAAAGGAAAATGCTATGTTTAAATTAAGCATCCTATAAAAAAATATGAGCCTGGCCTCTAGAATCAGAATCATGGTGAAATCCAAAAACGTCAGAGATGTAAGCAAATTGACATAAACAAAGACAGATATCAAAAACGAAAACAGATACAGAAACATAGAGACATGAGCATAGACACCAGAATCATTGAGTTCAAATCCCCTAATCCCAAACAAAGACCTAACAGAGACTCAATAAAGCAGAGAACAAAACAAAGCAAAGAACAAAACCAGACACATAAGCAGGGACTCTGAGAACCGAAACAGGGACAAAGGCAAAAAAAAAAAAAACACTTCATACCCAACATGGAAACCATTTTACAATTTACCCAAATCCAAATCGCGTGCCCCTCTCCCTGCGACCCTGCCTCCATCTTCGGTCTCTCCAAGCCTCGCCGGACCGCCCTCCGTCGCCGGCCAAACCTCACCCCTCGGCCCTCGCCCAAGCGTCGCCACCCTCTCGCCGTCACCGTCGCTCTCGCCCCTCACCAAAGCGTCATCGTCCTCGCCCAAGCGCTGTCGCACCGCCTCACCTCATTCACACCCACAACCACCTCGACCCAAATCCATCGCCACCCCTCCGCGACCTCGAACCCAAGCGCTACCACCCCGCGCCTTCACCCCCATGCGACCATGGCTCCACCGGCCACCGTCCACGACCTGGCCCTCGCGCCCTCGCGCCGCCAAGCCCTCCACCGTGGTCGCCGGCCAAACCTCGCCCTTTTCCCATTTCTCTCTCGCGAGCCCTAGGTCGTGAACCAGGAACCAATCAATAACTGAATGAGGGAGATGAGAACCCCTAAAATTATAACTGTCGTGGTTTGGGCCAGTTTTCTATTTACACCTCCCATGTTACTAACTTACAGCTTTCACGTTTCGGAACCAAATTACTATTTACACCTTCCATATTACTAAATTACAAACTTCTGAGTTTTGGGCCAGCTTTCTATTTACACCACCATATTACTAAGTTGCACTTTATTTTTTTTAATTATCAACCGTTGTTTAATTTAAAATCATTTTTTTAAAAAAATAATAAAGATGAATTGACTTGGGTGTACACCTCTGTCAATTTTTCAAGTGTCTTTTTAGGATAAATGAGTTGCGACAGCTTAAGAGTCCTAAGTTAAAAATAAAAAGAATAAAAATAGTGTATCTCCTTCTTTCCTTTAATAAAAATAATCTTCATAGAAAAATAAATTATTCTTTTCTAGTAATGTTTTGGTGAGATAAATGTCTAAAAATTATAAAAGATTTTTGCTTAATTAATTAAAGATAACTGTCTTTGTGACGGACGTTGTAGGGTGTTAATACCTTTCTTACATGTAATGGACTCCCGAACTCAAATCTGATTTCAAAGACCATTTTTTTTCTAAAAAAGGTTTTTCCGATATTTTCCTTAATAAACATTGATGCCGACTCCTCTGATCCATACCTTCGATTTTTAATGGTCGTCCCGCTGTGACCCTAGTTGCGACAGTAAGTAGTGTCATTTTGTAATAGAATAAAGTAGACCATCACATAGTTCACCAAAACCAACAATTTTAGATTTAGTTAACAAAGTAAAACCAAAGTTTGAGAAATTAAATGAAAATCCCAAAGGTGCAAGTCTTCAAATAGAAATTAAATTCTTAGAAAAACTAGAACATAAAATGTCATTTTTAAATGTAAAATAAAACCACTGTTTATAACTAAACTGCACGTCCCAATAGCCTCCACATGTGAACTCATCTTGCTTCTTGAATAGATGCATTGTTCACTTCCCACTGACTTCCTTAGGTTTTCCATACCCTACAAGGTATTAGAAACATGGATTATAGAACCAAAATCAACCCACCATGTGTTATAATTAATGTTAACCGTATTAGATTCATAACAAACAAAAGCAAATAAAGTACCTTTCTTGTCCATCCAAGTCTTAAATTTTGGACAGTCTTTCTTCATTGTGTCCACTCTTCTTGTAGAAGAAACACTTTAACTCCTTCTTAATGACTAGCTGAGCAGGAATGTTTCCTTTGTGATTAACTTGGGTCCTTTTGTTCTTCGCAGAAGTAGTCAAGTTCACTCTTTCACCTTCCTCCATCATTAACCTTTTCTCTTCCTGAGCACACATGGTCAATAACTCATTAATAAACCACTTATCCTTATGTGTGTTATAAGAGATTTTAAAAGGAGCATACTATTAAGGCAAGGTGCACAAAATAAAGTGTACTAGGAAAGAATCTGACATGGTAACCTCTAAGGCCAGTTGAGCCACAATATCCCTTATGTGCATAATGTGATCACACACACCTTTTATCCTAGTGAGCTTAATGGATGAGAACTGCATTATAAGGGTACTAGCAAGAGACTTATCAAATGTTGTGAACTTATTCATCAACAGCCTTTAAAAGTTCCTTAACATTATCATGGTGGTCAACAGAACTCCAGATACCAACAACTATGTTAGTCTTTATGAACATCACAGAGAGGCGTTTGGACCTTTCCCATTTTTCATATAGAGCAGCTGCATCTAGAGTGTTGCCTTCAGTAATAGCTAGTGGTTCATCTTTCTTAATAGCATAATCAACGTCCATCTAGCCTAAATGAAGAAGAACTCTCTCCTTCCAAACCTTATAATTGTCATCTTTAATGTGGGAATGTCACACTTAATATAAAAAATATTCATATATTTGGTAACTACAACATTAAAAAACACATACTCATCATTCATAGTTTGAGACTAAATAAAAAAAAAAGTCATGTTTCACCAATGTAAACCATGTCTTAAAATATGAGCCTAGATACATAAAACTTGCATGTGGGCTAAAGTCCTACTCTATTAGACTCATCCTTATGACAAAACTATCAAATTATGTTCTCATTCTTAATTCCTGTGGGTAAATTAAGAATTATAATCCGATATTTTATCCTAATTAATCATATAAATGCAACAAAATTCTTGTGGGTAAAATTTATCACACTTAATATGATTAATACAAATAATATTTATAGTGTAGTTCCAAAACTTAATACATAATCCCAATTAATCAAAGATATTATGGCTACTCTCTAAATGATTAAATTTATATTAACCACTTAATATTGATTATTTCTCTCTAAGAGCTAAGTATTTGCATTAATACTTATTAATAATGCAAACAAAATGAATAATGATGCATAAATAATTTCTTGTATGTATAGTAGCATGAATATACATTAACAAAACAAAATATATACATATGAATTAAAAAGCTTTAGAGAAAAAAATATCATTTCAAATATACATATAATGTTATGTTAAATGAAGAAAAAATACAATACTACTATATTGTTGGCCGAACACAAAATCATATATCACTGATGAAAGAAAATGTTCATTCATGATAAATATAAACAATCCAGCAATATAACGCATTATATGAGCAAATAAAAACATTATTCAACATATTAAAACTTCATGGCATAGTGGTAGAGTTACTTGTGATAGAAAAGAAAGAAACATAGTTCAAAACTTTCTTGGAGTGTTTTCAACAATTGTTTTTTTTTATTATTATTTTCATAAGAAAAGAAAAGCAATGGTTCAAACGTAATAATATAATAATATATATTCTATGCACAATCATTAATATTTCATATTCTGATTTTAATTTGAACTTAATGGACTCAAAACATTAAAATTGGAATTTAAAGTGTACACAAAAAGCCAAAAAGTGAATCCAAAAAAAAAAAAAAAAAAAGGAACCCACTTATCACAAAGCAAGGCAAAGGTTCATTTAGGCTCTGACACATGGACTAAAGCACTAACCTCCAACCATTACAAAAATGATTCACGCACACACACTTGGAACGTCTGTTTATTTTCTAAATATTAACTCACTCAACTAGACAGTGTTCGTCATTTCTGAAGGAGGAGTAGGCTTGGTGACTCAATAGAGTGTAATGACTTATATAGAGCTCTACCCATAGAGTTCAATTATGTAAAGAATAAATGGGAACCATAAAATCTGCACAAAATCTCAACAAACTTTCAATTAATAACGACTTTATGAATCAAGACATAAAATGGATCACATACGATGTAACCACTTTCTCATAGTCGTTACCAATTGGTTGAACAAACAAACAAAAAATTAAGTTTGTGCCTTAAGAATAGCAAACAACCAATAGTTAACAATTTTTAGTCCTTTTCACATTTTACACTAAAATAAACCAAAAAGAGAATATAAGTTTTGTAATTTGTGACAACTAAAAGCCATCAAAATTTGCAATTTAAAAAAAAAAAAATTACTTCACCACAAAAGCTCACTCATTCTCCCTTCACCCCACAAATTTTTCCCCATCATAAGAAACCAATCTTATCCCCATAATCTCTTCAACCAATTCCCCAACCTCAATTATTTACCTAAATATCCCTAACTGGAATTCTAGAAGGTTCCTCTATGACTCCAACTACATAATCGTCCACCGGAGCGACTCGATCACTTCCAAGTCATACTCCTACGTTTGCTCCATCACACGCTAGAATAGCCTAGCATGAATCTCCATGCCGCTCTTCTTGCTTTGTAGCCACAAAATCATGCCCATGGTCTCCTCCGCCATGGACGTTGTCACCACCTACTCCTCCTCATCTTTGTGCATGCCATGGCCTCTTACTCCTCTCGATTTCCATGCACATCATAATGTACCATTGTCGCTCAATCTTTACCATATTTCTAAGCAACATTACATTGAACACCTCATCCTCCAAACCCTCCTCTCTCAAATCTGGAAATTTTGCTATCATTGAAGAGATTTTGTGGGTGTAGTATTGTGTGGGTTATCTAGAATAGTAGAAATAATATGATCTTTAGAGGGATGAGTTTCCAAAAACAACAAATTATTGAAGAGATTATGTTTCATTCTTGGTCTAGCTAAAAAATTTAAATGCTTTTTTTTTTATCCCTTTGTGTAGTGGTGTATGAATCCATGTGCTTCGATGATGAGTTAGTGTACAAAGAAGAAAATTTGTTACATTTTTTTTTATTTGTCAGTCACTTGTTGACATAATTTATACGATGTACATGGGGTATTTATGTGAATCATCATATTCAAATGATTAATATAAATAAATTATTGATATCAATTGAAAAACATCCTTAGTACATACCAAAAAATGATTTATGTAAATAAGTTTTTGATTTTTTTTTAATATAAACAAATCTAAACCCCTATTGATGAAATAATAATAACTGATCTTGAGAAATAAAAATAAAATAAATTTTAAAATCTTAGAAAAAAAAAAAAAGGCAAAACCAAATCCACAATAGGAATTAGGTTCCAAAATACAAATTAAAATCATTACACTAACCACATGCATAGATCAAAATCTAAAATAGAGAAAACGGAAACCGATTAAGGGACAAGAAAAGACGATACTTTTTTTTTGAAGCTTATGTGGTTTGGAATGGATTACAAAATGAAAGAGATAACCAATACTATAAGATAATGACTTCTTTTTTCTTTTATATTTAAGAGACTATGCAAAAACCCTAAATCACTTTTTATGATTTTTTTAATAGTTCTTCGAATAAAAACCCTATTGTTTTGCGTTAGATGGGTTCACTATTTAAGACTCATTATCCATCGTAGTTCAGTATTATGGTAAGTATAGACAATACTTCCTATACCCCAATTTACTTCTTGCATCCCTTAAAGTCCCAAAAGAATAAACATATCCCTACCTCTCTCATGCAAACCTCACCTCCACGCAACCACCCAATACAACTCAAATGGATAGCACACTTCAAAAAATTTGTTTCTAAAAAAAATAAAATAAAATAATATATATATATTCTCAATGTTGGGTGGTTGCAGCGATGTTGGGTGAGTAAAGATGAGACCTGTGTGAAAGAAATGAGGGTATATTTGTTCCATTTAAATGTCTAAGGAGTAAGGACATAAAGTAACTAATCTTCCTATTTGTTCAATTCTGATTTTTTTTAGTTTTAAATATGTTTTTGATTTTTCAAATTTGAATAAAAAAATTATTTTAGTTCCTAAAAATAATTCATTTTTAGTCCCTTAAATTAAAAAAAATATATAATATTTTTAGTCGTTTTTCCATTTTATATTACAATACGTAGGGATGGCAAAACGGATTTACCTATCAAAAAAGGGCGGAGCGAGGAGGGCCGACACAGGTCAGAAGGGTTAACCCGTCCTGCCATCAAGTAAGTTAGCCTGCCAACTTTAAGTTTTTTCTTTTTGTAAAAAAAAAATTTATATCTACATATATTTTTTTTCAATTATTCAATTCCAAATTATTATAACAAAAGAAAGATTAAATAGTAAATACAATGTAATTTTTTTTATTAAAGGATTAGGTCGTTTTTTGGCTTTCGCTTCATTTTAATTAATTATTTTTTCATTTTACAAGAAATGTTTGTAATATATTTATTTTTTTAGACAATTTTTTACCATATTATTATTTGGTTCATCATTCATGCATAATTCAACTTATATGTGATCATTTGTTTATCTATTGACACTCTTAATTAAATAATTATGAACAAATATACTAAAAAAGAATTTTAGCGGTTAGACATGTTGGCTCGCACGAGTTAATAAATTAGGTGGGTTGAAGAACACTTCTCCATCCCATCATTTTTTGGACGGATTGATAAATCAACCCGTGGATCACAACTCATTTTTCCATTTCTAGCAATACATTAAAGAAAAATATAAGTTTTGCAAATTGTGGTACGAGGCAGCCAAAAGCCACCACAATTTGCAAAAAGTAAAAAAAAATATATTTTCAAATCGTACTTAATTTCCCTAAATATCTCTAATTGACGTTCTAGAAGGTTCGTCTACGACTCCATCGGAGCCACTCAATCACTTTCAAGTCGTACCCCTGCTATTGCTCCACCTAACACCGGAATTGCCTGGCATGAATCTCCACACTACTCTTCTTGCTCTGCAGCAGTAGAATCATAGCCATGGTCTCCTCCACCGCCCCTACTCCTCCTTATCTCCTCCTACTCCTCTCAATAATCTCCGTGCACGTCACAATGTACCATTGTCATTTGGTCTTCACCATCTTCCTAAGCAACATTTTGTCGAACACTTCATCCTCCAAACCTTCCTCTCTCAAATCTGGAAATTTTACTATTATTGAAGAGATTATGTGGGTGTGGTATTGTGTTGGTTCTCAGTAATAGTAGGAATAATATGCTATTCAGATAGATGAGTTTCCAAAAACAAAAAGTTATTGAAGAGATTATGTTTAATTTTGGTCCTGGCTAAAAAAATTTAGATGCTTCTTTTTCCGATTCCTTTGTGTAGTGGTGTATGAATCCTAGGGCTTCCATGATGGGTTACTATGCAAAGAAGAAAATTTGTTACATTTTTTTATTTGTTAGTCACTTGCTGACATAACTTATACAATTTACATGGGAATAATGTGTAACTTTTATTTCTTTTATGTCCATTCAAATTTTAAATAATTAATCTCCAAATTTTTAATATTGTGCAAATCAAATATTATTGTGTTATTACTAGATTTTAAACACGTGTGATGTGTGAAATAATTTATTTTAATGATTGTACATTTTTTTAAAAAAATATGAACATAAATAAATTTATTTTTTAAATATTTAGTAATATAGTACTATATTCAATTTAAAACTAATAAAAATATTATCATTTGAAACTAATTTAAATGTCATATATTTATTTTTATCAAAATAAATATTAATATTTTAAACTAGTAAAGAAAAATGTGTAACAAACTATTGTAAAAAAAGTAATATAAAAAATAATTAATAAAAAAATATAATCAAATATAGAAAATATTTATTTATTTATTGATTAAATTATTATGAAAGATATACACGCATACTCAACATAAATACTTTGTTTTTTTAATTAGATATAAATATTATATATTTAATTTCATTGAATATTGTTATTGACGTGGTTGGTTAATAAAAAGTTTTATTTATTTATTTTTGTGTCTTAGTTTGTCAAAATTGTAAAATAAAAAAAAATATGGCAAAAAACTTTGTTATTATCACATATTTCTTCAACAATTGTTGCATGATGAATTTTTAACATTAAAAGACATTCAACAGTTGCAGTCTTTGTAAAAGGAAAAGAGGTGGATGTGGTGGAGAAAGGGGAAGAACGTGAGAGAGATGAAGTAGGGAGGTGATGCTGTTGTTGTGGAAAAAAAGAGAAGTGAGGGAGAAATATTTAGTTGACTGTTCATACAGAGATTATTAAGTTTTTAATAAGGTAGAACGTAAGTAACTCTGATAAATTTAAGGATATAGGATTTAGAAACGAAGTCAACAGAAATCATATAACTTTATTTCTCAAAATAAGAGAAAAAGTATTTGGATAGCTATTTTTCTTTTAAATATAAATCTTGATATTGAACTCCTTAAATGACAAACAATCTTTAAAAAGTATTACCTTCCAAATGAACATATAGAAAGATCCCATGGAAGCTTTGTTGCTCAGATCTATGGATTTGGCTTGGTACCATAGAATTGTAGCTAGAACAAGATTTCTCATGCCCTAAAACATTGCACCAACAAAATTTCAAGCTTTAATGTGTTTATAGTCACTTATATAGACATGTAAAATAGTAAATGTACACTTTATCCTATCTTGAAGAATGTCTTCTTTAAAGGTCAATTTTTACCCTTTATTCCTTTAACTACTAACAAAATCATTTTTTTTTATTTAATAGTGATGCATTGAACATTGTTAAACAATCACAACCTTTCATTTATAATAAGTTAGTTAGTTTTTATAAAGTTATTTTTAAAAGTTATGCAAAGTGAAGGTTGTTGTTGTTGTTTGACAATGTAAAATTATTTATACTGTTAGTACACCACTTTAAACTCTAATTAAAAAAATATATTAATATTGATTTGAAAAATGTATCACCAAAGATAAATCACTAATTTCTATTAATTAATAATAAGATATTACTGTGACAATTTTAGTCCAAATGTGAGAAGATGATGCTTCCGTTAGGATGCCAACTCCGAAAGCCATTTCAAAAAAGGAAATGCAAATCCAAAATATATGATAAAAAATAGTTAAGTTATAAGGTGAATTAGATAGTTGAAGGGAGAATGAAAGAGGAAGGGATGGATGATTCAACTCCATCATATTAACAAAAATTAATATATTAACAACTAACTTTTGTTGGTAAAAAAAAAAATTAAGGGATATATAAGATGTAAGACTTTTTTGTCATATGAAAAAAAAAAAAAACTAAGGGATATACAAGATGTAAGACTTTTTTGTCATATGAAAAGCGTGTAACTTATCAATAAATAATAAATAAATAATTAATAATGGATATCTCTTCCATCTTAGTAGTGACACTTGAAAAGTTTTAGTAGCGTGATCCATTAGAACATTTAGAACATTGTAAAGGAAACAAACAAAATATGGAATCCAAATAATGTAATTGAAAATACATTTAAATATGTTTTTAGTTTTTGAAATATGAATCATATTTTTTCCGTCCTTTAAATGAAAAGTCATCCATTTTAGTACTTCAAAATCAAAAAATAATTTTTTAATCATTCTTATAAAAGATACTAAATAAGAAATAAAATATTTGTAATTTGTACTATTTTTTAGTCACCACAATTTAACTTGTGATAAAAAATTTTAATAAAAAATTAAGTAAATTTTGGCAAATCTGGTTTCAAACCTAGTACCCTTTAGTTTTTAAAGGTTAGTATAATTACTAAATTAATGATCTAATTAATAATTATTATGAAACATTTATATATATATATATATATTTCACATAAATTTTATTTATTATCATATATTTATTTATTGTTTCTTGTGGAATTTAATATTTTGAATAAAAGTAAAATAAATGAAGTGATTTATAAATAAAAAGTGAAATATATAAAAAAAAATTACAACTAATAATCGAAGATGTTAAAATATAAAGAAAGAATAAATTAAATAATTTTTAAAGTATTAAAAATTAATTAAATAAAATTTTATAAATTTAAAATTTATATATAATAAATATTTTTAATTTTTTTTAATATAGACTAATCATGCGAATCAATTTTCATGTTTTTGGTGTTCGAATAGATAAAGAATATAATTACCATTCTCAGCCAAGCCTAGCCTACACTATCTATCATTGAAGAATAATGATAATAGCACTGCAGCATGATCATCATTCACCGGTGGCTTCAACAAACAGGATAAAAATAAAAAACAAAACAACCACAAGTCAAAAACAATTACAGTATCATACAACTTATGGCACTAACTAACAAGAGCACCCTAAGTTAATAAGCAAACATGCCATCTCAAGTTTCTACTCAGTTGCATTTGCCTTTAATCATAAAAATGGAATAGTGTGCAAACCAAATCACACGAAAACAAACACGGCCGGAATCATCTAAAATTGGTAATCAAATGCAAAATTCAACAAAATTTTCAAAAATAAACTTAGTTAGCTAAGACAGCTATCACGACAGCCACATACACATATAATATCATTGGAATCTAAAGATTAGTGTTGAAATTGAGATATTGAGACTGTGTTTTTGAAAATAACACGATGCATAGTTTACGTAAACTTATTTGCATGTATTATAGAAGATTAGAGAATATATTGTTTTCTCTAAATGAGATGTTACTACTTATAAATTATAGTAATGAATAGGATATTTTATCCTAATTTACATCATAATTGGTTATTCTATCCCAATTATGAATATTCTCTCTCAAACTGGAACATATAGGTCATATGCACCAAGCTTGATACATATATAACTATTAGACTTTTCAAAGATTTTGTGAAGACATCAGTTAATTGGTCACAAGAATTGACAAAGCTATTGATGATTTCTCTTGACTCGATCTTCTTGCTGATATGGTGTCCTCTCATAAAAAGCAGGGTTAGATGTAATATACAAAACTGCTTGATTATCATATATCAATGTCATTTGCATAGTTCAAACCAAAACTTAGAAAGTTGTTTTAACCATATGAGCTCACATGTTACCAATGGCATACCTTGTATTCAGCTTCAATAGTGGCTTGACTATGACATCCTATTTCTTTATCTTCTATGATATCAAATTTCCTCCGACCATTATACAATACTTAGATGTGGATTGCCAACCAGCCCAATCAACATTTGAATACTCAACTATCCAAGCATTATCTTTATCTTTGGATTAAAAAAAAAAAAGCACGTGGATTAATCATGTTTTTTTTAAATTAACTTTTTATAGTTGTTAATATATATGTATTTTTTTTTAATTTTATTTATTTTTCAATTAAAAAAATTAGAAAAATTATTAAAAATGTACATGTGACAAAAAGTTAATTAAAATATAAAAAAAACATTTAATGAAACATAAATAAAAATAACTAAAACTCATGACAAAATAAAAGTTTAGGACTCCCATCAAACTTAAAATAACTTAGAAAATAAAAGCAGAAAATTGAAAAAGTTAAACATTTTTGTCATTTATTAAATCAGTTGAATGTTAGTACTTGTGTTCAGTAGCAGATCATGTAAGGAGAGCCATGTCCCCTTCCTTAAAAAAACAAAAAACAAAAAAGGTATAATGTTTTATGAATTTTATATTTTTTTTAAAATGTATAATATTTTATAATCTTATATATTATATTTTTAAATATTTTTTAAGAAATAATCTTATTTAAAGATTATTAATTTTATATAAGTTCTGTGTATTATATAATAATTTTTTTCAATTTTTTTTTATTTAAAGATCTATTTAATTTAAAAATATGTTTCGCATACATTATTTTTTCATTTGCTTTAATTAATTGTTTATTTAAATCAAGAAATTTTTTCTTATTCTATATTTTTTTATTATACTTAAAATCTTGGATTTATATTTTTTTTTACATTTGATTAATTGATTAGGTTAAAATTTTTATTTTTCTTTAATAATTAAGAAATTTTAACATCTCATTCTATTTTGAATAAAAAAAAAATCATAAAGTACGTGTAACATCTTTATATATATATATATGTGTATAATTTAATATAGTATGTTATATGTTTTTGGATTTTAATTTTGGAAAGTCCAATTCAATTCTAAAATCTGTAAGGTTTATTTAGTAATCTAGTTTTTTCCTTATGAGATCTATTTTTCTTTTTTATTTGAAAAATTACGACAAAATCGTAAATAGAAGAGAAAATGTGTAATTATAAATAACAGTTGATCGTTGCTTGTACTCTTATAGTGGAGTTGCGTCTTTCGAGATAAGGGAGAGTGAGATTATCTTGCTCATGGATATGATTATGGTTAGAGGTAGCGAGATTACCCTAAAATCCAATTAATTGTATATTCTATATGTTTGGTAGTTTATTTTATTTTAAATTCGATTCAAGGAATATATTTACTGGTATTAATGCTTAATTGATTCGCAATTTACGTGTTCCCAATTCCTATTTTTCAAGTTAAATATATATTGTACAATTACTAAAATGTTTTCGTGAAATCCCTTCATGTTCGCGTGCTTACTGGTGTTTGTTTCATATTTTCTTATAATGGTCGTACCTGTATCATGATAGCTTATATATATTACGTGGAGAATTTCAATTGGCAATTGGCAGTGTACGTATAGCTTTAATATATATTATATTGAGAATTTCAATTGGCAATGTTCATATAACTTTTATACATATTATAATGAAAATGTGTCTGTTACACTTCCATATATATATATATATATATATATATATATATATAATATGTATTTAATTCTAATTCTCCAGTGTGCACTAGGAATGCCTATATGCTTATTGCCATGTGTATTATGAATGCTTATATAATCATAAATAAGTACCACATTATACACTCACATTCATATTTATTATTGAAATAAATATTTATATGTATATATAAATATGTGTGTGTGAGTGTTTTTATAATATCTTGCGATGTTAAAGTATTATAATGGTGTGGTCTAAAATAAGTATTATTGTGTTGAAATGCGGGACAATGACTTAATTAAATGTACATGTGTATATGTGTTTTGAAAGTATATTTATAGACTTGGGGTGGTTATCTAATATGGAATCTCCCTTAAGTTCATGCTAATCACATGAGTTGGAGTATCCTTGTAAAGGTAGATGACCCTGACGCGCTAGAAAGAGTGTTCTCCTAGTGAGAGTGTTAGTGTCAAATGCTATGATGAGGCTATTCGTCGACTACATGTATTCCTAAACTAAATTCTGAAATAGTCTTTTGAATGGTATACCTGATTGTACTTTGTATATATGAATTCTAAAAAATAAAATATGTTATATAATTGTGTTGTTACCTATCTCCATTCTCATATTTCAAGCATGTGATGAGATGTATCTCACTCCCTTTGTGTTTTGTGTTTCCTTTATATGTATTGCTGGCAGGTGATGGTCTGCAAGACTAAGAGGGTAATACTAGAGATGAGGCATAAATCTTTAATGACTCTTATTTTATTATTTTATTATATGACTTTTATGTAATTGAATTTCGATATTAAATTATTAGATTTATTGACTAAATTTAGATTTGTTTATCGTGAATTTATGTATGGCCTTTTTGAAAGTCAAGTATAATCGAAGATTATGTTATTTCTTTTAAGACATTATCTGTAAGATATTGCATTTAGTGGCGTTAGAATACATACAAAATTTATAGTTAAAACTATAATAATTAATCTTTACCTAAATAATTTCATCACTATTATTTGCATCAAAATACTTATTTTATGAATCATACTATTTTTATAAAATTTAATATTTATAACCATTTAATGTCCCTTTTAATTTTAATTTAAGGAAAATGTAAACTAATTTTTCATATAATATTTGAAATGGATATAATAAAATTCTGAATAAACTATAACAATATTTATGTGTGTGTGTATTTTTAAGTTTTATATTTTATTAATAAATTAATTATAAATCATATAATAAAATTTATTTCTAAATAGTTTAAATTTAAAATAAATTCTAGAAGTATTTATAAAAAAATATTTTTAAAATGAAACATAAGGAAGCAGCCTATTTTGCCTTGCAGCACCCAATCCCACGGCCATACCTTGTTAATATTAATGTCAAATATCAGTCAATCATAACTGCATTAAAAGACACTATCAATAAGAAAAAAATAGGCATGGCAAATATAATTTTGGTTCCTACTTTTAAAATCAAATATTTTTGTCCTATCGTTAAAATTGAAGGGTTAATCGTTATCTTTAACGTTGACTTAAATAATTTTTTACTAATGACATAATTATCTTTTTTATTCTTAATTTACCCTTTAATTTAAGTAGTTAATTTAAATAAAAAATTAAGTCAATTTTGACAAATCTAAGATTCAAATCTAACATCCTTTAGTTTTTAAAAGTTAGCATAACCACTAAAACAATAATCTAATCAATAATTATTATTATGAAACATTTATATATATAAATATTTCACATAAATTTTATTTATTATCATATATTTATTTATTGTTTGTTGTGTTCTCAATAAGAATTTAATATTTTAAATAAAAATAAAATAAATTGAGTGATTTATAAAATAAAAAATAAAATATATAAAATAAAAATTACAACTAATAATCAAAAATGTTAAAATTGATCAAAAAATAAAGGATACCATAAAAAAAATATGTTAACCAATGATGGAAATTTTTGTAGTGATTAATTCTGAATGGACCTATACAATGGTTGAGTAGGCGAATAGAGATAGGTGTTGGGGATGGGGGCGTTGGCCCCTCTTCACTTTTCTCCAAAATATTTTTTTTTAGGAAACAAAATTAATTGAAATGTTATATTTTATTAAGTTTTAATTATTTGACAATTAATTTTTCTTTTTTCTTTTTGGACCTTGTTAATAAATGATAGTATAGTGGTTCTTTCTTATTATTTTTAACTTAATTATCTATAATATATGACAATAATAAAAAAGATACCATAAAAAAATAACTATTATTGATCTTCATTTTTTTTATATGTTTATTATACCTTTAAATAATATAAATATAAATAATTATTTTTTATAACTATCCAATATCTAATAAGAGAAACAAATGTTTTTCTCTCCATCCATTAGTAATTAGTAATTATAATGAAAATAAAATAAAATAAATTCTAATTATAAAAATTCTTATTTTTTTAATATTGTGCAACCAACCATTAATCTTGAGGGGGAAATGATTAATAAAAAAAGATTGAAAACCAACCAAACTTACTTGAAGTCTGTTCAACTAGCTCTGGAGTGAGCCTAGTAGACAACCCACCAACTGCAGTCTTATAACTGTACATCAAAGCTTCCTTTGCAGTCTTATAACGGTAGATATGAGTATCATATATGATGTAATTAGAGAAAAGAGAAAAAATAATAAATAAAATGAAATTTTAATAATTAAAGATGGATGATGTAATTTGATGTGATAGAATGTATAATAAAAGTTGAATGTTAACCAATTAATACTTTAATACTTCAAATACTACTCTTATCTATTACTGAGAATTTACACTGTTTTCTCTATTGCTAGTTTCCTTTATTGTAAGAAAAAAAAAAGTGCAAAAAGTTTAGTTCACTCCTAGGAGTAAAGAATATTAGTCATATAAGCTTTTTAAGAAATAAAAGGTACAAATTAATATAACTAATTAATTTTTTAGAAGGTAGATAGTTTCAAAAAATGGTTTTCTTCAGACTAATTAGTCCTTCTATTTTGTTTTGAACAAAAAATCAAAACTCCTCCTGTAATTATTAGGTAGACAATTTTGACAAGAGATTTTTTACACAAAGGGGACTAACTTAGAGTTAGTTAAAAAGTAGAATGAAACGTTGTCAAATTTTCAGTAATTAAGCACCCAATTCAGTCTCGAAAAAAAGTCCCTCAACAAAATTTAATTCTCAATTTTCAAGTTTTTTCAACCTAGAGACATGAATTTTAAAGTAATTATTATTACAAAACTCATCAACCTTATTAAATGGATGACCGTTCCTGTATTTTGATAAAATTCTATCAAATACCCTATTATAAAACAAATATAAAAGTGAATATGTTACTTATGGTTTATTTGGACAATTTTCTAAAAAGATTTATAAGAGAAAAAAATATGAAAAATAAAATAAAATAAACTTATCTAGAAGTTAAAATTGTCATTTTCAATAGACAATTAATAAAAGTTCTCAACAAAAAATAATGTTAACTTCTAGAGAAGTTAATTTTATTATTTTTTTCATATTATTTTTGTCTTTTAGAAGTATTTTAGAATAGTATGTCCAAACATACTCTTAATCTTGGTAAAACTAAATGTTATTGTTGAGTTAGTCTCCACGGAATCTCAATGTTAGGTGAGAGAAGGATACTTAAAAAGATACTCTCATGCTTAAATCAGTATAGACTTAAAAGAGATATGAGTGATGAATAAAACATACATTTCTTTTATTATATGGGATTATATATAAGAGTGAGTAGTTACTAGAGAATTTGTTTAATCTCTCCACGATTGTTGTGGGTGGTTACTAGAGTAAGTATTTAACCTCTCCACGATTGTTGTGGGGGGTTAGACCATCATAGTGCAACAAATTTTTGTTCTCTTGGAACTCACATGAATAATTATTTTTAAAAATAAACTTAAATCATTATTTTTTTTTTAGAAGAATCATTATAATTTTTTAATAATTTATTTTTGCAAACTATAAATATGTAAAATATATTTTGGCACAATAAAAAAAAATATACACATAACTAAAACTAATTATTGAAATAAGTTGATAATTTTTTAGAGTGAAAATGAAATAAATTTGAAAATTTCTAGTTGTGTAAAAAAATTATTGAAATGTATCTTATTTATATATAAAAAAAAGTTAAACAACTAATAAATATTTTAGTTCAACTAAAATTAATTATAGCAACGATTTTCATAATAATAATAAAAAAAAAACTGTTAAACGACTAGTGAATATTAGTTCAATGGCTATAGCAATAACTTTTATAATAATAATAAAAAAAAAACCAAGTTCAACAACTTAAAGAAATAGTTTTATTAAAGAATTGAACATAATATTTTTTTTTTATTATATGTATGAAAAAAAATAAAAAATGAAGTAATGTTACTTAAACAACATTGCTTCACAAGAAACAAATATTTATTATCCCATAAAGGTTGACAAGCGTCATGTTTCCTTCACAATAGTGCTTGACAAACAATCCATGGATGCTAATGCTCTTACGATACTTGAGTCCTAATTCATAGGAGTGTGATGTTGTCTAAGGTATCCAAGTAGACGAAGTATTTAGGTACTCGGTAAATGGAATGAGTTGAGGTGTAGGTCGGTTTGTCATACCGGGGATGGTACACTAAAGACATGCAAATGCTCACTTTAAGTATCTCGTGTTTATAATCTTAAAAAGATTGGACCAAAATATCTCATAAATTTCATATATATTAAATTAAGGAGTAAACAAATTCTGCAGTTAAATTTGTTGTAACAAAATTTCGGGATAGAGAAAGAAGCATATTGAAAAGCACGATTTTTGTGGCGCACCTGCTAGGATTCGGATGTGAGAGTGTAAATTCTCGACGGTAAATAGAAATAATATTTGGAGCAATAATTACACCATTGGTCAATATAAGATTCTTATTATAGATTTGAGCACATTAGATTTTT
Source organism: Amphicarpaea edgeworthii (assembly GCA_014843725.1). Classification (NCBI taxonomy): domain Eukaryota; kingdom Viridiplantae; phylum Streptophyta; class Magnoliopsida; order Fabales; family Fabaceae; genus Amphicarpaea; species Amphicarpaea edgeworthii. The sequence continues at coordinate 17,920,356 of CM026327.1, read as the reverse complement.
TTTATACATATTCTCATTCATTGCATCTCATTTACTTATAATAATTGAAGGAAGAGGAAGAAAGAATTGAAGGAAAAAGGTAAGAAGCATAACCAAACCAATCGAGAGTGGGATCGTTTCATTGTTGTTTTTGTACCAGGCAAGGATTGGCCTTTCAAGGACCATGTCCAAATTTTCAACAAAAGTCAGTCACTCTGTGTTCCTGCATCGAAGGTGTGACTGTGTGTCGGACGGTCCTTCTTTGCATGATAAAGCTCATCTGTGTCAATTGTCTTGGATCTTCCCTTTACTAGGACTCCTCGGCCAATTGGGCATGCTCGCCCAAGTGGTATGCCGAACAGGAATACTTGTAAAAGACACTTTAAACGTCCAAATAAGGATTCAAATCAAGATTTGTATATATTATGTCAAATCAAGAATGACTATTCATCTATTTATAGTGATTTATATTGGGCCTTATCCATGAGTCTAAGTGTTCGACTACCATTTACCTTAACCTCAATTATTTTTCTATTTATATGTTGTTTAGGCTAGGCTAATGTCTATTAATCCTTTTAAGATAATCATCTCATCCGGAATTCCTTTGTCATTTGTGGTGGTACTTGATACCAATGTTCGACTTTGGTAGGTCAAACATTCATTGTCCTATGCTCAGTCTTAGTCTTGCTCTCAGCCAAGTGACTGAGCGTTCCCTCAGTTCAGACCCTGTTCTTGGTCTGGTATACTCCCTCCCTCCCTCCTTTTATACATACATTATTATTATTATAATAATAATAGTAAGTAATCCTTTGTCAGTCATTCAATTTTGTAGTTATTGGATTTTTCATACGTTTTGAAGATGATATAGTTTGGAGTAATGCAAGACTCTCAAGCAGTGGAATGACGAGATTTTCTCGGTTAATGCTTCTTACCTTTTTCCTTCAATTCTTTCTTCCTCTTCCTTCAATTATTATAAGTAAATGAGATGTGCAGCGAATGGGAATATGTATAAAAATAAATCTAGTGTGCTCACGTCTATGATAAAAATCTTATATTGACCAATAGTGTAATTACTACTGAGGATCTACACTCGATGTGGGAAGCCCCTTAGGCTCCTCGTCGTCCAATGGTTCCTCAATGTACACGTTGTGAACCACTGGCACAGGGTTTGAACCCATGGCGGTGGTGTGCTGATCAAGGGATTTGGTACCGAAATCTAACATGGCGTTGATGCTGCAAACTGAATATGAGGAGGTTTAATATTTTTAGAATGGGCGAGGCCATTGTGTAGTTGTCTTTGGATTTTTAAAAACTTGATATGAACAAATTGAGACTTTCCAAAACTTAAAAGGATAAAATTGAACACTTAAATATAATTTTAAGGACTAAGGATGTGGTTAGGATAGCTGAAAAATTTAGATTATTTCGATAATCGATTATATGTATAATTGATTTATATTAGACATAGCCTCGAGATACTAGAACAACAGACGAAAACACAATGTCATGGTCGAACCCCGAACCTCAACTGAAGTCTAAACCATGGCCATGCCCCGAACTATGGTTAAACTCCAGGTCATAACCAATGCTAGACTGGACCTTGGAGTCATGGTCGAGCGTTGGACCTAGGAGATAGGTCTTGCGCATTCATGCAAGTGACAAAGGAGGTTTGGGGATTATCTTAAGCACACAAGGATTAGTGAAGAACTATCTTAGCCTAAATAGTGTACGGCCGAAGTGTTAACCAAGATTAAGGTAAAGGTAATTAGACATCCAAGTTCATGGATCTGGACCTAAAGGTAACTTGTATAAATAGGTGAACAATCATCCTTGATTTAACGACACAATATATATCTTTTTGAACCGAACCTTACTTGGGTGTTGGAGTGTTTGTGTAGGTACTCCCCACCGAGCTCAGCTCGGACCCCTCGACCGGCTAGATGTGCTCGAGACACAACTCATTCTGGAGGAGAGCAAAATGGTAGAGGATAGACCATAGTAGCGGAAGATCTTGACCGGTTATAGGAACAGCAGGCATCCAAGTGGTGCCCACCCTTGGTGAAGGAACACGATTATTATTGTTATAATCGATTATAATCATAATTAGTTTTTGTTTGGGTAACTTTGTTGAAAAATGATTTGAAAATAATTAATTTTATTTGGATGCAACAAAAAACCAGCTTTTGTAAAATAAAAGAGTGTAAAAGTAGCCGAAAGAAAAATAAGCTGTTTGAAAAATAATCTTTGAAGTTATAAATTTTCAACTTCATCAAATTTAAATTGTAACACCATACATATTAGATTATACTAAAACTACTTAGATTATTGAAAAATAGCTTAAATTGTTGTTTTCAAACATGCTATAAAAGTACAATTAAGCCAATTTTTTAAAAAAGTTTCTCTACTAAAATTTTAATAATATTTTCCATTTCCATGTAATGTCATGAGATTTTTATCTTTTAACAATTCAATTAGCTTTTATATTCCAACCAATAAACTTACTCTAGTTTTTTAAATGGACCCACAACATGAAGGGTATAAAAGGGAAAAAAAGAGTAACGAAGATGGGAGGTATAAAAATAGGGTTTAGATTGTTTTTCTATGAAGGGTCTTTAGATAATAAAAAAACAGAAAGGGAGGTAAATTATTAATTAAGGTCAGCAACCTAAGTTAATGGTGACCAAGTGGCTAAGATTTACATGTCAAAGTATCAAAATGCAGTCCAAATAGGGTAATTATTTTCTGTACCTCCTTCAGTTTCCTGCACCTATTTCAGAATGTAAAATTACATTTTAAAATAGCCTTTCCAGAATATAATGTTTTTGCATAATTTTTACATTTCATAAAGGTTATTCTAGAATGTAATTTTACATTCCAAAATAGATGTTCCGGAAGCTTAAAAAGGTGCAGGAAGAAAAATTGGAGATGCATGAAGCAATTGCCCCCAAATAGTTTCACCGGATAATATGCACAAGCACAACACAGGGTCCATGGTGCCACTTTGGATACTTGAGACATTGATAAACATACATATAGCACAAATATTAGCAGTGCATTATATATTGATATATATTAATTTTGATTCCATGTTCTTATTGACATAAGTATAAGGCAGAGCCACACTAGTTTAGTTTATACGTGCGTAGATATCAGTTTGGAACCGATACAACTTTAGATGAACATTCTCTAGTGCAGGTTATTTGGTCCATGGAGCTGATATGTCCTGCTAGGAACAACTTGAAGAACACCTGGTAGCTCTGCACAATGTGATCAAGTTTTACAAATTTAAACATCAGAACAGTATTTATTCATATGGTGGGCATATTCAACATGACAAAAATCAGCAGACAGAAGTGAATAGGAGTGTTAGTGACACTATCTGATTGAATGAAATTTATTAGAAATCACTAATTTTGATGGATCTCACATGTCATTTAATGATTATATTTCATGATTTAATAGATTCCCACAAAAATTGGTGAGTTTCAATAAATTTCAACCAATCACTGGGAGTGTTTCGAAAAGAGTGTTGTTAGCACTCCTAAAAAGTAAATCATGCACAACAGAACACACACAGATGGATGACAAGAGATAATGTTGACCCTCAAAATTCTGTTTTACTCCCCATCAGTTAGCTCTATAAAAAAATTAATAGACTTTTAATCACTATATTTTGATAGAAACACATGCTTTTAGTTCCGATGAGGAATCAATTTTATGTAGAAACTAAACACATTAATTTTCTATTAAAACTAAAACCGAATTTCAAGATATTTTGAAGAACTAAAAATAAATGATTAAGATTAGTGATTAGTAAGTGTTAGCTATTTAGTCCCTACTTTTCTAATTATTTAGTGAATAACTTTTTTTACACACTCACAAACTAGGCGAGGGATCTAATCAGTTCGTGAATACGTTTTTGCAAAGTCAAACATACTTTCACTAAGTCAAGAACTAGATGAGGGTTCTGATCAAAATATTTATGCTTACAATCTTTAATTATAGTTAAAATAATCAAATTAGATGCAAATGCTTATAAACTTATGATAGAGAGAATCAAAAAACAGAATTACATTTACAAAATAATAAGCATATTGCTGATGTGACAATAACCTTATGATAGAAAAAAATTTTAGATTTACATTAATAAAGACAAACAGTAAAACAGTCCCAGCAGCACTCGCAATTTTCACTCCTTTGACCACAACAAGAAACACATGCAAATGGTTTCTTATTCTAAAATATTAGATTAAAATTTGAATTCTTGCCTTTATCTACCTCTATATATGATTCAAATAAAGCCCAAATTCACAAAGATAAAAGTCCTAGTAAGTTCTTTCAGGACTCATAATTTTCAGATTGTTGTACAACAACACAACTTTCAAAGCATGGGAGAGAAGAATCTGAGAAGTGCATTTTCATGGACACAGACATGCAGGGCAGACACAGAATTAAGATGTCTCATGATATAGTAAACTTATAGGAAGTGAGAGCATCATGAAAATCTCGGGAGAAACTTGAATATGTTCAACAATATGCTTCAAGAAATCTATCAGTTGAATGTTTGAAAATTGAAACTCATTTCACATGATATCAGAGCAAAAAAGAACATCACAACGGTATTTCTGAAAAAAATTCAAGGATGATGCTAACTGAGATATGAGGGGTAACATATATAATATATGAATTACAAAGTTACTCGAAACTGCTCTGCCATGATATTAAAAGTTTGCTTGACCAAGATTTTTGTTCAGGAAGAAAAACCAAAGAGAAAAGAGAAATAAAATAAAATGAAATCTGGTCTGATTCAGCTTATTTTGTGTTCAGAAAAGTTTATAATATGGTGCATTGAGAGTATTCAGTTAAGAATTAAATCTGCACAAAAATTAAGCAAAACCATAAAGATGCATGTCACTTGCTCTTCTATCTTTATTTTACTGGGGGTTGTTTAAAATTTAATTAATGTTGTCATGAAAGTATACTATGCCATAGTTGTAAGCAATTTCACAAATTAAGTCATAACTCAGGTTTCTAACCAGTCCAAGATTGAAGATCCAACTACTCAACCATACCAACAGGATTATTTTCTTCTTTTTTATGAAAAAATCTATCTTTAAACATTAAATAAAATCTTATAACAATAATCATAGTATAAACTACTGTACATAAAAACCCAAGAACAAAGAAGATATGGGACACTCATCCAAAATAAATCAACATAAAAGAGCCGCAATACATTAGGGAATTTCAAAAGAATAAAGAACCTCTTTGGATACCCAACTAGAAATGTTTTTGACAGTTTTTCTAGTAGAAAATGCTATATATTTTCACTAGAGAAGCTCTCAAAAGCATTTCCAACTCGTATCCAACCAGACTCAAAATGACATAAATGAAGTAATGAACCATATTACATCAGGGAGTTTAAATGGGGGAAAATGATTAATAAAAAAATAGATTGAAAACCAACCAAACTTACTTGAAATTTGTTCAACCTGCTCCGGAGTAAGCTTAGCAGAGAACCCACTAGCTGCAGACTTATAACTGTACAACAAAGCTTCCTTTGCAGCCTCCTCACTGCAACCATTAATCAATCACACAATTACCCAACAGAAAAAGAAGACTAAATTTTCATGTTCCACTATTGTAAAAAAAAAAACAAGTGCAAAATGTTTACTTCCTTCCCTCCCTCAGAAGCAAAGAATATCAGCCTTTTAAGAAATAAAAGGTACATATTAATATAACCAATATAACTAATTAAATTTTAGAAAGTAAATAGTTACTGAAAAATGAAGTCTTCCAGACTAATTAGTCCTTCTATTTTTATTCAACAAAAAACAATTTCCTCCTTGAATTATCAAAAAGACAATTTTGACAACAGATTTTTTACACAAAGGGACTAATTTAAAGTCAGTTAAAAAGTAGAATGAACCGATGTCAAATTTTCAGTAAGCACCCAATTCAGTCACGAAAAAAGTCCCTCAACCAACTTTAACTCCTAATTTTCATGTTTTTTCAACCTAGAGACATGAATTTTAAAGTATGTATTATTACAAAACTCATCAACCTTATTAGAAATGGGTGACAGTTTCATTGTATTCTAATAAAATTCTAAAAAATACCCCATCATAAAATAAATGTAAAAGTGAATCTTGTATTTAGGGTCTGTTTGAACACATCTCTAGGAGTTATAGGATAGGAGAAGAAAATATGAAATTAGCTTCTTTACAAGTTAAAATTTTCTTTCCCATAGCTAAATAGCTAATCTGTAGAGTCTAACATAAAAAGTTAATTTCATTTTTTTCTTTTTATTTTCATCTCCTAGAAGTTTTCAGAGTGTGTCCAAACGAGCCCTTACTCTTGATAAAACTACTAAACACGCTAAATCGACCTGCAAATGTTCACTCAAACGGATGAAAGCACTAAGTATCTCGTTAATCTTAAAGATAGGACCAAATTATGTCTCGTAAATTTCATATACATGTATTAAACTAAGGACTAACAAGTTCTGCAGTTAAATTTGGTGTAACAAAATTTTGGGATAAGCATATTGAATAGCACGATTTTTGTGACGCACCTGCCAAGGACAGAGGAGAGGGTTCGGATGTGGTAAGCCTCAGGCTCCTCGTCCTGTGATCTCTCGGTATACACGATGTGAACCGCCGGTACAGGGTTCGAACCCATGGTGGTAGCGTGCTGGTCGAGCGGTTTCGCGCCGGAATCCGACATGGCGTTGGTGTTGCAAACTGAAGTAGCGAACAATACGAGGAGGATCGCGACAACGAGGTTTTGGATTTTGAGATTGCTGGGCGAGTCCATCGTGTGGTTTTGTCTTGTCTTCGGGTTTTATACAAGGAGAAGAATAAAGGAAGCATGGATTTATCCGCACAAAGGAGACGTGATTTTTTTTTTTTTAAGTTGCTATAGCCAGTGTTTTAAAAACCGGACCGGATCGGCTGGTCGGATCAGGACCCGATGCTCAGTCCGGGTCGATTCCAACGCTAGATCGATCATACAATTGAACCGGTTTTGTCCGGTGTGACCCAGTCGAGTTTGTAATTAAACCGCTAACTCGTTGATTCAGTTCGGGTCATTAAAAAAAAATTAAAAAGAAGAAGACGATGGGTAGAGCGAGAGGCGTGGTTGTTCTCTAATAGTGCGGGAGATGTTAAAATAAGAAATAGTGTTGAAGAAAAAGAATTAAGAGAGAAGAAGAAAAAAGAAAGAACTTGTTTGATGGTTTAAATCTCAGGAATAGATGTGTGGAGAAGAAAAAGAAGAAGAAGAAGAAGAGACGAAAAGAAGAAAAAGGAGGAGGAAGAGAGTGAGAGAAAGAGAGTATGGTGGGATGGGATTACAAGAAAAAAAAAAATTGAAAACTGGGAGAGGGGGTCAGGGGTGGGTTTACGAGGTGGGGGGTTGGGTTAACGGTAAGGAAAAGAAGAGAAAGTAGGGGATTATTTTAAATTTTTAAAATTTTGTTTGATAAGTTTAAAAAAAATACAAGAAAAAGACACAGTGTGTTATTTGAAATTTTTTGAATTTTATTTTGGTTTTTTAAATAATTTTTTATTTAAATTTTATTATATCATTAAGATTAAATTTAAATAATAAATTTGTGAAATTATATTAATATGTGATGTATTCTTTTTAATTTTTTTTAAGATAAAGTATGAAAATTTTAAATTTTTTTAATAAGGATTCAGTCATGCGGTTCAACTAGTGATTCACTGATTTGACCATTGATCTATTGACCTAGTGCCTCAACCAGTTTGATCATCGGTTCGATTTTTAAAATCCTGGCTAAAACAATGTGCATTTTTTTTCTTAGGTACGAAGCGACCGAGTGATGGAAGTGCTGTGTTGTGACAATGTGTTGTGTTGGTGTCACCGCGTGCTTCTGCCATTTGGCTTTGGGCCTTTGGCTATGTGATTTGGCAATAGTGTTATTATCATGTAGTTTTTGATTTTGAGATTGCTGGGCAAGTCCATCGTGTGGTTTTGTCTTGTCTTTGAGTTTTATACAAGGAGAAGAATAAAGGAAGCATGGATTTATCTGCACAATGGAGACGTGATTTTTTTTTTTAAGTTGCTAAAATCAGTGTTTTAAAAATCGGACTGGACCGACTGGTCGGACCGGGACCTAGTGCTCAGTCCAGGTCGGTTCCAATGTTAGATCGATCATGCAATTGAACCGGTTTCGCCCAGTGTGACCCGACTGGGTTTGCGGTTAAACCGCTAACTCATTGATCCGATTCAGGTCACTTAAAAAAAAAATCAGAAGAAGAAGACGACGGGTAGAGCAAGAGGCGTGATCATTCTCTAATAGTGTAGCGAGATGTTGAAATGAGAAATAGTATTGAAGGAAAAGAGTTAAGAGAGAAGGAAAAAAGGAAAGAACTTGTTTGGTGGTTTAGATCTCAGGACTAGGTTGGTGTGGAGAAGAAGAAGAAGAAGAAGAAGAAGAGACGAAAAGAAGAAGAAGGAGGAGGAAGAGAGTGAGAGAAAGAGAGTATGGTTGGGTGGGATTACAAGAAAAAAAAAAAAATGGGAGAGGGGGGGTTAAGGGTGGGTTTACGAGGTGGGTGGGTGGGGGGGTTGGGTTATCAAGAAGGAAAAGAAGAGAAAGAGGGGTATTATTTTAAATTCTTAAGATTTTGTTTGATAAGTTAAAAAAAATAGAAGAAAAAGACATAGAGTGTGTTATTTGAAATTTTTTGAATTTTATTTTGGTTTTTAAATAATTTTTTATTTAAATTTTATTATATCACTAAGATTAAATTTAAATAATAAATTTGTAAAATTATATTAATATGTGATGTATTTTTTTTAATTTGTTTTAAGATAAAGTATGAAATTTTTAAATTTTTTTAATAAGGATTGAGTCATACAGTTCAACTAGTGATTCACCGATTTGATCATTGATCCATTGACTTAGTGCCTCGACTGGTTTGATCACCGGTTCAGTTTTTAAAACCCTGGCTAAAACAATGTGTTTTTTTTTCTTAGGTACGAAGTGATCGAGTGACTGAAGCGCTGTGTTGTGACAATACGTTGTGTTGGTGTCACCACGTGCTTCTGCCATTTGGCTTTGGGCCTTTGGCTATGTGATTTGGCAATAGTGTTATTATCGACTTCTTGTTGCTAGGTGACTTGTGAACCAAAGTTGTTTGGCTTGGTGGAAGCCTGCGTCCTAGGTCGGTAAGAGCATCTCCTGATAAGGAATTTATGGAAGTTTTTTTTTTTAATTTAATATATTTTTAATCTTTCAAATAAATAATATATTTTTTAGTCCTTCAAGTAAAAAATTGTTTTTCTAGTCTCTCAAAATTAATTTTTTTAATCTTTTCCTAATAAATGTTAAATAGATAATATGAGATTTTCAATTTATGCCATTTTTTTAATGTCACAATATAATTTGTGGTGGCTAAAAATTTTCATAAATTGTCAAATTCTTATTCCTTGTTTGTTACTTATAAAGGGAAAGACTAAAAAAGGAATTTTTTGATAGGACTAAAAAAAATATGACTCTTATTTGAAGGACTAAAAAAACATATTTAAGTCAAGTTTTTTTTTATTAATTTTTTTTATAATATTGCATATTTTTATAATAATGGCATATTAGGGTTAATAGTTAAATTTGTCTCTCAATAACGCGCTGACAAATTCGTTCTTAAAAGATAAAAATTAAAATTTAGTCATTAAATATGTAAAAAATATGACATATTATCGTCAAGTTTTGTTTATTATGACTAATATCTACGCATATGCTATATCTTGATACTAATTTGTCACACGAAAAATTATCACTTGAGTTGTTGACTTACAAAAGATGCAATTAAGTAAGTTGAATGCTTGAAAAATTTATAACTTATTGACAAATAAATCCATGAACAATGTCATTATAGATCCTGATATACATACTGTCAAAATAATTATGAATCAAAGTAAAATTAGCACAATCATTAGACTTAACAGATGAAACTTGACGATAGGACTAATGTCACTTTTTACACACTCAAGGAGTAAATTTTGATTTATCATTTTTCAAGGATGAATTTGTCAATGTATTACACTTTTCAATGACGAATTTGACTATTTACCTATTTTTTATTCCAACCAAGAAACTTAATGTCATAACCAAGGTCATAACAAGATGGCGAAGAAAAAAATATAAGTTTAAAATAAGAGGAGTTGTCACCAATGTTTATTAAGGAAAATATAAAAAAAAAACCTACTTGAAAAGAAAATGGCCTTTGGAACCAAACCTGAGTTCAAGAATCGATTACATGTAGGGAAGGTGCTAGCACCTTACGACGTTCATTGATAAACTCCTTTTTAGTTTTTGTTTTTAAGAGATTTCTTGCATCATTCTATTGATTTTTGCATAAAACAATGAGATATTTGATTCAGATGTGTGTTGAATTGCTGCACGACAGTTGAGATATTGAAAAAAGGGAAAAATAACTTCAAAAAGCAAAATTTGGCTATATTTTGAGTATGCACGGCCTTAAGCACCAAGTTGTGCATAAGTTGATGAAGCACGACCTCAAACACCAAGTCGTGCATAAGTTGATGAAGCACGGCCTCAAACACCAAGTCGTGCATAACCAAAGGCCATTTTCTTTTGCCTCATAAAAAATATAAGGCCTCTGCTTCATAAAATATGCACGACCTTATGCTTGAGGCTGTGCATACCTCCACGAGATAGCTATACTTTATTTTCTATAAATAACTTAGTTTTCATCTTTTTTTTAAAACGAATATTTTTATCTTTTTACATATTTTCTTTGGAGCATTGGGAATTCTTGAGGGAACTAAAGAGTAAGAAACATCGTGAGGATTAATTTTTGTAAAGTTCTTCTCCTTTAATGTCTCTATTACTTTCTTTTATGGATTGTTACTTTCCTATGTCTATGGCTAGCTAATTTCTAATCTAGGGTTGTGATGTAGGACCTATCATATGAACCCTATTTCTCTATTTTCAATAAAGTTTCTCAATTGTTCTTTTAATTTTATCTTTGCGTTATTCTTACTACTATTTGGGATCGATCACCCCATAATTCAAATTGATTAATTGTCATGATCAACACTTTTAATTGATAAATCTACGTATAGATTGAATTCTAGGGATTTACATGACCAAACTAATACCTAAATTCCCAATTTGATTAACATTGGTTAATCAACCTCTCTACACTTAAAACCTTCTCTCTAATTTATTCTTTCATGACCAACAAGGGAATAAATTAAGGAGAAGAAAATTTTCAGTGAATGGCCAAACTTTGATTATTATTTTAAGAGACATCATTGGTAATTGAACAAATAATTAGGGGTTTAATTGAAATAGGAAAATAGGGGGAACATAAAGATAGGTCTGAATTCACGACCTTATGTCTTTTAATCTGTTAGAACCTTCATCAATTCTCAATTGCTTATTGCTTTATTTCTTTTTACAATTAAATTGTAACTTAAATCAATATTTTGATCACTTGTCCTTTATAGATTTATTATTTGGGAACCACTTCTAATCTTTAGGGTACGATATCTGGACTTAGGTCCACTATTACTACTACGTAGGGTATGCTTGCCATTAAGCGTTCATATTTTACACATTATACACCATGAAGACATTTAATTAAATGTGCAAAATTTTAATGACTTTAAAATTATTTATTTGACCCCATGATAGACAACAAAAATATTTTTAGATAATTTATTTATCATTTAAATATTTGTTTTAACAAGAGAATTTTATTATTAAAAAAATGGAATTTATTTTTTTACAAAAGAGAGAAATTTTTATCTTTTTAAATTATGTATTTTTTTTTTTTTTTTATCTTTTTAGCTTGACATGAATGGTCTCCTGCTCCTATGTATCTCCAAATGTAATGGAGAATCAAAGTTACATAGTTCTTTGGTAGAAAATATTTATGTGTTGAATATTTTTTATTGTTTTCTAAAATAGATTTTTATAATAACCAAATTAGAAGTGCATCTAAAGTGATTATCATTAATTTTTAATAGTTTTAACAATATTAAAGTAGCCAAATCAGAAGTACATCCAAAGTGACTAATACTAAACAGTTATATTATATTTTTATTTTTTCAATCTTCTAAATTATAAGACTTTTGTGATGATCAAATTGAAAGTACATTCAAAGTGATTATCATTAATCTTTTTGTTTTGACAATAACTAAATTAGAAGTGCATCCAAAGTAGTTATTACTAAAATCCTTTTATAATTTTATACAAGAGGCATGCTTTAATTTTTTTTTTTTTATGATTTCAATTTAAATGATTTGTATAATTATTTTCTGCTATATTTTCTAATTTGTTAAAGATATAAAACAAACTAAATATATAATTTATTTTTGGTAATTAAGAAAAAGAGAAAATAAAAAGATGAAGGAAAGCTAAGGGGAAAGGGAATTCACAAAGATGCTTATGGTATTTTATTATTTTGGCTTGGTCTTGACTTGTTTTGAAATAAAGTGGGCTAAGCCTAAGGAATTCACAACCAAGCAAGTAACTTTGATAAATCAGCAAAAGCAAAAAAAGTAAATGACAAAGCTTAAGTAAAACAAAAAGGCAACGCAACGCCGATTTAGAAATCAAAGGGGAAAGTTTCCATCACACCCCGAACGGCAGCGATGCTGCACATTGCTGGTGGCCAACTAAATGATTTGTTTGTCATGTGTTGGGTTTTGGTTAAGAGGTTTTGACAATGGCAAGGGGTGGAGCGGTGATGTGCACAAGGGGAATGAGAAGAGGGGAGGTGCCATTGCCACTAAAGTTGTCTTTGGTGGCAGTGGCGACAATAAGGGCTTCAACTTGCAATTCGATTTGTTCTCTTGGCTTTTTTGTTTGGCTTAAGATTTATGGTTTGTACAGAAATGCTTGTAGCGAGAATGGAACACTAAAATAAAGTTGATTAGTATGATTTACCTATGTGTGCTGAAGCTGAATTTAGTAGACACACTCTTCACCTTTGTTGATCCAATGCAATTTGTTTTTTCTTTCTTTCAAAGTTATTCCTACATTATCTCTGTTTCTCTTAATTTTACTATAATCTATCCCCCTTTTTCTCTGATGGAGCCATCTCAATTTATAGGCAAAATAATTCTTTGTTGAAATTCTTTACTGACATTGATGATGTGTTTGTAGGAGAAATTGAAAAATTGTGGCATTGGTGCAGGGAAGACTTGAAAATGGAGATCTGCTTGCTAGAAAATTTGAAAATGGAGGAAGGCATAGGGTGGTGTAGGTTGTAGTCTTGTAGAGTAGGAGGAAGTAAGATGCACTACTTGAGAATTTTGACCATAGAAGGTGTAAGTAGTGCTATAGGGAGTGTAGGATCAACTACTTTTTAATTTTTATTTGGATTATTTGTAATCAAGAATTATGCTCCATGAATGTGTAAATCCAATTCAATTTTCTTCTTTTCTCTTCTCTGTTTTTGGCAATTTCTTTTTTTTTTTTCTTTCTTTTAGGATACAATTTTTGAAATTATAACAATGGTAACAAAATAAAAAATCAATTAAGGCGAACAAAATTCAGTGTTAATATTTACTAAGTTTCTTAAATGAACCCCAAAATCTCTTATATTTTATTATTTACCTTAATTTACCTTAACATACGATGTTCAATTAAGTCTGTTTGAAGATGATGATGTACTCTTTTTCACGCATGTGTTATTCTTTCTAAATATCATCTAAAATCTAGAAGCAATCCATTTAAAACTGTAGGTGTTGAGATACCATTGTTTGGACCATCGTATGAACAATCAATATTGACATCATATTCTCATTCATCTTTTACAACTATATTATGCAATATTGTGCATGCATTCATTATCTGTTTCAACGTATCGATACTTCAAAATTGTGTCAATCTATGTATAATTTCAAATCATGATTGAAGCACTCCTAAAGCTCTTTCTACATCATTTCTTATTGCTTCTTGATGTTGGGCAAACAACTTTCTTTTTTCCTCAAGGGCTTTGGGATGGTTTTTACGAATGTAACCCATTCTGGATAAATATCATATGCTAAATAGTATCTCATGTTATAAGTGGTTTCATTTATTGTAAATTGTATCTCCAAAGCTTGCTCTTGCAAAACTTCATTAAAGACGTTAGATTGGTTAAGGACATTAATGTCGTTATTTGAACTAACAATACCAAAGTATGCATGCCAAATCCATAAGTCATGCAATGCCATTACTCATAGTATAATAGTTGTTTTGTCGTGATCTCCTTTTTTAAATTGATATTTTCATGCTGTAGAACAATTTTTCCATCTCAATGCATACAATTAATGCTACCTAGCATACTGGAAAAGTTGTGTGCATCTCCAATTTTCAATTGATGTCATTATTGTTGGGCCTTCTTAGGTATTTGATCCTAAATACCTCATTCACTCATTTGACAAACTTTTGTAAGCATTCCACAACAATGCTTTTACCAATATACATACTCATCCATGCTATCTGTCGGTGATCCATAAGCCAACATGTGAATTGTAGTAGTGTATTTATGCAACGGTGAAAGACTTGTTTTTTTAATTGCATCATTTCACAATTGGAAATACTTTTCATTGTTGCTAACTCCTTCCACAATGCATAGGAATACAAGTCTTTGCATTCAAAACCTTCATTATATACTAGACTTGCAGAGAAATAATCATTAAATAAGCAAAGATATTATTCTTCATGGTTCCTTTGTATGAGTTCTTTTACAAGCATGTTGGTTGGAGATGATACCTTCTTCTTTCACATATTATCAGTTAGTTTTTGAAATGCTCTTATGTTGGGCTCGAATGACATTAAACTCATTTTATAAAATTTCAATCGAGCTTAGTGTCAAAATGTGAATCATAAGGATCCATTTGAAAGAAATAAAGAAGTAGCATGATACAAAAAGGAAGTAGTATGATACAAAATGACAACATTTAAACAATATATAAGGTTTAACAAATAATATCATCTAGTGCCTACTTTGACTAACGGTTACTTTCAACCCAACGATTACTTTAACTCTAATGATTAGTTCAACCTATGTTTGTTCTTAATTATTTTGCACAAATGACTATGATATTAAAGTTGTGTCTCTATCATTGTACTTGTATCCTTTCGAGGGTATCAAACACCTTCAAATGTGACTCTCGCTCTGTGTTTTGGACTTGAATCTCCTTAATAGTCTATAAACTGTTGTTTTTTTCAATGCTTGATTCAACAACTGTTGCATTGTCATAATCTTTGTGAGGTTGAAATTTGTTTCTTTTGATTTCGTTTTTATTCCCATCAAATGTTGAAAATGAGATGATAATGGGTCAAATTTGCAATATGTTGTTGTGTTTGATTAAGATGATGATGTGTCTGCTCCTACAATTAATGTCTTTGTTTTTTTTATGTGCCTGCACTATACATTGCGAGCTATTTAGCTATTTTTGCATTACACAATGCATACTCATATTTGAATGTTTCTTCATGATCTTAATTAAAAATGGCTAAAGCATCATTGATAATATCATCCTCAGAGCTACCACTTTTCTTCATCTAGACGACTTGTGTATAAAACCCACAAAACTTTTGAATTACGCCATTCATCTTTGTCCAATGAACTTTTAGTGCATTTATTCCCCTTTGTTGTTCATTAACACGATTTTCATCATAGTAATTATTGATCTTTTAACCAAAAATCATATTTCTTCTTGTCAACCCCAGTAATTGGGTCTTTTGAAACATTTATCCATGTGCTGATGAGTAGTTTACTCTCATCCATTGTAAACTTTTTTCTTCTAGAATTTGGGAGGAAAACAAATGAACTTGAAATTCTAGTATAGATCTCATCAATTTTTGCACTTGTTAATCAGAGCAATCTCCATCACTACTCATTATTTAAGCACCACAAAATATGATAGGACTAGTTGTTGAAAATAAAAAATCATTATGCTTTGGTCTGACATTACATATGGATTACCCATCCATATATGGCATATTTGGTGGAAAGAAACTGGGGAATAGAAATTGGGAAAATTTTCATATGTTTGAATTATTTGGAAAATTTTGAAGATTGAGGAGGATTTTCAATATTTTTAGCATTTGGAGGTTGACAATTTTCCCTCCAATTGAAGAAAAAAATAGGATTATATTGATTGAGATTTTCCATTTGTCTATACTAAAGAAGGTTAAAAGCAAGACAAATTTAAGAGAACAAATAGATGGAATTGAAGAATTATTGTGTGAGAAAATATTATCAAAATATTACAATTTATACTGACTAAATTTACTATTCATTTTTATCGTTAAAAAAATGCAATGGCTATAAAACAATTAAAAAAAATTGATTGATGGGAATATATGTAGTAGTAAAATAAATATGATGTGACAATTAAAATTTCTTGCATAATTTGATTTGTAAATGTAAAAGTGCACCACATTTAAAAATTCATATCACTGTCAATAATTGAATATTATAATCTTACATATTATTATGGGTTTTAACTTTGATATATATTGTGAATAGTATACATTGGTGTATCAAATCGTATAGGGACATGTGATTTACTTTATCACGTCACACATTCAATATTAATTTTTTTTTCTTTTTGCTATTAAAGTCTAAAAACATTTCTACAATTTTTTTTCATTTTATATTTTTAAAAAAGACAATTTAATCTTACTGGTGACAATTAATTTATTCAATTACTATTATATTTAATTGATTTTACTGACAATTTAAATTTTCTATTGTCAACACCCAATTTTTTTTGTCTAATTATATTATTATAAATTATAATCTATAACAATAGATAAAGGCAATACCATTTTTGGTAACCGTTCTTTCATTTCCACTTTTATGAGACGATTTTGTCTTTAGTAAATTAAAAAGTTATACTAATTTTTATTCTAATATTGTCATTTTGATTGAAAAATAAAATTTTGAATAAAAAAATTAAAAATTAAAAATTAAAAGTACGTGTAACTGTCAACTCTCTTATGGAGATTTGTTTTTGTTTTAGTAGTTACAAAGTAACTCCTCCACTTTCTTAACATGAAAGTTCAATAACTACTCACTCAACTTAAACGTGTAACTGCTCCAAATTTTGAAGACCTTATAAAATACCATTCCCTGTATGAAATTGTGAAAAATCAGAACAAACAATTTATTTATGTCAAGGATTTAAAATGTGTTTGAATAGTTGAATATTATAATTTTACAAGATCCCTCTCTCTCACACCATTTTTGGTAACTTTTTTTTGTTTTCACTTTTATTAGACAGTTTTATCCTTAAATAATATTTTTACCAAAGGATAAAATAAAACAAAATAAAAAAATAAAAAATAAAAATACACACACAAAGTTAACCCACTAACAATACAACTACCCCACTTTCCTCCATTTTTTTAATTTTCTAAAATTTAATTTTCTGGTAGTCTTTAGCGAGATTCATATATGTATCATATGAGTGATTTTTTTTTTGTTTGGGAATGATAACCATTTACTTAATTTTTATTGCATATATTTACTTTTTAATTTACAAATTTTATTTCATTTTAATACTTTTTTTCTTAACTTTTGTTTTGCGGGTTTAAATATTTCTTGACGAACAACATATATTTGTTTTTTAAAGTTATGTTATTTCTCTTATTATTATTTTTTTCTTAATTACATATAATTATACCATCTCTTTCTTTATTTTATTTTTATTCATTTTTTCTCTCTTAATAAATGAAATGTATAGACTAAAAACAATGACCATTATGAAAAATAGTTAGCATTAAAAATACTAAATAACGATTTTTTTAGTTCTTCTTTAAATAAATAAGTATTTTTTTTTTAAAAGTGTCAATTTTTTTCTATATTTAATTCTTCAAATAAGAAATGGAAAGTTTTAAATTACAATAATATGATTTGTATATTATTTCATGTTTATATATATATATATATATATATATATATATATAATCAAAACTTATTCATACGTGAGAATATAATGGTAAACTATGGAAGAAAATGATAATATACTATCTTTTTTTTTTATTGTTTGCATATTTATTTTCTTTGATGTTTCATGGTTTACTTATTTTTTTTTACCATTTTTTAAACATTTTTGCTCTATATCTAATTGCGCACACTTCATATTTTCACTACTAAGTATGACCTACTACTTTAGTTTTTCTTTTTATTCTTTTTGGGATACTATTATTATTAATTTAATTTTCTTATTAAATGTTCGATTTTTTTTATTGAGATAAGGCTATATGGAATGGATGACAATAGAATTAAAATTTAGGAATTCAATAATTTTTCAATAATGTAGACACTTTTTTAAAGATTAGAGTCTTAATTTTAAAAAATTAACAAAAAGGTAGGGAGGTAGTTTGAAATTTTAAATTGAAAAAAATATGACAATTTTTAAATAGTGCGTTGAAATTTTAAAAATAAAAATAAATAAAAAAGTTTACAAATAATAGTGTTTTATTTTTAAAAAAAACACAATAAAGTAATGAGATAATTTAAGGCAATTTTATGGATTTCAGGTTAAAAAAAAAAGGATGTTTTCGTATAGATAAATATTTATTGAATGATTTAACTATGTGTACCACAAAATTATTTATAAAGATTTTACATAAATTTTAACAGAGAATTACTGATATAGTATTAAGCATGATTGACGTGTTTTGAAAATAATTTAAAAGATTATTTCAAATATAAAAAAAAATCTTTTAATATAATAAAATACAATAGCATGATAAAATTGCGGATACACAGGCACAATAACGCCTATGTTTTCGCTAATAATAATAATAATAATAATAATAATTTATTATTATTATTAGCGGAAACACAAGTGCTATCATGCTTGTGTGTCACATTTTTATGCCGTCGTTATATTTTTATATGTTAAAATTAATATATATTTTATGATATTTTATTCATTTTATTATATATTAACATATAAATTAAATTTATTAATTACTTTAGTTCTATTTTTTTTATTGTTATATATGATTGGTTTATTGGTTGATTATTTGTCTAGTTAAAATATTTTATAATTTTTACAGGCTATTTTTTGTTTTCAAATTTATAATTAATTTTTTAATTTTTGTACATGACATTTATAAAATCTATATCATATTTTAAATATTTATTATGTTGGTCTCCAGCTTCTTATAATTATTTTTATTTTTTTACTATTGCACTTGAACAAAAATGTAGATATTTCTTATTAGTGTGTGGTTATATATGAATATTTCTTTCTCAAACAAAATTCTCATTTTGTTTATTTTGTTTTTACCACTCAAAATTGTGAACATTTGTTAAATATACAAAATAATAAATTCAAAAAGTAATATTATTCATCTTCTTTATTTTCAACTAGGTTTCCTTCTTATTTTTTTAATTTTAAAACTTATTTTGATTTAAAATTCTACAATATTTAAGATTTAGTATTTTAAATTAAGAAAAATAATTAAGCAAAGAATGAGAGAAAAATAATACAAAAAGGTTTATAAATTAATATAAACAAAAAATTTGAAATCAAAGATGTCCTTCACCAATTTGAATTCTAATTCTTCAATTCAACTGAAGAATTAACAAAAGTAATTAAGCAAAAATTGGAGAGAAAAAAGGGTATAAATTAAGAAAAAAAAATTAAGAGAAAAAGGAATTAAAATTTAGAGAGGCCAAATCCTTAGAACTTATTGTATAAGTCAATGCATTTCCTTAAAATTTGATTATGTAAATAAAAGAAAAAAGGTACATCAGACTATAAATATTCATATGAAAAAATGAGAAGGAAGGAACAACATTGACATGAAAAACATACTAAAGCATACAATGAGATGAAATAATTACTATCCTTAATCCATCTCACCATAAAAAAAAGAAAAACTAATCAAACAAAATAAAAATGCTTTAAAATAATCACACCGGGCAAAATACTTTGAAAAGAAAATAACAAAAAAAAAAAGGTGGTTCACCTATTTTATGTTACGAATCAGGGAAGGTTTTCTTGGGTTCACCAGCATTCCTTTTTTTATTTGGATATTCTCACAATCAAATTAGAGAAATCTTGTATTAGAATGATGTATTTTACGAATGTGTATGAGAGAAAGCCACACCTCATCTCTATTTATATTGAGGAAACCTTTAGTAATTGATTACATCATATAAAGATAAAAAGAAATAATAACTAATAAGATAATATAAAGATAATAACTATAAAGATAATATAAGGATAATAACTACCAAAATAATATAAAGATAATATATATTCTAACACTCCCCCTCAAGCTGGAGCATATATGTCATATGAGCTAAGCTTGTTACAAATGTAGTTAACCCTGGGACCTGTGAGAGACTTAATGAACATGTCTGCAAGTTGATCTTTAGAATTGACAAAATCAGTGGTAATTGCTTCTGAGAGTATCTTCTCTCTCACAAAGTGACGATCTATCTCTATGTGTTTGGTTTGTTCATGGAACATCAGGTTCAATGCTATGTGAATGGCAACTTCATTATCACAAATTAGTTTAGTGGCTGTAGTGTCTCCAAATTTTAACTGTTGGAGAAGTTCCCTAAGCCATGTAATCTCGCAAGTGGCTTCTGCCATCGCACGATATTCAACTTTGGCACTTGATCTGGCAACTATCTTTTGCTTCTTGCTTTTCCATGAAATCGTATTTCCTCCAATAAGAACACAATATCCAGAGGTGGATTTCCTATCTGATGGTGATCCTGCCTAATCAGCATCAGAGTAAGAAATTATGTTGGTATTGCCTTTATCTTCATACAATAGTCCACGACCTGGTGCATTCTTGATATATCGAAGGACACGGGTGACAACATCCCAATGACCTTCACAAGGTTCTTTCAAGAATTGGCTCAGCACACTAACAACAAATGTAATGTCTGGTTTAGTGACAATGAGGTAATTAAGCCTGCCTACAAGTCGTCGATACCTTCCCAGGTCTTTCAAAGGCGCCCCCTGACCTGGAATAAGCTTAACATTAGGATCCATAGGAGTATCACTTGGACGACAATCAAGCATTCCAGTTTCCGTCAGAATGTCTAAGGCGTATTTTCGCTGGGAAAAGGCAATACCAGATGAGGATTGGGCAACTTCAATGCCCAAGAAGTACCTGAGTGGACCCAAATCTTTAGTTTGAAACTGAGTGTGGAGGTGAGACTTGAGACAGGTAATTCCAGTTGAGTCATTGCTAGTGATGACGATGTCATCAACATATACAACGAGATAGATACACAAGCTAGATGGAGAATGGAGGGAAAATATTGAGTGGTCAGCTTCACAATGAATCATACCAAACTCAAGCAAAGCTGAGCAAAAACGACCAAACCAAGCCCAAGGGGATTGCTTCAAACCATAAAGGGAGCGACAAAGCTTACAGACAAGGTGTGAGCCACTAGAAATAGTAAAACCGGGTGGTTGATCCATGTACACCTCTTCTTGCAACTCACCATGCAGGAAGGTATTTTTGATGTCCAGTTGGTGAAGAGGCCAGTGTCGGATGGCAGCCATAGCAAGAAAAATCCGAACAGAGGTGATTTTGGCCACGAGAGAAAGAGTGTTGCTATAATCTAGACCAAAAATTTGAGTATAGCCCTTAGTCACCAAACGAGCTTTGTAGCGATCAATGGTACCATTTGGTGCAATCTTCACTTTATAAACCCAATGACACCCAATAATGGATTTGTTGGGAGGCAAGGGAACAAGCTCTCATGTGTTGCTAGCATCCAATGTAGTTATTTCTTCCAACATCGCTTATTACTAATTGTGGTCAGCCATGGCTTCACCTGTAGACTTAGGAATAGACACAGAATCCAAAGAAGAGATAAAAGAGTAATAGGAGGGAGATAAACGATCATAATGCAGAGTAAAGGCATATAAAGGATTAGCATTACGAGTGGATCGAATACCTTTACGAAGTGCAATGGGAAGTTCAGGTGTAGGAGACGGTGGTGGAGGGACGTTTGGAGCAAGAGATGATGTTGGAGGATTCGGTGGCACTGCCAATGGTGCCTGTGTCCGTTGGTGGTATTTAAGTAATGAAGGTGGAGTGGGAGCAACAAGTGGTGCTGGAACAATAGGTGGGACCTCCAAAGGGACATTTTCAATGGTGGAGGAAAAGAAAGGAGTAGTCTCAAAGAATGTAACATCAGCAGAGACAAGATATCGCTGAAGTTGAGGAGAGAAACATTTATAACCCTTTTGAAGGCAGGAGTATCCTACAAAAATACATTTTAAGGACTTGGCAGAGAGTTTATTTTTACTTGGAGTGAGATCATGGACAAAACATGTACTCCCAAAGACACGAAGAGGAACATGGTGAAGATTCTATTTAGGATATAAGATGGAGTAAGGAATTTGATTGTTAAGAACCGATGAAGGCATGCGGTTAATCAAATGACACGCAGTAAGGAGAGCATCTCCCCAAAAACGAAGTGGAACATTATAGTGAAGAAGAAGTGTGCAAGCGGTTTCCACTAAGTGTCGATTTTTGCGTTCAACAACACCATTTTGTTGTGGTGTGTGGGCACAAGATGTTTGATGAAGAATCTCTTGGGAGTTTAAAAATGATTGAAACTGAGATGACATATATTCTTTTGCATTATCAGTTCGCAAAATTTTAATTGAGGAGCCAAAATGATTTTGAATCTCAGCAAAAAAAACTTTGAAAAATAGAAAAAAACATCTGAACAATTCTTCATTAGAAACACCCAAGTACAACGAGAAAAATCATCAATAGATGTGATAAAATAAAAATATCCTAATGTGGAACAGACTTGACTAGGACCCCAAATATCAGAGTGACATCTCTAGTGGATTTTTTTTCCACAACCTCTCTTTGTCTTTTTGCTTCCCAGTGATCCTCACTTCCTCACATGATAGGCGATCCTGTCTTTCTCCCTAGGTTATTTTTTTTAGGCAATATTTTTCTTCAATTTCTTTTTTTTTTTCAAAGCGTCATGAATATTGCGTGAACAGTACTGCACCTCTACAAAGCTTCTGTTCACCATTGCCGACCAATCTTTTTCTTCAATTTTCTTTTCAAAGCGTTGTGAATATTGCGTGAACGGTATTGCACCTCTACAAAGCTGCTGTTCACCATTGCCGACCAATGTGGAGCAGACTCGACTAGGACCCCAAATATCAGAGTGAATTAAAGCAAAAGGTGACGCAACACACTTATTGACACGAGGACTATAACTAGTATGACTATGTTTGCCTAGTTGACACGACTCACACTAAAAAGACAAAACTTTAGAAAGACTAAGAACTAAAAGACGTAATTTTTCCAGACTCGGGTGCCCAAGGCGTTGATGTGTGAGAGCTGGAGAGACAGAGGAGACACAAGAAACTAGAGGCGTAAGCTGATATAATCCTCCAAACTCATGTCCTACTCCAATCGTTCGTCCATTACGTTGATCCTGTACAAGAACAGAATTATTTTCAAACAAGACATAAAAATCAAGAGTGTGGGTAGTAAGTTTGCTAATAGAAATTAAATTAAAAGGACAACTAGGAACAAATAAGACAGAGTGTAAAGAAAGTTGAGGAAGGGGATGGGTTTGTCCGAAGCCCCAGACTATAATTTGAGAGCCATTTGTGAGAGTAACAAAGGGCAAGGAGTTTGAAAAGGCTAAGGAAGAGAAAAGGGATTGGTTACCAGTCATGTGATTATAGGCACTGAAATCAAGTATCCAAGGTCCAACAGAGGGGGACTGAGAAATAAAAGCCATAGGATTACTAGACTGAGCCACAACGGTGACAGGTGATGCAGGTTTGTTGGCTGCTCGAAGCTAAAGAAGCTCATTATATTCCACAGTAGAGATAGTAATATCAGAAGCAAAAGGGGTGACTGTGGCCACATTAACTGATTGAGGTTGCACTCGAGCTTTTCTCCTACATTTGGCTTCGATATGACCAAAGATTCTACAATAGGTGCAACGAATATTACGTCCAGAACCATTACCACGTTTTTCACCACGATGAGAGGAGTGGGAGACGAGGGCAGAGGAATCCCCAATAGACGTGGATGGGTGTCCAAAAGTATGCAGAGTGGAGATACGCAACAGTTGTTCATGTACCATGTCATAGGTAGGAACTGTAGGACCCGATAAAATTTGATTGCGGACTACCTCAAGGTCTGGTGTGAGTCCAGCAAGAGCAACCACCATGAAGAATTGCTCCCGTTGTTTGTAAAATGTATTTGCATCACTTGTAAAAGGCATGAGAGTGGAATATTCTGCAATCAAGCGATCAAGTTTACCAAGATATGTTTGCATGTCCATGTTCTCTAGCTTAATATTCATCAAGTTGGTAAGTACACTATAGAAACGATGAACATCGTTTGAATAAACTTTCTTGGCCTTGGTCCACACATCATAACAAGTGGTAAACGCCTGGAATTGTGCTTGGAGGTTAGGGGCAAGGGAGAACCAGAGAACGCTATATAATGAGGCGTCAATTTGCATCCAATGTGGTTGCTCAGCGATGGGAACCGACGCTGTCGGAGTGGTCAAGTGGGCAATACGGCCTTGGCCTTGGAACCACAACTGAATAGAAGCAGCCTAAGTATTATAGTTCGTTGTCCCAGTTAATTTTTCGCATGGGATCAACGGAACAGTAGTAAAAGTCACTGCGGGAGTTGCGGCCATGAGAGAACTTCACCAAAAATGCCAAATAGGAGGGTGGGAAGGTTCGCCAGAACAAGGCATACCCTGAAGGAAAGAAGAAAAAGGAAAAAAAAAAATTGAACCTGGCTCTGATACCATATTAGAATGATGTATTTT
This sequence comes from Amphicarpaea edgeworthii, assembly GCA_014843725.1. Lineage (NCBI taxonomy): Eukaryota > Viridiplantae > Streptophyta > Magnoliopsida > Fabales > Fabaceae > Amphicarpaea > Amphicarpaea edgeworthii. The sequence continues at coordinate 17,895,556 of CM026327.1, read as the reverse complement.
ACTGAATGTGTATGGGAGAAAGCCACACCTCATCTCTATTTATATTGAGGAAACTCTCAGTAATTGATTACATGATAAAGAGAAATAATAACTAATAAGATAATATAAAGATAATAACTATAAAGATAATATAAGAATAATAACTACCAAAATAATATAAAAATAATATATATTCTAACATCTTGAATGCAAAAACAAATCATAAATGGGAAATGAAGAGGAAGATAGTATTTACCTTTGGGCGGGACTGACTTATAACAAAATATGATGAAGAAGGAAAAGAGTTCCACGTAAAGGAAAAAGGAAAAGAGTTTCACATAAAGGAATTGTTTGTTCTGTTCTCACACAATTCCATGGGAGGAATGATATTCAACACTACTGTGACAAATAATCGTGAATTGAATAGAAGAATAAAAAATGGAGTATTATAGAGGTTGAAAGAGTGGAGAAGTTAATGGGGGGTGGTTACATGAATCAAAAGTAGAGTTAGTGAAGCATGACTCTATAGAAGGTGCAACTGCAGTGTAGTTATTATTATTAACTACTAAGTGAACGTGAACAAACAAACTCCTTAAGAGAGTAGGCAGTCATACTCTTGGTACTTTTTTTTTAATTTAGAGTTTTATTTTTTAGTTAAAAGGACAATATTAGTATAAAAATTTATATAGCTTTTTTAACTTACTAAGGGCAAAATCGTTTCCTAAAAGTGGAAACGAAAGAGCGGTTATTAAAAGTGGTATTGCTTTTATCTATTGTTATAGATTATTGTGCCTCTCTATATTATTAGATGGTGGGTAGTTATAAAAAATAGTTCTTTATATTTAGTGGAGTAGTTATTTCATGAGTGGGTTAACTTTTTGTGTTTGTATTTTTATTTTATTTATTATTTTTTTCTATTTTATCCTTTGCTAAAAATATCAAATGAAATGAATTCAATATTATTTAGGGATAAAATTGTCTAATAAAAGTGGAGACGAAAAAGCGGTTACCAAAACTGGTATTGCTTTTATCTATTGTTATAGACTAGTGAAAACACAAGCATTGTCACGCTTGTGTATTACGCTATTGTATTTTATTATGTTAAATGCTTTCTTATATTTGAAATAATCCTCTAAATTATTTTTAGAACACATCAATCATGCTTAATACAATATTAGTAATTCTCTGTTAATATTTATGTAAAATCTTTATAATCATCAAGGTGATAATACCTAAGTTTTTGTAAATTTATCCGCGTAATTTCAAATATAAACAATCATTCAACATAATAAAATACAATAGCGTAATAGAAATGTGAACACACAGATGTTGCATTTCTTTTGTGCTATTGTATTTTATTATGTTGAATGGTTGTTTATATTTGAAATAATCCTCTATATTATTAATTCTCTATTAATATTTATGTAAAATCTTTATAAGTATGAGTTGATGGCTTCCAACAGAACCCGTTACCCAATCCAACCCAACCTGGTTAAAATGGGTTGATAGAGTGTTTAGGTCAGACCCAGTCCAACCCAATTTCAACCCGATGACTTACAGGTTGGATAATGGGTTCTATTGTATGAACCCGTAACCCACCCAACCCAACCTAAACTACATATAATAATAATAATAATAATAATAATGATAATGATAATAAAACAAAAAGTTTACTCTCACTCACTCAACACTTTCACCCTCTATATATATCTCCTCACTTTCAAAAAACCCTCAAAATAGAAACTTTCTTTGTACAAGTCACCACCGCCACTCGTTGTTGCATCACTGCAAGTCATTGCCTCCCTTCGCTATTACATCACCGCGGTCATCCGTGCGTCACTACAACTCTTTGCACGACCCTCCACTGCTCTTGCCCTCTGCTGTATCGCCCTCCATTATTGTTTGTTACATAACAAACAACTTTTAAAACACAACAGTAAATACTAGTAATCTTTTTATTGGATTTTGTTTGGTAATTTCTTTCATAGTCTTTAGAAAGTCAAATCAATATTTATAATAGACTAATGGATTTTATCCTTTGGCTTATAGTGCTTCGACAATGGAGCTTATAACTGTCCAACAATGGAGCTTACAACTAGTCAACTATCCAAGAAAATGCAAATTTGTTTTCAGTTTATTTTGTATCAATATTACAATGTTATTTGAATTTTCTCAACTATATTAAGTTAAGTGAACTTTGTTATTTTGGTTGATAACCATTTTATTATGAACTTTTCGGATTTGGTGAATTAAGGTTGAAGGAATCAATAATTAAGTTTGAAAGTGTTATTATATCTAGCTTATTTTGTGCATTAATATATGATTATGTTCATTTGTGATTGAAAATTATTTTTGTTCAAAAAAATGAGCAAAATTTGAAAATCTATTCTAATTTTTAAAAAAAATTAATTTTTTTTAAAAAAATACATCACTAACCCGATGACCCAACCCAACCTGTTCATGATTGGGTTAGGTTGGGTTTGAAAATAAAATCATGCAAACTCAATTCAACCCAACCCACTAAAAATTGATTGGGTTGGGTCAAGAATTTATGCAAACCCAACCCAACCTAACCCACGAACACCACTAGCTTATATTTAAAATAACCCTCTTTTAGAATACATCAATCATGTTTAATACTATATTTATAATTCTTTGTTAATATTTATGTAAAATCTTTATAAATAAATTTTTTTGTACACATAGTTAAATCACTTCAATAAATATTTATCTATAACAAAATATTTTTTTTCAATTTTAAAATTCCAAATTATCTCATTACTTTATTGTTTTTATTTAAAAAAACCACTATTATTTGTAAACTTTTTGTTTTATTTTTATTTTTAAAATTTCAATGCACTATTTAAAAATTGTCATATTTTTTTTAATTTAAAATTTCAAACTACTCACTAATTTTTTGTTAATTTTTAAAATTTAAGACTCTAATGTTTAAAAAGTGTTGGCATTAAAAAAAATTGTCAATTTTTTTAATTTTCATCCCACTACACTATTTTTGGTTTTTTAAACTGTGGATTTTTTTGTGTTTAAATTTCAAAACCAAACAATTAGTTATCCATAAGTAATTTGATAGAAAAGAAAAGCGGGAAAGTTAAATTAATTGCATAGATCATTATTTTTTTTTTTAGCTTTTGTCTAATATCTCTTTACTTCTTCTTTTTTTTTTAGCTGAATCTCTTTACTTATTTAATCTGAAACTCTTTATTTTTATTTTAATTTATTGAATATACTCTTTATTTATTTAAAACATAAAAGAATTTTTATTGATTTCTATTTTAGAATTTATGCATAACAAGTATTTTTCTAATTTCTATTTTATGTTAAATTGATTGGTATTTATTAACTATTTTATTGAAAAATAAGTAGTATAAATTAACACCAAAGAATAAAAAAAATATGGGCAATTGAAAATTTACAATAAAAAATTGATAGAAATATGAAAATTACAAAATTTAATATAAGCAACAAATTTTCTAGAAAAGTTTCATGACATGATGAGATGATTAATAGATCCAAATTTCTCTATGAAGATACTGATTTATTCTTGACTTAAAGAGGCAAGCTTTGTCCTATAACAAATGAAAGTGGATTCAAATTAATATAGAAAAGAAAACATATTAGTGATAAAAAAAAAATATAATCTTGTAAGTATATTTATTTGAGAAGAAGGGTAATGCACTGACAGTGTAGAATAGTTAAAAATATTTTTGCACAATTAGTCAATTACAACCCTCTATGCGTAGTAGGTAAATCATTTGACTTTTATAAAATTATTTTAAAAGTCATTCAAACGGTAAATGAACATTAAACTTTATTTATATATGTTTTTTTTTTATATAAAATACTCTTAGTATTTGTATGCTCATAAGCCAAAAATAAAAATAGTGAAAGAAAACAAAAACGATAATGATAGAAAATAATTTATAAAAGATTATGCATAAAAAATTACTATGTCCACATTTTTCTCTTCTGCCGTGAAATTGTTTCACAATTTGAAAATAAAAACAAAAAAAAAATATTGAATCAGTTAGCAAGGAAATATTTAAAAAAAAAATGTGATGCACGTCCACCTAAAAATTGCTATAGCCATAGTTTAAATTGTAATTTTAATGTGATGCACATCCAAATTGGCTAAGTGGACATATAAAGACACTACTTTAAAAAAAATGAAGGAAGAATCATATTTTTTTTTTAGGGAGGAAGAATCACACTTATAATATGAAACAAACTTGTATTTACCAAGAAAAAAAAGAAAAAGAAAATAGTACATGAAAACAATAAAAATCTTCTTTCTTAAGTATAATATATACCTTGATTTGGTGACCACATCAGGAGAGAAACATTTGTTTTTTTTTTTACAGAAAGGAGAGAAGCATCTGTTCTTCATTCTAAGAATGATCTCATTGGCAGCATCAAACTAATCGGTCCTATAAAAACTGATAATTGACTACATTGAAAGCAAAACAAAATATGCAGATGAAATAAGAAATAAGAATGGAAAGATGGAAACACATATCAAGAGATTAAATATTGAAGTCAGATGAAAAAAATATAAGGAGAGTGTGCAGTTACAATTATTATAAGTATATATAATTCAATCGTTATCTTCTTCTTGTATATTTGAGTGTGTTGTTAATAACCTCTTGGTTTTACTAATTTTTTTTAGTGTTAACTATTAGGCCAAATGAGGTTGAGCAAACAAACTTAGGCCTATGTGCGTAGTCTTGAATTCATTTTTTTAGTATGATTAAAATGTTGTCCTTTATTTTATGTTAAGCCAAATAAAGTAAATAAATCATAGACATAAAAATGAGTAAGTCTTTCCAATAAGTGGAACCCATCACATGTGTAAGCTTCTTAGTACTTTCATTACTTGCTTTTGGTTTCGTCAAGTTTTGCTATATATATAATAAATCACTTGGAAAATAATTTATAAGATAATATTCTACATAGGATTTATCAAGCCATTAAAATAAATTAAAATGGATTGGCTTAGGTGTACATCCAATCAATTCTTTATGTTTTAGGATGAATGAGTTGCGACAACCCAAGAATCTTAAATAAAAATAATAATCAAAATAAAAAATATATATTTCTCCCTCTTTCTTATAATAAAAATAATCATTTATAATTAACAAAATAAAAATAAGTTTATTTTAGAAAAGAAATTATTTATATATGACATCTTTTTAATCTTGATATTTTAAGGTACAAGTTGCAATAAATTGATAACCTTAAAAATCTTTTGTCAAAGGATGAATAATTTTAAATTAAAATCATTTCAAAATTACAATTGATTGACTTGGGTGTACACTTTTGTTAATGTTTCATGTTTTCAAGATAAATGAGTTGCGAAAACTCAAGAGTCTTAAATTAAAATAATAATAATAAAAATAATATCTCTCCTTCTTTCCTATAATAAAATCAATCTTCGTAAAAAAATAAATTATTCCTTTCTCGTAATGTTTTAATGAGATAAATGTTTAAAAAGTTATACAGATTTTGCTTAATTAATTAATGGTAACCGTCTTTGTGACAGACGTTGTAGGGTGTTAATACCTTCCCTACGCATAATAGATTCTCAAACTCAAATCTTGTTTCAAAGACCATTTTTTTTTTCTAAAAAAGGTTTTTTTTCAATGTTTTCCTTAATAAACATTAGTGACAACTCCTCTAATTTTATTTAATCCTACATTTTGTCGTCCCATCATGACCTTGGTTGCGACAGCTATTATATTTAATTGATTTCATTCAATATTTTATATTTTTTTTTAAAATACCCTTTAATCCTTGTTGTTCCTAATTCTAAATCCTAATTTTTATCCCTAATCTCAAATCTTGCTTTGTGCCCTCAACTCCCCTCATTACCTCCCACCGTGACCACTTGCGTCCGTGTTGTGCCTCTTCCCTGCACCTCTGTGCCATGTCTCATCGTTCCGCCGTTGTGCCCTCACGAACCACCACAACGTGCTCCGATTGAATCTCTTTGAGAGCGTCCAACGCCTTCTTCACATTGTGATGTAGTGCAGCAATGAGACACGACATGGAGGTGCAAGGAAGAGGCACAACATGGACGTAGTGGTCATGGTGGGAGGCAATGAGGGGAGCTGAGGGCACAGAATAAGTTTTGAGATTAAGGTTTGAGGGCACAGAATAAGATTTGAGATTAAGGTTTAAAATTAGGAACGACAGGGGATTAAAGGGTCTTTTTAAAAATTAAAAAACCAGTAGGATTAAATGGTCTTTTTAAAAATATAAATAAAAAAATTTGCATGAAGGTCCCTAGACTTTAATAGCAAAAAGAAAAAAAATAATATTGAATGTATAACGTGACAAAGTAGATCACATGTCACTATATTATTGGAGGAAAAATAATATACATTGGTGGTGGTAGTTGTGACGACGGTCATGACAAGGGAGGTGGTGGCGATCATGGTGGTGGCAGCGATGGTGGTGCTGACAATAGTGGTGGCGGCGGTGATAATGAACAAGGTGGTGACTGCAACAATGGTCAAGCTAGTCCGGTCTTGGTGGTGGCAGTGGCGGCTATAATGGTGATGGTAATTTTGTAGATTTAATTTTAATTGATGAATCTTTTAGAGATATATTTACTATCTTAAATTTGAATTTTAAAATATTTAATGCTAATCTTTCTAATAAATTACACAAATATACTTTTAATTTGTGTTGATTTAAATGAAAGATTGATAGTTTTTTTGTCCAAAAGTTTTGGTTCACATTGCTAATGCGCTCATACTGAAAAACGGGTGTGTGCATATTAGCAAACCCCATATAATATATATATATATATATATATATATGTATATATATTATTGAACACCTATAAAAAAAAAAAACATTAGAATAATGGTCATCCTGCTATCCCACTTTAAGGGTCGGTTGCTCTGCACGTGATGTTGCTATTGACAACTATGCTTTGTCATACACCACATTAGTTGTCGATGTTCACATGAGAGAGAGTACTCATTTAAAAATTAACATACACACCTATCTCACTTGATCTCTCTGTTTCCCCTCTTTAGTGGATCCAAAATTAAAAAAAAAAAAAGATTTACCAAATATTCAAAAAAATTATTTTATCATGTCCTAAAATATTCAAGACTTATTATCATTGTCACCAAGAGTTTCCCTATCACCATGACCATTGCCACCACCACCAACATGGTTACCACTGCTACCAAGGCCACCGTCACTACTACCATCATGGTCATCGTCCCCGTTGTTACCATTAGGGCCATCGTCACTACCACCATCATGGTGGTCGCCCTCGTTGTTGCTATGGCGGTGGTGGCTGAGGTAACAACGGGGACGACAACCATGATGGTGGTGATGACGATGGCCCTAACAGCGGTGACCATGTTGGTGGTAGTAGCAGACTATGTTGATGGCAGTGGTCATGGCGATAGGACAACTCTTGGTGGCAGTGATGATAAGTCTTGGATATTAGGACATGATAAAATAAATCTTTTGAATATTTGGTTTTTTTTTTTTTAATTTTGGATGCACTAAAGAGGGGAAGCAGATAGATCAAGTGAGGTAGGTGTATGTTAATTTTTAAATGAGTGCTCTAATCCTAATCGTCTAATTTAATCTAATGGATGAGAACCTCCGTTCTCATTCTTACATAAAAATGCAATTCTCATACGAGTTGCCCCTTATATATATATATAGTTAATTATTGAACACCTATCCAAAAAACATTAGAATAACGGTCATCCCACTATCCTACTTTAAGGGTCAGTCGCTCCGTGCGCGACGTCACTATTGACAACTATGCTTTGTGATACACCATATTAGTTGTCAATGTGCACAATCTTTTCTCTTCATTTAGAATCAAAATCTTTAGACCATTTCTTGAAGTGACTTTAGGTACTGCAACATACAATTGCCTTAGAGTGAAAACTGGTCTTCAAAGATAGATCCTCACATGGGAAAGAGATTGCCCCTTGCTTTATATTTATTGTCATAGCAAAACATAAAGCCAATGTAATTTGTCTTCTCTAAAATTTAAATGGTAAATCAAGACCAGTTTGAATTAGGTTCATCCTAAGGACGAAAAATTTGTCCTCTACATTAGTTCCTATTAAGACTATTGCACCTATAACATTCTTCCTTAGCTCATTTACCATTAGCCTAGTTTTGTTGCATAAACTAGCTTCTTAATGAATGTTTCTCATTAGCATGACAGGGACTCCAACCTTTTGCTTCAATATATGATTTGGAATTCTAGAACATTTGATTTCATTTAGGAACTCATTGGTGAGCAATGTTGGTTATTTTGATTGACCAAATAAAATAACCAAACGAGTGAACAGATCGCATTATGTCAAATTATTAAAGAAAGGGGTTTTAGAAATATCTGACTTCATAAAGTGATTATGATTGACACGCAACGGAAACTGTATGATGAGGAACTGTTGGTTGATTGATTTTCCTCAACCAAATCTCTTTACTCCTTATGGGACCTTCATTTTCTCTTCAGATGGATAAAGGAGAAAACCGTTTTCTGATTTGGTATATTGGGGACCATCACCGTGCTTTATGTTTTTAACCCATTAGAGTTTCCATTATGCCCCAATGGGTAAAACTAATAATCTACTAATTAATTCCATATTATTTTCCGTTGGCAGTCTAAGGGCTCTCTAAATTAGATCACTTAAACTGAGCTCCTCTAAATGTAAATAACTAATATAAATGTTATAAATTAATATTTAGTCCATATTAATTAAGTTAGACTTCATATTAATCTTGGACATTTATACCACAAAGTTCTTTAGACGCATAACCATATGTTATTCACTTTTAGACTCCCTTTTAACAATTTGGTCCATCTCATATAACAACAATGAACTACTGTGGTTTTCGTCACAAACTCAATGTGACTAAGCCACAATGATTACCATTGTTACTTATACTTGATGACATAGATTAAATATGGATAAGTGGTATGAAAATAACATGTCATGTGATCTAAATCATGTTTATTTTCAATTAGTCCAAACTTTATTCTTTATAGAGATCAATCCAAATGCAACAAAAATCGCATATAAAATATAACATAAGTTCATAATAAGATGTTTAAATGCAAAATATCCAAACAAAAAAATGTTTGAAAACCATAAGATATAGAACATAAGCAAGACTCCCACTAAACTAAAGCACTATCAAGAATTACACCCATATGAGCAGTGTGCTCATGAAAAACTTTATGTACTAGACCTTTAGTAAGTGGATCAGCTAGCATGGAATGAGTCCTTATATGTTTTATGCAAATCTGTTTATTCTGAACTCTTTCCTTAACAACTAGAAATTTGATGTCAATGAATTTTGACTTGGTTGCATTCTTATTAGTGTTGGAGTAATGAATTGCTGAGTTATTGTCACAATAAATTTTCAATGTGATCGACCAATCGTAGACTAGTGACAAAGTTTGGTAGCCATATTCAGTGATTGGATGCCTTAAAACAAGCAACAAACTCCGCAGCCATAGTCGAAGGAGTTATCAAAGTCTATTTAACAGACTTCCAAAAGATAGCTCCTTTAGCCAACATAAATATGTATCTTGATGTGGAGCGTTTGCTATCTTGACATCCAGCAAAATCAAAGTCTGAGTACCCGATGATCTCTAGATGATCAAACTTCTGATAGGTAAGCATGTATCATTTTGTTCTCTTTAAGTAACACATTATGCATTTTGTTGCTTTCCAGCATTACTCAAGTATCTGCCCAAGACTCTCATGACAAATGATATGTCGGGACGAGTACAAACTTAAGCGTACATCAGACTTCCCATAGCTAATGAGTAGGGAATCTTTTGCATCTCAATTCTTTCAAGGTCATTACTGGGGCATTGTTTGAGACTGAATTTGTCTCCTTTAGCTATAGAGGTATCTCTTGGATTACTATCTTTCATGCTGAATCTTTCTAGAACCTTATTGATATAACTCTCTTGTGACAGCCTTAAGATGCCTTAAAAGCGATCTCTTAGTATCTTGATACCTGGCACAAAAGAGGCTTCCCCAAGATCTTTCATTTCAAAATTTTCCATTAGAAATCTCTTGGTCTCATGTAAGAAGCCTATATTGTTGCTAGCAAGTAGTATGTCATCGATATATAATACTAAGAATATGTATTTACTTCCACTGAACTTATGATATATACAAATCATCAACTACACTTGCCTCAAAACCATATGAGGTAATGACTTGATGGAACTTGTAATACCATTGACGGGAAGCATGTCTGAGACCATAGATGAATTTCTTTAGTTTGCACACCATAAACTTTTGGTCACCTAACACAAAGTTTTCTGGTTGCACCATATAGATTGTTTCTTCAATGTTACCATTTAGAAACGCAGTCTTAACATCCATCTGATGTAACTCTAGATCAAAATGAGCTACTAATGTCATTATTATCCTAAAAGAATCCTTTGAAGATACCAGAGAAAAGGTTTTTTTTTTTATAGTTAATGCCTTCCTTTTGAGTAAAGCCTTTAGCGACTAGACGAGCCTTATATCTCTCGATATTACCCTTTGAATCCTTTTTGGTTTTATATATCCATTTACAACCAATAGGTTTCATACCTTTAGGTAATTCGATGAGATCCCAAACATCATTGTCTTGCATAGACTTCATCTCATCCTTCATGGCATCGATCTATTTTTTAGAGTTAGAACTATGTATAGCTTGACAGAAGTTGATTGGATCATCCTCTGCTAAACCAACATCAACCTCATGTTCTTGAAGAAAGATAATGTAATCATCTGGGATTACACTTCTCCTCTCTCGAATGGATCTTCTTAATGACACTTCGTGAGGTTGTTGAGGTTGCTCTATAGGTACTGGAGGGAGAACCTCATTGTTGTCTTGTTCTAGAACAATGTTATCAACATCAGTTTGAACATTGTCTTTTATTAATGGAGTGATGTCTTGAACAGTAATAGGTATGAGGACTTGATCACTATCAACGATAGGTTCTTCCTCAAAGACAACATTCCTTATGTTCCCTTCCTTCCCAAACTCAACATCCTCAAGAAATCTCACATTTCCCGTTTCGAAAAACGATCTTGAAGTGGGATTGTAAAACTTATAGTCCCAAGAGCATTCAACATAGCCAACAAAATAGTAGCTAACTGTTCTTGCATCTAGCTTTCTTTCATGTGACTTATAAGGTCATGCCTCAGCTAGACAACCCCAAATGTGCAAGTGCTTGATGCTTAGCTTTTTGCCAACCCAAAGTTCCTAAGGGGTTTTATTAACTACTTTACTTGGCACCCTATTAAAGATGTAAACTGCAATCTTTAAGGCTTCTCCCCAAAGTGACTCTAGCAAAGATGAATGACTAATCATACTCCTTACCATATCCTTAAGAGTCTGGTTTCTTCATTCTGCTACACCATTCATGCTAGGTTTGCCTGGCATAGTGTATTGTGGAACAATTCCACACTCTTTGAGAAAAAGCGCAAAAGGTCCTCGATGTTGTTCTCCTGATTTGTCATATCTACCATAGTATTCACCACCACGGTCAGATTTGACAACTTTAATTTTCTTTCCAAGTTGAAGTTCAACTTCAACTTTGAAAGCCTTAAAAATGTCTAGGGATTAGGACTTCTCATGTATTAAATATAAGTAACCATATCTAGAAAAGTCATCTATGAACGTAATAGAATATTGTTGTCCATTCCAATATGCCGAAGGGAATGGATCACAAATATCAAGTATGTATTAGTTCTAAGACTTTCTTAGCTCTTTTAGTACCTAATTTCCTTATATTTGTTCATTTTCCCTTTATGCATTCGACACAGACATCAAAGTCTGATAAATCCAATGGATCAAGAATTTCATTTGACATAAGTCTTTGAATTCTCTTTTTAGAGATATGGCCTAAATGTTTGTGCCATAAAGTGACTGAATTCTTAATTAATTTTCGTTTTGTACCATGTGTTATTTACAATATTTCATTATAGGAACTAACAACATCAAGTATGTAAAGATTATCAATTAAAAAACCAGAACCAACAATATTTGAATTTTGGTAGAGACTAACTTTATTATTTACAAATGAACAAGAAAATCCAAATTTGTCCAAACTAGAAATAGAAATTAAATTTTTCCTAAAAAACGGTACAACAAATGTTTCAAACAAATCCAAATAAAATCTAGTTTTTAACTGTAATTTGAATGTCTCTACTGCAACTTTTTGTCCATCGCCCACAAAGATGACTCTTTCATCATCACTTGACAGTTGACTCCACAGACAACCTTGCATAGTTATACTTATGTGAGTAGTAGCATCAGAATCCACCCACCAAGTATCCATAGGTACAAAAGCCAAATTAATTTTGGAACAAACAAAAGTAAAAAAATTACCTTTCTTTACACGTCAAGCGGCATACTTGAAACACTCTTTTTTCATGTGTCCTGACTTCTTACAGAAGTAACAAGTAAATTCTTCAACTTTCTTTGGTTTCTTTTGCTGAGAAAAACCTTTTGCAACATCCTTAGTATTTTTCCTCTTTTTATTGTGAGAGGTCAAAGTTAAATGAATACTTTCAGTCCTATTCCTCCAATACAAGTCATATTTTTACACATGATATTTCTCACAAATAATAATATTAAGTGAGAGTCATATTTTTTGCTTCTGTATGGGCTTGTGTCACTGTGGTTTTGCTTTTATGGGTGCTGGTTTTGGTTATGTATGGTAGAATTTTTGTTTTTGGCACCTCTTGCAAAAAAATTATTAAGTGGTATGTTATGTCCAAATCAATAATCAAGTGACACGTGAATAATAAAAAATAAGATTCTTTAAATTAAGGGAAAACACTATTATTTTTCATTAAATGGCATGATTGTTAAAATTAGATCGGATGAGCTGATTAAACCATAACCTAGACCTTGTGTCATGTTCAATTTAACTGTAAAATAGTTTACATCATTTTAACACCTTCCTTACTAAATACCCTCCTTTTATTTCTATTTCTTTTTCTCTTATCTAATCATATCACTTATTATACCTATATTTTTGTCTCAAGATGTAGGGTAGCATCAATATGTCTAAGTATCTTTTTTCGTTTATATCTGATTTTGAATAGTGTGAACCGGCCTAAAACCATAGAAATCAATAATAATCGACAGCTCATTGCTCATGGAGTCTTTGTGGTATGTGAAAACAAATGTTTAATCTCACTACGATGACATCCCGCACCATGCAAAGAAAAAAAAAAACTTGTTACTTATATATTCAACCGAAAATAGTAGAATCAATCATTAAAAAAAATATTACATAAATTTTAACTTAAAATCCGAATTTCCTTATTAATATTTTTTTAATTTATTTTTCTTTCTTTTTCTCAACAAAGGATCTTGTGCAGGGACAAGACCCTACTTGAATCTGTCACTTAATATACTCTTATTTAAAGAGTAATTATAAAAAAATTATTATTGGCAATGAATCTTCTCTCACGTATTTTACAAATAATACTTAATATATTATATTATTTTAATTTAAAAAATACTATTTAAAACAGAAGCGGTGCACTCCATAATAATTTTTAAAACATTGGAAAAATCAGAAGCGGTGCACTCCATTAAATCCTTCTTATGTTTATTTCTCATTAATTAGTCAATTACTCGCTCGATCTCTCACTTGTTCTCTTTATTCATCTTTCTTTCTCTACCTCCTCCCTAACTAGAGTTGACATATATGCTATATGTGAGATGGATCAATTCGTTATATTCATCATAATAGTTATCTGCTTGTTCACCTTGTCTGGAATATTGACGTTGTTCTGCAAAGGCGTGGCCGGAAGTGGTGGAGGTGGAGGTGGAGAAGATGGTGGAGGTGATGGTGGATGTGGAGAATTAGGAGGTGATGGTGGAGGTGGTGGTGGTGGTGGTGGAGGAGGAGGTGGAGGTGGAGGAGGTGATGGTGGTGGTGGTGGTGGTGGTGGGGGAGGAGGAGGAGGAGGAGGTGGTGTTGGTTATTAAGAGAAATTAGATATCTCAGGTTTTGTTTATGCGTAGCATAGATTATTATTTTATTTTATTTTTTTAAACCAATCTTTGTTTATTTCATATCCAAACTACACCCAAACTGCAACGATTGTAACTAATTTTTGTTTAATACCATAAACTCTAGTATTTTGTAATATTAATCACAATATATAAGTATTATTTTTTCAAACATGATTTATTTCAATACCCTTGATAGATATTATTTGACACCTAACAATTCTCCTCTCCCTTTGGATCACTTGTTTTGACGTGATTCTATGTCCAAGCTGTGAAATAATTTTTGTTAGTTTTGTGTTGTTTGATTGTTAGAGTTTTGCATTATTAATCTTATTAGTATTATTAAAAAGATTTGCCACCACTTCCACTTGTATACGTTATTTTGATCATATTATTAAAAAGGATCTTCAACCCCAATGCTTACAAGGAGGCTAAGCAGGTTTGTTTTTTCACTATACTTTTTCTTCAAATGGATGACAACTTGAACCATGGAATTAGCTAGAGGAAGCATAGAACACTTTAAAAGTTTCATTTTGCTACTTTAAATTATGTTTTAGTCATATTTTAATACATAGCATTTTAAAAGTTTTATTTTAATACTTTAAACTATGTTTTAGTTATGTTTTGGTATATAATATTTTAGTCACAAACATAAACAAAAGCAAATCAATAACTTTGAAATGTACCAAAATGTAACTAAACATAATTTAAAGTATCAAAATATAACTAAAACATAGTTTAAAGTATCAAAATGAAACTTTTAAAATATTAGGTACCAAAATGCAAAATATGTGAAATTTAATGGAATAAAAGTAACATTAAGTCTAATAATAATAATAAAAAAAAATTGTGACTATTAATAATCTATAATTCCACTAAAATTTGAACATATATAACGAATTGAAGATGGGATTTTGATACATTAAAAAAATAGGATTTTGTTATGTATCACACTTGTCACAATTTTTAAAAGAGTTTAAAGTGTTAGAACCAAAGCATTAGACGATGCCTAACCCTTAATCATTTGATGAATTTTTATGATAATGTATGTCATAATCTTGATTATACTAATGAGTTTTTACTTAAGAGTTTCAGATAATCAAAATCTCAATAGACAAATGATAATATCATTTCATCTTACTCTTACTCTTTACTTTACTGTCTATTGAAAAAGCATTTATTGAAAAATCCAACATCCAATGCATTGTAACAACCTTACTGTCTAATGAACATGTTTGTTCACACTAGATGAACAAGTCATTAGATCAGATACTAAAATCTCTTAACACATTTTTACTCAATACTTTTGATTTGTTGTGTCAAGTGAATAAAAAGAGGTAATCCTAAGAGAATACCATTATGAATATATCTCGTACTCTATTTGTTTGACTTGTGTTGTTAAGGTTTGAATAGTAACAGTTACAAAACAACTTTTCGTAAGAAAAGTACACTAGATCAAACCTACAAAAAAGCTTGGTAGAGCAAAGAAAGAGACATCTCAATTCCCTTTTTGACTAACTCACACACAAAGCTACTACAACACTCAACTGTTTCACAACATATTCAAATCAACTCACAACATTCAAATCTTGAAGTGCACTTATAAATTGAAGCATCAACAACTAGATTCAAAAATAAAATTACTAAATATCTAAAGAGCAAACTCATACGAGTTAAGAGAAAGAAAGAGATGAGAGAAGTGCGAAAAACATAGTCTATTCTTAATATTTTGTATATCCTCTCTTTGAGACTTATTGAATCATATTCATTTATTTGAATAAAAAGTCAAGAGTGACTTAGTGATAAAAGAATACTTGGATTTATAATCTCAGGGGGAGATTTGTATTTAGCCAGTAGTGGCATAGAAAATACTTGTTTAGCCAGAAGTGGCAATTTAAAATATTAGTTTGTAATCAGGTTAATTATAGTGGGAACCTTTTAATAATTGTTAAAAGAGAACTGGACATAACTTAAGTTGAGTGAACCAATATAAAATAAGTGTTTTACCAAACCTCCCCACACTTGAGCATTGCTTGCCCTCAAGCAATTCTTTCAATAGACCTTCAACATGGTTATGCAATGTGTGGCTAGGAGCTTGAATAGTGATATCATCTCCTTTCTTACCTCACATACCCCTTCCTAGGTCCATTGAAATGACATTCCTTACCAAAAGGTCTTCCCTTCTCACACTTGAGGTGAGGCCTAGCCATAATCTTCTTCATCTTTTCAGTGACTTGCAAAAAATAACAAGAAGGGGAAAAGGAGGAGTTTTTTTGCAGGATCAAACACTTTAAACACTTCCTCCTCATCACTCAGCCTCTAGGTCAATTTCCTTTGTTGGACATCAATCAAGGCCCTCTTGTGTTGAGGAAGTGGTGTCCCAAAATAATTGGGATTTCTTCATCCTCCTCTATGTCTAGAATTACAAAAGTAGCAAAGAAAATAAATTTTCCAACTTTGATTAGTAAGTTCTCCATTATCCCACGTGGATAGGTAAAGGGTCCTATCTACAAGCATAAGAGAAATGTTAGTGGTTTCAGGTTCTTGTAACCCCATCTTCTTATAAGCAGAATAAGGCATTAAATTAATGCTATCATCCAAATGATATAATGCTCTATCAAAATGTAGTGTGCAAATAGTACATGAAATTGAAAAACTCTCTAGATCTTTGAGCTTAGGGGTAGCTTTTTTAGAATCATAGTAGAGCACTCTTCATTGAGACCAATGGTGGTGAAATCCGCTAATTTCTTTTTGCTTGAAAGAATTTCTTTTAGAAATTTAGCGTACTTTGACATTTCTGCAATGACCTCAACAAAGGGAATATTAATATGCAGTTTCTTTAACATGGAAACAAATTTAATGAACTGCTTATCTTTATTCTCATTTGTGATTCTTTGAGGGAATGAAACGCTTACCTCAAGAGGTGTCAGTACCTCATTTTCACCCTTTTTTTCTCACTCGTGGCTTCCTTCAGTATTAGCCTCTTCTTCTAGTAGTTGAGTGACCTTCTCTTGTTCAACTTTGTTAGAGGCTTTCCACTTCTAGTACTCACAACATGCACCTCTTTTACATCTCTCTTGGGATTAGGCTCTGTTTGAGTATGCATGGTACCAGAGTTCTTTGAGACAATAAAGTGGTCAAGTTTGCCAACTGTGTCTCTAGGGACTTCATTCAATCATCAATTTGGACAAAGTACTACATCACGTTGTCTTGTAGTGTAGGTCCTTTCTCCTCTTGTCTAAGCCCCTGAGTTTACATGTGAGGGGGCTTATAAACATTTTTATTTTGTCTATGTCTCTCTATTTGTCCCTTCCAAGAGAGGTTTGGGTTGTCTCTCCATTATTGGTTTAAGGTGTTGGAGTAAGGGTTGATAAAGTGTATTTGAGCATAGTTTAGAGTTGCATTTGACATATCTAGACATGTTTTTATACTTCATTTTGACCCCTTTTAGCTGAATTTTGTGAGATTTGGTCATTTTGAGTTCAAGTGTCTAATGTTACTATTTGTCACGTTTTATTGGTGCTTTTGACACTGTCCCTTATGCAGCTCATAACTTTTGACACAGGTCTTTAATTTTGATGATTTATATCTTGTTTGAAAGATAAGGAGGAGAGCTGAAATTTCATATCTCACAAGGATTGGCTATTTCAAATGTTCCAGAGGCCAATTCAAGGATTCAATGTTTCGGCCTTGCACTTGTGTAATTTCATTTTAGTTTGGGATTAGTTTATAATTAGGGACCCATTAGAAATTTTAATTAGTTAATATAAGATTTTAATTAGTGGGTTTTAGTTCTCCTTTAAAGACCCACGTTTTAGTCCATCATATATATAGTTTTTTCCCTTTGTAAAAACACACTCTCTACTTCATATTTTAATTTTTCAGTTTTAGAATTCAAAATTGTGCTTTCTTCTCTCTCCTCTTTTCTCCCTTGTTTTTTCATCTTCCTTCTTCTTCATTGGAGCTCCCATGAAGATCTTCATGGAGGGCTAAACTCATTTGCAACTCAAGGATCAATGTGCTTATGGGTAAATATGATTTCCTCTATTTTCAATTTTGAATTATGCTCATGAATTCTCTTTTCCTCTTTTTCTAATTTTCAATTTCCTTATTTAATGTATTATAATTATTAGATTTGGGAATTGGATTTTGTATTAGGGTTAATTACAATTGATTGATTGTGATTTAATATGAAACGTGTATGAATTCGGAAAAATTATAAACGTGATAATGATCCAAATTTTTCTGAATAAATGTGAGGTGATTATCTTAAATTTCATATTAGATTGAATTTGATAAACATGAATTTGACTTATCCTTACTAGAACAAAATAAAAATACCAACATACAACTATGTAGATTGAAATCACCAACTCATTCTTATATATCACTAATAAAAATGTGAAACCTCATTTAAATTAAGGGTATTTTTAAAAATATAAAAAAAAATATAAAAATAAAAATAACTATTTTTAATGATTTGTCATATTTTTATTAATGGGATAAAAAAAAATTACAGGTGATTTCAATCCCAACTATACAAGCTTGGTAGTGTACATATGTTTGCGTTGGTATGAGTGTCAATATCACCATTAATATCAACATAAGAATAAGTTAGGCAGTTGAAATCACAAAAATAGTTTCTCCATTTGTTTGACAAGTGGCACTTTCTTAGGAAATTTTAGTCTTTTTCTTTCAATCTTCTTAATTCCCTCCCCTTTCTCTTTCTTTCGCTCTCTACGTAACTCCTCCCCTTTAATCATAATTCTTTACTCTCTTCCATCCGACTCCTTTTCTCTTTTTTCTTTAAAACACTTTTTTTTTATATAAAAATTATAAATAACTATTTACTCGTGTTATATTACTATTTTATATTATATATATATATAAATAATTATTTATTTATATTATATTATTATTTTATTTTTTATATAAAAAAAAATATATTCAATATATTATAATAACATATACCATCATTAAAAAAACCATGTTACTTCATTAATAATCATAATTTTTTTTTATTATAAAGATAAAAGGTATTGAGGTTTTACAATGTTATACAATTTTGCTTGAGTTAGGTAGAACTATCATGGATGACAAAATTCTTCTCATTTTAGTATTTAATGAATACAAATATATAACTACATATCAAAGTTTAAACAATATTAATTTTTAATTTAATATTTTTATAAAACTATTTTTACTCAGAAATAGTATAAAACATTTTAAAAAAATTATAAATAAATATTTATTTGGTAAATATTATATAACATTGTTAAGTTTTTTTTAATATAAATATATAATAAATTAATTTAATAAATATATTTTTATTATAAAATAGCTTTAAATTATTCCATCAATAATAATATAAAATAATTAGATTTTTCACACTTTTTTAGTTCTTTCTGTGCTTATTTGAGATTCCACGTACCTTGCATCAATCCAACACATATTTAAATGAAATCAATTTATTATAATGAAAAAAATAGGTAAAATTGGTGTGAGAAACACCATAAAATAAAATCAAAATGGGATTTATCAAACTTCCCCCTACTTAAGCATTGCTTGCCCTCAAGCAATTATTCTAGTAACAGTTGGAAAACAAATAATTCAAATTGTAAACCATAAATCTAAGAGATCACTTATTGCAATTAGCAATGATATGCAATATTTTTTTTCTAAGATACAAAACTAGGAACCTCACTAAAGCCTATTCACCTAGGTGTCCAGTTATATTTAAGTATTCAGAAATCAACTCTCTATTGAGAATATAATTATACACAACTCACACTTCTCAATGTTTACATGAAAAGAAAAATAGATACTCAAGTACATCAAAGAACATGTTACCATAAGCTTGTATTTCAATCAAATCACATCACAAAAATAGCAAATATGTTAAAATGGTGAGACTCATGGGATGTAATGGGGCTAAGGTTCATATGTTAGGTGAGTCATTAGAAGAAATGGATACACAAAAAGACTTCACAAAATAAGTCAAGATAATCTCTTAAGGTACAAAATATTGCTCTTCCCTCAAGCTCATATCTTTTAACCATTTTTTTCCCTTACATATGTGATCATCATTTTTTCCATTCTTCTTCTCTTATCTCATTTTATTGATCTAGCGTCAGATTCACTTTATTTAGTATCCTTCTTTTTTTTTATTTTTTATATATATATTTTTTTTTTGAAAGAGAGAGAAGGAAATCAGTCTTCCTCTCAATAGACATAGAAAACCCTCATTTCTTGAGGGATTATTTTGTCAAACAAACTACATCTTTTCTTGCCTACAAAGGTTACCCCAACACAATAATTCATGAGTTAAATGGTAACAAAGAAAAATCATTCAGGCTCAAAGGAGACAACTAGTGGACCAATAAATCACAAACTTCAAAGGTTAGAAAATGAATGCCTAAAAATCCTCAATTTTTCACATGCAAACAATTAAATAATATGTACATGTAAACACAAGTTCTAGAACACAAAAATTGAGAGGTAGTCACACACATCAAATCCATGGGATTTTCTACTATCCTATCCCATTATGGCTTTACCTCACAATTTATGGGGTTAGTCTGAGTAGAAAAATTTCAATCTAAACAAAAACACTAACTATTAGCTTCTATTAGCAAAATCTCCCTAGCTTTGGTTACTAACTTTGTCTTTTTTTTTTTTTTAATAAGCAATCTCATTTATTTCTAAAATGTAATAATAATAAAAAAAAATGAAGGATAACCAGAATAATGCAAGAGAACCACACAATATATATCACTCAGAACAAAGTAGGAAGTACAATGGTTTAAATAAACCCACCCCCCCTCCCCCCTCCCCCCAAAATGAAGCATGGTCCCCATGCAAAAAATGATAAAGTCTACTAATTTATTTTTGCTTGAATTTAGACATTTTTGCAATGACCTCACTAAAGGGAATATTGATATGCAGTTTCTTTAAAATAGAAACAAATTTAATAATGAACTTCTTATTTTTATTGTCATTTGTGATTCTTTGAGAGAATAAAACACTTACCTCAGGAGGTGTCAGTACCTCCTTTTCATCCTCTCGAGAAACCCCACAAAAATAAAAATAAAATGAGGTTTATCAGTTATGAACACACTCTTTTGGACATAATCCACTCGATTAGTTAAAATTGATCAAAAATCACAAAATTGGGTAGACTTCACATTGTATTTAACAATCATCTCTCTTGATTTTATATATAGTTTTCAATAATTTGATCAATCAATGAGAGTGTACTAATAGGAGTGTATTTAAAAGTGTTACCATAACACTCCTCTTTCTAGAAATAATATTCATGAAAATGAAAGAAATTTTCGTGAAACAAGTCTTCCTTGTAGTCTTGGCTAGGTATTTAAATTTCAAAGTGATTGGTTCTCCTAGAAGTATGAGTGTTCATGAAACGATCCAATCTAATCAAAATTGAAAAAAACTTATCCAAAAACCCGAAAATTGAAAAAAAAAAGTCTAAATTTTTTTATTAAATTGGATCGGATTTGATTTTCAAAATCGATATAAACCAAACTTATACATAGTTCATAAATTGATAATATCACTTATATTTATATGAGCAAGAATCAAGTTACACCAAAAGAAATCATTCTCACCATTCATTTTTTTAAGATCTAATATTTAAGATTAATGACTTATTTCAACCATTAGATCCTAAAAAAATATATGGTGAAGACGGAGAGTATCTCTTAGAGCTACTTTTGATGCAATTTAATCCCCATTTCTTATATATGTGTGAAATTATCACATAACTCATATTTATAAAAATATTAAAATTAAAGATATATTTTCTCTATAATTATTAAATTGTATAAATATATTTTTGAAACGGTATATAAATGTTATATTTGATACAAAATTATTTTTATTATGTTTATTATATATCTTACCATTTATTTAGTATTTTCTAAAAATAAATAAAAGTAAGAACAAAACAGAAAATCAATCCATTCCAAATCACTTTAAACTGGATTGGATTAGATAGGATAATTTTTTTTAAGTAAATCGACTGAATGATAAATTAAGAAAATCAAAGTGATTGGTGATCGTTTTTTCTTTCAAAATCGAACTCATCCAATCCGCCAGCACACCTACCAAGAAGCGTGTCATCCTTTGTGAGGTGATCCACAAATTAAGATCTAGGTTAATTCCATAGCAGGGGTTGGTGAGAACATTCTTCAAGATGGATGTTTGTTTAACATAATTAATGAAGATATGGAAATTCTATATATATTTCATATATGAAAAATCAAACAATTCATATAGTCCACCTATATGGGTCCATCTTTGGGAAGAACGACTTTCCATTAAGTCTACGTAAATAGCAATATTGAAAATAACGTACTGAAACAATTCATATGTATACCTAGCTACGTGGCTAATCTTTGGGAAACATGATTTTCAAGTGAATGTAAATTGCAGTCTGAAAAATCACTTGATATTGGGAAATTAAAAAAGCTAATTTGACTGGTGGGTATAGATACTCATATTTTTTAATAGGTAAAACAGTAATGCAGTTTTGAATATTACACCACCAATACTGAAACTCTATTTGTTTTTTTTATGTGGCACAGGATAAGGAGAACAAAACATAATAATTATTTAAGTTTTCAGAACAATTCTTTATTTTGTATCTTGTAATAATATGAGTTTATAAAATTACTTTTTTTAATTTATTACAATTCATCCGATCTGGTCCTGGGAGGAGATTCTGAGGCCAAAATGGATGAAAAGGTGGCATTGAAGATTCTAATTTGGGTTCGGAGCATGAATCACGGAGGTGGTGCCTGGAGATGCTTGCGTGTGTTTAGGGTTTTGATTTGACGTGGAGTAGAACGGTGATAAGAAAAGGGGTTGATGTACTCCGGGTTCAATTAGGAGTAGAATGGTTATTTTGATGGGTATGAATAGTGTCTTATTTTGGGTAAATGAGATGTAAATCAGTAGCTATTCAATCTTATGTAATTTATGTAACTTTTATTATTCAGTATGTTTGTACTGTTGTTATTTGATTGAGAATTCCTTGTACTTCAATCCACAATAAAATTGTTTGGCTTATAAAATTTTTTATTAACGTGATTTACTTAAAAAAAAGTCTCCTGAAACATGAAACTAGAATGAAAGCCTCAATGGAATATTAGAAAACAGAATATGAAAAGAGAGGAAAGCATAGTGTGGAGAGCAGAACAAATGTAAATAATTGGGGGAAGAAGGACAGACAACTTTGAAGAAAACCAGAGTAGGAAACCCATTGAACAAGATGTGCAATCTCTAATTTTGTGAGTAACAAAAATAATGATTTTTATTATATCCTGTGATTCAATTAAATTATGCCCTCCCCCTCCCCATTATCTAATAATTAAATAAATAATTAGTAATATATTTATTTCATTAAAAGAATATTTTAATAATAAATATGATAATATATTATTATTGATGGTATAATTATAATATTTTAATTAATAATATATATTATTACGGATTATAATTTAACCAAAAAAAATATAATATACTAACTAATATATATACTCACAATCATATCTTTATGAATTTTATTGTTATTATTCATGTTAATTATTGTTTTTGCATTATTATCCATCTCATTTATTTATTTATTTATTGTAATTGTTATAAAATTTGATTAGTTTATTTCTATTTTTAATTGTGAAATTATTAGTGTGAGTGTGGTTGAGATAAAAAAATTTCAATTCTTTTTAAAAAAAATAATAAGTTATAAATATATGTATTTTCTTCCAGAATTATTTAAACTAAAAATTAATTTTAATTTTAATTTTATGTGTAAAATTAATAATTAATTTTATAAAAGTTATTATTTATTAAATATATTTTCTTAAGAATTAAATATTTAAATAATGAAAGTATAAAAAAAATCGGCCCCCTAAACTAAACTTTGGATCCGTCCTGATTATAATCATTCTATGTATATTAAAGTATGTAAAAATTATGTTATTATTTTCGGAGAAAAGAGAAGTAGAAGAATGAGTATTGGTTTTTATGTTTTGGTTTCAAATTTCAATCTTCACTCAGCATTACTTTACAATAATGATATAAATACTATGGGTTATTTGTTTTCGTTGGACTCAACTGGCCTCAACTACTTGGTAGCATTAAAACTTGTAATTACTAATTGATCTTCCACTAATGTTTACAAAATATGCTTTCCATCATGTCATATTAGTTCTAGTCAGCAATTGTAAGAGAAAAATAAAAAGACAATAAATACATGAAGTAGAAAGGTCAAAGAAATCAAGGTAGTAGTAGCAGATAAGTCAATTTAAATGGCGCATTAATAACGTAACAAACAGATTACAGATGAATCACGTTTCTTTGCATGGGAACGGGCATGAAGTCCTGAACTTGGGACCACAAAAACGTCATCTGATATGAAATTGATGTTTTTAATTTGGCTATAAATATTCATCTTGTTTTTTCTAATCCTTTCAGGCATTACATAACACACAAATTAGAAATGGAGTCATGGATGGGATGGTTGGTTTTATGTTGGCATTTGTTGCTCTTTCATTTTTCATCTTCCCATTCCTTATGTCATCCCCAGCTTTGCCTTGCTTTACTTTAAAACCTCCTTCAAATTCACCATTATAAATGATGATTCACCCATCACTACATGGGAAAATGGAACAGATTGTTGCTCTTGGCTTGGAATCACGTGCCACCCCATCTCTGGCCACGTGACTGGGCTCGACCTCTCATACAATTACCTTGAGGGAAAAATCTATCCAAACAGTACCCTTTTTCGTCTTTTTCATCTCCAATCACTTAACCTCGCTTACAATAACTTCTTCAGCACTCGATTTTCATCTCTCTTTGGTGGGTTTGGGAGCCTCAAGCACCTCAACTTATCTTTTTCTGATTTTGAAGGTGAAATTCCTTCCCAAATCTCACACCTTTCCAAATTAGAAACACTTGATCTCTCTTCTAATTACCAATTAAATTGAAAATTTTTAGAATGATATATTTACTGAATGTGTTTTAGAAAACCACATCTCATCTCTATTTATATTAAGGAAACCTCAGTAATTAATTACATCATATAAAGATAAAGATAAATAATAACTAACAAGATAATATAAAGATAATAACTACCAAGATAATATATATTCTAACACTCCTCTTAAGCTGGAGCATATATATCATATGAACCAACCTTGTTACAAATGTCATATGCAGTACTATTCAGCTGTGGCAGAGGTGCAGTACTGTTCAGCTTCGGCGAAAAAGATTGGTCGACAATGGGGAACAGAAACTTCGCAGAGGTGCGATACTGTTCAACTTCGACACTTGATCTAGTATGATTGTGCCGGGAAAAAGATTGGTCGACAATGGGGAATAGCATCTTCGTAGAAGTGCAGTACTGTTCATGCACTATTCACGACGTTTTGAAAAGAAAAAAAAATTGAAGAAAAAGATTGGTCGACAATAGTGAACAGCAGCTTCGCATAGGTGAGATATTATTTACGTACTATTCACGACGCTTTGAAAAAATTGAAGAAAAAGATTGGTTAACAATGGTGAACAGTAGTTTCGCAAGAGTTAGAAAGGATTGTTGTCATAGGAGGAAGTGAGGATCGCTAAGAAGCAAAAGAAGATCTACTGGAGATGTCCTTGATTACCCCAACCAGGCTTTGATATCATTTTAGAACGATATATTTACTCAATGTGTGTTTTAGAAAATCATACCTCATCTCTATTTATATCGAGGAAACCCTCGGTAATTGATTACATCATATAAAGATAAAGATAAATAATAACTAACGAGATAATATAAAGATAATAACTACCAAGATAATATAAAATAATATATATTCTAACAGAAAGAAAGCACATGGAAGAGGCTGCTCCAAAATGCAACAGTTTTAAGGGAGCTTGTTTTAGATCAAACAAATATGTCTTTAACTTCAATGAGGTCTCTCAATTTGTCTTCCTCTTTGGTTACACTCAGTCTTGCAAGTACCTAGATAAGAGGAAAATTCACAAATGACATTCTTTGTTTACCAAATCTTCAACACCTATACTTGTCAAATAACTACAACTTTCAAGGCCAACTTTCAGACTTGAGTTGTAGCAGTGCTTCTCTCAGTACATTGGATCTTTCAAGGAATAACCTCAACGGTTCAATCCCTCCTTCTTTCTCTAACCTCACAAATCTTATGTCCATGGATCTCTCACGGAACAACCTCAACGGTTCCATCCCATCCTCACTCTTTAGCCTTCCACATCTAACTTTTTTACATCTCAATGTTAATAATCTCAGTGGTCAAATCCCAAAGGTTTTTCATCAATCAAACAAATTCAAGGAATTGGATTTGAGCTATAACAATATGGGAGGTGAGTTGCCATCAACACTCTCAAATCTTCAACATCTCTCTCTCTTGGATCTTTCATTTAATAAATTTAGAGGTCAAATCCTATCTTCTTTGTTTGACTTACCTGAACTTTCTAATTTGGATTGTTCTAATAACCAATTAGAGGGTCCCCTACCCAACAAAATAAAAGGGCTTTCAAACATAACTGAGTTAAGGTTCAATGATAACTTACTAAATGGGACAATTCCTTCTTGGTGTTTATCTTTGTCATATTTGGTGGTTTTAAGTCTATCAAATAATCAATTCATAAGGCATATAGGTTCAATCTCATCATATTCATTAGAGTATTTATATTTGTGCAACAACAAGCTACAAGGCAATATTCCAGTCAATTTTCAACCTTGTAAACCTTCGTGATTTGTGTCTATTATCAAACAACTTAAGTGGTCTGGTCAATTTTTCACTTTTCTTCGAGCTTCATAATTTGGAAAGACTTTCCCTTTCAGGAAACAATCAACTATTGCTAAATTTCAAATCCAATGTCAATTATAGTTTCTTTAATTTGGAATTGTCTTCAATGGATTTAACTGAATTTCCAAAATTATCAGCCCCAAACTTGTATTATCTCAATTTGTCTAACAATAAATTAAATGAAACAGTACTTAGTTGGTTGCATGAAATGGACTTAATAGTTTATTTAAACTTATCCAAAAACCTGTTGATGACATTAATGGACAAATTCACAAGGAATTATCAGCTCACCTATCTTGATCTTAGTTTAAACTTATTGACTAGTGGCATCTCTTCATCAATTTGCAATGCAAGTTCACTTTTGGCTCTCAACCTGTCCCACAATAAGTTGATGGGCATCATTCCCCCATGCCTTGCAAACTTATCATCTATTCAAATGTTAGATTTACAGGTGAACAAACTTTATGGCACTTTGCCAAACACCTTTTCAAAGTACAACGGGCTTTCAGTTTTGAATCTTAATGATAATCAATTAGAAGGTCCTTTGCCAAAATCTTTGTCCAATTGCATTTGTCTGGAGGTTTTAAATATTGGCAACAATCAAATTGAGGATACCTTTCCCTATTGGCTTCAAACATTACGATCTTTGAAAGTATTGATTTTGCGAGCAAATAAATTGTATGGTCCCATTGTCAGCTTAAAGACTAAGCACCCATTTCCCAATTTAGTCATTTTTTATATTTCATCCAACCATATTTCAGCGGCTCAATCCCAATAGCCTACATAAGATGTTTTAAGGCCATGAAGAATTTCTTTCATGATGAAGGGGTTAGAAGTATGCAATACATTGAAACTGACATAGGTCTACTACAATCATATCCAGATTCTGTGACTGTAACAACAAAAGCTGTAAGAATGACATTCACCAAAATCCCAGCAAATTTTGTAGACCTTGATTTATTAAATAACAAATTTGAAGAAAAAATTCCAAATTTTATTGGAGAGCTTCATTCACTCAAAGGTCTCAACCTTTCCCACAATAGACTAAGTTGTTCTATTCCCCAATCCTTGGGAAATTTGACGAACTTGGAATCCTTAGATCTCTCCTCAAATATGTTCACTGGTATGATTCCTACCGAATTAACCAATTTGAACTTTCTTGTAGTACTGAATGTTTCATATAACCATCTTGCGGGAGAAATACCTCACAGAAAACAGTTCAATACTTTTATGAGTGATTCCTATGAGGGGAACTTGGGCTTATGCGGAGTCCCATTGTCAAAAAAATGTGGCAAGGACCTTGATCAACAACATTCTCCACCTTCACCTACCTTTTGGAGAGAAGAGGGATTTGGATTTGGTTGGAAACCCGTGGCTATAGGATATGGATGTGGAATGGTATTTGGAGTTTACTTGGGATGTTGTATGTTTCTAATAGGAAAGCCTCAATGGATATATTGTAATATTTGATAATGAGTTTGAAATATTTTAAGAGGTTATAAAATAAATATTTGATTTTTTGTTCTGGTGAATCTTTTAGAGATTTTATAGATAAATAAAGTTTTAATTTGAATTTAAAATATTTGTTTATCTAGACTTTCCATTCTAATCTAACAACTCCTCTCGTTGGCCTTACACAAACTTGAAACACATTAATTTACATTAAGTAGTGGAATTCATGTTCTGTTCTACATAGAGTTGGGGGTGGGCAAAAAAATCGAGTTTGGGTTGAGTCAGTTTAGTTTGAACTAAAATCAAACTGGTTTTTATCTAAACCATTTTAAAAATAAAACTAGAATTTAAAAAAAAATGGTTCGGTTAAAAAATTAATTGGAAACCTGTTCGGATTTTAAAAATTGATTCGAATTGGTTCGAAATTGGTTTTAAACCAGTTTGATTCCAAATTAATTTTTAAAATCAATTCGATACAAATTATTTTTCAAACTGGTTTGAAAAAAAAAAAAAAAAATTTCGAACTGGTTCGGTTCGAATTCCAAACTAAGACTCACCCTTAGAAAGAGCATTGGATTCAGAATAAGGCACTAGATAAGAAACTCTGTATAGGCTGTTCTTAATATCTCGACAACAGAATCTCTATGTGAAATAGATGGGGGAATGGTGTGCTTTGATGATCTTCTAGATATATATAAAACCAATAACTCAAACAGAACCTATAAAGCAAAAGAGTACTCTATTGGTCAAAACAAAAAAGTTACACAAGTTCCCTAAAAGCAATCTTATATTGTGAAAACAAAGCAACATTTAGGTTGGTAAAGTTAGTCACAACAATTGTCATCATAAATCTATTTTTAACTTTTCCACCATATTAAGCATTTTAGCCAAATAAACAAAAAAAAAAAAAAAACATCACACATTTCCATACTTCTGATTACATATTTACAAATTTCAAATTTCAAAAATAATGTGAGTGTGTGTAGCATTTGAAATTTGAAATTCAAAAGATTAAAGATTCACCTACAAAGACTCACTCATTTCCCATTTTTTCTCACTCATAATCTTCTTCTCCCTCAAAGCTCTCAAAGTGAAATCTTTTGGACACCGATTAAAATGCTTCTCTTCCTCTTCTCTACATTTATTCTAATTTTATTTAGAGAAAATCCCAACTTGATCAAATAGTAAGTGGATAAAATCGAAAATTTATTGACCAAGCACGAACATGGACAAGCACAAAAACAACATTAAGATGAGTTTTTGCTTTCCGCTTCTTCTTTCTCTTTCAAGCATTTTTATTTTGTGAAAATGATGGTAAAATCGTTCTAGTCACTTGCTCCAACTTCATTTTAGGCCTCCTCATGTAGGAGTTCAAAAAAATAAATTGATTGAAACACTTCTCATTGTCTCCTCTACATTTCTCCTAAAAGAATTTCGAGAAAATCCTAACTTAGTCGAATATTAATTGGTCTCTCATTTTTATTGACCTACCATGAACATAGATGCACATGGGAACAACTTCAAGACTCTAATAATGGAATAAAGCACATACAACAATTATTGTATCAACATTCAACATGTACAATTGACATGGTTAGCTTTGCTAGGGTTTTAAAAAATGAGAAGTCTTCTTCGTCTCTTAAGGAGGATGATCTCCTTGATAGAAGCACTAAAAAAGTTAAAGAAGGTGCAGGACTACTCCTTCATCCCTTTGGGAGAGGAGATCAACAGATGAGTCCTGAGCATGTTAATTTAAACGCAATGATGGCAGACATTCCTAGCAAGATGATTATCTCATCGGAGCGCACTTCGGATGGCTTGGTTATCCCCCTTTCGGATGTTGAACTATTACAGTGGTCATCCCCTTGGACGAATACGCTAGTGGTTAATGTCCTGGGAAGGCAAGTCAATTCTAGATTGATTGAGATGAAAATTCAAATGAACTAGGTGCACAATGACACTATCCAAATTATTGACCTTCACGATGGGTACTACCAAGTGGTGTTCAGCAGTCAGGAGGACTATAACTTTGCTTTTTGAGGGCCCTTGGATGGTGGCCGACCACTACCTCCAGTGCAACATTGGAGGCCATTCTTCCTGAATAATGTAAAGAGTACTAGGAAGGTTGTTGTTTGGGTCCGCATCCAACACCTTCCCATTGAGCTGTATAATGATACATTCCTTCAAAAAGTGGGTGTTGGGCTAGGAAGATTCATGAAAGTAGACCGCCTTACGTTGATTCATTTAAGAGGCAAGTTTGTGAGGATTTGTGTGGAACTAGACCTGGAGAAGCACCTAGAGTCTCACAGTTACATTAAGGGTCATAAGTTGTTTCTCGAATATG
This sequence comes from Amphicarpaea edgeworthii, assembly GCA_014843725.1. NCBI lineage: Eukaryota > Viridiplantae > Streptophyta > Magnoliopsida > Fabales > Fabaceae > Amphicarpaea > Amphicarpaea edgeworthii. The sequence continues at coordinate 17,864,884 of CM026327.1, read as the reverse complement.
AAGGACTGCATTCCATCTGCTTTAGGTGTGGAAGAGTAGGGCATAAGCATGATTAGTGTTTTGAGTTGTTTTTGGAATCGACGGAGAGCCACACTAGGACGTTGATGGTTGGAAACATATCAATGGCTACACCTTCAAATGGGTCTGAGACAAATCTGCCGATGACCATTGTTTCAAAGAAGGGGGCCGCATCATCTGGGAGTTTGCATGCTGCTAGAGTTGACGTCAGGCCCACAGAAGCCATAATTATGAAAAATTCAAACATTGATGGCACCATCAATTTTGAAGAATGTTATGGAGTGTGGATGATTGCTCAATGGAATCATAGGAAGAAAAAGGAAACTTGGGACTAAATGTAGAAACTGCTGCTACGAGGGGTGGTAAAAACGAAAATAATGGAAAGCCAACTGCTCCTAAGAATAATAATGGCAATAAGGACCTCCCAAGATCTAGATTTATTGTGATTGACAATTTAGAGGCAAAACCAAATGGGTCAACGAGTAAGAAAGGTAATGTTGGTCAAAATTGTGGTATTAAGGACCCCACTATGAGTAGCTCATCAGGTCCTTTAAAAATAGCAGGTAGTAATAGGCCCTGTGGCAATTTTGCCCATGCAGAAACAATTAAGCCCAGTCCTCTTGCTTACGGAACAAATGGCTAAAGTCAACACTAAAGCTTCCATCATGAATCACACTAGAGTTAGGAACCCCAATGGCGGCAAGAACCCTCAAGGCATGCGTGGTAAAGAAGTGATCAAAAGTGGTAAAAACAATTTTAAGAAAACTGTGGGCCCTACCATTAAGTGTAAGGAACATGTTGGTGCGGAGGTGGTGGCCCAAGTGGGTTTGGAAGAAATTTTTTTTGATTGTGAACTCATTTGTGATAGATTGCTTACCTTTGTGAGTTTGACCTTTGTATGATTGCACTCATGTTGATAGTTACTCTAGATTTTGTCTTGTATCTTTTTTTATGTTTCTTTTTTACATATGCATTATTGAGATGATTTAGGTCTTCTTTCTTTTAGCTACTATCCAAATAGACCCACCTTACCTACTTTCCGCTTGTTTCCCCCTTTGTGCCATTTTTCCTTTGTTTCTTTTTGTAGTTCATTACAAGCCTTGGCCTGAAAAACCATGATTCACCCCTTTCCTTAGGAATTGTTTTAGGAATGGTTCATAATAAGTGTGGGAGGGTGTCTCAAGTTTTTATGCTCTAAACCATGAATTTTGATTTTTTAGTAAGTGGTTGGTTAAGTTGAAAATTTTGATCTTGGGAAGTGAGAAAAATACATATACATTCACACATATGCAACAAAGACAAAAAGAAGAAAAATAAATTGAAACATTGAAACATAAAAAAAAAATGAAAAAAAAAGAAGAGAAATTGAGGTGGTTTTGATTCTTTGGTTTGAGATACTGTTCTTAAGCTTATTGATTCATTCCTCATTGCTCCTCTTTTCTCTTTGGTTTTTAGCCTAAAAAATCCTTCTCTCATCCACCCCTCACCTTTGCCCCATTACATCCCTTAATAAAGTCTTTTTGATCTTTAATTGCATGTGTTTCAAGTATAGAATTAGGAACTTGCCAAGATTTGGGTGTGTTTTTTGCACGATGTGTTGAGGGTAGATACAAGCCCATACATATGAGAGTTCATTTCATATCATCATATCTTGTGAGTGTGTATCTTGAGAGCATTCTTCATTTTCTATTTTTCCTTGTCTCTTGTTTGCTTTGGGTGTTGGAAGTGTGTTCATTAATTGTTTGATCCCTTGATTCTTGGAGTGTTTGTTTTCTATCTCACTTTTGTGCATTTTGGGATTCATTGGAAAGTGATATTTGTTTTGCTTTTGTTCTTGAGTATCCTTTCCTCTTTTGGTTTTGACTCAATAATTTAGTTTTGTCTAAGAGTGCAATTGTTCAAGTGTGGGGTATTTAATAGAGTGTCTTTTAGCATAGTCTAGAGTTGCATTTAGAATAGTCTAAATATGTTTTTATACCTGATTTTGGTCATTTTAGCTGAGTTTTGTGAGATTAGGTCGTTTTAGGTCCAAGAGTCTAAAATTACTATTTGTCACGTTTTATTGATACTTTTGACACTATCCCTTGTGAAGCCCATAACTTTTGACACAGGTCTCCAATGTTGATGATTTTTGCCTTTTTTGAAAGCTAATGAGTAGATCTACATTTTTGTGTCTCCTAAGGATTGGCTAATTTAGAATTTTCAGGGGTCAAAGTTGGGATTCAATGTTATAGTCTTACACTTGTAATAATTTTGCATTTTAGTTTGTAACTAGGGACCTTTTGGTAATTCTAATTAGTTAAGGTAGCCTTTTATTTAGTGGGTTTCAGCTTCTTTTAGGGGTACCATGATTTTAGTCTTTTATATTTTTAGTTTTCTCCTTTTGCAAGCCAACACTACTTCATTTTGTAAAAATCTCACCTTCTCTTTTTTCCCCTTTCTCCCTCATTATTTCTATGTAACTCCATGGCAGCCCCCACGAAGATCTTCATGGAGGGCTAAATCCCTTTTGCAACCCAAGAATCATGTACTTATGAGTAAATATAAGTTCCTCTATTCTCAATTTCAAATTTTGCTCATGAAAACCCCTCTTATTTCAAATTGAATGCAAGGTGTTTGATGAATTGTATCTTTGAGAAAATGACCTGAGTTAGCCTTATATTGCAAAATTTATTGGGGAACTTAGTAGTTTTTTATGGCGTGTTCAACGCGCGCTTCGTTTCGTCAACCATCCAACATACTTCAGCATGAATTCAAAATCATCTTCCAATATTAAAGTACGTAAGAGAGACCAATCAAGGTACCCGGTGGGTAGCTTGGTGCACTATTCTATGATTGTGTATCGTTCTTGTTGCTTAGGCCCAAAAAATTGAAGCTCAGGGACTGTTTGCTTGCTTCTGTGTGTTTCTGGGTTCCATGAGGGAGTTTGGGTTGAGGGAAGTGTGAATGATGATTATAGGAGAAAAAGGGTGAGGTCTGTGGAGCATTTGAGGGAGTGTGTGTCGAGTGTTAAGTGATGTTTGTGATGTGAAAAATGAGTGGATGGTGAGTGGATGAGGGTATAGTTGTGGGGTTTTGGTGTGGCGGGAAGTGTAATGCTAAGATGAGACTCTTAAATATTCTTTTTAGTCTATTTTCTTTGTAATTGATTCAATTTGCACCCATCACACATTTAATAATTCTCTCACCTAAATTTTTAATTTTCAATGAATTTAGATCAATCACAAAGAAAGTATATGATAGACTCATTTTAGCATTTCTCTGTGGCTGGAATGTCAGGAAGGTTGAGTGTGTGAGGGGTTAAGGGTGCATGAAATTTGATTGGCTAGGGAGATGGTGAGGTGATGATGGTTGAGTGTATTAATGGTGTTAATTTAAATATGTGAGGGTGGAGGGAATATGGAGATGGTCGTGAGTTTTAGGCTATGTTTGTTTCAGTATTTACTATGCCAATCAAACTTTCATCTTTTCTTGAACATTGTGACAACATGTTTGACAAGTTTTTTTCCGCGTTCATTCGTATGCGTATTCAAGCAAAATTTCTGTTGAATCCAAAAGTAGGAGTGGGTTGCTTTTGCATTAATGTTAATGGGATGTGTTTTCTCCATGTCAAATTTAATTTTAGCAATCGTTTTTACCTACCAACATTAAAAGGTTCATAATTTCAATTGGATGCTTCTACTATTTGAAATTGGTTGTTGCTCTATTAGATATGACATTCACCCTCTCTGCTCTACTTTGGGTGCTTCTACTAGTTCTCAATTGGGTGCTTTGAAATTTGTTGCTTTGGTTATTTTCATGGCTGCAATATTTACTTGAATTTCAGAACTTGCATATGTGCCGCTCCGTTGAGCTCCTAGGTACATGCGGATTTGAATTGAAATTGATTGTAGTTGGCTCAAAGTAATTGGTAAGTTTGCATGATGTTTCTTTTGTTTTGATCTTTGTCCATTTAGTTTCAATCTTTTATTTAAATCTCTTGATTCATGTATTGTTTAACATTTCTATTTTTTTTGCATGATTTCTTGCTAGATTTATTATATATTTAGTGTCATGGGTAAGTGAGAATGTGAGATTAGTTTGAATCTGTGTGTTTGAATTGGAGAGGATTAATGGTAAGTATTTTAATTAGGGAGACTAGGGTACTTAAGGTGTAGGTGTTCTAATCTCAAATTACTCAAATTAATTAAATAAATGTTAATTGGAATTTCAATTGAAATAAAATTTAATTAATGGGAAAAAAGTTTACGCATCGCCAATGTAAAACTATTTTACACTGTCAGTCTATCACAACCCTTCATTTATGGTAAGACAGTTGACTTTTATAAAATTATTTCAAAATTCATTACAACAGTGGGTTATGATTAACTGTGTAAAATGATTTTACATTGATGATGTATAAACATTTTACTCTTAATTAATTAAATAAAAAAACAATCAAATGCACGAAAAATTTTAATCACACTCAATCACACAATTATCCAATATCTTCAATGGTAAATTTTAAAGTAATTTATTTTTTGTTATTCAATTTTAAGCAACTCAAATAATTTTCTCTCCAATAGTAATTTTTTTTAACAAATTGTTTAATTTCTAAATATTTCTTTTTTCACTCCTATATTTAATGCAAAGTTAAGAATTGTTTATACTCAGCTCCAATTTTAAACAATTCAAAATCACATGTGATACACTAAATTAAGTAATTTCTATGGTTAAACAATTTTTTTAAACAACTCATTAAATAACTCCCACTCTAATCTAATTAAAATTAAATCGACTGAGTTGTAATTCTCATGACCATAAACTTTAAATACAGACAATTCCTTCCAAATCAACATATTCATTTATAATTTATTAAGAAATTCAATTCTAGAATTGTCACATACATAATTGTAAACAATTAACTAAACTAACTATTTAATTAAAATCTTTAGATTACATATTGAAATAAATATCACAACCTATTCAAATTACGAATTTTTTATTTTATCCTAATTCTATCATTCTCTTATTTACTTAATTAATTACTAATTATACTTAATTATTCAGACTCTTTTCTTTTTCCTAAATAATGTATAATTAAATTCAAATTAATCTAGCCACATCCTTAATTATTGGGTTGTAAATTTTGGAGTGTTAGTACACATGCACCACACGAACCTTCCGATCCTTTTCCTACCAATCCTGGATTGTCTTCACCATCGACCAATACGGGTGATGAGGAACAACATCATCCACAACAAATTGCACCATTACCTTTGAGTCGCATTCCACAATCAACATTTGATTGAGACTTCAGGTTTGGTCTTGGTTAAGAAATTATGATACTAACTTTGATTACTCTTTTGCATAATAGACTTGTAATCAAAGGTTGTGCTTAAGGGGTTAGTTAACTTGGAATTGTATGATTTACTCGCGGGATCATGTTGGAATGCATTTAGTTTCCATTAGTGAATTTGCAGGTACATATCAGTTTTAGAGTGCAGGGGATGTTATGCTTATGGAGCAATGGTAGTGTATTTGTATTGTTGATTTTGTAGGTGGTATTATGGTTTAGCTTTTAGTAACTTCAAGTCTTGATGTAAGTAATTGGGTTAGTGTTGTCAAGATTTACATAGTCCACTGCCTTGTCTCTAGATGACCTTGCGCCTTCATTTTTGAAGATGGCAACTTCAAAGTCTCCAAATACCCAAAGAATTCTTCCAAAATCCTTAAAAGCTCCTTCATCCTCAAATAAATTCTCCCCCTTAAATGCTCCTCCACCACAGCAAACCAATACTCGATAGAAAGATGAGACTCACAAACCCTTAGAATTCCATATTAAAGAGTCCTATCAAAAAATAATTTCTTTGGAACCCAAATTTGAGCGCTTGGACCCTACCGAAATTTTCGCAGAATTCTCTCTTGTGGGATGGGGATGGATGCCAAAAGACCAAGATTTAAAGAAAAATAAAAAGTTTTACCAAATCATTTTGATAGACTGAAATAAACTTGGAAAAAGATAAGTGGGATCCCTCAATAGTCAATTATTCTAAATTGAAAATCCTAAGGGTTCTAACCTTAATGGATTGGAACTAAAATCCAGCCACAGAAAAAAGATTCTCTCGACCTTTTAACCCCCTTTATTTTAATTACTTTGATTACCAAGAAGCTTGACTCAAGGTGCTCCTTGAACTTAACCCCCAACATTCTTGATATATCTCTTTTAAATATGCCCTCCTAGCTCAAATACCAACATGGTTTCTACTTGTTGGGCTGGTAAAAGCCATCTTACCTAGCAAGGTGGTTTCAATTTATAAACATTATAAAAAGTTAACTTCAAAATTTCCTATGCATGAAAAGTTAATCAATTTTTGCTCAACCATGGGTATGAGCTAGTTAATGTAACACTTGTATGAATTTCATCAACATAATTCAGGTTCTTTGTTGATGGATAAAGGTGTTCTGGTGGAAGAAGTTTGAATTAAGGTTCTTGGAAGATAAGTTTTCTCATTGGAAAATTGGAAAATCTTTCCTCCCCCCTACTCTGAAAAAGAAGGCCTCACCGTCTCTTGCGATGTCTTTACAAATGGCAAGAAAACTAAGAAAGAAAAAAGGCAGTACTTGCTGGCAGCCTTGTCTTCCTTAGACTCAGATGAAGAACAAGAGGCTCTTGAAGAAGACACTCAAAGTAGTAGTCCATACTTGAATAATGAGGATGACTGCTTTGGAATTCAAGATATCCCAGATCTGGATCAAGCATGAATCGGATTTGCATAAGTAATTACAAAAGAAATTGACACTTTTGGCCTTACCACAGTATATACCAGAAAAATATTAATTCCCCTACCTTCGAAAATCCAGTTGGCAGATTGGGCTAATAGATTAAAGAAGATTCCTTTAGAAGATAAGGTAGGACCTCCCTATCAGTTATGCAACAAAATAGGTACCTACTTTAAATTGAAGTGAAATTTAGTTTGAAATCCGATTAAGAAATTCGTGTTCGGATTGGAGTCCAAATAAAGTATAATTTATATTTTTGACATTCGTTTGTGGATGACTCTCTATAAATAGGAAGAGTTAAGATATGAAGAGACACAACTCTTTTGAGCCTTAAACTCTCCCCTCTCTTAGCATCTCAAAATATCCTTGTAATCTAAAGCTCTTTTCTTTTGTAAGTTGTTCATTTAAATATCTCTTGATGCATTGTTTAAATAGTTGTTTTCTAACTACCTCCTTCGGTAGTATCTGGTGTCAAGAGCCTAAAGTAAAGTAAAAAAAAGTATATTTCTATCATTATTTTAAGTATGCTCTATGGATGTGGCTTAGTCTTATCTTACACATTAGAAATTGTGTTGTATTTTTGAAATTTAACTTTAAATTGTTTTGAGTTCAAATCTATACTTTAAATTTCTAATTTGAGTTTCATATTAATTAATCAACACCTTAAGAAAAGTGAAGCATTACTCTTAAGCGTTGGTTAGCCGGTAAGGGTGGTCTCGGTTGTAAGTCCTAGAGAGAGGCAATGAATCTGTTGGTTTAGCTTGGTGGTCCTAGTTAGTGGTAAAGCTTACCTTAATTAATGGCTAGATTAATTAAAATGTTGTCTCAAAAAGGAAAAGAAACTGAAGAAAATCTAGAATTAGAACAAGAATAAGCTAAATCTCATATAATACATCATGAATTAAGAATTCCATAAATAGAGCATCAAATTCAAAAATGGAACATACCCAAATTAGAAATATTTTCATTATATAAAACTTCATTAAAAGACCTATTCTCAGGGAATATGTTATTAAAACGATTGAAAAGGAAATAAATATGAGAAATAGTCATCAGACCATACCCTTAGTTTCAAATCAATTAATTAATACACATATCAAAAATTATAAATACCTTCCAAATAGCAATAAAACCCTTGTTTAGACATGGTCTAGACACTCCAATGTTTGTTGCGTTAAGAGATAACAGACCAAAAAACCTTGAAGACCAAATTTTAGCATTATTTGAAACAAACCTTCATAATGGTTCGGTTTACATAAATAATTATCCTAATTATTCTATTGCATTAACCAATTTTCATAACACCCCTTACAACCTCATGTTGGATGCAAAAATGTTAGATGAAACCTAGAACCCAAATGGGTACCAAATATAATACAAAGTAATGAAAACTCAATTAGCTCCAGGAGCTCTACATCTAGCCCCCACATATGAAATAACCTTCCTATTCCTATTAGTAAATCCAAAGAAGGTAAATGCTTCCATCCCAAAGACTTTAAATCACAAAGAAATAACTAGTGGGTTAAAATGGAGACTCTAGAAGATCTCTTAACCCCAAAAAAAACATGTTCCTACTATGTTAGATGGCATAGTAGAATATAAGTCAGGAGTAGTTGAAATAAGCTTCACTCCTCTAAGAAGATCTAATTCCCTAAGAATTTGTGAATCCTCCTTACCTAGAATGGCTAGACAATCCATAGATCAATCTAACTTTTTCATACCTATGAGTTTAAATCTAAGAAAAATTAGGACAGATCCTACCATTCTTGTCCTTAAATATGAGAAAGAACAACCTTCTCCCTTAGTACGATTTGAGTCAACTAGAACTCATATCCAACTCAATCAAAATTCAACCAGTTAAATATGATAAGAGCCTTCCAAATAGATAAAAATTCATTAAGAAAAGAATCCCTTGATAAAAAGAATAAAAAAAAGGGAGATTGATTTTTTGCAACCTTTTCTCAACAAGAATTATTATAGGGAAAAATACTATCAAAATTTAAAAGATTTACAAATTCAAATACCTTATTTTAAGTGGTTTAAACAAAATTGTTTAGAAAAACTGAAGGTAATCAAATGTGCTAAAAGAATTTGAAAAAACGACATTAAGAATTTACACTAAAAATTGTTAGATTTTTAAAGTGATATCTTCTTTCCATTAAATCTCATTATTAAGTACAATTTAGTATAATTATTTAACTTTACCATTAAAAAAAAAAAAAAAAACCTCACGGCTTACAGTTCAGTTTAGTAGTACCATTGAAAAGTTATTTTAAATTTGATACGTGAATTTAAAAAATCAATGAAGGGATTACGTTAGTTATCATTGAGTCTTTTCTTATTATAATCCCATCAATTTTCACTAGACACGGCACTGCTAAAAGCAGCAACTCCTATGTTGCTACTTGCTATGTTACTTTTACCTTGAAACGCGTAATTCTCCTGTTTAACGCGATTTTTGAAAAGCATTTAGCAACACACTTATGTTTCAACCAAAAAAACAAAAGTAAAATGTACTCACTCACACACACACTCAGTCCCTTATCAATATGCATAGTGAAATACCTAGGAGGGTGCGGTGACAAGAAAACAGAGATGTTGCGGCTGCGCCTGTGAACTCTCTCTCTCACACACACACTTTTTGCAGCCATGAATTCTTCTGGCCACGAACATCATGATCAACAACAACAAAAACAACAAACTCAAACTGAAACTCGAACTTATGATCAATCATCACAACCTTATTATCCATATAATTATGCACGAGAAGACCCCAACTTGATCCCAGTAATAGCCCCTGAACAACAACAACAACAACAACAACAACACTCTCATTCTGCTGCCGAACCCGCCGCGCCGAACCCGCTCCCGGCTGCGCCGGTTGCCGGTGCCATCAACCCTGAGGCTGTGGCGGTTGTAGCGGGAGCTCTCGCGCAGCTTGTGGGGAACCTTGACGGGCCGCAACCGGTAATTTTGTTGTTTATTTTCTCATTCTCTCATTTTAGAGTATGTTAAGGAACCGCATTGCATATTCAACTTTTGTGTCACTATGAGTGGATGCCAATTGTTAGTAAAAAATATACGATGTTCTAATTGTTATATCCAATTGTGAGTAAAAATTGGAGATATAAGGGAGAAGAGAAGGAGGGTGAAGTCGCGTGTTTGACTCCCTCTTTCTACCAAAAAAATTAAGAAACTAACAAGTATTTGTTTTGAATCTCTTTGGATATAAGGCTAAAATGCTTTATATTTTCAATAGAGAAGTTCTCAAAATCCAAACAGACTGACTCTGTATATTCTAATTTTTATTGTATGTTTTATGAGATGACCTATGTATGTATGCGTATAGGTTTTATGCTCTTCCTGTCATATACATAACCTGATGTTGTATTTCCATGTAATGCTGGAATTGTATCTGGATTTGTATTTGTGTATGTGCATAGCATTCACTTTCAATTTTCGAACTCAGATGATGTTCTCTGAAATGAGTGACTTGTGAGTTATGATGCTTCATTCTCTTTTGACGATTGATTGATTAACCTTAATAATTGGATTAGTATTTGGTTGATGTTGATTAACTAGCCTTGTGCTTTCAGCTTTTAGGGGGTTCCTGTAAGCTGTGTCTTGTATTGAACTATCGTTTACAAACCCATTTGAATTTCTAATTTCTATTGCTGTTATTGCCATTAGCATAGTGAACTTATAGCTTCATGCTGGAAATATAACAAGGAGTTTGGCCAAGTGCTTTATATTGTCTGCATTTGACTTGGCTTTACAGCGTATACCTCATGATGTACATAAGTGAGATTGTTGGAAGGAACTCCAGTATTCTGCTATAGATTTTTCTCATTTTTTTTTAAAATAAAGGCTTAAAAATGGTTCTCATTCTGCATGAGATATTGCTATTGTGAGATCAATGAAAGGTGAATTATATTCAACTCAAATCAGCTCCTTTTCTTTAGTTAATTAGTGTATCTGAAAGAAGATGACTTAATATAGATTGTGTCAAACAAACCATATTCTGATATATTACTTATTCCTCCTTGATTTGGTTCAGAAAGTTGCTGCTAGAGGGAATATCTTGTTTTTTAGCTTGTTTTCTGAAAATAGTTTTTATGCTTTTAGAGCGGATGTTTCAAAAGGTCCCATAGGCTGGGACTTTCTTTGGACCAAATATCAATTTTGGATAAGTATTAAATCCTCAGCTTTTCATAAAAAAATTGGCCACAGCTCCCTAGAGTGACCATCACTATTTGCCTTGTATGAGCTCATAAGTAATTGTGGCTCTTACTTTGATACCATATCAATGCTATGCATGGTGGTGATTCTTTTCTGGTGCTTTGGAACCGATGTGGTGTTAAATCATTCGTCGTTGTCGTTCTCTTAAAAAATAATTGATTTGCTTTACAAACACATTTATGTTATTTTTCTACTTTTTTAGTTAAGATTTTTGGGTTTATATGTGACTTGTAAATGTTTTCCTTGTTGTGCCACTTCTTTTTAGTTCTCTTAACTGTCTGGCCTTATAAAGAATTGTGTTGTGCCTTACAGTAAAGGGAAAGAAAATTTTACCCTTACAGCTATGCATTGTATATGCTATTTTTTATTTTCTTTTTTTCTTCCTTTGTCAGAGGGCTTTTGTGAACGGTTTCAGACTCAGTAGGGGTGCATTGAGCATATTTTTGGGACCTTATTCTGTACACTGGTTGAGGATTGTCTGATCGGCCAATCCGAACCGGGGTTTTAAATTGGAGTGAGCCCATGAAGGTTTAGAACCTTTGAACTCACAAGTCACTTGGATTATACCCACTCCAAGAAAGTTAAGAATCAAGTTTGGTGATCCACTTGAACCCTTGAGTACAAATCACAAGGACCCAAAGTGTTTGAGATGCCACAAGGATGTTCAAACCCACAGAAGTCAAAAAAGTTTCAATATTCTGAACTCTCAGAAAACTTAATTTCATTCAACTTGGTTGCAAAGCTACAAGGTTATCTCTATTTATAATTGTCCATGAATTCTCACTAAGAATTAAATTCCACTTAGCATTGAAAATCCACTAGAAATAAATCCCCACTAATCATCATAACGTGGGAAGCCTAAAAATCATATAAACTGACTTAGATTAGAACATATGAAAAGTCATTGAATTTATACATCAAAATCAAAATAAGTACGAAAATTCATGGACAATTACAAAATGGGCCTTAATTAATTCTTCAACCCAAAAGCTAAGTATTATGTGTGTCCTTCAAACTATTGTCATTAAGTTTTCTGAATTTATCTTCAAATAATAGAAATGAGACAATTCTTGGATTGAGCTCTAAATTAGCTTAACCTTCTTTAGCTTTCACCTTCATGATTAAACTTTGGAAAACCTTTTTGCTTCTTTTGGCTCTTGCTCTTGTCGACAAGCCTTCCATACATTGCAAAGGATCTTTGAAATCATTGCACCTTGACAGATTCATATCATAAAACTATGCTTCCTTGCATGAATATTAGTTCATTGTTTCTATATTTCCCTTGAAAATATACTGATTTATTAGAAGTTCAAATAGACTAGGGTGAATTTTAGGAATGTGGGAACATCACTGAATTCTGGATCCAACCACTGTTATAAGTCTGCATTTTTTTTTATTTTGGAATTGGCAAACACAAGTAAATGAAAGCAATCGAGATGCATAATCAAACTGTCAAGTTGCTTTTCCTTTTCATTTATCAATCTGAGATTCAAGTTGAGCATTATAAAAATGTTCCTTGTCAAGCACTAGAAACATTTCATTTTCAATAAAGTTGATGCCTGATGGATGTTCAAGAAACCTTGTTAATGTTTCATTTTAAAATTTTGATAGGCTAATATATATGAATTAGAATAATATAAAGGATGCCTTGAATGCAGTCAAAATGCCATCATGGTCTGTCTACTTTGTTCATCTTTTTTACATTTTAAAATTACTTTCTGTCTGAAAGTTTCCCTTTGTTATCAACTCATTGAACTGGATATTTCCTTAATTTTTTTCTTGGAGTAGCTGTTACTGCAACCTTTATTGAATTCTTCATTTTTCACTAAATGAATTATTTTATATTGCATCTTGTTGACAGCTTTTTTTGGATTGAACTCCTTTAATGCTATGTTAGAATATATGAAAATGTCTTGTCATATAATAGAATATCGTAGGTTATCCTCTAGAATTAGTTTCTCTATTTCCTCATTATCTCTTAGAATTGTTTACTATATTTCCTTATCTTATCATGATTTGTTTTCCTATTTAATTAAAAGTATGATTAGTATAAAAGGGTAAGTACTACAAGCTTTTGTATTTAATTCATTATTCATTCTTCACACCAATTTAGATGAATTGCTGAAAGTTCTCATTTTGTCAAATTTTCTTTATTTCTGTCATTCTTTCTTTCAAACTATCTTCACTTGTGTTTATGGTGCCACTTATGTGCACATTTTTTTTTTATCTTTCCCACCTCAACTTTGCATATATTTTGTAGCTGAAATTTGCTGTCTGCAACCATATTACTGTATACTCGAGTTCATATTTGAATGCTTATCTGCAGATTGGGCCATCTCAATACAGAGGGGCAGGACGCAGGGGTGGTAGATCATGTAGAGGCTATGGTCGTGGCCGATTCAATCACCACCGTGGTAGGGGATGTGGCAGGAGTGGTGATGGCAGACAGTTCTTATCTCATTCTTCTGAAGCCACTATTGCTAATCTAGCAGATGCACCTGCTGCCGATGCAACTGCTTCAGTGATGCAACCATCATCAGTCTCTGGGCCCTCATCATCTTCTAATCCAGCCCAAGTTCCATCTGCACCATTGCAAGCAGGTCCATGTAAGTTATGGTGTGAAATTTGTAAGGCTGAGTGCAATACTCCAGAAATGTTGGAGCAGCATAAGAATGGAAAGCGGCATAGGAAGAACTTGCTTGTGCATGAAGAAGTACAGAGACTCAAAGTTCTAAATGGACAACAGGGTGGAAACATTTCTACTTCTGAAACGAATTTAACAATCCAACCTGAGAATGTTCAGGAATCTGAGAAAAAAGGATTACCAGAAGAAAATATGAGTTCTGAAGCTACAACTGATAATCACAATGATGAAACTAAGCTTCAGAATAATGTAGAAGGGGTGTCTGAAGTTCAAACTAAAGAGCCTCAGGAGGAACCTAGAGGCAACTCTGCCATACAGGGTCATGGATTGAAGCGTAAGATGAGAGGATACGGAGGAGGTAAATACATGAGGAGTGGTGATGGGTCAAGAAAATCAGTGGAACCTCCAAAGCCTAAGCATTTCATATGTGAGTTGTGCAATGTTAAATGTGATTCCCAGGTTGTGTACAATAGTCATTTGACGGGAAAAAAGCACTTGTCAAATTTCAAGCGTGTCCATGGATACCAGCCTTTGAATGGAGAAGCAGGGATTCAACCACTTCACGCTCCTGATATCAATGCTCTATCAAATGCAAATAATTTTCCGATCCAGCAGGGTGTTAGTGCCCCTCTAGGTGTCAATGATCCACGAAACCTTCTGGCTCAGCTCCTGATGAATGTGTTATCTAATGTCCAACTACCAGAGGCGGCACCACTGTTAGGTGCCGTAGCCGCCCAGATACAAGTGCCAACACTGAGGGCCAGATCAAGTCATGAACCCCTATGTCAAAATTTGTCACAGACACAAGTCTCGGATTCCTTGGCACATTTTGAGAGCAAAAATCCTACTGGGGAAGCAAAAGATCCGATGTCTTCTGTCACATTGCAACTGGATGAGACCGCAGGTTCAAGCAATAATGGTAACATCGAAACTGCAGATGGAACACATGCAAAGGAAGAAACGGCATTGAAACTTTCCCAGGATAGTTATGACACCAGCAGAAGCAAATAAACAAGTACCTTAGTAATGTGAAGCTCCAACATCATAATCATTTAGTAAGGCCAAAGATGACATCATTTTTTTTCTCTTTCCATGATTTCATTTTTCAATACTTTCATGTGATTAAAAGTTCAATATTTTTAACACTGTTTGAACTAACATAGGTGGGGTTCCCACACCTAGCTTTATAACACTATCTTTAAAAGTTAGCAGGTAAAGTTCATGTGTACTTATGTTTGAAACATGTTCTCCTTAATCTCTACTTGCCAGAAATGCAGTATGAATTGCTGTTAGAAGTAGCTGCAACATTGTATCTATTTATCAATGTTCCAAAGTGGCTAATTATAGTTGGATTAAATGAAGGATTGAAGCAAATTTTTGGATTGTGTCCTTTGCTTTTCACATGTCTACTACTAGTTCACATTAAGAATATTCTTTTCAAAATATTTAGTAAAATAATTTTAAGGCTAATTAAAATGGCATTATTGTCTCAAGTTGTAACTTGTCGATGGGTACATAATTGAAGAGAAAGTGAGCTTGATCTGCTTTGGTAAAGAGGGTTTACCTTTAAGTACTAAAACGCTTCTATGAATTCAGCAAAGGATTGTTGGGGATCCACATATTTAAAATTGAAGGGTGAATAAAAGGTGAATATTAATGAAGAAGTCATATTTGATACAAAATGATCCATAAATTTGAAGTCTTAAGGTTTTGTTAAAATGTGATCAGTCTCACTGTATGGTTCCTTACTTCTTTAAGAAGTGGAGTCAGTAATGACTCTTAATGCGTATGAGCTCTAATTTGAATTGCAATTTGATTTTTTATTTTTGTTCATGGTATGCTCATGCTGTGTAAGAGAACTCTTATGGATGATAGTTTTTGTTCATTTCCACATTTGCAACATAATGCTGTCACTGACTTGACTATTTTTTAGCATTCGAATTTGTTGCTTGAGATAATATTCTGAAGAAGCTTCAAAGTGCCATTAATTTGTTGTTGTCTGGATCGTTCATTGTCTCTTGAAAGTCAAACTATTGAGGTGTGCATAGAGATGGTTGCCAATCAATTATGAAACTTCTCAATATTCTGCTGTCATTAAACTGTATATAAATAATTTTTGACTAATTTGTAACTCTTTTAACAATTTAAACACAAACTCATCTATCTTGAAATAAAGAGTGCTAGCGATATTCTCTTTTTGGAGACTCTCTATAATTGATTGAAATTTATTTAAAATAACAAATTTTGGTATATTTAATGTATCTTTTAACGATTATATTTCCTGATTTAATTGATTTCAATAAATTTCAACCAATGATAAGGAGAGCTAGCATTCCTCATCTTGAAATACATGCATATGGGAAGAGCTATTGCATTGTGCGAGAACAAAAAGTTTATTAGTTCATCTTCTTTTTGCTACATTTTTCTGCATAATTTTGCAATAGTACTTTGATGAGCAGAATCCTAAATTCACTTTAAATTTTTCTGGATGATATACATTGCAAAGGTGCCATTTCAGGAAAACTCCACGTGTCAACTTTGGCTGCATTTTCACTTTTTTTTTTCTTTTGTTTGTATTTTAAAATATTAGTCACTAATTTACTTTTTTTTTTTCTTTTGTAAACACGAGTCATTGGTCAAGTTTCATGTATACTTACACGTGAGTTGTATGAATAAAATGAAAAAAATGTCATGTACATGTTCTGATATGAAAAGCATATGACTTTCACTGTCCTTTTATTTTATAATTTTGTTAATTTTAAATTAGAGCTTATTTATATTATCATAACTGTTCTTCATATTCTAAATAAAGCCCTAGTCAAATTGTAACTTCCATTCACCTTCATCTTGTGGTAGAAAGAGAGAATCTGTATGATTGTATTCACAAATTTAAATAATACACATAGCCTAAAAGCATGGCTGGTGCCTAGAAAAGTAAGCAATTTACCCTCTCTACAAACACCCATATAAATAGGAAGAACTAAAAGTACACACAAAAGCTAATTAATTTATTAACAACAACCACCTTTTTGTTTTCCACCATTATTATCTATCTCTTGGTTGGGAACAATTATTCTGCTTCCCTTCATAAGCCCTGAAACCCCATTATCATCATCAGTGACAGTGAGTGATTTCTTGGCATGAATCCGGTATATGTGAGTTAGAATTGTCAAAAAACAAGTTTCAACATTAGTGGACTCAAGTGCTGATGTCTCCATGAAGAACAGGTTCTCTCTTTGTGCAAACTCCTCTGCATCTTCCATTGGCACTGCTCTGAGGCTCCCCAAATCACACTTGTTCCCAATTAGCATTATCACAATGCTTTGGTCTGTGTGCTCTCTCAACTCTTCCAACCACCTTACCATATGATCGAATGATTGTCTCTTGGTCATGTCATACACTAACATTGCTCCTACAGCACCTCTGTAGTATGCACTTGTAACTGCCCTATACCTGAATCACATAAATAGTCAATTTTCCTATTTAATTTTCACAGTTATTCTTAAGAGGTACCTTATAAACTTTCTTTGGTTTCGATTCCTAAATGATGTGAGAAGATGTTTATAAACTTTTCTTAGTCTTAATCTTAAACAATGTGAGACTTTTTAACACAAGAGAATAGTATCCAAGCCAAACCAAAAGAGGTCACTTTGGTTAATGCATAAAGTCAAATTAATAACTACTTCATTAATGCAAGTCTTTATTGCAAGACCAACCTAAGTAATTTTCACCGAAAATTTGGTAGACTATTTTATTGTTGAATTTTCATTAAATGAATTATGAATGCTCAAGTGATTCTTACCAATTTTCCTTATCAAACAAACATATTCAGTGTGTTTGATTTAGCTTTTATCCCTCAGAATCACATATTTGACGTGAATTCTAGAAGCTATCAAATGTAATTTTGACTTGGAGATATAAGCACAATCTCAAATCATAATCAAACACGTACTAAATTGTACTTAACCTTATTTAGTTAATAATTTTTTCTTCATACACATATTTGTGTCGGATCTATTTTTCAGTTGAACAGAATATATAAAAGTAACCAAACATAATTATAACCCGTATCATATCAATGATCATACGAGTTACGAATTGATTATCCTATTGAATCATTGATGAAATATATAAAGATTAAAAACATGGATAGTTTTGTTGGCAAATTAAAGTTAAAACCTTTCTTGGCCAGCGGTGTCCCATATCTGAGCCTTGATGGTCTTGTTATCAATGATGAGAGTTTTAGTCTGAAACTCAACCCCAATGGTTGCCTTGGAATCGAGGCTGAATTGGTTCCTAGCAAAACGTGCAAGCAATTGAGTTTTACCAACTGCAGAGTCCCCAATCAACACCACCTTGAACACGTAATCTATCTTTTGGTTATAATCCCCATGCAAATTTGACGACATATTCCTCGCAATTAATCCCTAATTCCTAATCCCTAACCCACGTAACATGCATGCATCAAATTATCATATACGATGGGATCATCATCGCCGTTTGGTTTAATTGCTAGAAGAAATTGAATATGGGCGTGACGTGATGCGATCGGAGAAAGAAAATGAAAGGCAATTTCTTCCCTCTTTCTGGATGTATTTTCTTTTTCTTTTTGGCTGCAAGATGTATCTGATTTTTCTTGCGTTACACAAAATATTTGTTGTTTATTATATATTGAAAATCGTTTACATTGAATGATTACCTATTGTTAATAGGGTAGATTTGCAAGAATATATATTAATATATATATATATTAAAAAGTTTGGATAATTATATAACAATGATGTTTCACATATATTATTCTACATCTAGTGAAAAAGAAAAAAAGAAAAAAAATTATAGGTATACAAGAGAACTTTCATAGATTGATTATTGAAAAAAATAGTTTTAATTTTTAAAAAAATTAATTTTTTTTATATTTTTCTCTCCTACAAATTTAAGTGATATAATTGATAGGAAAAGAGATAAGAAATATTAGGAGGAGTTGGAGTGATTCATGACTTATTATTATAAAAGAAAAAGTGACGGAGATATATAGTTTTACCCGTGGGAATGTAATGAATATATATCAGTGCGATGCTATTTATTTTTAGTTAATCAGTTTTGTTTCTCAATTATTATTATTTTTTATTGATTTTTAAGTCATTACTATTAATTTTTTTTGTTAAATGATTATGTGAAATCTAATTGGTGACAACTTTTTTTTTTCGAGAAGTAAAAACTGCGAGGATTTGTCAAAGAAATTATAATTTATATGTCAAAGCAATAAATTTTAATTGATTTTTTCAGTTTTATAACAGGCAAAAATTATTTAACACGGATTATCTAAATAATTCTTGAAGACTTTTAGCCCCTAAAAAAATAAATCATAAATCAGTTATCACATAATCCTTTAACAGATATATTTGACGGCATGAATTAAAAATCAAAAAGAAAAATAGATTAGTCATATTTAGAATGAATAAGTTGTGTATTTTTTTTTTTTTAATTCTTTAGCAGTTACATTTATTGTTGGGATATCTAAATTATCTTTGCAAAAATAACTTATCATAGTGAAAAAATTATCGCTGATGGTCGTTGTCAAAAATGTTGACGTGAAAAATTTTACAGCAACATTTAATGTCGTTGTCATTACTTATATTTTTTTCAACAATAACTATCACTGTTATTATTCATGTTTTACCAACCATAATTGCCATTGTTATTATATATGTATGTCTTCATTAGAAAAAATAGTTGTAATTAATAAATTGGTATTTTAAATTTAAAAATTTGGTAATTTAAATTTAAATTAATTGGTGGGTTTTTAAAATTAAAAAAAATTATAACTATTTTATTAATATAAAAAAATCTTTATTTTTGTTGGTGAAAAAATGAGTACAAATAAATAAAATTGAAATTAATTCACCTGAAAAAATAGAAATTAATTATCTTTTATAACTCTTTTTTTAATTTGTTGTTATTCATAGAAGCACTTTCAGAGTTTAGGACATGGGAGAAGATTAATGCAATTTTCATGACTTTGGAAATTTTCATAATCATGATGAGTGAGTGAAGTGAAGGGATCTTAAGATGGAGAAAAACATTAGGTAAATCAATGTAATTCTTAAAAATCTTGTTTGAAAGGAAGAAGCTTTCATTTGAGTAGGGAAAAAGTGTTGAAGATTTGGTGCTATGCCGCTACTTCTAGTGTGGTATGGTGATATTGCCTAGTGCATCATCAACCTCATCATCATCCAAATTTAAAGGACCTATGACATACAAATAGATGTTAAGTTATAATTAGCAGGTGGTGATAACAAATATGAAATAATTTAATCATGATGTAATTAAAATATACCAATATCACTTGAAATTGGTTAGATAGTCATATTTGCAAGGTCTTTACGTAATGCATCCACTTTCTCATTGGTTAAGAATGATGGTGAATCCACCATTATCCAATCAACATGGTCAACAATTGTTTCCAAATTAATAGGATCATAGTTGAGTTCTTTCTTTTTCCTAAGCACATGTACAAATATTTAAGCATAATTATTTAAATTTAAAAAGATAAACAACAAAAATAAAATAGAATTAATAATACCTATTTTGTAACCTCAAGTTGTAACGAACAAAGACTAAATCATTAAGTTTCTGATGCTCCAATCTATTTCTTGTTTTTAAATGAATGCGTTCAAATACACTTTAGTTTCGTTCACAACTTGAAGCACTACAAGTTTGGCTTAAAACGTGAATAGCCAATTTTTGTATGTTAGGTACACCACATCCATAAGATGCTCACCACTGATATAAAATATTGCATGTGATGAAATAAATTAATAATACAAGAAGTTACAAATAAATGTTAAGGAATAGGATTACAAGTTATAAAAGTTACTTGGCATGACTGTATTTCGTTCATGCAAAGCAATTTGCCTTCTAAAATCTAACTCAACATTGCTGTAATTCTCTTCTCACTAGTTAGCTTGCTTCGCAATTCATTATCATTATGAGAAAAATTTTCAATGACATCCAAAAGACTAGTTGTTGTACACATATGTTTCTCAAATTTTTCATCATTAAATCGACAAGCCAGATTTGACCAATACCAGCAACATGGAGATTTTTGTGAAGTTGGGAATCCCAACGACAATCTAAGATTTTCAAGAAAGGCTCCACTTTTGATTTATTTCTCTGAAACCTTCTCCCTATCTCTTCTCTACATTTATACATAGCTTGGCAAAGAAAACCCATAGCAGGTTTATCTTCACTATCAACCATACGCAACACACGAATAAGTGGCTCAATCAATTTCACTATATCAGCACATCTACTCCAGAAGGTAGAATCTAAGACTTCTTCCACAAATTGTTTTGCCTTGGAAGCTTTGGCATAAGCTGAGCTTGTCCATTCTCTAGATGTTACCATGCTTCTTAATGCATCTTTTTGAGCCAATATACTTTGCAATGTAATGAAATTAATGGCAAAGCGAGTCGGAGTAGGACAAAGTATTTCTCTCCCACTTGTTTGCTTCCTCATCAAATACAAAGCATAACAATGATTATAAATATATTTAGTAATGTTTGAGGCATGTAACACGACCACACTTACTTCATCCAATTTTCCCATGTCTTGCAACATTAAATTTATGTAATGTGCTGCACAAGGAGACCAAAACAATTTAAAAAACTCATTTTCTAATTTCCTACCAATAACAACATAATTTGGAGCATTATATGTAACTATGTGAACTATATTTTTAGGACCAACATACAACACAACCTCCTTGAAAAACTGAAACAATAACTCATAATTTTTACAAGCATTAGATGCATCAACAGATTTTAGAAAAATAGTTCCTTTAGGACAATAAACCAAAATATTGATAAGAGTTCTCCTTTTCCTATCAGTCCACCCATTTGCCATAAGAGTACAACCAATTTTCTTCCAAATACAACGATATTCCTCCACAAGTTTTTTCACATCATCAACCCAACTGTTTAACAAAGGACCACGAAGATTGTACATACTTGGAGCCTTGTATCCTGGACCCATGCTACAAAGAGCATCAATCATAGGCTGAAAATATGTTGAATTAGCGACATTAAATATAACAAATACATCAAGAAACCATTTAGAAATAACAAGGTCACACTTCCTTATCACTTCTTTACTTTGCAACATACTCTTCAAAGTAGGTTGAGCTCTAGGAGTGGTTCTAGGATTAAAATAATTCCTAATGCGACCACTTGTCTTCACTTTTTAAGTTGATATTGTTTGTTGACTTTGTTCCACTTCTATTGGCACTTCACTCACATTTTCACTAGATGGAAAACTATCATCATATTCTTCTTCAATTCTTCTTTTCTTGCTCTTAGTTTCATCAATATTTTTTTTCATTAAATAGCCAACATTTGCAGGTACCTTCTTACACATTTCAACTTGACCCCTTTCACCACCTAAGTGACCCTTGAACCTATAAATTCCTCCTCCCTTAATAATTTTATCAGATACACATTATAACACTCTTTTTACCCTCTTCAATCAACTTATAATGTCCCCAGGCTATATCAGTTTTTACTCTAATGTTAGGCCTTGAATTTTAAGTTGAGGCTTCTTGGGATGATGGTGCTTCATTAGATGTCATCTCTAATTCTTTATAACAATCACAAACAAGATAACAATAACTACTTATAATCTTATATCAAAAAGAGAACACCGGACTCACAAAATAATAGACTCAACAATACTCATATTAAACAGAAACAAAGAACACCAGCCAGACTCACTCACATACTCATAAAGAACAATAAACAACAAACTTAATCACTCAACAAGATCAAGATCAAATACATTAAACACACACTAAACACAAAACAGAGTTGAGGGAAAGCATGGTAGAGATACATTAAACACACACAACTTGAAATCAATTACCTAAGGCATGGTAGAGGCAAGAGGGCTGTAGAGTCATGAAGGGAGAGTGTGGTGGAGTGCCAACAGAGGAGAAGGACGCAAATGGCGTGTCATGACCAAGGGCGTGAACGACGAACAGCATTGCGAGCAAGAGTTGCAAGTAAGGGCGTGAATGGGAAATGACGTCACAAGCAGGGCCACGCACGAGCATCACAAGGAGGGCTGCGGGCGAGTGTCGCAAGGAGGGCCATAGGCGAGTGTCGCAAGCCACAAGCGGCGGGCAGCGAGCGACGACAGTGAGCACGAACGCGATCTAGATTTTTGGTGCAGGAGGAGCTTTGTGCAAGTGGCTGAGTGTGACTGTGTGAGCTATGTTTCTAATTTGGTAATTAAGCCAAAAACAACATTGTTTCAAGCCTTAATTTTTGTTTTTTTTACTATGACCCGGACTAGTTCAATGGGTTAGTGGTTGAACCGAAAAGCCGGCTGGGTCACACCGGTCCAAACCGATTCAATAGCATGGACGATCCAACATTCGAACCGACCCGGACTGACCACCGGTTCTCAGTTCGACCGGTCCAACGGCCAGTCCAGTCCGATTTTTTGTACCCTGCTTCTTAGTGGGTAGAGATAATTTAGGGAAAGTTACATGCAGTTACAATTATTTGTAGGTAGAGATAATTTATAGGGTTACTATTATTTGTAGGTAGAGATAATTTAGGGAACACTCAGTTAATCATGTATTTTAATATTTATTTGAATAAGTAATATTAATGAGATATATTTAGAATTTGTTAATATTATTTTAAAAAAATAATTAATACTTTTATAAAAAAAAAAAAATTTATCGCAACGACTCTAAACATTGTTAGCATTAAATAGTACGTTTTGCAGCGATAATAAATGTTGTTGTCATTAATTAGTATTTGTTTCCACGATAACAAACATGCTAGTAATATAAAAAATAATTTTCGCCACGAAATGACGTCATCCAAACATAGAAACAAGCCTCCCTTGCGTTTGTCTCCCTGCCTTGGTCCTTTCTTCATGCTCTTTGCTCCCTTCTCCAAGCCCTAAATCCGTGCCTTCTTTGTGCTCACCGCCAGCCGCTCGCTGCGATGCTCGTCGTGACAGTCACTCACGACGTGGTGCCCTCCGTTCTGCTATTCCTACTAGCGTGCACATCCTTCGTCGCTCTACCTGCTCGCGCATGTCCTTCGCCTACGCCACTGTGCTCCCTCCACTCCACCACGCTCTCCCTCCTCTCTCTTGCGAGGAATGAAATGGGATCGAAGAGAGAGAAGGTCAAAGAAGTTGGACGCGTGAAGAAAAAGAAACGAATGCTACCATGGTTGCAAAGCAGCGGTGTTTCCTGTTCCTCTCCAACTTTATTAATTCTAAAACTTGGTCAACTAGGTCAAGCTTTCAATTTCTTTTTAAATGGACTGATGGACCTATCTTGTTTTACTCTAAGGCTAGTATACTTCTTTTACTAGTGTGCAACTATTTAATATTGATTATTATTTTTATTGACATGTAATATTAAATATTTGTAAGGTAAATATAAATTTTATTAATATGTAACTTTTGTGAGTATTTTTTAAGGAAATTTTTAAATCTTGAGAGTTGAGACAGTATAAAAATTGTATTTTTTTTTTAATATAGACCGAGTCACGTGGTTCAGCCAATGACCCACTAGTTTGACCATTGACTTAGTGACCCAGTGTCTCGACCAGTTCAATCATCGGTTCGGTTTTTTAAACCCTACAAAATAGCATTGACATAGAAAACACATTTTTTAAACAACGACAATGAATGTTATAGGCATTAAGTAGTACTTTTTACAACGACAGTTGAATGTTGTTGTCATTAATTATCACTTTTAACAACAACAATCAATGTCACTGACATAAAAAAATACTTTTCGTAACAACAAATTTGTTGCTATAATAAATATACTTATTCTAGTGACAATAAAATTGCATTTCCAAAAAAGTCACTGCGAATAACAACTTTTCTTGTAGTGCTACTTTGATTATATTTGGGAAGACTATTTGAAAAGCTAGTTGGAAGCTAGAAAACTAGTTGAAAACTGAAAAGCTAACTAGAAGTTGAAAGCTTTTAAACTAATCTTTTTGAATCATAAGTGTTTGTCAAACTATATGTTGAAGTAGGTAAAAAATATCAAATGACGAAAATGGAGAGATTTATATGATATTTGTGTATAAAATTGTAATTTTATTTTATTTTTATTTATGAACAAATTTTACTTTGTGTTATAATTTTAATTTTAATTTTTTTTAAATCTTATAAATTTTTATTTACAGATAATTATTTTTATTACTTTTTTTTATATTGACTTATTACAATTTTTTTTCCTAAAAAATATCAAATGATAAAAATGAACATGTTTTCATATCATATCATGTATTTTATTATTAATCTTATACTCTAATTTAAAGTGTTTTAAATCAAATTTAAAATAAATTAAAAAATACTTAAATAAATATTATACTTTTATTATGTTAATTAACATAATAGTTAAAATAAATTGTCTAATATGGAAAATTATTCAAAATTAAAAAAAGTCTAACAATTATCATTTTCAATTTCATGAATTATAATTGAAAAATAATAAATTAAATATTACAAATATTACAATATTTAAAATAAATAGTGTATTGTAAAAATTTATAGGAAGAAAAGTGAAAACAAAAACACACAGATAAATAATTAAATCTCGTTTTATTTAAAAATTGTAATAATAAAAGTTAATAAATGTTTTAAGGGTAAAAATTGAATAAATGTAAAAAGTTAGAAAGTAGAAGCTAACGTTTTTAAAACTTGCTACTCCAAGTGACATTTTAAAAAACGCTAAAAATTATGGAAAAAAACACTCATTTACCGAACATTCAAACAAGAAACAAGTTGAAAAGCTACTAAAAAAAAAATAGAAACCAGCTGAAATGGTATATAAGACAAAAGTTTCATTGCTCACTGTTAATTATTTGACTTGCCAAGTGAAAGAAATATCGTGAGTTATTGAGTTATCACCTAGTAGTCATTGATGGTGAAGAATTTCCCTTTGTTATTGTTGTCTTTTAAACTAGGATTACATGTATCAATAAAAAAAAATTGTTAAGTTCTATAAATTTTATGTTTATGTTTGTTTTAAAATATTATTCGTCAAGTTTTGGATTCACAATTCTATATCATAATCTTGTTAATAATGTAAATTTTTATTGTCTCTTATGTTAATTAATTGAAATACTTGTTATATGTTGGATTAGTATAATATTGTTGATGAGTTGATGAGTTGGAAACGGATAGGTATGCCACTCTCCTAAATTGTAATGTCTTGAATGTCCCTTTTATCTACTTAGGGATTCCTATCGGTGTTAATCCTATGCTAGTTGACACTTGGTCTCCTGTTATCTCCAAATTGTTCAAGAAATTGGGGGGGGGGGGGGGGGTTGAAAAGACAAAATTTTATCTTTTGCGGGTAGGGTGTACTTAATCAATTTTTTCCTTTCTTCTATGCCCATTTTTTATCTTTCATTTTTTAAGTTACCAAAAATTGTGGGAAATGCTATCATCAAGTTATAAAGGGACTTTTTATGGGGGAGTGAGGTTGGGAAGAGGAAAATGTGTTGGGAGAGTTGGGATAACATCTACAAACCAAAAAATTTGGGAGGGTTGGGAATCAAAAATATTTTCAAGTTTAATGCATCTTTACTGGGTAAGTAGAGGGTAGGAGTTAATGGTGGAAAAGGAGGGCTTATGGAGTGATGTGCTTGTCTCTAAGTTTGGTGGGTGGAGAGGGTTAGGTAGAGAAGAAGTACATACAAACTATTCTACGTGGTGGAGCGATCTTATTACCAGGGGGTAGCTATAGATAAGTAGTTTGACACACTAGAAATGTTGGGGTAGGGGATAAAATTTTTTTTTTAGTGATACTTGGGTGGAGAGTGAGATTTTTGTTATTAAATATCCTCGTATATTTGTGACTTTTGTTCAGAGGAAGAAAAAAATGTGAGATGGATGTGTGGATTGAAGGGGTATGGAATTGGCAATTTGAGTGGCGTAGAGAGCACTTTCTTGGGGAAGAAGAACAATTACAAATGTTACAGTTAGAACTGAATGGTTTTAATATGAGGCAACATTGCGGGTATTCTTGGCTTTGGAGTGGTGAATCAAATAGTGTGTACTTAGTTAAATTAGCTTATGATGGAATGTGTGAACTTTTGGGTGAAAACTCAAAGCTTGACATTTTGTCCATATCTTGGAAAATGAAGGTACCTCTGAAGATTAATTTTCTACTATGGAGAGTATTCAGGAATAGATTACCTACTGGTGAAAATCTAATGAGCAAGCAGGAATATTAATGTACATGATGGAAACTACAATTGCAAATTTTGTATGACTAATTTTAAAACTATGAAGCATCTCTTGTTTTGGTGCCTGATTATCACAAAGGTTTGGAATATATGTTATGGTTAGCTACATTTATCAGTGATGATCCCTTGAATGACAGTTGATCATTTTTATCAACACAATATTGCAGGAGGCAACAATAATAAGCAAGCTAGATGAAAAATTCTATGGTGTGCGGTTGTGTGGATAGTTTGAAAAAATAGAAATGATATCATATTTAATGACAAAGAATTTCACTTACAGAATCTAATGCAGGACATACTCTTTTACGCTTGGAATTGGATAAAAGCATCTGATGAATCCTTTTGCTATTCTCTCACATAATGATGTCTTAATCCTGGAGCTTGTCTTATGGGTGCATAAACTGTATTGTTGCATATGTTGGGTTAGACTTTTTGATTGTATGTATTTTGTATACCTTTTTGGTGGGTATAAGGAATGGTTTCTAAATAGGAATTACACATATAGTAGGAGAATTAGAATGGTATTGGGTTGGTTACTTTGATGGAATTCATTTTTTGGCAAGATGTGTGCGCCTCTGTTGTCTTTGGATATGGCTGTGTTTAGCTATAGCTAGTGCTTGCAACAGAGTTGCATATCACATATTGGGGAGGGATATGGTAATATTATACTGTAACATGGATACTTCTAGTACCTATTTTGACCCTTCTTCCTCTTATATCTTTATATATAATCATATCTTTATGTAATATTGTTGATATTTTTTTTATTATTTTTTGCTTTGAGTTATATAATTATATTTTCACAAAAAAAAATGATATAGTTATATTATTTTTAATTTTGAATATTTAAATATTTTATTATTTTAGAAAATTCGTGTTCAATTTTTTATTGTGTGCAAAATTTTCTAAAGCAAACAATAATCACGTAACATCAACACAATTACTTTAAAGTCTTGTGAGTGTGAAGACACATGTAATTTCTTATCTAAGACAAAAGAAAATATTGTCTCCCAAAAAATTATGATCAAACTCCGCCATTGAATATATGACATACAAAAATGGGAGAAAGTTTGTTTAACTAAAATAAAACCTTCAACCTAATGTTGTTTGTTTCCGCTTCTAGAAAAGCCACTAAAGAAAGTATAACATATTTTTTCAAAGTGACTGGATTCTACACATTTACATATAAAGGGGATTGGTCTCCATTTTTACCTATGCATCATGATCCTTAATTAAAATTTTATCCCTTCCTTTATAATAGTAAAATAATTGTAGAATAATAGCACACAATTTGATAATAGAGTTTAGTTAATTATACTTACGTCTCTCAACTGTTGAACTATTGCAATTCTTTTATTGAAAAATGGAAGAATAAAAGTATTTACATACACTCAAGAAATATATAATAATATTTCTCTCTCTTTCTCTCTCAAAGGCTTCTCTCTTTCCCTTAGTTTCAATTCCTCTCATTCTCTCTTCTTAAGTTATGTTATGTCATATACGAAGCTATAACTATTTGTTATTTATACTTGCCTAAAAGCAATCAAATATCATTTATTTACTTTTATTATTTTATGTTATCAATACATAATTCATATGAATGGTTGCTGACCATTTTCAGACTTTTTAACTTTGAAAGAAATTATCCACAAGGTGTAGTTTGAAAACATAATACTAAAGTGGGTCTGTTCATTGAGTGGGAAACGCCACTATCTCCCACTTGTTGACCGTGAATCAGCAAGTGGGAGACGCCACTCCCTTCTTTCTCTCTAACCTGGAAAATAGGAAATGTCATTCAATACCATTTTTTCTTTTTTTATTGGTCCCACATGACATAGGAGACGCCACTTGCTTTTATTTCTCCCATGGGAGACACCAATCGCTATTGCTTCTTCTATGAGAATGTAATTTTTGTAGTCCCTTCTCCTTCTACCCCTTTATATGGTAGGTTTAGGGTTCGAATTGTTATTGTGGTAATTTCAGTGAACATATTGGAAATTAAAAAATTAAAAGTAAAAAGTATGATTAAAATTATTATTAAATGTTACTCATATGTAGTGCTTGGTAAAATGATATTATTGAGATGATTGGCTTGTTTTGAACGCGTTTGTATACCTATTACATTTATTATTATTTTTTTTCTTTAATGGATAACTTAAATGTGTGACCAAAAACATCACAAATGGGTCACTTTAAACGCGTTTTTTGCCTTGTTTCGATGCTATATTTTCAAATTTTTTGCTTCCACTCGATAGTAAGATTCAATTATAATTTTAATCATTCTTTTTACTTTTAATCTTTTAATTTCTAGTATGTTCATCGGAATTACCACAATAAAAATTCAAACCATGAATCCTAAACGTAACACATAAAAGGGGTAGGAGGAGTAGGGACCACGAATATTGCATTTTCATAGGAGAAACAATAACGATTGACATCTTCCATGGGGAAAATAGAAGCAAGTGATGCCTCCTATGTCACGTGGGACCAACCAAAAAAGGTTAAATGGTACCGAATGACGTCTCCTATTTGCCATAGAACATACGTCAAATCTGGTCTTTGATTGGTTGGAGAAAAAGAAGGGAATGTCAAAGCGTCTTCTGTTCAATAAACATACCCACTTTGGTATTATGTTTTCAAACTACACCTTGTAGGTAATTTCCTAAGAAATTACCCATCAACCCATCAAGGTCAAAAAGCCCCATTTTCAACCAAAGTAGTAAAATCTATTACAATAGATAAAAGCAATACCACTTTTGGTAACCGCTTTTTCGTTTCCACTTTTACGAGATGATTTTGCCCTTAGTAAATTAAAAAAAAAACTTATACAATTTTTTATACTAATATTGTCATTTTGACTAAAAAATAAAAATTTGAATAAAAAAATTATAAATTAAAAAAAAAAAACATACGTGCACAAGAGAGTGAAACTGCCCACTCTCTAAGTAGTTAATAATAACTGCACTATTGTTGCAGTTGCACCTTTTAAGGAGTGGTGCTCCACTATCCATATTGCTTTTTACTTTAAATTTTGCAATATATATATATATATATAGACAGTGTTTCAAGTAAAAACGCATGTTTATTATGAGAGATGAGAAGTTTAAATAATAGTCATTGATTAAATATTAATGGTCCATATGTAATTTTAAATTAAAATTAAATGTAATATTCATCATATACAATCATATCTCTCCTAATTTTGCTGTCACTATTATGATCGTCATGTGAATGAAATATCACAATAATTAGGAGAGATATGATTCTATAAGATAAAAATCACATTTAGTTTTAATTCAAAATTACATCTCGACCATTAATATTTAATCAATGGTTGTTATTTAAACTTTTCATCAGCGTCATTTTCATCACACTTCAATTCAAATTTTGTCAGTGTGTTGGAAAATCCACAGTTCTCAACAGTTTGATTGGACATCCCGTTTTCCATTATCTTGCAGATTGACAACAAGTCACAACAAGTCTCCACGAGGCAGTTCCTATTCTCTTCTTCAAACTGCGCACATCAAAGTTGCTGATCTGTACAGTTTGCTTCCTTTCTTTATTGATGAACATGTTAACGTGCTTTTTGTTTCGTCACTGCAGGTGCTTTGAAACATTCGTTGCAAGATAGACTGAGTAAGAGTTCCTCCGGAAAGGGTTGGGATTAGATTTATTTGAAGCTACGTACGAGCACAGGTTTGTTGATGTCTAATGATTTATTTTAGTTACCTTTATTATCTTCAGGTTATGCAATTTAATAGAACTATACAGCTTTGAAAAGTTGGATTGCTTGATATCATAACACGCTATGTCTTTTTGGACTATCCATGCATAACCACACAATGAAGTTTCCTAAATCCTAACATTCTTTCTATCTTCTTATCTCTTCCCAGCATTGCCTCTTAAATTGGTTGATTTACCAGGGTTGGATCAGCACATCATGGATGAATCGGTGGTAACTGGTGTCCTACATTTCCCAAATTGATTCTCAAACTTCTTGGTTTTTGTTATCATTGAACAGTTTTAGGAATCTGATGTTATTTAATGTGGTCCTTGTTTTTCTTTGGAATTATTAAGTTTGGTTTCTAAATTTTGTTGGATATTTTATCACTTAATAGGAACATAGACTACATTAGAATGCAATAATTGATAATTGTTGAAGAAACGAAATTTTGGCTAAGTCACTTGCATTTCTATTCTTTAACAGAAAGTCGTTTATTTCTATTCTTTATTTCCATCTTTTTTATGTATGTTTACATGTTAAACTCAAAAATATGAAAGTCCTTAAAAATTAAAAATGAACCTGCAAGAGGAGGAGGAAGTTATTCTATATATAGGTGTGAGCAACATTTTCTTTTTCTTTTTATTCCTTTTCTCCAAATTTACATTTTTTTCTCTTTTTATTCTTTTCACTTTCTTCTTTCTGGATAATAATAATATCATGTTAGCATAATTTTACTTTTATGTGTAATTTCTTAAGAGTCATCATATAAGAAATCACACCGTAGGATCTTGGATATTATTATTTTTCAATCGTAATCTCTTAATTCTTTAAGAGAATTTAGAAAATTTAATCAGATCCATAATGCTTGCAAAAATAATAAGAGTTTCTCCCTTCTTTGACTTCCTTTATTTGATCTCTTTGATAGTATAGGAATCTCTTTGATCACTTTTAACTTTTCTCTCCATGAGAAACTTTTCAAAAGTTTAGAAGAAGGTGAGAAAAGATGCAAAAGAAGAGTTTGAAGAAGGGAGGGAAGTCATCATTTTATATTGTTGAGACAACAATAACTTCCATAATTTCTTCAACTTCTCCAACTTCCATAACTTCCTTAACTTCTTTCGTTTTTCTTTAATGCCAAAAATAACCCTTAATGAAGTGAGAAGAGAGGGACTTATTTTAATAACTTAAAAATAATTCTCAATGACTTTAATATAATTTCAAGTCTAACAACCATCACATTAGACTTCTTTTCATTAAAGTCATTCCATAATTACATGAGCCATTATTAGATTAAATAATCTAACATATCATATGTAATGTAACAGTCACGTAAATCAATTAAAAATATATTTCTTATTATGTTTAGATACTCTTCTCAAATTACTTATTCTAAGTGCAAGAATTATTAAAAAATTGAATATGTAGAAATTCACATGATACTCCCAATTAATAATATTTGAAACTATTGTAAAAAAATCATTTTTATTGTTATCAATTAATTTTTATATTTTTTGAATTTAAATATAATTAATAAGTCATTTTTTTGAATGTATAAATATATTATTTTAAAAAAAAGGTGCAGGTTGTTTGTGGACTTTTTCTAAATTTCTTAAAATTCAACAATAATAGAGTTAATTTTTGGATTTTAAAGTTGTTACTTCTAAACCCAACTCAAACTTCATTTTGTAAGGATACAGAAAGAGTCAAACTAGCCTCCAACTCAAATTTCAATTTAATGAAGAAACAAATTCACTGATTTTATGAGATTGGTCAAGTATTTCTTCCCTTTTATCGAAGTATATATTACTTATTCAATCATTATGGATTTTTCAATTGATACTCTTACTCATTGAATCAGAGTATTTCTCATGGTTAAGACATATGATTAGTCAAGTATCTCAAGGGGAGAATATTCCTAAAATACTTGAAGTAATCATTTTAGTCAAAGAATCCATTTAAACTCCATAATTTGTCCATAATTAATAATAGTGATTTTCTCTCCTTCGACCTTTTATTCTCACACGCTCATGTTAAACAAATACATGCATTTTTTATTATTATTATTATTGAATTTCTCTATCATTTTATTTTATTAAACAATTGAAGTAGGAACACTTTGTTTACATGTGTCCGCGCCTCTTACCCTAATAATTTCTCTACAATCTGTATATTGATCTACAAATTTTTTATATAAATTTTAATTAAAAAGAAAGAACTTGAATGCTTTTTTTGTTTTTACATTCAAATTCAATCTAATTCTTCTACTTAACAAGTCACTACTTAATATGAAACTACATCGTGGCGGTTTTTGCCTTTTATATAATAATTTATTATATGGACTACAATAATTTATTTAATAAAAAAAAGAATTTGAATGTTTTTTTTTTTACATTGAAATTCAATCAAATTATTCTACTTAGAAAGCTAATTTTATTCAATGCTCACATTATAAATCACAATATTATTACACATTTAAATTAGGTATATAAATATGTAAATTTATTATTTAAAATCAATTTAAACCAATGAATCAAAATTTAAAACGCGCGTGAATCATTGAAGATTATAATTTTACAAGATCCTTGACAATGAATAAATTATATTGCACATTGATATATTGTTTAGGCCTTATTCTAAATCATGTAATATTAAAATGGTTATCATAAAATTACATTCAACATGTAAGTGCCACTTTTAAAGACTGTCATTTAAATTAGTAAATTGTGTACATTTTTATCAAGAGACGTTGCCATGCTACTCATTCCATTTCATAAATATCTAACCGTTTAGTTATTGTTTGCTTCAATTTATCTTTAGGTTTAGGATTTTAATAAAATATTTAATGAGTTTAATTTCTACACTATGAAAGTTATTGTACCAAGAAATCGTGGTAGGTATGACTTTTGAAAAATTATGTTAAAAATAAACCAAGTTACAATTTACAATTTTTTAATAAATATATATAAAAGTCTCTTTTATTTTATAATATAATAATATATGTTATAGATTAGAATAGTCAT
This sequence comes from Amphicarpaea edgeworthii, assembly GCA_014843725.1. NCBI lineage: Eukaryota > Viridiplantae > Streptophyta > Magnoliopsida > Fabales > Fabaceae > Amphicarpaea > Amphicarpaea edgeworthii. The sequence continues at coordinate 17,831,185 of CM026327.1, read as the reverse complement.
ATACATGTTTCAATTTTAACATTTGTTACTTTAATGTGTATATTATGTTCATGGAACAATATGACAATTAACAAGTATATAACAATATGCAAAATTCAAGTTAACAATCAACAGAACAACAATGACAAAGATGGAGGCAAAACTATAGAAATAGAGTGAATAGATTGAGCATGGAGCAAAGAGAACAAGAATTGTCTAGAAGGTGAGCAGATTACCAACAAATGAAAGAAAGGGAAAAATAAGTGCAGACATAATGTAATATAATTTTTTTTCAAATAATTATTATATTTGTAAAACAAATGAAATGTCAAATAATACACTAATTTTACCTTTTGTAGCTTCCACAAATGCACATTTGTCAAATATAATGAGATTGACATCAATATAACAATTAGCTCGGACAACAAATTATCAGCAACTTAATCCAAGTAACAAAGAAAGATACTATATATATTTTTTATAGGTGCATAAGTTACCATTATTTCCAACTTGCATCCTTCTTTTCAAAATATTTTTTCTTAAATTTTGTTTTTTTTAAAGCATAATAAACATAAACATGTATATCGTATATTTTAAAAAATGAATGACAATGAAGCTAGACCAAGTAATGCACACCTTTGACAAATACAATGAGATTGACATCATTACAACAATCAACTCAAGAAACAAATTATCAACAATTTAATGCAGGTAACAATAAATAAATTATATATATTTTCTATTTTTATGTGTTTTATTAATTGGTTATGTTAATTATTATGGATGCTTTATAAATGTTAATTGGTGGAAACTTCGTGCTTTATGTATTTAAATTTTTGTAGTGAAACAAACTTTATTTTATAGTCTATAACTTTATATAATTTATGTGTTAAGTTTACTTATTATGTTTTTTTTTTATCATTTATTAATGTTTATTATTATCTCTATACAAACCACACTTCACTTTTTCTTTTACATCACCATAAACATACAAATAATAATTTTGTGGCAATAAGAATTCAAGGAACGAATGACAATGAAGCAGGACCAAATAATACACATACTAATCAAACTTCCCATGGTTTGTACAATTTTTTTCACCATCTATAACAAAATTAATCATATGTACCCTTACTCATATTTATTATTATAATTGTATTTTTTTTTAATTAGAAACTCATCCTCAAAACAATACAAATTTAATAAAAGTAGAAATGCCAAATGTGGATATCTCAGACACAAATAATAAAGGTACACTTATTAACTTTCAACCTCTAGTATATTAATTATCCTTTTGGGTTTTAGTTCATTAAATTGCACACATCAATATTTTTCTTTTTTCTTTTTTGTATTTTGAGTTACTTCATCTATAATGTTGATAAATAGATATATTCATGCATATTGCTACAAAGGTGAGTGAAATATTTTTGTGAATTATTTGTTAAATAATATGAAACTCCATTATTTTTGTTCACAACTGTATGAATTCTAACAGTTCTTAATAACATAGTATTGTCACGTTAATTCCCACGAACATGGTCAAAATTTTCAAAATAATGCAACAATGGTCAATTATCAATTGCCTTCTCCAATTACATGTACACGTTGTCATGCACGTTTGTTTTATCATAAATCAAATTATGTGTTGCACTAGTGAGAAGGTTTTATTACCACAAATTAATGCTCCCCAAGAGTTGCTTGAAATATTTGAAGACAACACATTTAAAGTAAGACATTTTAGGAAAAATATTAAAATTTATAATCATGTACTTTCGTTCACCTCACTTGGTGTTCATCTTGATCAAAACATTGCCACAAATGAACGTGGTATATATAGTTTTTGTGCTCAAGGGACAATATACCATAGCATAGGAGGATTCTATCCAAATGAGGGTTCAAGACAACATTTATGGCAATTATACATTTATGATACAGAGCACGAGTTACAAAATAGGATGATTGAAAATCTTGAACTTTATCAAACCATAATTCTAAAGTTACAACAAATACTCCATCAATGCAATCCTTTTGTGGATGTATTTAGACAACTCACTCTACGTCCAAATATTAATGAATGTAGTCTAATTATTAAAGAACATCCTTTCAATCAGCCAAAATATCATCTCCCTATTGCTTCACAAGTTGCGGGTATTATTGTTGGTGAAGATGTAAAATCAATGACACATGGACAAGATGTCAATGTAGTTAGACATGATGAAAATCTAATGAGGATTCAAGAAACAATGGGTATTATAATCCTTTACAATATTTTTTATTATTACTTTTTGGGACGTACAGTTGGGACTTTAACACCAACAACAGTACCAGTCGTAAAATCTCATGTCGTGAATATTACAATTACATGCTACAGGTACATGAGTTTCTACAAGTAATTTATTGTAACAATATATCCGTCAAAATTAATAAATGATGTACTAAGTAATAATTGGTCATATTGTAAATTCGTCCTAATTATCACACCACATTGTTAAAAGCTGGTAGACTTTTACAACAATATGTTGTGGATAACTATGTGAATATTGAAGCAGGGAGGTTAAGATAGATAATAAGTTACTAGAATAATATTTGTGCTAAAGTGTATCAAGAGTTGCAAGATGCCTTGCATATAGGAGAAATTATTGCAGGTAACTATTTAACACACACATAACACACAACTACAAATTACATTTACCAACAATAATACTAACACATTTAATTTGTCATTATAAAAAATGTCGGACAAAGAACAATTTTACTATCATCGTTTATTGGTAGTCGTTGAGATTTGACACAATGTTATGAATATGATATGGTCATTGTCCTGAATGATGATAAACCTGATATTTTCCTTACAATGACATGCAATCCCTTTTGGATGGACATAACATATGAACTTGACACTCATTAAACACCACAAGATTGTCCTGATTTGCTCACAATAATTTTTTTAGTAAAATTTGAGCAATTGAAGATTGATGTCATCGATAAAAGAATCTTAGGAAAGGTTAAAAGTTACATGTATGTCACATAATTCTAGAAACGAGAACTACCTCATGTACACATGTTGCTAATCTTACAAAATAATGACAAATTATGATATATGGAAGAGTATGATAGCATGGTTCAAGTAGAGATACCAAAAATTAAAGAGTAACCACAACTGCATGAGGCCGTACACAAGCATATGATACATGGACCTTTCAAAACACTGAATCCAAGATCACTGTGTATGAAGAATGGTCGGTGCAAAAAAAAAATCTCAAACAATTCTTAGAAGAGACACACCAAGGTAATGACTCATATCCAAAGTATAGAAGATGATTTGGTGACCCAATACCTGTAAATAGAAATACGATTGTTGATAACAAATAGGTGATCCCTTATAACCCATGGTTGTTGTTAAAGTATGATTGTCACATCAATGTTGAAGTATGCAGCAGCATTAAGAGCATTAAATATTTGTATAAATATGTCTATAAAGGTCTAGACCGAGTAGCAATGGAGGTTCATAGATATACCTGGACTAGACCCTAGTATTGTCAAGCATAGATTGTCATTGAATCCAAAGTGTCCTTTAGTGAAGCAAAAGTTAAGACAAATGAAACCAGAGGTGTCATTAAAAATCAAGGAAGAGGTTAAGAAGCAGTTTGATGCAGGGTTCCTTGCAGTGGCTAAATACCCTCAATGGGTTGCCAATGTAGTGCCCATTCTAAAGAAAGATGGGAAAGTCAGGATGTGTGTTGGCTATTAGGACTTGAATAAAGCCATCCCTAAGAATGACTTCCTATTGCCTCACATTAATGTACTAGTAGATAACACAACCCAACGTTATTTCTTTTCATTCATGGATGACTTCTCTAGGTACAATCAAATCAAGATGGCACCTGAAGATATGGAGAAGACCACATTTATCACATTGTGGGGAATATTTTGCTATAAAGTAATGTCGTTTGGATTAAAAAATGTTGGGGCAACGTATTAGAAGGTAATGGTTACTTTGTTCCATGACATGATGCACAAGGAGATTGAAGTGTATGTGGATGATATTATCGCCAAGTCAAGCACAAAGGAAGAACATCTTGTTAACTTGCAAAATTTGTTTGAGCGATTGAGGAAGTACAAACCTTAATTAAACCTTGCTATATGTGCCTTTGGCATAAAGTCAAGTAAACTGCTAGGCTTTATAGTCAGCGAAAAAGGTATAAAGGTTGATCTTGACAAGGTGCGAGCAATTGTGGAGATTCCAATCCCTAGTACAAAGAAGGAAGTTCGCGGATTCTTGAGGAGGTTAAATTACATTGCCAGATTCATATCTCAATTAACTGCTACATGCGACCCGATTTTCAAATTGTTGCATAAGAATCAAACTATGGTGTGGAATGACGATTGCCAAAACGCTTTTGAGAAGATCAAGCAATACTTGCGAGAACCTCCATTCTTAGTACCACCAGTAGCAAGAAGACCTGTAATCATGTACCTGATAGTGCTTGAACAATACATGGCTTATGTATTGGGGCAACATGATGTGTCTAGGAGAAAGGAGCATGCAATTTGTTATCTGAGCAAGAAGTTCACAAATTGTGAAATGAGATACTCTTTGTTGGAGCAAACATGTTGTGTTTTAGCTTGGGCTACTTGTAGGTTAAGACAATATATGTTGTACCAAAATACTTGGTTAGTCTCAATTATGGATTCGATCAAGTATATATTTGAGAAGCCTGCTTTTACTAGCCAAATTGTTCATTGGCAAGTGTTATTATCAGAATATGATATTCTTTATGTCACCCAAAAGGCAATCAAAGGTAGTCCTTTAGCAGAGTACTTGGCTCATTATCTTATAGAACGCAATACGAGTTTCCAAACAAAGACATGATGGCATTATCTGAGGAGGAAGAATCTACGAATGAAAAATGGAAATTATTGTTTGACGGGGCTTCCAATGCATTGGGATATGGAATCAAGGCAATGTTAATTTCTTCCAAGAATCAATTTATCCCATTCATTGCAAGATTGGGTTTTGATTGTACCAATAATATGGTAAAATACGAACCATGTGCAATGGGGGTTCTAGCAGCCATTGAATTTGGTGTCGGGATTTTGCAGGTATATGGAGATTTAGTACTAGTAATTCATAATCTAAAAGATGAGTGGGAGACTTAAGATAAGAAGTTAATCCCATACAACTCCTACATCAAAGGATTAATAGAACACTTTGATAAAATTACTTTCCATCATGTCCCTCATGAGAATAATCAGTGGGTTGATGTTTTAGATACTTTATCTTCAATGTTTGAAATAAGTCAAAAGGAAGAAGTGTCACTAATAAGAATCCAAAATTGGGATCAACCAACTTATTGTTAGGCAATGGAAGAAGAACTACGTGAGAAGCGATAGTTTTATGACATCAAGTGCTACATGAAAGGTAGAGAATATCCTCATGGCATTTCAGACAATGACAAAAGAATCTTGAGGAGACTTGCAATGGGTTTCTTCTTAAAAGATGATGTGTTGTATAAGAGAAACTATGATAAGGTGTTTCTCAAATGTGTTGATACAATTGAGGCTACAAAGATAATTGAAGAAGTCCACAAAGGATCATTTGGAACACATGCAAATGGACATGCAATGTCAAGGAAGATTCTAAGGGCTGGTTATTATTGGTCAACCATGGAAGTTGATTGTTGCAACCATGTGAGGAAGTGCCACAAGTGTCAAACCTATGCTAATAACATCCTTGTGTCCCCAACATCCTTAAATGTCTTGGCCACACCATGGCCATTTTCAATGTGGGGGATAGATATGATTGGTCCGATTGAACCAAAGGCATAAAACAAACATTGTTTCATCTTGGTCGCCATTGATTACTTCACCAAATGGGTTGAAACAACATTATACACCAATGTAACAAGACACATAGTAATCAAGTTCATTAAGAGAGACATAATCTATCGATATGGTCTACCAAGTCATATCATTACTGATAATGAGACAAACATGAATAACAAACTGATGTCAGAGTTATGTAATGACTTTAAGATTCAACATTGCAATTATTCACCATATCTCCCAAAAATGAACAGCACGATAGAGACAACAAACAAGAATATCATGAAAATTGTCTAGAAGATGGTGGTAACATACAAGGATTGCCATGACATGCTTCCTTTTGCCTTGCATGGTTATTGCATCTCAGTACGCACTTCAACTAAGGCAACTACATATTTTTTGGTGTATGGGATGGAAGTTGTGCTCCCTATTGAAGTAGAAATTTCCTCATTAATAATACTAGCAGAGACCAAACTTGAAGAGGCTAAGTGGGTTCAAGCTCATTATGACCAATTGAATCTCATTGAAGAAAAAAGGTCGATTGCCTTATGTCATGCTCAATTATACCAAAAGAGAGTGAAAAGAGCTCATGATAAAAAAGTTTGTCCATAAGAGTTCCAAGAAGGAGAGTTGATGCTTGAGAAAATCCTACCAACCCAAAAGGATCATAGAGGGAAATGGACTCCAAATTATGAAAGACCTTATGTGGTAAATAAGGCATTCTCAAGAGGAGCATTGATCCTTACAAATATGGATAGAGAAGACTTGTCCCTTCCCATAAACTCTGATGTAGTCAAAAAGTATTATGCTTAACAAAAAAAAAAAAAAAAAGGTGAGCTTGCTAAGCTGAAAACCTGAAAAGGCGGCTTATAAAAAATTAGACTAATCCAATAGGCTGAAAACTCGCAAAGAGCGGTCTAGGCAAAAGATAGGGTTATAATAAATAAATTAAAAAAAAGCTCACTAAGCTGAAAACCTAAAAAGGCGGCTTAGGCAAAAATTAGAGCAACCCGTTAAGTTGAAAAGTTTCAAAGAGTAGTCCAAGTAAAAGATAGGATTATGATAATAAAAAAAAAAACCAAGAAGGCAATTTAGGCAAAAGTTAAAGCAACTCAATACGACTACAACAGAAGATTGAGATTGGGGCAAGCCGAACGCATTGAAGTACTTAAAAGTAGGGCAAACCCTTGAAGGCTAAAGTGCATGTGCAACTTAAATAGTTATAAGTATCTAATGTTCTCAAAAGCTAGTGGAAGGGCTCTTCAAAGTTGCAAGCATGAGAATTGACACTATTACTCTAGACATTCCCTTTGTCACCTTTGTTTGGTCACTTGTGTGATGATTTTGATATGTCTACCATTTTGTTCTCACCCAAACATTTTCTAACATCTACAATTTCCTTCTAAAAGCAATAAGATATCTTCATACTGAATTCATTTTCATGGTTCAACTATGTTATTTTCATTATGTGACATGTTAAATGGAGCATGCTATTATGTTGAAAAGGCATTACAATTATAATGAATAGACTTGAATTTCATAGGAAATTGTCACAAGATTCAATGTGTTGCGTGAAATAGCCAGAGCCCAACTTTAAAACTTCAACCAAAATCTGATTTTGCTTCCTCACTAAAGTTTGAGGAACTTAGAACCTTAAGAGTGTCAAAGGGTCAAAGAATTAAAAAAAAAAATGTCTAAAACATCTCAAGTTGCATCATGCATACATTTCAACATCTACCTTTTGTACATAAAATTTGTTTCGGGTCCTCGCACCCATTGCTTTTACATTTCGAGTCCTTACACCCACTACTTTTCATTTTAGGTCCCCGCACCCACTACTTTTATATTTCAGGTCCCCGCGCCCATTTCCTTTTCATTTCGGGTTCTTGCACCCATTGCTTTTACATTTTAGGTCCCTGTGCCCACTACTATTACATTTCGAATCCCATGCCCATTGTTGTTACATTTCAAGGTCCCTACGCCTACTATTGTTACAATTCAGGGTCCTCATGCCAACTTCTTTTACATTTCAGGTCCTCATCCCCACTACTTCTACATTTTAGGTCCCCGCGCCCATTGTTTTTTCTTTTCGGATCCTCGTGCCCACTACTTTTAAATTTTGGGTCCTCGTGCCCACTACTTTTACATTTAGGGTCCCACGCCCACTGCTTTTTCATTTCGAGTCCCCATGCCCATTGCTTTATATTCCGGGTCCCCACACCTATTGCTTTTACATTTAGGCTTCCCACGCCTATTACTTTTACATTTCAAGTCCCTGTGTCCAATGTTTTTACATTCTTGGTCCCCCATGCCCATTGCTTTTACATCTAAAGTCCTCGCACCCATTGTTTTATATTCTCTATATCCATTTTTTTAATGTCTCATGGATCTTTTTCTATCCTCGTTGAACAAAATTGAAATTTCTTTTCTTTACTTATTTTTACTACAATAAAATGAAAACTAAAGTTATTCATGTTATTTGGTAAATTTTAAGTAAAGAAGGGCAACTGCCAACATCGAATTTTGTCTGTCTTATTATTATTGTTGTTGTTTTTGTTGTTGTTGTTGTTGTTGTTGTTGTTTCACAAGCTTTGTCTTGTCACATAGAAAAAAAAAAGGAAAGGAAAAGGAAGAAAACAAACATAATAACAATGTTGGGCAAGAAACCCATTTTTTTCTCATTTCTCTAGGTTACTATGCTACAAGCCACTTTAAAATTGAAGTGCAATTTTGGACTTCAACTCAAGCAAGAAGTGAACAAACAAGAGCCCAAATCAATTCAAGGCACAAGAAAAAAAGAAGCAGCAAAAGAAAAGAAGAAAAAACAAGTAAAAGTCAATTGGCAACTCCCTCCTCATGGGCAGCAACTTTATCAACATAAGCAACAACCCTATCAACATATGGACAACACCTAGGGTGGTGGCTGATTCAAAAAATGTAGCTGTAAGCAAAAAAGAATTGATTAAATAAGGAAAACTTCATGAAGAGGAAAGCTTAAAAAAATGCTAAAATAAGAAAAACTTCCTTGAAAGGAAACCTCATATATGCCTATATATGCCATTCAAAGCAAGAGAGCAAGAGAATAGAGCAAGAGGAGGATAGCAGGGGGAGCATATAGCAAGGGCAAAATATAGTAGAAAAAAAATACAACAATGAGGCAGAATACAAAGGGCACCTTAAAAAAACCATCAAAATTTGTTAGTAGAAAAGAGAGAAAAATCATAGTGTTTTGAAAGAAGGAAAATTACTTGGTTGAGCAGTTAAAAGAGATAGCTTGGTTGGCTCATAATAGGTAACATGATCTTTGAATATAATGTAATGCCAAGGTTTCCTTTCAATCTTTATATGTATTAGTTTTCTTTGAATTTGTCTGTTTGTAAGCACTTTAATATATGCAATGTAGTATTTTGCACTCTATTTGCTTTTCATTTTTGCACTTGTGCTACTTGCTCAAAACAATGATAAGAAGATATTGTGGTTAATTCATCAAACTATCCCTAAAATGATATAAACCTGAAATAGATTGTAGCTAATTAATTAAACTATCCCGAAAATGATATGAGTCTAAAATAGATTGTTTCACCTCTACATGATTGTTTTGATAAGTCAATGTAGTCTTAAAATCAAAATCAGAGACATTCACCGTGAGCACCAAATCTAAAAACTTATCACAATAGCCAAAACAGAAACAGAAACCCAAAACATAAACATAATCATTGCACCTCTTTCACACTTAACGCAAATCAAAATTATTCATCCTTAAGTCCCAAACATAAACATAACCACAATCACCACAAAACCAAAAATCAATCACCCTCCAAAAGCCAAATTATGCAATAAAACCCAATGAAAAATCACAACAGCCAAACAGAAGAATAAGGTCACAATTACAACATTCTTAGACTTCTATCACAGCTAAAACACAACCCATGTAAATACGATTAAACCCATACCTTATTTGTTTGGTGTAAACGAACCCCAACCACACCTCACTGACTCCTAATCGGAACCACCACCCATAACCGCCACAAGGTTAGAACCACAACCCCTTCAAACCACCAACCACCTCTATCATTGACCTCTCCATGCCGCCGTGCGCCACCGTGAACCCTCAAACAAGATCGTTTCATCACGACTAAACCTAAAACCACCATGAAGTGCCGTTGTGGTCATGCCATAGCACCATACTCACGTTGTTGTGGATGTTGCTAGAGAAGTGTTGCCCCCTCTTTTAAAGCTAGGTTTAGAAAACCCCCTTTACTATTTTTGTGAGATAAGTCAAATTGAGAACCCCCTTTACTGTTTTTTGCCACATGATTGCTTTCCTGGCCCAATTTGATTATTTTTGTGAGACTAGTTTTTAGAAATTTTTGGATCATTTTAACCCCAGAGCATGCACATTAATTATACGAAAGAAGAATTTTGTTTAATTGAATAAAGTTAGTAAGAAACTAATAATAATAATCAAGTAGTAAAATACTAAATTTTAATATTAAAGTAAAGGATAGTATTTTACAAATTAAATATCTACAATTTAATAAAAATAAAAAATTAAATAGAGAAATGATTATTTAGATGTGACATCTTTTTTAATCTTGAGATTTTGAGGTACAAGTTGCAACAACTTAATAACCTTAAAAATCTTTTCTCTAAGGATGAATAATTTTAAATTAAAATTATTTCAAAAATTAAAATGGATTGACTTGAGTGTACACCTTTGTCAATCTTTCATGTTTTTAGGATAAATGAGTTGCAACAGCTCAAGAGTTTTCAATTAAAATAGTAATAAAAATCAAAATCAAAATCAAAACAATAACTCTCATTCTTTCCTATAATAAAATTGATCTTCATAAAAAATAAATTATTCTTTTCCCGTAATGTTTTAGTGAGATAAATGTCTAAAAAATTATAAAGATTTTGCTTAATTAATTAAAGACTTTGTAAGGTGCTAATACCTTCCCTACGCATAATGGACTCCCAAACTCAATTCTGGCTTCAAAGACCATCTTTTTTCTAAAAAGGTTTTTCCGATGTTTTCATTAATAAATATTGGTGGCGAATCCTCTGATTTTGTTTTACTAATATTTTTTGCCGTCCCACCGTGACACTAGTTGCAACACTCAATACCAGAATGTAGAAAGGAATTCTCATTAATCTCAACCAACCAATACTAACACTTGATTGGAACAATTTATACAAAAAAGTGAGGAAGCAATACACATAGCAAACTAACAGAAATAACTGCCTTTGCATGAACTAACCAATAGTTGTCTAACTAACCAAGTTACTAATACAACAATTCTCCACCTTAACTTGGATTAGAGTACAAAGACACACCTAGTAATTCACTACAAATCCTTTCCTAGGCTCATTACATGAATCTTGCCTAAATAGTAATTGAACTTGCTTCCTGTCAACACTTTAGTAAGCATGTCTATTGGATTTTCCTTTGTAGCTATCTTCTTCATCTTGACTATTCCCTCTGCAACAACATCTCAAATAAAATGAAGTTTCATATCAATATGCTTTGGCTTGTTGTGAAAAACCTAGTTCTTGGTCAAGTGAATGGTGTTTTGGTTGTCACAGTGAATTGAGATAGTTCTCTAATCAAACCCCAACTCATTCACCAATCCCTTGAGCCAAAAGGATTCCTTCATTGCCTTTATAGCTGCAACCACTCATCAATACGGTGGGAACCCAAATTCAAAAGCTATACACCTGCAAGCTTGGGTGGCTAATAAATTCAACCTCAATAGTAGATAGAGCCACCACAAATTGCAAGTTAGATCTCCAACTCACAACTCCACCAAACAAAGTGAACATAAAGGCACTTAGAGACTTCCTTATATTTATGTTGCTTGCATAATCAGCATCCACAAAACCTGTTACTAAGTCCTCAACTGTTCCAATTCCACAGAATTTTAGTCCTATACCGAGGGACCCTTTAATGTACCTCAAAATCCATTTGAGTGCATCCCAATGCTACTTTCCAGGGTTGGCCATGAACTTGCTCACTATACTAATGGCATGGGCAAGGTCAAACCTAGTGCAGATCATTGCATACATAATGCTTCCCACCACATTAACATAGGGGACTGACTTCATGTACATAATTTCTTCTTTAGTTTTAGGAGCTTGGTCTATAGATAGTTTGAAGTGAATTGCCAAAGGAGTAATAATAGGTTTGGCATCACTCACAACAATTTTTTTAAGAACCTTCTTCAAGTACTGCCCTTGAGATAGAAATATCTCCTTTTGTCTATCTTTAGTAATATCAACCCCTAGGATCTTCTTTTCACTTCCTAGGTCCTTCATTACAAAGTGCTTGCTTAGTAGTCCTTTAACCTTGTTGATTTCTATCATATGCTTGTTGGCAATCAGCATGTCATCTACATAGAGAAGTAGGTAAATGAATGTGTTTTCAGTAATGATTTTAAAGTAAACACAATTGTCATGATTGCTCCTAGTAAAGCCACTTTTTATCATGAATTCATCAAATTTTTTGTTCCACTACCTTGGGGATTGCTTTAGGCCATACAAAGATTTCCTAAGCAGACAAACTTTCTTTTCATCTCCCTTTTGAACAAAACCAAGAGGTTGTTGCATTAGAATTCTTTCTTCAAGATCACCATGGAGAAATGTTGTCTTGACATCTATTTGCTCCTACTCTAGGTCTAGTTGAGCAACAATGGATAAAATTACTCTAATTGATGTATGCTTGACTACAAGAGAGAAGATCTCATTGTAGTCTATTCCTTCCTTCTGTTAGAAGCCTCTAGCCACTAGCCTTGCCTTAAACCTTGCTGGCTCGACCCTAGGTATCCCTTCCTTTCTTTTATACAACCATCTGCAGCCAACCACCTTGTTGTTTTCAAAATTTTCAACCAATTCCCATGTTTTGCTCAGCTTCAGAGATTTCACTTCTTCATCCATGGCATGTTGCCATTCTTTACTTTGACTGTTGTTCATGGCCTCAGCTACATTAAGGGCAAATGCAGTGAGATCATCGAAGCCATATCTCTAAGTAGGCTTGCTCTTTCTCTTCTCCTTGTCCCTTACTAATTGGTAATCAATAAAACTGGGAGTTTCAGATTTAGTAGCTTTTTCTTCCTCTCTACTAGCACCTTTTTCCTCTGTCATTGGCTCCACCTCAACTTGATAGTTCCCTTGTGACTATAGGTCTATAGTATCAATTTGCCTTGCCCTTGTCAGATTTGCCATTTCTTCTTCCCTAAATACAACATCTTTACTAATGATGCATTTTGTAAAACCTTATTCATTACACCATACTTGGTATCCTTTTACTCCATTGGGATATCCAAGAAAGAAACATTTTCACAACTCTTGGATCTAACTTTCCTTGCCTTAAGTGAGCATATGCAGTGCAACCGAACACCTTCAAGTTTTCATAGTTGGGAGGGTAACCAAACTAAGCTTCTTCAGGAGTTTTAGAATCCAAGGCAGTGGAGGGACACCTATTTATCAGATAAATAGATGTGACAGTAGCTTCTCCCCAAAAACTATATGGCAAACCAGCATCTGAAAGCATTGCTCTCACCCTTTCCAAAATGGTCCTATTAAATTATTCTACAAGTCCATTTTGTTGGGGTGTACTAACAACTATCTTATGCCTGGCTATCCCTTCACTCTCACAAAATTTGATGAATTGATTGGACAAGTACTCAAGGTCATTGTCGGTCCTTAATTTCTTTACTTTCCTCTCAGTTTGAATTTCTACAAGCTTTTTTCCAGCTTCTAAATTTTTCAAAGGCTTCATCCTTAGACCCTGGGAGATACATCCATAGCTTCCTTGAGAAATCATCAATAATTGTCATGAAATATCTTGATCCTCCTTTTGATTCCACTCTTGTAGGTCCCTAGAGATTAGAATGGACATAGTCTAATCTATTCTTAAAGGTATGTGCTCCACTGTTGAACTTGGACCTATGTGACTTGCCATAAATGCAATACTCACAAAAGCCTAATTTGGTCAATCTCTCATCACCCAGCAGACCCTATTTGCTCAGTTCCAGCAAACCCTTCTTACTAACATGCTTGAGCCTCATGTGCCATAGCCTGATCTTTGATATCTTTTTATCTTCAGCTATAGAAGTTGCACCAACAACTATGCTACCAACAAGGGAATAAAGACTATTCTTTTTCACTCCTTTCATTACTACCTTTGATCCTTTAAGGACATTTAGTTCTCCCATTTCACCATTGAAAGAATAGCCAGATTTGTCAAAAGTACCTAAAGAAATTAAGTTTCTTTTAAGTTCAGGGACATACCTTACACCATCCAAAATTCTTTCAACTCCATCACGTAGCCTCAACCTGATTATGCCAATGCCAATCACTCTGTAAGATTTTTTTATTTTCTAAGAGAACAACTTCACCTTCTTGATCATTGTAGCTTTCAAACCACTCCTTGTTAGGAGTCATATGGAAGGAACAACCAGAATCAAGGATCCACTCTTTATTGGCTTCTCTAGTTGAAACATTAATCACTTTAACGCTCTCATATCCATCAGCCAATGTAGTATTACCTTCATTGTGATTCTTCTCTTTGTCTTTCCTTTTAAGGCAATTTCTTTTGAAATGTCCTTCTTTGTTGCACAAGTAACACACTTTCTTACTACTGTCCTTTGGTTGAGGTTTGAATTTCAACTTATCCTTTTTCTAAAAATTCTTCTTCTCTAACTTTCCTTTCACTGTTAGACCCTCAGTAGCCACATCCCTCACATCTCTTTTCTTTGTCAATTCCTTGGAGGCAAGTGCAAATTGAACTTCCTCCATAGTCAATGACTCCCTTCCGAACATCATTGTGCCCACAAAATGCTTATAGGATTTAGGTAGGGAGCTAAGAAGAACAATAGCTTGGTCCTCTTCATCAATCATTACCTCAATATTTTCAAGATCAAGAACTAGTTTGTTGAAGTCATCAATATGGTCAGAAATGGATTTTCCAGATGACATCTGTAAATTGTGTAGCTTCTTCTTCAAGATTAGTCTATTGGCTAATGATTTCGTCATGTATAGGCTTTCTAACTTGCTCCAAACTCTGGCTGTTGTCTTCTCCTTTGACACCTAACAGAGAGCCTTGTCACCCAGATTCAAGATGATGGTGTTGTGGGCTTTGTCCATGATCACCTTTTTCTCTGCCTCTAACATCTTTCCTAGGAACATCTTCTCTCTTTCCAATGCCAGGTCGAGTCCTTGAGTGACGAACATAACCCCCATCTTCACTCCAAATGTTGAAATCATTCTTGCCCGTAAACTTCTCAAGATCGAATCTTGTTGTTAGCATCTTCCCTTTGTTGAACTAAGCTCTAAGATACCACTTGTTAGGCTAGAATAGCCTCTTATCACAATAATACCAACTAAGCTCTATGCAGATCATGAAACAAATGTGTTTGTGAAGTGAATGTGAGAATGATATTAGTAAAGAAAGAGAATTGAATCAGCAATAGAAACTAGAAAGGAATTCTCATTAATCTCAACCAACCAATACTAACACTTGATTGTAAAAATTTATAAAAATAAAAGATAAAAAGTGAGGAAGCAATACACATAACAAACTAATAGAAATAACTGCAATAATAGAAACAACTACCTCTACATGAACTAACCAATAGCTATCTAACTAGCCAAGTTACTAATACAACACAACTAAATATCTTTAAAGAACTTAATATCATAAAACTTGATTTTGATTCAATTGTTAAAACTTCTCTGATAACTTTTAATTCTTCAAATAAAATTTCACCATCAAGATCATTAGAATTATCATGTTTTAGAAAAGTTTCAAGATGTTTGCAACATAATATATATTTTATTTATAAAAATAAAAATTATATAATATTAATTATATAATTATAAAATTTTAATATTTATATATAGAAAATAATTTTTTTTGTAACAAAAAAAAAATGGTGCCTTAAAAAATGGAGCTCTAGGCAGTCGTCCACCTCAACCATGTTTAAGACCACCGTTGCAACCTACTTATATCAATATACTCAATCATCACAATTACTATCACAACTAACACACACCAACGGCGGCCACTAGAAACACCAAAACCTTACCATAAAAACTTACTCGATTCCATGAAGTTTCAACACAACTTTGTTTGAAGATCTAATTGCAAATCCGGCAACATCATCTTGGTGGAAGGTAGTGAATAAGGGATGTAGTGATGATATTCAACATGAATGGTTCTAGTCCTTTTGGAATAAGACTAAGAAGAAAATAGGTAATAGGGTGGAAACAAAATTCTAGAAGGATAAATGGTTGGGGATGAACCATTATGTATCAACTTTAGTCAAATATACTCTATATCAAAATAGCAAGATTGTTATATTTCAAAGCTGGGGGAGTGGGAAGGTAATGTGTGGTGATGGAAAATGGAGTGGAGGAGGGAATGCTTTCAATGGGAGGAACAAAGAAGATCATATTTGATGATAAAAATACAAGAATGCTCTCTTAATAGAGACAGGCCAGCTCTCTTAATAGAGACAGGCTAGATATCTCTGGTGCTGGTTGGATGAGGATGAACTAAAATACTCTGTAAAAAGTGCATACAAATTATTGACAGGAGATATTATGGAATCTCAATTCTTCAAACAATTGTGGGAACTTAAAGCACCCTCAAAAGTGGTGGTCTTTGCCTAAAGATTAGCCTTACAAAAACTACCTACTAAAGTGTGCCTTAGTAGAAGAAATATTTTGATGCAGAATAAATAATGAGTTACTATGCCCATTTTGTGGGGAGTATGAGAAGTGTATCAATCATCTATTTTTTGAATGCAATATAACTTCAAAGTTGTGGTATCAATGTGCTTTTTGGAGTGGAGTATCTTCTGTGATAACTTACAATACAATTGACTCATTTTGGCAACATGTAGGATGGCTATCAAGTAAGAAGAAAATGTTGATTTGGTGGAATTCGTGGTTGGCCGTTGTTTGGACAATTTGGCTGTAGAGAAATGAGATAATTTTTAATGGGGGTACATTCTGTCTTGGTAATGCTATGGAAATTATTAAACTTAGATCATGGAAATGGAATAAGGCAAGGATAAAAAATTTCCACTTTACTTTGCTTGAATGGTCTAATAATCTGTTAATGGTATTGGGGCACATTTAGAGAGGTAGCTGAATTGTGATTAGCAGACACATGACTATAATTTAGTGTATATGTAAGGTAGTTGTAGGTGATACACTATAGCATGTTTGCAAAGACTACAAAATTGGTTGTTGTAGTCCTGGTTATATTCTATTTTACCTATGTGACATGTTTAATAGTTTGTAATCAGGATGAATCTTTTTGTAAATGGGTTCAGGGTACCCCTTGTACCCTTCACTATATATATAAATATATACTTTTGCTTATTAAAAAAAACATAGAAACATCATACTTTAGTTATGTGTAGCTTTTGATATCTACTCCTTGACATGATTGCGTTTTCAAATTATGATGAATAACTCTCCTTTTGGTAGTTCTACTTCTAAATATGCAGAATCTATGTTTGAAAAAAGAGAATAAGGATAATGCACTAATAGTGTAACATAGTTTTACACTATTAGACAATCACAACCCTTAATTTATGATAAATCAGTTGACTTCTATAAAACTATATCAAAAATCATATAAATAAAAGATTGTGATTGTCTGACAATGTAAAATTATGTTACATTGTCAATGCATTATCTTTCTTCTCTTGAAAAAATTATGTTATTATAGGTTTATGCTTCACATATTCTCCATGCTTCTCAATTTTGTCATGTTTATTAAAGCACACTCCATTAGTAGCCAATTTCATATAACTTATTTGCTTCTTGATGGGTTGTCATCACTAAAACTCAAGCTTGGGCCTTAAAATTTGGAGACGTGGAAGAGAGTAGCCATGGGACAATGAAATAGATATGTTTGAAAGCTTTAAATTTCATATTAATCCGTAAAGGAAATTTGCATCTAAATTGATTAAGGAGAATTTTAAATTCCCTATCATTGTGTTAAATGATAGCACCATTAGTTTTTTTTAGCAAATTACAACAACACACCCTGAGGTTTGTTTCAATTACACATGCACTCCTCCTTTTTTTAGCATTACTTTGGCATCCCTTGCTTTAACAGTGTTAAGTTACTATTAGTTTTTTAAATGAATTTATATTTACCCTTAATTGATTTATTTAAAATATCATAATTATCCTTATACTTAAGTGACCCAAACAGAGAACCTCTTCCTTTGTTTCGTGTTACTGTTCTTCCAAATCATGCTACTATTCTTTCAAAGGGGAGAGAACTATTATTCTTCCTCTATTTCATGCTACTATTCTTCCAAAAGGGAGAGAATTGTTCATTTTCCTCTATTTCGTGTTATTGTTTTTCCAAATGAAGGATATTTTTCTTGTACGCAAGTTCTCTGTTTCATGCTCGATGACCATGTCCGCCATCACGACTCTCAACTCGATGACCCTGTTCGCGGTGACTTCCAACTCAATGACGACCCTATTTGTGGCAACGACAATCCCATCTGGTAGAAATGATGCTTTTAACATTCTAACACATGGATCCTCGAACCTTTTAAACTCATCACTCATGTATCCCTTGACCTTTTAGACTCATCACACATATACCCTTTAAATTTTAAACGCATTACACATGTACCCCTTAATGTTTAAACGCATCACACATGTACCCCTTAATGTTTAAACGCATCACACATATACCCCTAAACTTTTTAATACATTACACACGTATCCCCTATGTTTAAAAAAAGAACATAAGGACATTTTTGAGAAAAAAATATTATAAAAGTCATGTGCTAGTCACATAACATAAAAAGTTAACAGAATTAATTCCGTTTTCAGTAAAAGGGGTATAAGTGTAATGAGATACCAAAAGTTATGGGGTTTTGTGTAAAGGTAAAAATAGGAAGGGATGCATGTATAATTGAAGCAAACATCAAGCTGTAATTTGTTCTTTTTTTTTTTTATCAACAAATGGTAGTAGGTTAGTTTTTATTAGAGATGTCAGTGGAGATATTCAAACTTGCGACCTATCCCTTTCCTTATCCCTTCACTTTTTCTTAGGGGTGACAAAGAGGGTTGGCCCACCAAAAAACCCGCCAAAAATGGGGCGGGTGGGTTAGCTCGTCGGCCCACCAATTTTTATTTTTACTTATTAAATTTGATTTTTTGTGCAAAAATACGTGTATCTACGTATTTTTTCATTCTCAATTATTAAATTTGATAATGTTTAAATTAACAAAGTTAATATAACAACAACAAAAACTAAATAATAAATACAAAGTAATTTTTTGTTAAAGGATTAAAAGCCAAAAAAAAATTACTACATTAGGAACCAAATACAAAATTCGTAAACTTTTTCATAGATAAAACATATTTAAGTTTTTTTTTTTTTTATAGAAAACGAATATGAAATGTTTAGAAAATATTTGAATCAAATATATTAGATCTTGTGACTTGTATCTTTTTTATATATTTTACTGCAAATCAAGCATTAAATAATTTAACACAATAAAGTAAGAATTTTAAGGACAAAAAGAATCTAATTTAAGTTTATATTTTTATTGGAACTTTGGAAATCCTAAAAATTAGAGAAACTTAACTTAAGTTGGACGGGTTGGCCCACCAAGTTGATGAGTTTAGGTGGGACGGGTCAAGCAAGTTGTGGGCACTCCTCAGCTCTACTAGTTTTGGGTGGGTTGGTGGGCCGGCCCACAAAAGATTATTTTCCAAGCATGAGAAGCATGGTGTTTTCTCTAGCACCATTGCTTCTTTTTTTTTTTTAGAAGTAATTTTTAAAAATTTATTTTGTTAATTTTATTAGAAATAACTTTTAAAAAGTTACACCATTAAAGAGATTTAGGAGTTAATGATGATTGTATTAGATAAAATAAAAATAAATAATGTGTATATGTTATTCAAAATAATTACACAAATGTGAATCCTCTTATATCTCCAATAATGTTGTTAGTGGATTTGATTGTTCATGTATCACGCAATTATTAAGTGAAGCTGTACAACTAATATGATGATCATTGACTAATTAATAATTTCTCCCTACATGACCTAAATGGGATTTTCTAACTTGATGATTTTTAGTTGTTCATATAGTTGATCCCGTTAAATTCACAACCTAACACAATCTTATCAAATAAGGAAAATATATTTTTGGCATAGAAACACATGATTTATCTCTGTATTCATCATTTTATTGCTTGCTCTGATCTTGATATTTTCGCAAAATTACAGCGCCATGGTACAATGTGGTTATTATCCCCCAATCAAAATTCAATTTCTTATTTTCCATAATTCCAAAATTAAATTACAACATAAATTGGAAGTACGAAGAGAAAAAAAATGAAAATACAGAAATAGAGAAAACAAATGAAATACATTAAATTACTTTAAAAAAATGAAATACATTAATTTTGCCTCATAAAATTTTAAGAGATCTTTACAACCATTATACAATACAATACAAATACTCAAGCATAGCATGTGGTGCACGCACCCACACAGCTTCTGCTTCAACTTGAAGCATATACACAGAGATCAATATATATATATAAATTTAATATATTAATTGTGTTTCAATCCATTAATTAATATAATTATAAACAACTCTCTAGCACCAGTGTTCCACTGCTGGTCCCATCAATGTTATTACACGATGACGTGGCAGCTTTGTTTTTGTAGGTTAGGTTTATATCCTGCAATTTGATCCCTTGACATGGATTACTTGGACTGCAATCAAATGTTACTGCCTCTGCTGTTGCTGAACTTCCATTTATGTTTGAATATGTTATTTGGCTGATCTTAATTCCTGAAGTCTGTCAAATATAACGTATTTGTGTTAATATTCCAACAACAAAATTATAGATAGATAAATAATAGTAACGTTTGTCATTAATTATATTTAATTTTCTATAGAAATTAAGAGCAGATAGAAAATGTATATAGGATCTGTTTGTCTGTAAATTTGGAGAAAAAAAAATTTGGAGAAAAAAAACTGAAAAAATAAAATAAAATAAGTTTTTATATAAGTTAAAATTAACTTTTTTAAAAGATGTTAGATTTCTGTAAATTTATTATTGAATAAACCAATTTTATCTCATGGACAAGTTTATTTCTTTTTTTTTCATAATTTTTTTTCAAATAAAAATCAAAGAGATATCAAAGAAATTTAGAACATTCATACACCTGTTAACTAACTAAACTATTTAGTGGCATATATATATATATATATATATATATATATATATATGTTGGCATGGATTAATTATTTAGTTATATATGATTACCTGGCCAGGACAACCTTGATTGTTGGGGCAGTAGTTCTGATCTATGATGATGGGATTCTCAACTTGGTTCATTATGATATTTTGGAACAGAACATTCCTAACAAACCCGTTGCTTGGTCTGGCCCATGTCTTTATCCTCACGCCATTGTCTGATCCATAGAAGATGGCATTCGTTAGAGTCACATTTTCTACTCCTTTTTCGTCCTGTGTTTGCCCCAAACTTCCGATGCTGTGTCAAACATATACATAATACACTTAGATTAGAGTGTTGTACAATTTTGTACAATCCTTTATTATATAGTTGAACTATTTAAAGTTTAAACAATACTAATATTTTACAACATTTTGCTATCCTTTCTTCATTAAATACCACATTACCACTCATCTTATTTTACACTTCATTCTGTTTTTCCTATGTTTCTCATGATTGTAAAATCATTGCGGGAATTTGTTGTATAAAAAAATCTATTTTGTATATATACTAGAATTTCCTTAACTTGGTTCAGTTTTTTTTAAAAATTAATAATTTGTTTTTTTGTTGGATTCAAGAGGGATCTTTGAAAAAAGAATAATTATTCCTCAAAATAATTCAACTGAATGTGCTTGTGGTGACAATCGCACTTCTATTTTGTAATTTATTTTTGTCATTTTTATCTCACTGGTCTAGTTTGTTTGTTTGTTTTTCAGGTCGAAGACTAGTTTGACTTCAACTCCCAGTTTCTAAATCATCTTTACATCATTTTGAAATAACAAACTCACTTTTTATATATAAAAAAGTCATTATAAAATAATTTTACAACATTTTGATCCATGACAACTTATAATTTATGATTAATATATTGATTTATACAAAATTATCTTAAAAATCATATAAATGATAAGATCTTATTAAACTAATTAAATGACAATGTAATATTACTTATCTAATCAGTGCATCACTATTAATTTACCTTACGCCATGGCCAGGGCCACATTTAATGTTGGACATGAAGAGGTTGGAGGTGTCATCACCAATGGATATGCAGTCATCACCAGTTTGCAAGGTGCAGCCATTAATGGTAACCCCAGTTGATCGTTCAACATGAATGCCATCGGTGTTAGGGCTCTGAGCTGGTGCAATAAGCTTCACATTTTTCACAAGAACATTGTTGCATGTGTTTATCACAAGGTGACTTAGCTGGCTGTTAATTGAAGTTAAGCCACTAACCACCAAGTTATTCACCCAGTTGAATGCCATTGACTGCAAATAATAGTAACATTCATTGATTAAACATTATATTCTAGTTTAAATATATTAAAAAAAAAAAAAATGCTTTCAACACATTCTTATTCTTTTTTTAGTTGGCTAAAGTTTATCAAACATACAAAATCAAGCATGAAATTTGTTAAATAAAGAATGAGACTTACATGATTTGATCAGTCTTATTAAAGTTAATTCAATAGTAAAATAAATGAAGTTATGGAATTTCTATTATTTTACATGCATTTCTTAGACAACAAATCTTTGGTTTGAGTAGAAATAATTTCAGTCATTTTAATTAAAGTCTTGAATTTAAATTTTTGTGGATGAAAAAAAGTATAATCGAAAGAGAAGATCTTACAAAATGCAAGTCAAGTTATCGGTAGATAGGAATAAAGATATCAAAATGGATTCGGCCGATAAAGCCTGCAAATTAGGTTAGGCTGGAATCTAAAAAAAACATAGTATAAATCAAGTTAAGCCAATTTGGTTTCAAAAAATCAATCTGGCTAACCGAACCATTTCTAAAAATAATAGTATAATTTTCCTTTTTGGAATCAATTCAAGTGAAAATTGATTCTGTTCCACTTCCATTTCGAACAGGATTTTATACGCACCCCTCAAACATTGATCATCAGCATAACAAATGATATTCCACCAATATCATGATGAAAAACAAAAACCTGAAACAGCATAACAATAATGGCACACATGCAAGGCATGAAAACAACATACCCTAGCTCCAACAGGGCAACTCTTTCCAGATCTTCTGCAATCCCAGAAACCAGCCCCTTTAGCATCCAATTTCCCACCAGAAACAACCAGATTATCCACATGGTTGAACAGAATCCAAAATCCAGAATCTCCAAGTGCTGTGTAATCCTCAGGAGCCACAAGGGTCCCAGATATGAGGAATATGACCTTCCTCTTGCATGGACCTCGAAAGTTAGTGTTTTTCAGCAAGTACCTCCCTTTAGGCACATAAACAGTGGCAGCTGAAGGGCTCAGACTAGCGCATGCAATTTTCCAAGCCTTTATGAATGGCTCAGTGGAGTCACTTTTCCCATCTGGTTTTGCACCAAACTTAATCACATTAGTGTATGAAGAAGTTGAAGCTGCATTGGAAAACCCTAACAAGACACTGCATAGTAAGATACATGAAATAACCCCAGCCATTTTGTATATATCTAAGTTGAAAAATGCTCTATGATTTCAGAATATTGATGAGAGTTGTGGTTTTGGGTGTGTTTTGAATTTGCTAGTTGAATATGTTAGAATTAATGAGACATGAAACACACACACACACACACATATATATATATATATAGTAGTAGAAGATAAGTGCTTTATTTAGCATTTGCTTCCATATATATCATGCAAGTCAACTATACAATATTGTATACAGAATCTTAGGAACAAAGTTAATTAAAAGATGATGAACGTATATACGCCACCACGTACGCGTAATTGCTTTGATAAATAAAATCGTAGATAAATTAATCATCTTCGTAAGATAAGATTTTAGATGAGCATGCATGCATGTGATATGATTGTAAGACGCGATCGATGTCGTCTTTGCTTAACTAAAAGGGTTTGATTAACTTAATAAAATTTCCACCTATACTTTAAAGTTTAATCAAAGTTGAAGTAGAACCGAAACATATACCATCTTTAATGAGTAAGAAAACAACTGTATTTTTAACTGGTGTCCATTTACAAGCAATATTTATAAGTATTCTCAACTCTAGTGATTTAAATTTTAAATTAAAATAATAATAATAATAATTGAAATCCATTGAAAATAACTTTAAAGAATTTATTTGTAATGGTAGAGATTAAAAATGATTAAAATTGTATGCATTAGAAAATATATAAAAAAATGATACGTAAAAGTAGATCTCACTGAAAATAATTACTCAGATTATGAATGCTTCATTAATAACAAATATATTAGATAATCAAATATTATTATTTTGTGCAGTATAATCAAAGGCATAGATATTAGTTGAATCAGCAAAATTAAGCACCGCATATTAAATTGTGTTACTCCACATATAATAGTCGATAGTTTAATTTCAAAGAGTCATATTTTTAAGCTTTGAGTATTACGTACGATTGGCCGTACAAGTACGCTGCAGCCGTATTGCTTGCACATGGTTAGAAGTGCGCAGTCGAATTGCTTAGGGACCAAAATTTGAATGTTTGTGTCTACGCCGTTTTTTGTTTCATTGACAATAAATAGCTTATTTTGGAGATTAATTAAAACTTACTCTATACTACAACGTATGTGACGCATTGCACACATTTTTTATAAGGTTCTTTTTGTTTTGATCCTCTTGATTTTTTTTTTCTTATTTCGGTTCATGTTTTTTTCATTTGCTCCTTATCCTTATTAAATGATGGCTAAACGAACAAAAATTGACAAGCAAGTTCAATGTGGCTAAAATAAAAAGAATTAAAAAACAAATATTAAAAGAACCTATGTCAAAAACTAAAATGAAAATAAAAATTATAGAGATCAAAATAAGAATAGGAAAATTCTTAAGATGATCCAAACGAAAATAACCTTATATGGACTAAAAAAGGCTGTTAAGTCAAATTAAAGATAAGAGAAAAATTACAATTAAAGATCTGAAGTCAAAATGAATACGTACCTAGCTAAGTCAGCAAACATCCTAAGAAAACTGTAGAATATGCCAGTCCTTATCTTTAGTACATTATTTTGTTAATCATATACTCCTTTCTATGATACTTGTTTTCCTAGATTTTTTCATACAAATAAAAAAAAGTAGATAAAAGGGATTAAATTACAATTTTTGTATCCTTAATTTTCTGAATCCTTGATTTTACTCTCCTTAATTTGAAATTGACAATTTTGATCTCTTTAATTTTAAAAATTAATAATTTTAGTCCTCTGATCAATTATTAATTAATAATTATGATTAATAAAGTTATTAAGTTAATTATATATTAACTAAAAATTATTAATTATTTAAAGGGATTAAAAGTGATTTTTTTTTAAATATATTATTTTTTTAATATTAAAAATAAATTTTAATGATTTGTAATTAAAAAATTTTATAATGTTAAAAATGATTTTTATTATTTTTTAATTATTTTTCTTTGTGTAAAAAATGATAACAATTTTTTAATTAACTCAATAACTTTATTAATCATAATATTAGTTAATAATTGATTAAAGAGACAAAAATTGCCAATTTTTAAAATTAGATGACAAAAATTGTCAATTTAAAATTAGAAAAACTAAAATCATGGATTTGAAAAACTAAGGGATCAAAATTGCAATTAAGCCTAAGTTATAAGCTAGGAGTTAAAAAACTAAAAATAACCAATTTAATTGAAACTAACTGATAAGTTAATTGATAAATGTTAAATGACATAAAAATACATATTTAATATTTTTAATATTTGAATTTATTTCTAATAATTTATCTTCTTAAAAGTTGGATAATAATTTTAAAATTTTTGTATTATAAAAAATGGTAAAAAAAAAATTGGTAGTTTTATTCAATATTGGTTGAAATAATTTTTTATATTTTATTTGGAAAAATATAATTAAATTACATCAAATTTATTAAAATTTAATTATTTAAAATCATTTTTGAACATTTAAATACATTATTATTAATATTATTGTAAAATATGTTTCTTAACGATTTTGTAATTATGACAATAAAAGAGATTATCGAATGCATGTAAGAATGTTCCATACAGGTAAGAATGTTAAATTAGATTAAAAGTTTTTTAAATTGTATTAAATGATAAAATAGGAATTCAAATAAAATAATGATGATAAAATTGAGAATAATAAAAAGGTAATAACTTAGCTTATTTTTCATAAATTACTTTTAAGTGCATATATTAAACAAGTTTATTTTAGTCAAATAAGTTTATAAACTAGTCAAATGAGTCTATAAAAGCTTTCTATGAACTTATCAAACACACTCTTAGTACTCTTAATAGAGAATAATAATTATATATGTTCAAAAATAAAAAATAGAGAATAATAATTAACGATATTGAGAAGCTTCTTTTTATTTACGCATTGAAAAGGTTAAAATAACAATTATTTTAGAGTTTTTTTTTTTCTTATACGATTCTTATTATGAGATGAAAAGAGTAATAAATAATAACAAAAGACCCAACTCCAGAAAAGCTTCGAGATCACAAATTTACGAGATTTACAATGTGTTTGGTACAGCTAAAAAGTTAAGAAGTAGAAGTAAAACATGAGTGAAAGAAGATAAATGTTTGATGGAGTAAATTTGAGTATTGTAAGTTTCTTTTGATATTGGTATTGTTCGATTTTTATAGATAAAAAAAAATAATATTACATAATATTTGTAGAGTAAAAAAGAACAATTTCTATCATGGACCACTTAAGTTAAGTAGGTGATCCACCCTTTAAGTAAGTAAACTAAAATAATGATGATAAAATGAAATAAATAGAAATGTGTTTGCATTGAATCCTAAGTTTTAATTCCAACAAATCATTAGATTGCAATTTTAATAGATGGTGCTTTGTTTGTTATTACTAACAAATTTGTTAAGTGTTTCAAAAAGAATACATTTAAAAAACATGTCATATCAGAATCAGAGGCTCAAAATGATAGCTCTATGTTCAAAACAAAACATAAGAACATAGATCAAAATTAGGGCTTGGAATAAGCTCAATCACTATTTACTTAAAAGACAGAAAAGGAAGCACATCTCGAATGAAGATATGAAGCCTCCCTCCCTAAGTATATAATTGCTAATATGTAAAGAAGAATCCTTGACTCAAACAAAGATTGAAAGAAGGATCAAGTAAAATAAGGCAACTCAAGAAAACATTAGAATAATGCAAATTTTGTTTATGATAGATGATGAGAAATATTCCTAGCAAATGAAGACCACGATTCTCTATCTTCTCATGATTATGGAAGGGATCCAAACTTAAGGAGTATTCTCAAGCCTTCATAATGATATGTTCACAAAGAGACATGCAATGGTACGTTCACAAAGAGACATATCATAGTATCAACAACAACTAGACCAACCAAGTTTTATCTATGGAAAGATGAAAATTGTATTCATCTCAAAGCAAAATTTAAAGTTTATTCTGAAGTCATAATACATCATCAGAAAACTACATCAGAATTGCTCAGGAGAATGTCACTTCAAAATACTATGAAGAACACTATCACATCACATCATGAACAATGTTTGATTTATCTCTGAAGTAATATTGGATTGTAGCTCTTCCAACGGCTAGTTTTTCAAGCTTAAAAGAGGAATCATGACCAAACATGACAAATTTTTTTTAATATTTCATGTCATCACTTAACTAACAATTGAAATAATATCATTTATTGGTAAGGACCAAAAACTAAAAAAATATATTATCGGAATCCAAAATATAACAAAAAAATTTAGGTTAAATGCCACTTTTGATCTTTTATGTTTTAGTTTTTATTCAGTTTAGTCCTTCATATTTTTAGGAATATAAAAATTTTTAATATTTTTTTTAAATGTGATTAGGATTTTTTTAGTTTGGATGATTTAAAACATAAGATTTGAAAAGACTTTAGAGATTTATAAAATTTGAAAAATTCTTGATTTTTAGAAGAAAAAAAATTGAACACAGACCAAAAATAATGTGCCTAAAAATATTATTGAACACAAATTAGTTACAAGTCATCATGAGCTAAACCTTCCCACCTGCTAGGAATGTACATGAATTTCAAATCAAAGTTATAAGTTATTAATACATTTTGAGATATTTTTTTCACGGCAATTACGATAATGACTTACTTCTAATCACAAATTTTCATAAAGGGATAGCAAAAAATAATAACAAATTTTTAAAATATAAAATGTTTCATTTAACCCATAAAATCAATAATGTCATACCAAATAATTCAACAAAAAAAATATCTAAAAAAGTTTATTAATAGATGATCAAAACATTAATTTTCTATCTAACTTGAAGAATATTCAAGATACGTTCTTTTGGTGACATATGGACGAATAAATTTAGATTTGAGATTTCTTTTATAACATCCTGAACATTAGTTTCTGTTTTCTCTATTAAATTGTGTATCTTTTTAAAATTGACTGCAATAATTTAAAAAGGTCTTTTAAAACTTTGACTTAATTATTTGCGTCAACTGAGTTAGAACTTCCTCCATACACTACTTCTCTAACGAAAATTTTCATTTCATTAGGAATTTATGAACCTAAAGTAGAAGGAGATGGTGGACTACATTGATCAAGTGATGTAAGTTTGTAAAGTAATTCATAGTAATTTGGGATATGCCAATGCTTTCAAATGAGAGATAATGAAATAAAAAAAAGTTTGTAATAAGAAGAAAAATCTCTCGAGATTGGATGAAATTGTTTACTGGGTTTGATATTTATATAATCAACTAAAAAAGTCTATAAAATCCAATTAACAAGACAATCCTTTGAAATCTTTATGATTTTGAATATCAGATTACTTTTTTTTTTAATTTATTCAAAATCTCAATCGAATACCATAAGATTTCTTTGTCCTCTAAAAAAAATCTTGATGATCTTCATTGAATACCAACAGATTATTTTTTTATTATTTAACAATCCTAATTGAATATCCAAGACATTTTCACAAAAAAAAAGTCTTTTTTAAAATCCTAAACAATTCTAATCCTATACACCCTTGAAGTGAAAATTCTATAAAAAGTGTATCCAGCGAATTAATGAAAAATCTTTATTTTTTAATTATTTATGAGACTTATTTTTTCATTCGATTTTCATTATGTTTAATTCTTTTTTGGTTCGTACATCAGGCGAGTTTTATTGTTTTCATATAAGTGAATCTAATAAAATGATTTTTACATCTCAAATTCTTCAAAAAGTGATTTAAAATTGTGTCACAATTAAAATCAAACATGATTTTAAAAAGGACCATTTTGACATAAATGACTAAATTGATGCTTCTAAAACATAAATGGTCAAACAGAAGAAAAACTAAAACAATGACCAAAATTAACATTTAACCAAAATTTTATAAGAATCTAAAATAAAAAAATAGATATTTTATAGGATTTAAAACTTATTTAAACCATTAAATTATTCAACTTTTAACATTCAAATAAATGAATTAATTTGGTGCCAAATAATGGCTCAAGAACTTTGTTTTCTCTGTAGGTTTGATGAACAGCTCTGGCTCCGGCAACGAACCACTAGATGGCGGTGGCGGTCATCCCTTTTCTACTCCACCTCCACGACCATCCTTCCGTGATATGTTCATGGGAAATAGACTCATTCCGGCATTCAGGCCTAGGGTGGACCTAATCCAACAGCAATTGGCAAGGATTGAATATGAAGACGGTAATCCCCTCAAACCAATGGTTCATATCTCTGACAAGGTGTTCAATGGGCTATGTGCTCCTTGGCAAGATGCATTAGTGGTGAAGCTTTTGGGCAAAAGTATAAGCTACTCTTTGATGCAGGATAAGCTACATAGACTATGGAAGCTAGTTGCGGGCTTTGAAATTATGGACATTGGCAATGGTTATTTCATGGTGAAGTTTGACAACGCAGGTGATCGCCAAAAGGTTATGGATGAAGGGCCCTGGATGTTATTTGATCATTACCTTACAGTGCAACGTTGGTCTCCTGAGTTTATCTCTTCATCTGTGAAGATTGAAAAAACGCTAGTGTTGATTCGCTTTCCGGGTCTCAACCTTATTTACTATGATGAAAGCATTTTGCTTGCACTAGCAGCGGTCATTGGGAAACCAGTTAAGGTGGACTTCAATACCAAAGACATTAGGCGAGGCAGGTTTGCATGAGTTTGCATTGAAATCGATCTTACTAAACCAGTTGTTGGGAAGGTCCGGTTGAAAGGTTTTTGGTACCAAGTAGAGTATGAAGGTCTCCATTGTATATGCTCCACATGTGGTTGTTACGACCATGTTACAAGGGAGTGCACTAAGAAGCAACTAGAATCTCCGTTGGAAACCCTACTATCAACCTCGCAAAGAATGATGCCGCCAATTGCTCCGACAACCACTGCAACAACAGTAGATACGTCTCCAATTATTGAAATTAATGTCCCCATTAATTAAGGAGAGCAGGTGGAAACCGCAACAAAAATAACAAATGCCAATCATGATCCTGTCCATGGTGATTGGCTTGTTGTGCAACGAAGGAAGAAACAGAACAACAATAATTCAAATTAAAAAAAGAAAGAGAATATGATGGCTCGAGATTTTATTTTTAAAAAGGATAAGAATAAATTTTCTCTCCCACAACAAAATCCTAATATTCGTGGCAAGAAAGAGAAAGTGGGAAATTTAAAAAGCAATCATGCAAATCAATCTAACCATGTGGCCCCACCTGCTCATAAAAGATCACATTCAGATTTTTCTACCCCTATTGCACAATTAATTCAAAATGTTGCAAAGATCAACATGAATTCACGTGAGACAAATAAAAAGATACTACCTCCAGCTCATACTACTCCACCGGACCCCACATCAACGCCATCATCATCCATGTTCAATATTCATGTGAATAATCATGTAAATCAAAATGGGGTTAACACCACGGTACCTGGTGTGCATGCTAATGTTATTGCATCGAACCTTAATATTGATGTGGTTATGGTTGAAGATTCTCAAGGCAATAAGGTGGCCAATGTGGCTCAAGAGTTAGTCCCTGTAAGCCAAGCCATGCCAACGTAGGGCCATGGCTTAGGTTCTCCTCCTCTTTTCATTATATTGTCATGAATTGCTTACAAGATATATCAATCATATCATGGAACATAAGAGGAGCGGTTGGTCGTTGTACGAAACGGCACGTCAAACATATGATTAAAATCCATAAACCTTCCCTTTTCTTCATCTACAAAACTCATGTTCAATTCCATAGGGTTGAAAATTTTTGGAAGTCATTGGGGTATGAGAAGGTATTTATTTAGGAGGCTAGAGGACATGCAGGAGGTATTTGGGTCTTGTCAGAAAGGCTGGATGTCAACTTTACTCTTCTACACTCCACGAATCAATGTATTACCTTCAAGCTAGAGAAGGCGAATAGTAGGTGGAACTACTCTGCGTTGTATGCCTCCCCCATTCCTACGGTGAGGGCTGTTCTTTGAGACCACTTGATTGAGATTGGCAATAACATGGAAGGACCGTGGCTAGTCATTGGCGATTGGAATGAGATTACTCAACCATCGAAGGTCACAGGGGGAGCCTTCCACCAAGCTAAGGTAAATGCTCTTTACGGTGTTCTCACCTAGTGTGGCCTTATTGATATGGAAACCATAGGGAGCTTCTTCACGTGGCGTAGGAATATTCAAGCAAGGGGGTTCATACAAAAAAAACTCGATAGGTGCGTGGCTAACATTGACTGGCGTCTTGCCTACCCTAATGCGTTGTTGAAAACTCTTCTCCCCCACAACTTGGACCACAATCCTCTCCTTTTTTCTTGTCGAAAAGCTGACTCCCACATAAACCCTTCCTTTCATTTTCAAGCAGCTTGGCTTTCCCACCCGGAGTATGCAAATATTGTGACACAAGCATGTGTTGTGCATCTGAGGGGGTTAAACACCGGGGAGATTTAACCAATGGGCTCGAGCACACCACATAAGTAAACTAGACACCACACTTCAACCCAAAACCTTAAGGCTCAGGTTTATGGGTCTTTCCCTCACTTATATGGTGTTCAACTCTCCCATTCCTATCCGATGTGGGACTTCACCTTCACACTTGTACTCAACAGCATGAGGTCAAACTACCGAAGACACTTTCCATAAGCTTAATAAGGTTCATGACAGCTCTATCATCTTTAACAAAGAGGTCTTTGGGAATATTTTTCAGGACAAAAAGAAGTTGGAATTTCGTATCAAAGGAGTCCATCGAGAACTAGAGACTCGGGCTACTTCCGACTTGATTCAATTCAAGAAAGCCTTGCAAGACCGTACAACCAGATCCTTTTTCGCGAAGAAATGTTATGGTTCCAAAAGTCTCGTGAGAATTGGGTAAGATTTGGCAACAAGAATGCCAAATTCTTTCATACTTAAACGGTTATCAGAAGACGTAAGAATAATATTTCTGGCCTGTTTATCGATAATATTTGGTGCACTGATGCATCCCTTATTTAGAAGGAAGCTCAATCATTCTACCAAGGTCTCTTCCAATCTACTGCCAGATGCCTTCCCAATTGCTTACAGCTAGTGCATGTTCCTCAATTAGAGGATCATGTCTCCCTCGACCTAGCCGCTATCGTCACATTGCGGGAAGTGAAGGATGCCCTCTTTAGCATGAACCCTTACAAAGCCCTTGGGCCAAATGGATTTCAACCTATATTTTTCAGAACCTTCTGGCCACATATCAAGGATGATATTACGCGCATGGTAGCTGAGATTTTTGCCACAATTGTTGTCCCATCCCAAATGACTAAAACTTTGATAGTTCCTATTCCTAAGTCGGAGAATCCCACGTCCATCAGGGACTTCAGACCGATTAGTGTTTGTAATGTTCTATTCAAATTGGTCTCCAAGGTCCTAGTGAATCATCTTCAGCCACACTTAGATTCTATCATTGGTCCCCTTCAAAGTAGCTTCATCCCCAAGAGGGGAACTTATGATAATGTCATCATCGCCCAAGAGATTGTTCATAGTATGCATAAGAAGACTAGAAAGACTGGATATGTTATGTTCAAGATCAATTTTGAAAAAGCCTATGATAGGGTTGATTGGAGCTTCTTGAGATTGACTCTAAAGGAATTTGGGTTTCCGGACAGCATAATAGACTTGGTTATGAACTACACTGCTACTACGTCCTTGTCCTTAAAATGGAACAACGAGAGATTGCCTTCTTTCTCGCCGAGACGTGGTCTTCATCAAGGAGACCCAATGTCACCTTATCTCTTTCTTCTATGCATGGAGAAGCTAGCACTTCTCATTCAGGAGAAAGTGAGTAGTAGGGATTGACAACCAGTTATGGTCTCCAGAGGTGGCCCTAAGATATTATATTTATTCTTTGCCGATGATTGTCTGTTGCTCACTAAGGCATCGGCAAATCAAGTGCAGTTGGTCCAAGATGTTATCCGTCTATTTTGTCTTGCTTCTGGTTTGAAAGTCAATAGTCAGAAATCTAAGTTCTTCATCTCTAAGAATGTTTCGCGTAGCAAAATCTAGCAATTCGCCACTATATTAGAGTTCCAACACACTCATAATCCAGGCAGATACTTAGGGTTCCCTCTCTTGGTAGGTAGGACCACTAAGGCGGATTTTGCCTCCCTTACAGACCATGTCAATAGCCGCATTTCAGGTTGGAAGGGCCAACTCCTTAGCCGTGCTGGCAGAGTAACTTTGGCTATGTTAGTTATATCTGCTATCCCCTCCTACTCTATGCAAAACCTATGGATCCCGAAGACCATGTCAATAGCCGCATTTCAGGTTGGAAGAGCCAACTCCTTAGCCGTGCTGGCAGAGTAACTTTGGCTATGTCAGTTATATCTGCTATCCCCTCCTACTCTATGCAAAACCTATGGATCCCGAAGGGAATTTGCAATAAAATTGACTCTAGGTTAAGATGCTTCATCTGGGGAGGGAATCACAATCATTGGGTAGATTGGTCTACGATCTCTAAAACTCGTGCCAAAGGAGGTTTGGGCATTCGTCGATGTCGCCAAGCTAACATTTCCCTACTTGGCAAGCATGTGTGGGATCTTTTACACGGCAAGGATAAGTTATGGGTTCGCTTACTATATGCGAAATATATTGGCCAAAAGAATATTCTTCACCTTAAGAATTTCACAAGCAGCTCGTATGTTTGGTCCTCTATCATGAAAGCCTTATCTCATCTCAAGTAAGGTTTTACGTTTAGGATTGGAGACGGGGATTGCTCCTTTTGGTTTGATCCTTGGTTAGAGGAGGGACCATTGTATGGCATGGTAGATGAGGTCCATGAAAGGGACATGCAATTACGCGTTAAGAATGTCTATTTTGATGGCTATTGGCACTTTGACGTCCTTACTACAACCTTGTCCCAAGACATTCAGAACACCCTTCCGTACTTGTTTCTTAATCCTTCTATGCCGGATATTATTAGGTGGAGTGCATCTAGCTCGAGAAGGTATGATACCAAGTCCGCCTATACGTGGTTGAGCCGAGAGCCTGCTTTTCATCTTACCTGTGTTAAGTTTTGGTCGTGGGTGTGGAAGTCCAAGTTACCTGAGAATGTTAAACACTTTATTTGGCTCACCTATAGAGAGAGTCTTCCTACTAACTCTTTCCGCTTCATGCGGCATATTACTACTGATTCTTTTTATTGCAGGTGTGGATATGCCAATGAAACATGGATTCACATCCTTCGCGATTGCCCCTATGCATGTAAGGTGTGGCAATACATCCAGTTGTAGTATGGTCTTGATTTCTTCATTGATGATACTACATACTGGCTCAGAAGTAACATTCAAGGAAATTTTCAGCTCTTATTTGGCATCACTTGCTGGATGATCTGGCGTGCGAGGAATGATGTGATTTTTAACGATATAGTTTGGCCAGACTGGTATATGCATAATCAAATAAGTTCTCTTCTACATTTAACCAAAGGGACAAGCTCGACCAGCTCAACCAGATCATCCTCAACAGATAGGATACTAGTTAATTGGGAACTTCCGCAAAACTACATCAAGATCAATACGGATGGTAGTTCCTTTGGTAATCTTGGCTTGTCAGGTTTTGGTGGCGTTCTACGAGATTTTGCAGACAATTGGATCACGGGTTATATGGGCAATTATGGTTTTACTTCAAATACCATCGCTGAACTGTGTGCCATTTTCCATGATATTAAACTTGCCCACACAAAAGGTTTCTCTAATGTTATTTGTGAGACGGATTCCACCACTTCTTTGAAATTCATCATTGAGGGGATCGACGCGGTTCATCCTCATGCAGGTGTGATTTCAGCCATTCGTGATTACGTACAACTACCTTGGAATATTAGCTTCAAACATACGCTTAGGCAAGGAAATACTGTGGCAGACATTCTTGCTAAGTTAGGAGCCAAATCCTCCTTCCCGTTTATTTTATTAAATTCTTGTCCAGCTTCAACTTTGAATTACTTAGTTGTTGATGCTTCAGACACTTTCTTTTGTAGATCTTAGTGCCATTTTTTAATTTCTTTATTCATAAAAAAAAACCATTAAATTATTATGATATATATATTTTTAAGAGTAAGATGTTTGTATATGTCTAAAATTATTTTATATCGTCAGCTAATAATAACCCATTGTTATAATAACTTTTGAAATAATTTTATACAAATCAATTATTTTACCACTGGAATTATAAGTGCATAAACATTTTTTTAGTTTTCTGAAACCAGACCTCGCCGTCGCCACGGTACTTCCTCTATTTCGTAGTAGATGCAAAAGAATATTTTTTAACCTCTTTTGATTTTCCTTCTATCTTATTCCATTGACCAAACCTAAAATCGGAGTATTTAAGCTTAAGCTCACAGCTTCTGTCCTTCCATGAATCCATTCAAATAATTTATTTCTCAGATTAACTAATAATTAAAAATAATGTTAGCGCCTTTTTTCAAAACCCCTCCCTCCCTCTTCTCCGCGTATTCCCGTTTTCCGACTGCGGTATTTATCATCATTCCCCTTCCCCCACTCCACAGCACAACTTAGGGACGTGTCGCTCACTCGCTCTCTCTTCTTCTGTGCGACAAAACAGAACCAAATCAATCAATCAAATATACAAATCATAATTACAAAAACCTTCCACTTTCACAATTCACTGAAACTGAAACTTTCCCACTGCGAAGAAAAGCTCGAGTTTTTCCATTCCATGGGGCGCGGGCGCGGACGCGGAAGGAGGAAGCCCACATCGATCAGACCCATTTCCGTGTACGCAAACTCCGTAACGCAAGAGGCGCAGTCTTTGGGTGACGCCGATGAGGTCAAAACGGTCAATTTGCCTGATGGAGAAAGAAACAACGATGATGTGGCTGCCGGGGAAGGCGCGAAGAAGAAGCGTGGGAGGAAAAGGAAAAGGGTGGAGGAGAATGAGGACGCGAAAGAGGGAAATTTAATATTGGGCAAAGAAAATGTTCAAGAAGGTGAGGATTTTGAGCAGAGATGCTTTTTAAAAAGAATGAAAACGCTTGAGTTTGAGCTTCTGATTCTAAAAGATAAAGATAATGATGGTGACGGCGATGATGATGATGAGGGGCTTGGAAATGAGTCCTCA
The DNA here is from genome assembly GCA_014843725.1 of Amphicarpaea edgeworthii. Lineage (NCBI taxonomy): Eukaryota > Viridiplantae > Streptophyta > Magnoliopsida > Fabales > Fabaceae > Amphicarpaea > Amphicarpaea edgeworthii. The sequence goes on along the minus strand of CM026327.1, from coordinate 17,794,557 downwards.
ACATGCCACCAATGCCAAAGTAGCGATGAAGGGAGGGTTATGATGAGGTGCAAAAGTTGTAAGTGGAGAAGATTCTGCATTCCGTGTTTAAAAGACTGGTACTGTAATATAACTTTGCCGCCTCTTTTTTTCAATTTGTGTTTTTGGTTATTGCAAAGATTGCAAGTTTTATTTTTTCTGAATGATGACGATAATTTGACCAATGGTGTCAATCCCTTGATGTTTTTGTTGCTGTTTTCTTGTGAAGGTATCCTCATTTGAAAGAGGATGATGTTGCTCAGCGTTGTCCCGTGTGCTGTGGTAATTGCAACTGCAGAGCATGCTTGAGATCTGATGAACTCATTAAAGTTAGCTCTTCTGTGATTTTCTTCCTTGACCTTTTTCCTGTGATTTTCTGTATTCTGCGTTTTCATTTGAAATTTTACTGTTTGGTTTATTGTAGAAAATGAAGGACAAGGCAAACACCAATGAAGACGAGGAGAAGATTGAACACTCTATGGATTTGCTGCAATTACTTCTTCCCTATTTGAGGCAGTTGGATGAAGAACAAATGATTGAGAGTGAGACAGAAGCTCAGATACAAGGTATTTTTTTTCCTTTATGAGTCTTCATTGAGGTTATTATACGTGTGAATCAATGTTTCTCTGTAGAGAGATGAGTTTAATGCCGAAGCAAAACTAAGTTTGATCAGTGCATGTTTGTTCCAACACACATTATGCTACACAACCAATTGATGAAGTCACAGATCTATTTGCATTGAAGTCTGACCTGCATAATAGAAAGAATTATATCTATTTTATTATCATTTATAGACTTCTAGGCCTTTGAACTGCCTGACTGTTGCAAGTTTCAACTCATTTCTTATTAATGTAGTTTGTTTTGCTAATGTTTCCTGGTTTTGGTTCTTTATTTATTTCTCTCTGTCAATCTTGTACCACTTACCTACTTTGAACTGTTTTTTCTAGAATGCATTGTATAAGCATAGCTTAAGTTTGTATCTCATCTCATGCTCGAGTCAGAGTTTAGTGCAAGTTCCATATCTTTTTCATTGTATAATTTGCTTTTGGGAACTGCAGGGCTCAAGGTTTCAGAGCTAGATATAGTAATGACAGATTTTGAAAAAGATGAGCGTGTGTACTGGTTGGAATTTTTCTGACTGATTGCTTTTTTTCTCCCCAGTTATCCTCATATTGTTTAGTTGCTAACTTAACGCTCTCTTGTAGTGACAACTGCAAAACGTCAATATTTGATTACCACAGAAGCTGTACAAAATGCTCTTTTGACCTTTGTCTCATCTGTTGCCGTGAGCTTCGTAATGGGCAGCTTGTAGGTGGTGCAGATCCAATTGCATGGGAGTTTGTCTTTCAAGGTCTTGGTTACATGCATGGTCATACAGAACAAAAAATGGCAAAACAAAATGCATCAAATGCTGATGCTAAGCCTGAGGTTTGTGAATGGTCAAGATCTGGGTGGCATGCAGAAAGTAATGGTAGCATTCCTTGTCCAAAAGTCAACAATGAATGTAACCATGGTTTCCTTGAACTGAGAACCTTATTAGGCAAACATTTTATCACTGAGATAGTGCAAAAAGCAAACAAACTAGCACATGCATACAATCTTCAAGGTGTATATAAGAACCCTGAAAACTTCTGTTCATGTTTGAGACTTGGTAGAAACACAGATGTTACATATAATAATATGAGGAAGGCAGCTTCCCGTGAAGATTCCAGTGATAACTATTTATACTGTCCTAGGGCTGTAGATCTACTGCCCAAAGATTTAAGGCATTTCCAGTGGCATTGGTTAAAGGGGGAGCCTGTCATTGTCAGCAATGTGCTTGAATGTAAATCTGGTTTAAGCTGGGAACCACTTGTCATGTGGCGTGCATTCAGCGCTAATCATGATCAACATTTGAATGTGAAGGCAATTGATTGCTTAGATTGGTGTGAGGTTTGTTTAATTTCTGAATCTTGAACTTGGAGTTATTCTTGCACAAATTCCATTGTTCACCTTCATTCTCATAAGCTTATGTGTAAATTATTTAACGTTGGTACTTATTTTAAATGGAAATCACTATTCTTGAATGACATTTAAAGAATAATTTAATTGAAGCCATTTTTATGTTGAATTTGGTAACTTCACCTTTTCTTGGATTGAGAGTTGTTTAAGCGAATTTAATATTGTTAATTACTGAATTCCATAGAGTTTAACAGAATTGAATGTCCTAGAGATATTTTGGAAAGTACTGAGGGATATTCATTAGGAGAAAATTGAGGGATAGTGGGATACTAATGAGGAGAAAGTTTAGGAGATGTTTTTGATTATGAGTGATTTGCTTCCTTTTTTTGGAGGCTTGTATTATTCTTCAAATACCTTTTCAATTCCTCTTTAAAGAATATATGGAAATAATTTTATTACCACATATTTCTAGATTTTTCTTAGTTTAGTCTGTATATTAGTCACAAATTTTAAGCCCTTGTTGCTTGCTTTATTCTGTCTCTCCCAACATTTTCAAGAACTATGGGTATTCTGTGAGCTGCTATCATCATCAACTTCATATTCATCTTCTTAGTCCTAGGTTTTGTTCCTTGTCAAATCATTCTAGAAATTTATCTCAATTTCTTGCTGTCTGTTGTCCCTGCCCCATTTGGCTGTTCTAGCTTTGCCTACCCAGATCCTTTCTTGTAGCCCTTGCATCCTTTGTACTCTTTTTTCATATTGGTATATCTGTCTGCTACTTAGGTTTACTCTACTCACAACATCTAGCTGATGTTGAGTAAAATATACTTTTAGGTTTTCTTGCTATTGTCAAAAATACTCATTCTGTTTTTCTGCTTTGTAATCAAACTAGAGTAAATCATGTCTGCTTTATTGTATTGATTTCAGTAATTTTTTGACATCTTTTACTTGACATGTCTAATTGTCTACTATTCTTTTGCTGTTGATTTCAGCATTTTTATTTATTTGAGTTATTGGTTAAATGCAGGAAGAAATTAATATCCACCAATTCTTTACTGGCTATACAGAAGGTCTTAAAGATTGGTTTGGTTGGCCTAAGATAACGAAATTAAAAGACTGGCCTCCTTCTAATTTATTTGAGGAACCTTTGCCCCGTCATTGTGCTGAGTTCATATCTTCCTTGCCCTTCAAGGAATATACAGATCCTCTCAGAGGTGCTCTAAACCTTGCTGTGAAGTTGCCTAAAGATTGTCTAATGCCAGACATGGGGCCAAAGACATATATTGCATATGGATTTCCTCAGGAGTTGGGGCGTGGTGATTCAGTGACGAAGCTCCATTGTGACATGTCTGATGCGGTATGCTCTAATTCCTTATTTCTTTCCTGGCCTGCTATTTTCAAGGATTTCTTCTGACTTATTTGAACTTTAGGTAGTTATTTTAAATTAAACAGGGTTTCATTCTGGAAGGAAGATGCATAGTTTGTAGGATACATAAATTGTTGTCTTTGATAAGCAATTGCAGTTCTCGGTTCTGTTTCTTATTAGCAGATTGTCGCTTCAATTGCATGTCATAGTTTTTCTGTTCTGTGCAATGTCTTCAGTCCATAAATTCCCATTTGATTCTATATTTGATGAGTTGTTGTGCACATTTTTTTAATGATTGATTAATTATTAGTAAAAGTAATCTTCTTAGGATTTGTGGAATCATTACATTAGTATTCTTAAGGACTTGAAATGAATGATTCCTTTGGATTAGAGAGAGATCAGTGTATACTTCTGTCAGTTGCATATTTTCTCGACAAATATGTCAGTGTAATGTATTTATTACTGTACGTGGCTGAGTGCATGCATTAATGAAGAAATTCAAGTATTATTTTTTTTTAATAATTTGGCCATTGTAGGTAAATTTGTTGACTCATGTTGCTGAGGTGAAATGGAAACCAGGGCAACTTGCTGTCGTTGAGGCATTGAAACAAAAGCACTTTGAGCAAGACAAAAAGGAGCTATTTGGTGATGATCAGAATGGAGAAACTAAAGTTGGAAACAATTCGTCTTCTACCATAAGTGCTTTGGACAAGCAAAATCATGACCAATTCATGGAAAATGAAGGTGCTCTATGGGATATTTTTCGGAGACAGGATGTACCTAAATTGCAGGAATATCTGAAGAAGCATTTCAAAGAGTTTAGGCATATCCATTGCTGTCCTTTAAAGCAGGTAAATTAGTATTGGATACTCATAGTCAACTTGATTCATTAATAAAGCTTGGTTCCTACCAAATAGTTTTAGGGCTGGGGTATATTTGTAATATTTGGAGGTTTTCACCCATTTAATTTATTTTGTTCCATTCTCATTTTTCTTCTGACAAAGATTTCATTAAATATACTTGTCACAAAGGATTGGGTGACGGATCAAGCGGCTAGTAAATAGCCGTGAATAGTTTATTTTGAAAACGAAATTAAATGATTTCTGTTGATGTTTATTATGGGTTCTGAATTATATTTATGTGATCACTCATATTGGACAATAGATTTACTGTGTTCTTTAACTAAGGAAGGGAAAAGCATTATGGTGTAACTTACCAGTCCAAAATGTTCATTCGTTTTTCAAATAATTTTTTATGCAATTGGCTCTGGCAATTTTGATGTTTTGATTTGGCAGACAATAATTATAGTATATAAATAACCTATCTGTCTGAGAGTGCCTCATTTTTTTTTCTTGAATGGGGTATATTCTTTGGTAATGTAGGTTGTTCACCCCATCCATGACCAGACCTTCTATCTGACTATGGAACATAAGAGGAAGCTTAAGGAGGAGTATGGTTAGCAACACATAATTTTTCATATTTTGATCGAGGGAGTTTCAAATTGTGTCTCTATATTGACATATTTTCTTGTAGGAATTGAGCCCTGGAGTTTTGCTCAGAAGTTAGGAGATGCTGTTTTCATTCCAGCTGGTTGTCCTCACCAAGTCAGAAATCTGAAGGTAAAACGACCATAAGTGATGAATTTGTTTTATATTTATTGTAGGTATGATGTATCCTTGTTTTCCCAGAAGTGTATAAATGCCAAGTATTTTATGATTTAAGGTATGGTTCTGACATACTATAATAGTATCTTTGCTTACTATCTTAAATTAAGCGTAGGTCCTTCATTATCAATGCAAGTCTTTGTAGGAAGTGAAAACTGTTCATTCAAATAAATTTGTTTACTTTTTGTGTGTTTTTTTATACTTCAAATTTGTTTACTTTTTGTGGCTTGATTGATTTTATTTAAAGTAGTCTTTAAAATGTTCTCTCCATGTAAATGTCCAATGATATATTTCTTCCATTTGCAGTCATGTATTAAGGTTGCGTTGGATTTTGTCTCTCCTGAAAATGTTGGGGAGTGCTTTCGTTTGACAGAGGAGTTTCGAACACTTCCAATAAACCACACGTCTACTGAGGACAAATTGCAGGTATGCCAAACTTCTGCTTTTGTTTGATTCTGCCATTTATTATTTAGCTCCTCCATTGTTTTGAGATTTAGCATCTCTCTTTTTTTCTGTTAGTCTTTGATGGACTAAGTTTTGTATTAGGCAGTCTGGATGCTTGGAATATGGCCTGATATTTTTGCAATAACTGTTCCAACCCTGCTCCTCTTACACTCACTTTAGTCACCAACTCTTTAAAATTAGCCTGCTCTTCCCTGAGACTCTCTGACCACTCATATCTAAGTATCACATCAACTCCACCCAATTCAAACAAGTAAAAGTCCTGAATTACATGAAGATTAGGTAATTGCAGCACTTTGCACACCTCTTGGTTTTTCACCAATAAATGATTTTATAGAATTGTTTGGCACTGTCAACTTTTGGTGTGAACTTGTTCTTTCAAATTCAATGTCCGTATGTTATGGCATCAAATTTTTCTTGAAGGAGTATTTTGGGGAACGGAAATGGGTATTTACACTTGATATTAAGGCATGTAGTTAGAAGAGTCCAAATTTTGAGCTATTTTCCTCAGCTGGGTGTGGTTTCTTCTTATTATTAGTTGTTTGGTTCCTGAGAAGTTAAGTAACAAACTTAGGGCTTGTTTGGATAAGCTTTTTGAGAAGGACTTCTAGGAGGAAAAAAAAATAAAGTTAACTTTTCTATAAGTTAAAATTGACTTTTCCAGCGGCTAATTTGTAGAAGCCTTCTCTAAAAGATGTGAGACTTCTATAAATTAAATATTGGAGAAGTTAATTTTAGCTTATAGAAAAATTAATTTCATATTTTCTTCTCCTAGAAATCCTTATAGAGAAGTTTATCCAAACAAGCTTTTATTCATTCTAGAATTAATTTTTTGAAATGCATTTCAACAGTTTGGTACCGTGCTTTTATGTAACTTCTCCCCTTGCTTGCTTCTTTTGAAACAGGTGAAGAAGATGACAGTATATGCAATGCAAGATGTGCTCAGAAAACTGGAGGAATTTGAGAGGATTTGCAGAGTACGTTATTTGTTTACTTTGCTGTCAAAGGCATTATTGTTAGATTATATCTCTTTATGTAGTTTGCTCCTTTTGATTATGTTCTTTAAGCTCTCCTGATTCAATTATCATTTGTGAAAATTGATATTGATTGTTACTCAATTTACAGGTCTAGGAAACCAAGGTCAAGAGTAAATATATCACTAACAGATGAAAAAAGCCAATTAGAAGTGTAAATAAATATACAGGTGATTGTACTCTGTAGGAATGGTTTCATATTTTGCTTTCGCATCACACGTAGGTGGTTTTTTTTTTCCCACTTGAACGGTGTACATATAGTTTGTCACCATATATATACCTAGGGTACTACTTATTGAGCTTCTGAATACATAGATTATGAGGTTCTAAGTTTCCCATTTTTGCATTATGTGGCAAAATGCTGGGTGTGCTGAACTGTTGATTTGGTTGATATGTTCATTGTTTTAGCCTCAAACAATATTCCGTGTAAAAGAGAATAAATACAGTACCTACCCTTGACTATAGGTCAAGGTAGAGTCAAGGTGGCCAGAAATGCTTCATAGTGTTTTAGGTTATTTTCCAAAACTATTTTATAAAATAATATCTAAAAATGTTTTTCAGAACATGACAAAAAGTTGTCAACATAGTTTTGAAAATAGTCATGTATTAAAATTTCTTTTTTTTATAAATGTTTTCTATTTTTTTCTGAATATTCATGGATATTTGTGGATTAACAAAAAATCTTCGGGTATTTGTATGTGTGGGTTTGCATAACAAGTGTGTGCGGATTATCTAAGTAGTTGGGACGTTTTGTCTCTTAAATGAGCATGATTATGTTATCAAAAAGCATGACCATGTTGATAATTCAATGCCCTTTTTTACTCAATGAGCAGGGTTATGCTGAATAATAGCACAATTGTTCTAGTAAATGATAAGGTTCAAATAATGAAAGAAACATAACATGACCATGCTAAATCGGTTGCTTGTCAAGCATTGGTGTCAGGAAGCATAATGTTTGTCAAGTATTTGTCATTGTAAGATAATAATTATGTGTTACTTGTGAAACATGGTGTTTCCTCAAGCATCATTGTTTCCTTTTGTTTTTTTAAGCAATAGTTCAAAATTTATTTTGTAAAATTTATTAGAAGTAACTTTTAAAAAGTTGTATCATTGGATAAATTGAGGGGTTAGTGGTGCTTGTTTTGAGTAAAGTAAAAATGAGTAATGTGGATACTAAAATTTTATATAAATAGAAATACATTTCAACATTTTTTTATACAACTAAAATTTTTCAAACTTCTCTTATCTTGACTCTAAAAAAAATTCTCAACTTTGATTATTTTTCATTCCATAGATCCAAATCAAAATTCATTTAATATGAATCATTGGTTTAATTTTATATCAAATTTTTAATTTTGTCGTGGTGATGTATCACCTACCATCGTGCTTGAAGTTGTGGCCTCACAAGACTTGTGGATTTGGCATGCATATTTTGGCATTCTAGGTTCAAATAATGACATCAACGTGTTTAATGAATCTCCGGTGTTTAATGCAGTTATGGAGAAAGCCCCCTACAACATAATTTATAGTGAATAAAATCTAATATAACATGAGATATTATCTAGATTTATCTAAAATGGGTGACGCTTCTAAAGACCATCCCAAGGCCACAAGGCCATAAAAGAAAATTATTTGCTCAACATCAAGAAGCAGCAAGAAAGGATGTGGAATGCATATTCGAAGTGTTTCAATTTCGGTTCACGATTGTACGTGGTCTTGCACGTGCTTGGGATATGGACGCAATGAAGCATATACTATATGCATGCATCATATTACATAATATGATTGTTGAAGATGAATTAAAACATAATGGTAATTTTGATTACCATTATGAACATTCTAATGATGATGTCTTAACAACTAACATAAGTTCGTGATCAAAGATATCATGATCAACTTCAAACGGACCTAGTAGAATATTTGAAAATGTTTTGGACGCGATAATCAATCAAATTAATTATTGCTTTTATTATGTAACTTTTAATATTTAAATTAATGTATTATATGTTTTGCTATTTGTGTGAGATTAATGAATTTTTTTTTTAAATAATAATATTAATCTAAAAAATTTTAATTTTTAAACATTAATTAATTTATCAATAAGATATTTATAAAATAATAAATAAGTTATTAGCAAAATATAATAAAATAAGTTTATGGTAGGATCCATGAGAAGCAATAAAAAAAAGTTTATAAATGCTTATTACGAGAAAAGTAAAAAAAAAAAATGTGAGTTCCATTTGAAGCAACTAAAATAAAATACACCCATAATGATGCTCTTTAAGTTTTACAATATGTAACTATATTTTTTATTAAAAATTATAACTAATAACAGAAAAAAATCATAATCAGAATATTTGATTTGTATCATATTTCATAATGTAGTGAGATATGTATGCATCTAAATTCAATTTTTAAAATTATTATTCAAATTTGTAAGATGATAAGTTATTAAAAATAAATTAAAATATTAAACTAACTTATGAATTAGTCATACCAAATACTTTCAATTAAATAAGCTAACTTATATTCATAAAAAAAAAAGAAGAAGCTAACTTATAAGTTTAGTTAGTTTTTCAATTCCTAATAATTTTTACCAAACATAACCTAAACCAATTTTAGCTAGTGATATAAAAGGAAATATTTATCAAGTGAAAACATTAATTAAAAAGGGTTATCGAGATTTAAAGTTTAAAAAAATAAAATTAAAAGGCATTTAAATGTACCAAAATATTTAAGACTATTACATGATTTTATTTTAATTTTAACTATACACCTGCCTAATACGAACCAATTGATAAAAATGATTCATCGTACCTTCAAAACAAACTCCGCGTTCTACATGTAATACTTCATTATATTAAATAGTTTACGCATTTAAAAATTTCTTTTGTCTGTTACTGAATTTATTTCTTATAAATTTCCATGAAATTGTCTTTAGTTTACGCATTTAAATGTTTTTAGTCACTTAAATTAGATGTTTATTTATTAACTAAAATGTTCATACACCATCAGTGTAAAATTATTTTATATAGTCGATTAATCATAAGCTACTGTTGTAATAATTTTTAAAATAATAGTTGTATACCAACGGTATATAAGTTTTTTTTTTTTTAGTCTCTAAAGTTTTTTTTTTGTCATTCAAATATTACAAATATTGTTTGTAATCCTTCTACCCAAATTTATCCAAATTGTCAAATAAAACATATAAATTTTATAATTTTTTATTGTTACAATTTGATTTTAATAATAAAAATTATCATAAATTATAAATTTTTTATACTTCATTTGATAATTTTTAATAGAAAAATTAAAAATAACATTTATTATATTTGAAGAATTAAAAAAAATTTAATTTAAAAATTAAAACTGAAATACTTTATATTAGAAGAACTAAAAACGTAAAAAAAAAAAAAAATACACGATATTTGTTATTGGTAAGGATTCCTTCGAAATATCTCTTTCCTATTGCCATCTCTCCTTTTCTTCTTCTCCTTTCATGTCATTATCCATATTTCTTTTTTATTCATGTACCACACTCTTTTAATTATGCACCAATCTTCTTTTACTTAAAAACATAAATAAATAAGAAAAAAAGAAAGAAACAAATTGATAAAGGAACCCACCACCACCACCATTCCCCCCTTTTTAATTATTATACTGATGACTTGCCCAAGATTGAAGGGTGGTCCTCTCCATTTTCTTTTCTTTTTCTTTTATTTATTTTTACGTAGAAAAGACAATTCTGCCCTCTCTGAAGGACCACACGACTGGCATGCATCGCTAACAAAATGAGTATTCATTGTCTATTTGTTACCCATAATTAAAATAATTGCAACATGCTTAAGAAAAAGCAAGTAATGCACCATAACAAGTACCATTGAAAATTGATGATTGTATTAAAAAATATATATATTTTTCAAATCTGCTGCTGGGTTAGCAAAGTAAAGTACCTTAATGTCCATGAAAATGACGTGTTTGTCATTCTTTTAAAAATAAAATAAAATAAAGACAAGAATAATTATAATTTATAATCACAATGAGAGGCCAAACATCTCTCTCATGCAACATGGCCTCAATCATTAAATATTATGATTGTGTTTGATGAAAGCATAGTTAAATGAAAGGCTTCCAAGGTGAAAGATAGAGAAGAGTTTAATAAACTAATATCAAGTGGGGTCCACTCACACTAGACCCATGTGATTTCATTAGGGTGGGTTCATTAAAATATAATTAGCCAAACAACTTCTAGTTCAATGTATTACTATTATAGATTTTTAATAATACAAGCGTTGGCATGCCCAAATAAAACGATACACAAATGTCTTAAATATTCAGCCACATACAGATAATAATGATAATAATAGTAATAATAAATCTAGCAGCATACTTAACCCATTATGATTGACCATATGAAAATTATAAAATGAAGATTAGTTATACCCCATTTGAGAGAATTTAGGTGACACGATCCTCCAAAAAAAATTCAAGCAATCCTTGGTATTTAAATGAATCAAAAAGGGGAAAAGTGAAGAGAAAAAAAATTATTGTGGATTTCAAAACTGAAATTTAGATGCAGATTCATTTTCAATTTAGATTTTGAGCATAGATTTGGATCCTCACTCTTACCATCGTGATATGAGAGAGAAGAGAGGATCCAAAAAAAAGTATTGCCAATTCTAGAGTTTATTTTCAATCTCCTGAGATCAGCCGTGACAAATGGCAATTTAACTATGTGACTTCTTTGTGTAGATTTAGTGTGTGTAATAATAATAAACAAATTGTAGCATTTGATTGAAGTAGCCAGCTAGTAATGAGGCCTAAGGGTAATAATCTAAGTGAAAATGGTATGAGAAAAAGTGACTATGCTATGAGATGTAGGGTCTTGTAGGGCTTCTTTGGATAAGTTTTTCTTGAAGCATTCCTAGGAGAAAGAAATAAGAATAAAAAATTAAATGAACTTTTCCATAAACTAAAATTAGTTTATGCATTAGCTAATTTGTAGAGATACTCTCATTTAACTTCTCTAAAAGATTAGAAGAAGCTAATTTTAACTTATGGAAGAGTTCATTTCGTTTTTTTTCTTGCTTTCTTCTACTAAAAGTTCTTTTTGAAAAGCTTATCCAAACAGACCCATAGAATAGAATAGAATCACTAATATCTGAGTAGGTGATGATAGCAATCAAGGCCTGAATCACCAAAAAATAATGAGCAACTTGAAACATGAAAGACTTGAAGCATAGTTGTGCAGATTACTTATTTCCTCCTTTCTAACTAAGTTGTGATTTAATGGTAAGGCAACAAGTGCTTATATCAGCATTCAGCAACCATCATGAAAAAACCTGGCTCCATTAGAATTTTTCTAGGTGAAAAGTGTGCAGACAAAATGTATATGTAATGCAATTTTTGCAAACTACAAAACTAACTGAAGAATTCCCATTTCCCATCCCATTCAACATGAATAGTTTTCATAGAGCAGATTGAGCTTACAACATGTGCTAGAGTAGAGAAAGAGAGACTTATCCATGATCAAAGTCATCAAACAAAGCCCTCAACTTTACAGGGTAATTAGTGTTACTTTCTTGTCAAACATACAAGAAAAGCCCATCAATTTAGGCAATTAAAACATGACAAAATGCATAAATAGAATGCCCCATATTTATAATAAGAGCTCATAAATTGCCATTCAGTTGCTAATTAATAATATGTTCACTTCCTTCACTGAAAACAATAAAACCTAAAAAAACAGACAATTAGCATAGAACCATCATAGCCAAGGCAAATTCAAGCAAGAGAGATCAATAGAAGCAGTGAGTTATGAAGCACCTTCGACTTTAAAAATTAATTGGCAGTTCAAAGGTGCAAAATGGCTCGGCTTGGCTCTCCTCAGCATCTCCAAGTTGAAACGGAGATGAGATCCTTCCTTTGCCAGCAAAGAACAAGGGACGACTGCCTCTTCTCGACGTGGAATCGCTTACCAGGAGTCCGCTGCACCAAACACTCTGCCTGGGATTCTGTGAAGTTACTAAATGTCAATGGCGAAAACCCAGATGACAAGAGAAGGTTTTTCCAAGGAAGTGCTCTTTCCTGCGAACCATGTTGGCCCAGAACAAGCTTCTCCATTGCTGGTTGGAGATAATACTTCTCAATCATCTGCAGGACATCTGGGTGAACATTAACAGCATCAAGTGACTCGAGCAGACCTGAATAAGACTGAAGTGCAAAAACCAGATGCTGAGGAAATGGTGCATCAGTTCGATCACAACTTCTATCCAATGTAACCACAATTTTTGGCAAGAGCTGCTTCACAAAGCGAAGGGCCAAAGGTAGATATGATGGATAATTCGAGAAAGAGCCGATAGGCATGTTAACCACCACAGCTTCACAGTCATGAAGTGGCTGGGGCCAGGAAGCAGAGTTTAAAGAATCTAGGCTCAGAATCTCGAGCTCAAAGGACATGTTAATCTCCCCAGCATATTGCTTCAAATTCTCTTGAGTGAAACTGAGCTCAATTTCATCATGGTGGGAGGGTGACACAAATGCAGTGATCTTGAGTTCAGGTGCACCACCGTTCCTCAGTGCTAACTCTTGCATGAAAGAAGACCACTGTCCACCGAACCCAATGTCAAAATCTATTATGTGAATGTGATCAAACCCGTCCACTGCTTCAAGCAGCGCTTGGTTACAAGTGAAATTGGCAAACTGCAGAACTGGTGAGATTTCAGAGAATGATTTGTAAGCACCAATCTTGAGCAAAAGGCGAGTGGGTGAGAAGGTGAAAGAACTGTTGTTGGTGGCATTTGAATGGAGAAGTAATTGCAAGGCCTCTTTGAAATAAAAAGCAGCCCTCTGAAAAGGCTTCCCAATGGGAGAAAGTTGGTGATTGAGCCGCGCCAATATCCCGTGCGCGAGTTCCAGATTACCGGCATCGATCAGCTCTGCAGTTTTGAAAAGCTGTTCAGTTATAGCCTGTTGAAGCTGGTGGGTAGCCAAGTCTTCACCGCCGCTAGGGTTGACCATTTTCTGCTTCGGTGCCACCACCATGGATGATGGCCTCTGCAGCAGATGGTGAGGAAGCAGTTGAAGCTGCTGCTGTTGCTGCCTCCGAAGTAACAGCTCTTGGCCAGAGTCCAAAAAGGGTGCCTTTGGAACCTGATAATTCGGGCCACAATTCAGACGTTTTGCTGGAGGCTGAGGGAGAAGCTGATGATGTTCTTGCAGCTGAGCATATGTCAAAGGCAAAACCAAACCTGGGTTTGGCATAAACTGAGACTGATTTTGGTTCAAAATGAACTGGTGATTGAGAACTTGTAGCTTCTCATCCAGAGGCTCTATTGGTTGTTGTTGAGACTGAAACACACCCTGAGGGAGCATAACTGGTAAGAGATTGCTAGCTGAAGCCGGGAACCCGGGGTTTAGATTCACACCAGAACCAACTCTGGGAATACTGGGGCTAACATTACTGTTGGAATTGAAAGGGAAATCAGAACAATTCCCATGTCCAGAAGAAGGGTCAATGCTGCTGCTCACAAAGTTGACACTAGTAATAGGGTCAAGCACAGAACTTTGATCCACCAAACCAAAACCCACTCCAACCCCATTGAATTCAACATCCTGAGAGGATGCACTTCCACCCTGCAAAAGCTTGGTCAAACCCACAGATGGGTCCTCAATGTCCCCCATAATCAATTTCAGTATGGAATGATGATCTTGACCACCCGGTGACTCAGACAACACACTCTCCCAATCCTCCATTCCAAGCCCACATCTTGCCTGCCCAAGTCCAACCTCTAACCCTGCTTGGGGAGGAGGGTTGTTCTCCTTCTCGGCCTTTGCCGTGGCCGCGCCGGAGGTGCTATCGGTGGAGCCGCAGCCTCCTCCACTGCCGCCACCGGCGCTGCTCGCGCGTGAGGAAGACAGCGTAGATGTGGATGTGGGAGGGCTGATTGTTTTCCTTTTGAGGTCGAAACCAGAAGTGGGCTCAATGCCCACATAGCAACAGTTTTCCCTGTTGTTGTTGGGGTTCCACCTTTGCAGAAATTGCTCTTGCTGCTGTTGTGGGAGTAACAACGAATCTGAAACAGTACCAACACCAACAGAAGAAAAATCTAACACCCCGTTCCCTCTAAATTCCTGAAAGGGTAGGGGCACGGCCTTCATCTAAATCAACCCCAACAACTTGGTACTCAAAAGGGTATGAGCAAACTCTACAAAATGGGTTTCAGTTAAAAGGACTCAGTGCACAAATTGATGACCCCAAAAGACAAAGATCTGAGCTTTAACACACTACTAGTAGTCAAATACATGCACTTGTGTTCAACAACAACAACAAACCCATTTCAACAACAACAAAACAAGAATAACAAATACACCTCACCTCATTCATTATTCTCCTCCTTCATCTTCTTCCACTTTGCACACCCTCTTCTACTTGTTTTTCTCTCCCCCCCTATTTCTTTTTTTGTTTCTCTCTCTTTTATTATGTGATGCGGTTCAAAAACCCATCTTTGTTCTTCTTGTGATGTGCACAGTACAAAAAGAAAAGAAAAATAAAAATAAAAAAGCTTTAAATGGGGTTTTCTTTCTTTCTCTTGTCTGTGGAGTAGTACCCCTGTCCTCCTTGTGTTTTCTTCTGTGGATGGATGCGTGCAACATATAAAAGTGGTAAAGTGCGTTTTCTCTCTCTTGAATTTTTTAAGGCTTATTAATTAATATTAATATTATAATATTTATGTGGCTTTTGTCTGTAGACGTTGTTATCTCGCATGGTAGGGTCTCTGTCACACTCTGTCCCCACTCTCGCAGATGTAGTGCGCACAATTTATAGTTTTGGTTTGGGAAAGGTGTATGTTAATATTATCTCTCTACATTTGTTAACATTCTGTTTTTTTATTCTTTTTATGTTTTTATTTAATACTTGGAATTTAATAACGATTTGTTACTAAATGTTTTAAGAGAAATGTGTAGGTAAAATACGGATTCCATAATGTTTTTAAAAAATATATAACAAATGATAATATTTTATCATAAAATTCGATGAGAAAAAGTTAGTAATATAGGATGGTAATAAAAAAAAATTAGAGCAACACCCTGAAGTTACATAATTTTTTTAAAGAAATTCTTAATCTCTATGTTTTGATTTTAACTATTTATAAAAATATTTAATGATTAGTAATTTTTTTTTTTTTACTCATAAAAATAGCATGTCATTTTATGGATGAAGTTAATATAACTAAACTATTTTGTCAAGGCTACGATAGACGAAACTTTTATGAAATGTCTTAGAAGTGATAGAGAGTTCTATAATGGAGAGTTAGGATTTCTGGTGTCTAATACTACATAATCATGACTTCCCTGACTTCGATCGTGCCCTGGGGATTTCTTGTTGGTTGCGGGTCCGCGTCTATGGTGGCCTCTACAAACCCTAGAGACAGGGCGCCTGGTTCCGATCGGGAAGGGTTTTTATGATTTTTCATTCAATTCTGCTTAGGACCTGAGAAAATGGTATGCAAAGATATGAATTGACTTCAATACTTATAGATGAAAAGTTTCACAAAGAACCAACTCAGAAGCGGGATATTAACATGTCAAATTTGAAATTCAAATATGCAATAATCATATACATGAAGCAAACAAAATGGCGTGGTATATATACAGTTCAGGAAGGTAGGAAAGGTTACCTTCCAAACTTTGAGACAATATAAGCCAATGCATGTTGATACAACTGAAGCAAACCACAAATTTCAGCTTAATTCCCTAACAGACCAAGTTTCTAGGAAGACAACAAATTAAAATGAATTGTCATTGCATGTTTAATCATGTGAAATTAAAATAGATATAAGCACAATTAGTTGCAAATGAAGGCACTATAGAATGAACAGTATATAGGCCTAGAAGGACATCTTTGATTGTTAAAGGAAAGATACAGAACATGCATTTGAGGACAAGAATCAGCACAACAGTTACCATAAGAAGGTAGAAACTCTTTGGTTTATTAGAAAATAAGAAAAGGAAACATATATATACAAAAGCTTTTAATTCACTTCAGCATGACAATTGTTGCAATTGACATAATGGAAAACAGAATATATCTCTCGAGTATTGTAACTTGACAAACATTTGGTTCACACTTCATATTATTGAATCAACTTCAATAACTAATAGTAGTAGAACCTCTACCAAGACAATAGCGTATTACACTTATGTTAACAAAAATTTAACACCAAAAGAGAAAACAAACTAAAACTACAGCCATAGACATTTGTAGAATACAAATTTGTGAGAATATGTCAATACATAAGAAACTTGGTATCCAATGTACATATTAACAATAACACTATCCAGTGAAAGGAGAAGAATGAAGATAGTAAACATATTCAACTAAATCCTTAAGCCGCAAGGATAAAAAATATCATATAAAACTAGTACATCACAATAATCTTTGAAGGAAAGTATTGAAAAAGGTGTTGACAATTGAAAAGTGTATCAAATCGCTCCAGCAATATAAAAAAGGAAGTTTTCAGTATCGAATCTGTAGAGATTTGTTCGTATTTGACTATAATAAAATTAACAATCCTAAGCACTAATTTGGTTTAAGGGTTGGTTTGTTGTGCAGAATTTAAATGAATAAAAGTAAAAAAAAAAAAACAAAACTAACAGCTATAGTAATAACAAGTGAAAATTAATAACAAAACAATAAATTGGATTCTGATGAATTATCGAACAATTGGTGTGTAAGAGTTTGAGATAATAATAACGAGCGTGTCAAGGGCCGGGTTTCTTTAGACTTGCCTTCCATGCAAAATGATAAATTTATTCTTTATCCAACATAATATTTCAGAGTCACATTGACCTAACAATGCTTAAATCATGATTTCCACTGAATCAAGCCTAAACTGCTCAACCTTACTCCTAATGTCTTAGTAAGTTTAGTTGAGTGGTTTGATGAAGCTTAGAGGTTTTAACAAGGTTAATGGAGTCTACCCTATGTCTAGAAATATACTCTATTAGATGTCAAAAGTATTTCTCAATAACATCTAAACCGTAAACACATGCATATACAATCAACCAAATCATATAGCATGCAAATAAGAATGGAAAAAGATAATAACACTGAATACTTTATTGAATAGATATGAGAAAAGAGTTTACATGTGAGTAGCCTAGATCCCTAATCTCTCAACACAAGAGAATTAGACTCTCAAAGTCATGAGAAGCAAAGAATTGGATTACAATTGAGAAAAGAGGTAACGAAAAGGAAGGAAGGAGGCAATGAAACAGTGTGCATGAAACCCTAGGTCTAAAAATATGAATCCATTTGATCCCTAAGGAGTACTAAAGCTTTTATATTAAAAATCTTCGCTCTGTTGTTTTTCCTCGTAAGTGGTAGCTTGCTAAGCGCACATGCACGCTTAGCAAATTCTTCAATAATTGGCAACATAGGGATAATTTCGCTTAGCACCAGTGCGCGCTAAGCGAATTCTTCAGAAATTGGCAGCAGAGAGATTATTTTGCTTAGCTCGAGTTCGCGCTAAGCGCCCTTAGATTTTTTCTCCTCCTCGCTTAGCGCGCTCTAGAGTCCAACTCTTCTTCCCATCTTCTCTTGATGATGAACTTAGGCCTACAAAACATGAAATTTGATGCATTTCCTACAAACTAACTTCCTAAGGTTAGACTTTAACAAAACTACTGAAATCTATGCTAAATGAGTTCAAACTAAGCTACAATCATAAGAATGTCAGATAATTTCCATGAAAAACACTCAAGAAATTACATACACAAGACGATTATCAAACTCCCCCAAATTAAATCTTTGCTTGTCCTAAAGAAAAAAAAAAGATATATATATAACAAGCAATGTGGATGTAAAGGCACAAATGATAGTATCGAAATCAAGTTTAAGACCAATGGCAGTTGACAAGAGGCATCCCCAATCAAGATCAAACGTATCAAGGTTATGAAGAAAAATTTTCAATGCACGCAAAAGGTTAGAAAATCAACAAAGAAGCATTTAGTAATTGATGTCCAAGTGAACACAATGATTGTGACAAGGCCGTATTTCACTCGATACTCAGTGTATACAAGTATGAGATGGTCAAATTCCTCCAATTGAAATTGCGCACTTAGACTTTTGAACTTCTTCTCACTTCACTGCACATGTACAAGCAACATGGATCACTAAGGACTTTATCAAGGTTGAAATGTGGCTGGGCTACAAAGAATTATTGGTTTTTCTTAAGTTCAAATTCCAAAGGGTCAATGAAAACATACCTTTATCTCCCATTCTCGATTACCAACTTTTCTAGTATCCCCACAATTCATTACCACAGTTAGACACCAACTACATTGCATTTAAATCACACATTTTTTTTTTTTGTGTGGAAGCTTTGCCTCATGTGATTTTTCACATTGTGCCCGATGTGTTGCTATCATTTCTTCCTTTAGTGTGGATTTTCACCCAACTCGCCCAAATTTGGAACAAATTTTCTTTAAGCCATAAGGATATGCTCTCCTATTCCTTAAGGTGAGGTGGACAATTCTTAAATCTTCAAGGTTCTAGTTTGTCAAGACAAAGGAGTTCTTGTTTGGCTCAAGGGGCTAGCAAAGGGTTCTCTCAACAATACTGGTTTGCCTTTCTGGCTCTAAGAATCACTCTAAGAAAACAAAGCCTTGATCATTTTTACATTAATCATGTACACAGTAATTTAGAGAATCATGCAAAAATTAGTGCAACAATTCAATGGTTCTCTTGTAGTAAGATTCTCACACTTATCAATTAATTTTCAAAGCATTCACAAGTCTTTCAAAAGCCAAATGCTCACAATTATTAATTCACTGAACTCACACGCATGCATTAACCTCAAGACTAAGCAACTTAAAAACATGCTCTCACTCAGTTGAAAAATAAAGGATTTATGCTAATGGTTCAAAACAAAACAGAGAATTGAAAGCAATGAAAATTGAACAACAAATGAGTACTAAGACACTTAACATCACAAGAACTAAAACTATGAAAGCAGTAAAATCTATGCTACTAAAAGGTAAAATAAACATAAATGCAAAAGTAGTAAAAGTGTTTAGGGAAAAAGAAAGTAAAACCACTTGGCCTTAAGGGAACGACCATGGTACCCTATTCCTCATCATAGGGTTGATCCTCCTTGAAGTTCTCCTCTCCTCAAAAATTTGTTTCCATCCGGTTTTCTTCTTTGTCTCTTGTTTCTTGGTCACTTGAAGCGCCACCCTCCACGAAAAATATGGCCTGTCCTTAGGCCATGTCACTTGGCTCATGAATTCCTTCTTGGACATCACAAGTTCTGAATAAAGAGTTGGTGCATGTTGTCCATAAGAGTGCATTAACTACGGTATAGTGCATTAGTCTGTTGTTCCATTTGAAGGTGCAGGTCCTCATCTTGCTAAGATAGTTGTAGTTGAAGACCGTCAATAGCAAACTGGAGCATGTCCGGAGTGACAATAGAGGTAACATATGAGGAGCTCTCGGAAGCGGTTCTAGTGTGGGTTTTTCTTTTGGGCTTTGGTGGAAGCTTGGGCTTCTCCGGGTCAGCCTCATTATAGTAGAAGGTGAAGATGAAGGATTTAGTGATTGGTGGGCTCAATTTTTGGAGAACTTGTGCTCTTGACCGATTGTTCCTGGCCTTGTAGAGTACGGATATTAAGGCGGGGAAACCCAACTTGCTGGAGTTGGAGTTGGCAATCTCAACAATTTGATTGGAGATGAAGCTCCCCACATTCATGTTCATTCCCATCATTAGGGCATAAACCCATTCGGCGCATGGCACATTGGCATCAGAAGTGTGAGAAGTAAGTGCCAAGTTGAAGTAAGACAACACACACCAAGCTTGGGCCAATGTGGTCATATTAGGCCACAAAATCTTCCATAACAACCCCTCTTCAAAGGAACCCCTTGCCCAACACACACATCTTCCTCTCAATGACGTTGTAGTCTTTGTGGTGGTTGAGATAGATGTCATATGTCGTCAGCCCAAAGTCTCCCATGTGGACTGGTGGGGTCTGTAAGAAGTGGTTAATGGATGCTCCATCCCAACGAAGGATCTTCCCCCGGATCTTGCAATGGCGGTCAGAGATGGGGTACTGATTCTTTAGGTTGTATATGTTGGCATAGAATTCCTTGACTAAAGCTTCATCAATGGAGTTTGCTGGGAGGGAGCACAAGTTTTGGAGCCATCCACAGTGTTGTAGCTTGTTGTTAAAAATGTCGTATGCGCTTGGAGGGAGGTTCACCAAATGTTTAGGGATGAGGCCTTGACCCATGAGTTCATTGTTTAATCGTTCTTGGGCTGTGTAGGATGTGAAGCACTCTGAGTCATAAGTGAGTGTCACCTCTATGTTGGAGACGGGTGCAGTTGTGCTGGAAGAAGCTTCACCACATTGAGTGTGGGGCTTTGGGGCCATCTAGACTAGAAAAATGATTAAGAAATAGGAGAAAACGAGTAAGAATAGGGTAATTCTTGCTAAGCATGAAGTCACGCTAAGCGAGCCACCAAATTAACAAAGGAAAGACACAAAGTTGCACTAAGCCACATCGCGCGTCCGACTTCCAAGAAATAAGGTTACAAAGAATTAAATTCACTTAGTGTGTAGGTGCGCTCAGCAAATTCCAAAAAAATAAATGATAGTGAACAAAATTCGCTTAGAGTGCAGGTGCACTTAGCGAATTCACAAGGATTAAAAGAACATAATGCATGGTGCACTTAGTGAGAGACACACTTAAATCTAGAAATTTTCCATATCCAAAATAACACAAAAAATTCAAGACCCCCAAGAACATGAACCTAGAAATTCGACTATTCGCTTAGCACAGGGTAGTGCTTAGCAAGCAACATGGTTTCGAAATTGAGAGTGTAGGGATGAAGAACATACCAACAAGGATGAAAAAAATTAAAAACCCTAACTATTAGCAACCTAGACTCATAGTAGAACAATATGCATAACGAAAGAAAGAATTTACCTTGGTTAAGAGAAGATGAAGAAGAAAGAATGCGGTGAAGGTGTGTGCATAGAGAATGCTTGAAAGTAAAAGTAGAAGACAATGCTTGTAGGCGTGTGACGGCTGAGAGAGATAAGGGTAAAGGAAGCAAATTTAGGGTTTGTGTATGTATGAGAGAGAGTGGGATGGATATTAAAAGAGAGAAAGAGAGAAAAAGACAATTTTGCAGTTATGACATGCTCGCTGAGCACGAGTGGGCGCTAAGCGCTTGCCCATATTTTTTTTTTGCCTTGCGCTTAGCGAATAACAAAAAATTGCAAACAGAGCTGTATTTCACTTAGCTCCAATTAGGGCTTAATAAGCTCCCCTCTACAATTAAAAAATCTATACCCTCGCACTAAATGAGCTGTGCATAAATGCTCAGTAGGGGAAATTTGTCATTCTAAAAAATTCCAATGCTAAGCTCGATAAACATGTAAATAATAAAATTAAAGACACAAAACTTGGGTTGCCTCCCAGCAAGTGCTCCTTTAATGTCACTAGCTTGATGGTTGACAACATCAAGGATCTTGGATATGGGTGATTATTAGTTTCTCATTTGCCCCACCATGGTAAATTGTGAGCCTTTGACCATTCACCACCCAACTAGCTTGTGGATCTTTTAATGATGGATCCATGATCTCCATTGCTCCATATGACTTGACGTCTTTGATTGTGAAGGGTTCGGATCACTTGGACTTCAGCTTTCTCTAGAAAAGTTGGAGTCTTGAGTTGAATAGCAGCACACACTGCCCCACATGGAATTTCCTCTTCAATAGCTTCTTGTCATGGTACTTCTTGCTCCTCTCCTTGTACTCATAGACATGAGTTCTCATTTCTTCTAGTTCCAACAGCTGGAGCTTCCTTTTGTTAGCTACTAAGGTTTGATCAAAGTTTAGCAACTTGATAGCCCACCAAGTCTTGTGAGCCATTTCCACCGGAAGGTGATAAACTTTACCATACACCATTTGGAATGGTGTAAGACCAATTAGAGTCTTCAATGCAGTCCAATAAGCCCAAAGGGTATCATCCAGCTTGTGTGCCCAATCCTTCCTTGATATAGCCATTATTTTCTCCAAAATCTTCTTAACTTTTCTGTTGGGGACTTTTCGCTTGGCCATTTGTTTAGGGATGGTAGGGAGATGCCACCTTGTGCCGAACTTCATAATGTTGGAGAACCTTGGAAAGTGGCTCATTATAGAAATGGGATCCTCCATTACTAATCAACACATGAGGTATTTTGAACCTTGCAAAAATATGTTGCTTGAGGAATTTAATGATTGTCTTAGCATCATTCTTTTAGCAAGCCATAGCCTTAACCCACTTGCTCACATAGTCTACAGCTACCAGAATGTATTCATTTGAATATGAGGAGGGGAGAGGGCCAACAAAGTTAATACCCCAACAATAAAAGACCTCTACTTCAAGGATGTTTTGAAGAGGCATCTCATGCCTTCTTGATATATTATCGGTTCTTTGACATTTGTCACATGCTTGAGCGTGATCAAAGACATCATTGAACAGGGTTGGCCAATAGAAGCCTGATTGAAGTACTTTAGCAACTATGCATCCTCCATTATAGTAGCCTCCACAAGGTGAGTTGTGGCAATGCCACAAGATGTCCTTGGCTTCTTATTAGGAAACACACCTCCTTAAAAGTTGATCAACACCAAGTTTGAACAAGAAAGGGTTATTCCAAACATAGTAAGTGTAATCCCTTAAGAAATTCTTCTTCTGATGCCAATTCAACCCCTCTAGCATCACATGAGTGGCTTTGTAGTTGGAAATATCAGTGAACCATGGCCTCTCTTACACCATCATGAGGAATTCATCAGGAAATTCTTCTTTAATTTCCAGCTCCTTCTTGATGACTTCTTCATTGACTAAGCGAGAGAGGTGGTCAACAACCAAATTCTCACTCCTTTTCTTATCTTTGATCTCAATATCAAACTCTTGAAGAAGCAACACCCATTTAATCAATCTAGGATTAGAGTCTGGCTTGGTGAGGAGGTACTTGATGGTTGCATGGTTAGTGTAGATAATCACTCTAAATCTTACCAAATAGGATCTAAACTTTTCCAGTGCATACATTATGGCCAGCAACTCCTTCTTTGTAGTGGCATAGTTGAGCTGAGCGTCATTGAGCACCTTGGAGGCATAGTAGATGGAGTGAAAAACTTTGTTCCTCTGCTATCCTAAAACAACCCCCACTATGTAGTTGTTGGTGTTGCACATCAACTCAAAGTCTTGACTCCAATTAGGAGCAATGATCACTGGTACACTGATAAGCTTTTCCTTCAAGGAGTAAAAGGCAACCAAGCATTCTTTACTCATGCTAAACTTGATGTCCTTCGCCAACAAGGAGCTGAGAGGTTTGGCTATCTTAGAAAAATCCTTGATGAACCTTTTGTAGAACCTGACATGGCTGAGAAAACTCCTTACTCCTTTCACATTTGCTGGAGGTGGCAGCTTGGAAATCACGTCAATCTTTGCCTTATTAACTTCGATCCCCCTTGTTGAAATTTTGTGCTTAAGCAAAATTCCTTCTTGCACCATAAACTAACATTTCTCCCAATTCAGCACCAAGTTACTTTCTTTGAATTTCTTCAATACTAACTCAAGGTTGAAAATACATAGATTGAACGAAGCTCCAAAAATGAAAAAGTCGTCCATAAACACTTCAATGCATTTCTTTACCAAGTCAGCAAAGATAGCAAGCATACATCACTAGAATGTGGCCGAAGCATTACACAACCCATAGGGTATCCTCCGATAAGCAAAAACTCCAAAAGAGCAAGTGAAGGAAGTTTTCTCTTAATCCTCTGAGTCCATAGCTACCTAATTATATCCAGAATAACCATAAAGAAAGCAGTAATAAGCGTGCCCAGCTAGCCTCTCTAGCATTTGGTCCATTAAAGGAAAAGGAAAATGGTCTTTCCTTGTAGCATCATTCAGCTTCTTATAGTCAATGCACATCCTCCAGTCTATGACCGTCCGAGTAGGTATCAGCTCATTATTCTCATTGCGGACCATAATCATTCCACCTTTCTTTGACACTACTTGGACCGGACTGACCTAACTACTATCTAAGATGGGATAGATCATTTCAGCTTCCAAAAGCTTCAACACTTCTTTCCATACTTCTTCCTTCATGGTAGGATTAAGTCTTCTTTGAGGTTGTCTCATTGTCTTGTAGTTGGATTCCATCATGATCTTGTACATACAATAAGATGGACTAATTCCCTTGAGATCAGAGATATGCCAACCAACAACTTCTTGATAACGCTTGAGAAGTTCCACCAGTTGTGATTCTTCCTTAAGAGCAACAAATTGCTTATGATCACTGGTTTGTCTCCCCCATCTTTAAGAAAAGTGTATTTGAGGTGAGAAGGTAAGGTCTTCAACTCAAGCTTGGGCCTCTCCACCTTGTCATTTTTTAGCTCTTCATAGATGCTTTCACTTGAAGGAATTTCTTTCAGCTTTTCCAAGTGATGCTTGTACTCTTGGACTTCTTCTTCCTTATCCATAGTAAGGCACTTCATGGAATTTACTAGGACTCGCTTAAGTGGAGAGTGCAAAGTCAGCTGATAAGTAGCTTTTACCACCTCTTCTTCATATGCATCAGTGCGGAAATAGTCCTTGGTGTCCCTCTAGTGATGCATGGCTTTAAATATGTTGAAGGTGACTTTTTGGTCCTCTATGCTTAGTTGAAGGTGTCCTCTATCCATATCCACTACTACATTAGCGATCATCATAAAGGGTCTTCCTAGAATCAAGGGCACCACCTCCTTGTCTTCCTCCATGTCCATTATGACAAAATCCACCAAAAAGGTGAATTCTTCCACTTTGACAAGGACATCTTCAATCATACCATGGGGATATTTGATGGAGTGGTTTGCCAGTTGGAGAGTCATTTGAGTTGGCTTCAATTCTAAATCTCCAATTCTCCGAAGTTCTAAGAGTGGCATCAAGTTGATGCTAACACTTAAGTCGATTAGGGCTTTTCTTATGAAGACCTCTCCAATGGTGCACGAAATAATGAAGCTGTCTGGATCCTTGAATTTTGGTGGTAGGGTTGATGAAATATTTTAGCAAGCGTACCAAATATCGCATAAGTAGTTTAAAAGGGAAGATCCCAATATCGAATCCACAGGGAATTGTCCGTATTGACTATTAGTAAGATTATTAGTTCCTAAACACTAGTTTGGTTTTAGCATTGGTTTGTTTTACAAAACATGAATAACAGCAGAAAATAAGCTAAACATTATAAAGATAAATAACAAGATAAGGAACTTGATTCAGAACAAGGATCAAGCAGTTGGAATGCGTAGATGTGGAACGATGATGATGGATATGTTAAGGCTTTGGTTCAACCGGTTTGCTTCCATGTAAACATACAAAATATATTCTCTATTCAAAGTAATAATTCAAATTTACTTCAATCTAAAAGTGCTCAAAATGTGATGTTTCATCAAATCAAGCCTAAACCGCTCAACCTCACTTCCAATGTTTTGATAAGTTCAGTTGAGTGGTTTGGTGAAGCTTAGAGATTTTTACGAAGCTAATGAAATCTATCCTATGTCTAGAAATACATTTCATTAGAATCCACTTTCAATTCTGAGTTCGAAAACATATGTCTATGACATCCAAACCTCGCAACATGCATATATAACAGGCTAATCATATAACATATAATAAAAATAGAGAAAGGATGGAGTTTACCTTATGTCTAGTGATATACTCTTTCCTATTCTCAGTTCCAAGTTTAAAAGCATATGTCTATGACAATCAAACTCCACAACATGCATATATAACGGACCGAATCATATAACAAGCGATAAAATAGAGTAATGGATTTAAAATTGAATATTCAATGAATAGATATAAAGGAAAGCGATTACATGTTAGCACCTAGTTCCAAGTGCTCAACACAGATGGACTAGCCTCTCATTATCATGAGAAGCTTAGAAAAATGGAAGGGAAGAACAAGGGATGGAAGAAGCAGCTCAATCCTATAAAATTCTGGATGGATTTCTATATTACAAAGTGAAACTTATATATTATAAGTGAACTTTCGCTTAGCGCAAATCCCCGCTGAGCGCAAGTCCGTAATTCTTCAGATCTTCATCTCAGATACAAGGCTTTCGCTAAGCGCAACTAAGCGCTTAGCAAATCTTCAATTTGAGATAAACATTCGCTTAGCGCAACCTTGCGCTCAGCGCTTCATAAGCTGCCTTCCTCGCTCAACGATAGGTGGCGCTTAGCGATAGGTGCACTCAGTGAACGGTGGCGCTAAGTGCGAGATGTCTCAATTCTTTGTCTTCCCTTGTTGTTAAACATAGGCTTGCAAAACATGAATTTGAATATATTTCTCCCAAAATAGCTTCCTATGGTTAGAATTAACAAAACTATACAAATCTATATGAAATGAATTCAAACTAAGCTAAAAATCTTGAGAACATTAGATAATCGCTACAAAATATGATGCAATATTTACGTAAATAAAGTGATTATCAAGGGTCCTCTGAATGATGGCACCAATTGCCTTGAACCTTGATGGTTTTTTCTTCAATGTACTTCTGCTTCTTGGTGATCAAATCCTTCATGAACTTGGGCATACAATGGAATTTGTTGCAGCGTTGCACCAAAAGGGATTGTGATCTCCAGCTTCTTGAAGACTTTAAGGAATCTAGCAAAATATCTCTCCTTATCCTTCCTTGATGTAACCAAAGGATAAGGAATATTGTCGCAACCAGGATCACAATGGAACGGCGAAAAATATTATTGAATAAAAATCAAAGGAGTCGCCACTAATGTTTATTAAGGAAAACATTGGAAAAACCTTTTTAGAAAAAAATGGTCTTTGAAACTAAATTTGAGTTCGAGAGTCCATTACATGTAGGAAAGATAGTAGCACCCTACAACATCCATTACGAAGATGGTTACCTTTAATTAATTAAGCAAATTCTTTATAACTTTTTAGACTTTTATCTCACTAAAACATTATGGAAAAAGAATAATTTATTTTTTATGAAGATCAATTTTACTATATGAAAGAAGGAGATATATTATTTTTATTTTTGATTTTTCATTACTATTTTAATTTAGGACTCTTGAGCTGTCGCAACTCATTTATCCTAAAAATATGAAAGATTGACAAAGGTGTACACCCAAGTCAATCCATTTTAATTTTTGAAATGATTTTAATTTAAAATTATCCATCCTTAGAGAAGAGGTTTTTAAGGTTATCAAGTTGTTACAACTTGTACCTAAAAATCTCAAGATTAAAAAGATGTCACATCTAAATAATCTCTTCTTTAAAATAAACTCATTTTTATTTTGTTAATTTGTGAACTATTAATTATAAAAGATTATTTTACTTAATAGTATTATAGGTTTTAGTAATTAAGGCTATTATTATTATTCTAAACATGAAGAAAAGTGGCATTTTAAGTTAATCCATACATATATAATTAACTTGTGCAAATTAAAATTGGGGTCTGTGAAAGAAAAATAACTAAACTACTTGACAAGTAAAAAACAGATCCAACAACAACAAAACCAGCCCAGATGCATAACAAGTCTGCTGTTGCAAACGTAAGGGAAAAAAAGAAGAAGAAGGAAAGACACAAAAAAAAATTGAACGAGAAGCTCACTAGTCATACAAAATTGAAAAGGGGTTTTCTAAACCTAAGATCGCAAACTAGAGTAGCGGCTTCTCATGCGGAGCATTGGTGATATTGATGGCTACGATGACAGCAGTGCGAGCACGGTAGTGCAAGCACGATAGTGTGGGGTGAGCACCATGGTGCCACAACACGACCAAGACGGCACCACAGTGCCATTGTGCGACCAGGACGGCACCATGTGGTAGCTTTAGGTTTGGTTGTGATGAAGTGATCTTGTTTGGGGTTTGCGATGGCACGCGGTGACGTGGAGAGGTCGGTAGCAGCAGTAGTTGGGGTGCGTCGATAGCACGGTTCAGACCAGTGGTGGTCATCGATGGTGGTGGGCGTTTCGCACGATGGCACAGAGTGTCTAAGTATAATTTTGATTTTCTCTATTTGATTGGGTTGTTGGATTGGATTCTGTTTGTTTATTGCAATTTCTCTGATTGATTATGGCTTTATGGTGACTGAGTTTGTGTTTGTTTGTTGTGATCCTTTGATTGATTTTGGTTTGGGATAAGTGTGAAAGTGGTGCAATGACGGCTTCTGTTTTTTGTTTTGGTTCGTGATTTTTTTTTTTTGGGTCTCTGTTTAGAATTGAACTTACAAATGTAGAATTTTTTCTAGTTACCTTATATCATATGAAACTGGTAATTATTTAGTTTACTCATTCTGTTTGATTAACATTATTTTTCTTTCTTATTTTTACATGATTATAATGATTATAAAGTTGAACCAAATGTTTGCATAACAAATAGTCAGAGAAGTGTAAATATTCATACAAAATCAAGAAAGAACAATAGAGAGTTTAAATCATGAATTGCAATAATTAAAAGAAAGAAATAGAGGAAATATTATTCATAGTTACCTATTATTTGTCAAGCTTCAAGCTTTTTTGCATCCAGTAACACTTTCCTATTACATTCTCAAGCTCTCAACACTTAATAATACTCAATGTGTTGTATTCTCCTTTCCTTTTTAGAATTCTTTTGGTATGGACCTCCTATTCTTTTTACTACCTCTCCATTGTAGTCCCTTTATCTCTATTGTATTTTTTTTACCTACCATCCTCCCTTTTTTGTCTTGCTTTGAATGGTATATATAGGCATCAACATAAGCTTTTCTTCCTAGGAAGTTTTGCTTATTTAATCAATTTTTTTTTAGCTTTCCTTTAGGAAGTTTTGCTTATTTTAGCATTTTTTAAGCTTTCCTCCTTATGAAGTTTTCATTTTTTAATCAATTCTTTTTTGCTTGCAGCTGCCACCACCCTAGGTGTTGTGCCTATGTTGATAGGGTTGCTGCCCATGAGGATAGAGTTGTCAATTAATGATGAAGTTGTTAATTGATGATGAAGTTGCCAATTAACTTTTGTTTGTTTTTTGTTCTTTTCTTTTGCCTCTTT
This sequence comes from Amphicarpaea edgeworthii, assembly GCA_014843725.1. NCBI lineage: Eukaryota > Viridiplantae > Streptophyta > Magnoliopsida > Fabales > Fabaceae > Amphicarpaea > Amphicarpaea edgeworthii. Next base: position 17,764,998 of record CM026327.1, on the reverse strand, counting down.
GAATTGATTTGGCTTGTATCACCTTTGGACTTTAGGCTTGAGCTAAAGCTTCATTCCAATTTTGTAGTAGTCTTGTAATAGAGGAACTTGAAAAATAGCAAAAGATTGAGTTTTTTGTCCAACATGTTATATTATTGTGCATTTTTTCCTTCCTTTTTCTTTTTCCTATTTTTTTTTGTTCTTCAAATTTGGGAAGACATAACTTGTGAAATAATAATAATAATAATAATTAGATGAACAAAATTGAGTGTTGACAAATATCCTTGATTAACTCTTGCTCCAAGGCTTTCTTGTCTTCCTTCACCAATTGGTGCTTGGTCTTGTGAATTGGTGGTGCTTGCCTTTTCATTCACATTTCCCCATCTTTGCAAGCATTATCTCCCTTTCCAACTACTACTTCCTTCTTCTTCTTGAACCTTGTCATCTTCCTCATCACTCAACACGTCTTCTACCACTCCGTCTCTAATATCACTTTCAACTACAATTGGTTTTGGCACTTCATGAGCGATATCCTCCTTGCATCTACTTCAAGTCATGATGACCTTATAATGCTCCTTTGGGTTCACCTCTATGTTGACAATGAATTTCCCATTAAATTTTTTGGCCAATTAGTTGGCCAGCTGCCCCACTTTGATCTTTAAATTCTTGATAGACACCTCCATGCTCTTGTGATTAGAGATGGACACCTCCATGAATTGAGTGAGAGTGCTCTTGAGTCTTGATTGTTTGTTAAAGAGTGTTGGCCCTTGTGAATGAGGTCTATTGGATGGACCTCCTTGATCTTTGTTGTAGTTGTTCCTTGGATGTGATCTCCACTCCTTGTTGTAGCCTCCACCTTGTGGATAGTTTTGGTTTCCCCCTTGGCCATGATTATATCCACTATGATTGCCTTGATGATTCCTGTTATTGGCCATATAATTCATTTCTTCACTTGGTCCTTTTGAAGACATACACACCTCATCTTCATGGTCTCCTCCACACACTTAACAACAAAAACTTTTTGGAGGAGGGGTTTGGGCATGAAGACTCTTAAGTTGTTGTGGGAGATTGTTCATTTGTTTGGCCAAGGCCTCAATTTGTTGAGTCAAGATCTTTTTTTGTTCTAGTAGGGCATCTTGGGTATGCAGCTCTAGAATGCCTTTCCTTTGAGGAATGTGGGTTTTATCATAAGTAACAGCACGATCACTTGCAACTATGTTTTCAATCAATTTCATAGCTTCTTTAGTAGTTTTTAATTTAATCTTTCCTCCCACTAAAGCATCCAACAATTGCTTGGAGTGTGGCCTCAACCCATCAATGAACATATTAATTTGAATTAGCTCCTCAAAGCCATGGGTTGGTGTCTTCCTTAATAGCCCTACATATTTAGGTTTTTATAAATAATATCCTAAATTCAAAACTTAAATATTTAAGATTTCATAAATGAAACCCTCAATTTCACCTTAAATATTTAGGCTTTTATAAATGAAATCATAAATCTTAAATTTCACCAAAATAATTATGTTTTCATTTATGAAACCTTAAATTTCACAAAAAATATTTAGAATTTTATAAATGAAATCACAAATTGAAACTTTAAATCATAAACCATCAATGAAACCTTAAATTTCATTCAAAATTGAAACCATACATATTTAGAGTTTCATAAATAAAAGTCTAAATTAAAAACCTAGTTATTTAGGATTTCATAAATGAAACCCTAAATTTCATCATAAATATTTAAGGTTTCAAAAATAAAACATTAAATTTAAACCTTATATATTTAAGGTTTCATAATTGAAACAATAAATTGAAACTCGAAATAGCTACTAACATTGTACAATTTCATATAACCTTCCATTCCTTTCCACTCCTAAATCCCATGTACTTGTAGATAAAAGTTGTTGTAAAGTGTAAAGTGACTGTGTATGTAGATGATGATTATCACAAAACCTACATAGACTTTCACTTCCAAGTCTACTATCTTAGTTCTAATTTTGAAAATTACATCTTATTTGAACTTCTATCTTCTTAAATTATGAACTACTATAAGGCTAAGACATCAAGTCAGCTTGGTTAACATTGAATGAGGTCATTCAAACCCAATTGGATGGGATTTTTTTTTACTAAAATGTTCCACAGGAAATTATATCCAGACCCTGAATCAAAACTTAACCATGTATCCAGACTAGAGTTTACTTTTGCATTTTCAAATGTTTCAAATTGGTGAATATAGTTTTCATGTCATTTCCATGGAATCATTTGTTATTATTTATTAAGCAGGAATGGTCACATTAGTGATCCGAAGAGCATACGGTTGCTTTTTGAAATTTCTCAGATGCTACATGATAATATAAAGTTTATGAATGTGAAAGATGACGATAGCCAAGTTGCACGTTCAATATAGACTTTTTTTTTTAATATATATATCTCAAAAAACACAACACTAACCTCTCCCCCACAAGTCTCACCTCACACGTTGACTTAAATTGATTGTTCTTTAAGTGTAGGTTTGCAGTTAGAAATGTTGTAGCATATGTTTTAAGCAAATCTAAAAGATAAAATTTAAAATGAGCGCAAAAACAAGAGTTCTAATCCGTTGAAAAAATTAATTTTGAAATGGCAGCATTTGTAAGTGCAAATATTTTCACATGTGAGAATTGTATTGCCATTGCTAGTTTAAATTAATGGCCTATCATAACCAGAAGCCAATTTTAACTTCAGTGCAAAACCATAAAAGCATCCCAAACTATGTTGTTATGGTCTTTAATGGTTTACATTAATTGCCTATAAAAAATGAAGGTGCAAAAGACCATAAAAGCGTCCCATAAACTGTTGTATTCTCAAAAGGTGGCACTAAATTAACAAGGAAAAACAACTAAGCGTGGTAGTAAATCAAAGTGATTAGATTATACACATGAAATTGGCTTTTTCAATTTTGTGGCACAATCTAATCTAATTGAACATTTTAAACAGACATGCGAGACACAAATTAACTGCATTTTCAAGTTTAGGCTATTGCCCTAAAATTAATCTGCAATACAATCTAAGTAAAAAAATAGGTGCATTTTAAAATACAATACTAGTATTTTATGTTGCTGCAACTTGCAATTAACTATCTTCAATCAGAACCAATTCAATGTAGCACTTTATTAAACAAGATTTTGATTCAAATAGATCACAAATTAACACCCATATCTTTAAGCAGCAAACACCATTTCACTTTGCCTTGACAATGGCAAAACATAACAACAAAAAAACAGATTTGTCCTCAACAATTTAATCAACTTCCAAAACAAAATAAAAAATAAAATTAATCCATGTAAATGGGTAATGATAGAAAGTAAACACCATAAAATTGGAACATGTGAATTTGAAATAGACAATAGTAAAACAAATGGTAATCTAAGTTGTAATTGATATGATTCTAAAACAGCTTATTTCCATAGAACTTGTGTGTCCTTTAATTCCTTTGCCTAAAACCAAATAAAGAAAAGTAGTATAAAAGCGTTAGACATAACTAAGAATTAGTTTTAAATGCAATATTTTTCATGTACATGACAAAATAAAAATAAAAAAGTAAAATTTGTTATAGGTGAACAAACTTGTGGAAATGAAGAATGAGTTACATCTCCTGGGTTTGGGGGGTACACAGAGACTCCTACATATTGAGGGAAGATTGACAAACTTGTTGATGAAGGAATTAAGCCACGATGTCCAACGATTGAAGTAGGGGGTATAACTAGTCCTTGACCACCTTTGTAAGTAGTATCATCTCTATTCAGCCCATCGTGTGTCATCATATTCTTAAAAAAAATAAAAATTTAAGGGATAACATGCAAAGAAGTTATAAAATTCATAATTTATTGGTTGCATAAACAAACCATTAGATTGATCGCTCTAATAGATTTATTTGTTGTCATGTTCAAATCTCTAAGAATGATATCTGTTTTTTTATGCATATCTACAACTTTCATGAAGACTACATTTTCAAATTCAAACCCTAAAACTTAGTTTCTTGCTAAAACAGATTCATTATCAAGCCTCCATGATAGTAAAAATCAAAGTTCTAAGAGAGCAAATAGAATCTCATGGCAGCAAGAACAGGGTTCTATGACAGTGAAAAAAGAATTGTATCCTTACTTCTATTATAGATAACATGATATAGTCTAGCTTTGAGGAAAGAAAAATATTTCTTTTCTTTCTTTAAAAATTGCAAGAGTATAATCTAGTATAATATCATTTTTTTAAAATGAATACTCTTTTAACATTCCCTTTTCTTAGTACATTATATTCAGAACCAATTCCGCATATTCAATCTTTACATGTTTCAAGGCCAAAACAAACACAATTAGTGATCTATGGATCTTAATTAATAGGTTAGCCTGGTGTACTTGGTTTGGTAGATAAAGTTCATTCCTATTTCTTCCAACAGCACACTCGTGTCGTTGATTCTATATTTTGGGGATATGACATCCAATTATATAGAAAAATACTCATTTTATGCAATAAGTTTCAACAAACAAATAAAAATTAAAGGAATAACTAAATTTAAATGATTGAGAAAACTAAGGAGAGATAAGAGTATAACATGAGAAATCAGAGTTTAAATATGCAAAAGCATGTAAATAGAATATGACATGGACATAGTTTCACTTCTACCCATTGGCAACCCATTGAAAGTACGAAATGTTACCAACGTGTTTTATTTCTACATCCTATTTTCTTCAACAACACATTGCTTTCCTCATCATAAGCATAATCACTAGAAGTTACACTTTTCTATTAGTAGTTTCAACTAACAGGTTGTCACAATGATCTTCTCATTTTAATTCCCATTGCTAAAAGAACTTATTATGTGATGCCAGTGTTATACTTCTCCTTCCAACAATCATCAATAACAAGATTTTTTTTTTATCTTCTATGACCATTAATAAAACACCAAGAACATCTAGATTAGTACTATTACAGACTTTTGAGGTTAAAGACTAAACAAGATTCTTTGTTATCCTGAAAACTTTTAAGTCATTAGATACACATGTCCAAGCCGCTTTCAAATCAAATTACTTCACTTCCCTTCACTTCCTTTCAAATCAATGTCTTCGACTAATCCAAGAGAGAAACATTCATCTTTTTGTTGGCAAACAAATCTTGAAATTCATTAGAAGCTACTTTTTTCTATCAATTTATCTCCACAAAAGCATAGATAAGGGCCACTCCCACCATATCTTAGGCTACTTCTTCTCTCTTGTTTTCCAAATTGTATTAGAACTTGGAAGTTTATGCTAAATGCAAAACATGAGTACATGAAACAGACTGAAAATTTTGGTTGTAAGAATTTGAGATATTATAATGCTTAGTGGCAATAATATTCATTTCAAGTTGCAAAACAAGACTGCATGAAATTCAAGTTGAGTAGCACTCTATATATTATTGTATCCAATGTAAAAATCAGCAGGTGATCAAATAATTAGGTGAGGCATTGGTTCATTATTTCATTGCCCAAAACCACTTCTTGGTTTTATATATATAGACCCATCTTTCTTGAAAAAGGTAGAAAAACACAAGGTAAATTATTGGTTATATATATATAGTACATTCATTTTGTGCTAAAAGTGTCAAAAATCATTCTCTTACTGGTTCATCATTTTGTAGCAATATAATGCAAAAACAATGCTCTCACATCTCATATACCACAAGAGCAACCCATGAACTAAACTAAACTAAGAGAAAAAATTGAAACCACATATAATAATTTCAATTACTGATAAACATAACAAATAACAGTGTCTACAACTCTTTGTAATGGATTTTGCAACCCCAACTCATATATAGAAACCAAAACTGAGTGAACCCATACAAAGTGCTTGCTGAAATGCCTAAGACATAATAGGAGTTATAATCTAACGAAATTTATAAGGTACCCATGTCAAAAGAATCAAACCAAGAAGAAGACCTAAACTATTTAATATCATTAAACCATTTTATAAATATCATGATCATTCTTTAGTGACAAAATTAATTGAACAAGCTTTGGAGTAAAATGTGACTAAACCAAATCAAACCCTAATCAAATTAAACTATGTTGATAACTTGAAAATTGTGATAGATGAAGAGGCTCTATGTACTTTCTATGTTGGAATGCGTGTGGGTGAGGGTATGGTGGTTGGAGGCGCAATGCGTACCCAAAATTCGCACGACAGTTCCTCTTTGTTTGCACGGTGTAGGAATTGGATTTTGGTGTCTCACTTCCGCTTTGTCCAACACTACTCGTGCGGGTCCTTCTCTCTAAGGTGGAACACTCCCCTATCCTTCACACTGTTGTCATGAAAGCAAACCAATTCTATGAATAATTGGAGCAAGAGAAATTGTTGGAATTCTATGAAAGAGTCTTAAGAGCCGGGATGCATGCCAGTTTCATACGACCAAGTGGAGTGGCGTAAGTAATGCAATGGTGTGATGGTGGACGACGGTGGCTATGGAGGAAAAATGAGAGAAAGAAGAAGGAGGGTTGTCATAGCGGAGTTGTCATAACTGGTGAGTCAACGGAATGTACTGTGAAATTACCGTATCCGTCTATTAATAACGGTATAGAAGCAAGCACCTAAATATAATATTCAAAGTAAGAAAACTATTTGCATTCAATGTGCATTTTGTTATTTAAGTTAGCAAATGGTTGAGTTTAAAGGCAAAAATTAAATTAAATTAGGACATGTTGTATTTAATTTGATTTGTTGAGATATAAAACACAAAATATTTAAAGAGAGAATAAGAATACTACACTGAAAATATAACATAGTTTGACTTATTTATAAATGATGAATCATGACAATATACAACTATGTTATCTTAACACCACCTTTATTTTCATTAAAGATGGTAAAGTATCTTCTACCCAAAAGTTATAATCACCTTTTGATTTGTATTTACAATTTTCACCTTAACCTCACTTGAGGTTATTTTAATATGTTCAAATGATCTTTTTAGACACTCTTAACAAAAAAAGATCTTTTTGTCCTTTAATTTTTATCTTTTAAAATATTCATTTAAATTCTTTATATTTTTAAATTGGTTTAAATTGATTATTTCTGTCCCTTAAAATTAGACATTAATAAAATATTGAAAGCAAAAAACTTTTAAAAAAATAAAATAAAAAATTAAACAAAAATAAAATAAAAAATGAAAGACAAAAAAATCATTTGTCCTTTTGTTAACCAAAAGACCTAAAGATAAATCATCATGTTTACAACTGTACAAATAGCAAGACCTTGTGCTAAATATGTTTCTCATCCACAACACAACACTGGGTCCATTGTTTTCAAGAGTCAAGAGACCTCTGTCATGAACTTTTTCAAAATAATCCCTGTCGGCCTTGTCAGACTCCACTGTGTCTTCATCCTTTATACTATAAATATCTGTATTGTCCGTTGCTACTCCCTTTATATGACTAATAATAATAATCGTATATAGAAATTCCAATTCCAATTACACTAGATATTAAGTTCCAACATTTATACAGTAACTTCAATCAATTCAAGTAATCTCTACAAAGCATTGATGAACTGGTATAAGGCATGGGTCTAGTCTACAACTCAAAAGGGATAAAGAACCAAGTTACTCATTCATATATCACCACTAAGGACATATTTGGGCAAGCTTTTCCAAAAATGTTTCTGGAAGAAGAAAACATGAAAGAAAAAATGAAATGAATTTCTTTTAAGTTAAAATTGACTTTTCTAATAACTAATACATGAGAGAACTTCTACAAATTAATTATTAAATAAACTAATTTTAGTTTATGAAAAAAATCATTTTATTTTTCTTCATATTTTCTTCTCCTAATAATGCTTCTAAATTTTTTTATCCAAACAGGCCCTAATCTATTTATGATCAGGTTGCCACCAAACCAAGAGACCCACCATTAGAAATATTTTAGGAAATCCCTTGGCTCTTTCTTTAAAGAGCACATTATTATTGTCCATCAGAAATTTTGCATATTGTATGTGCTTTCTTGCCAATCTTACATTCAATACCTTTGAATTTACAGCTAAAAATACACTTCCTTAAAGATTTTCCAACAGCAGCACACTTCATTTCTTCGTCCACAACTTTCTTCAGGGAGTGGGCAATGTCACCTAGGGCCCATGCTAAGGATATGTGAGGACGTGCATCCTGTAAAGAGTACTACTTCAAGTTCAAATACTAGGAAAAGAGAAACATGGATGAGATAGCAGTTATGATTGAGTGGTTGTGGCTGCAGCATTACTCAATGAAACTAACATGTTTTGTTTTCATTTTGTTTTTATCTGTTGGATTTACATTGGAATACGCGTACAACATTTACAACTTTAAATCAAACATGCACTGACTGACCTTGTAAAACTCAGGAAGATTATGAAGCCTGTAAATTGTATTGACTACTTCAATTTGCTTCGTTATCTGCAATTAATGAAAAAAAAACACATTTTTTTACATAAATTGGCAACTGAATAGAGAGAATGAATTGGCAAGACTAAAGAATGAGAAATTAGTACAAATGTACAACCAGTGCATTGGAAAAAAAAATAATCTATGGAAAACTAAGAGAATGATATATTATTAACTCTATTTTACAGATATTCTCATCATTTCTAGTCTTTTCCAATTCCATGAGTTTCCATCTAAGACAGAAAAAACGATTCCCTCAAGCCCTCAACAGAGATTTACTAAAGGTTTTCATGTATGAGGCTTTTGAAAATTTACATTTCAGCTTTGATTTAATTCCGCTTTGTCATGTCACCCTAATGATGAATGGCTTAGCAAAACAGTTTTCAAATGCAATTTTCTAAAGTTCTCATAGTTCTATTACCAATACATGATTTCCCATACCCAGACAACATTAATATGTTTTAAATCAGCCACTACAGAAAACAAACAAAATACAAATATAAAGCCGTTATCGACAGACATTTAAGCAACCAATGCAACATATAACTCCAACTTGAATATGACTTAAGATTGAAGCAGTAATACTAGTAACAGAGGCATGCAAAAAAGAAAAGAAAGGACTATAAATCATACCTCTACTAACCCTCCTTGAACAACTTCTGCTGAGAGAAAGGTGCGTGTGTGATCATCATTAACAAAAACCTCCCACTTGTTGAAGTCGATCCAATACCTGCTTCAAAAGGCAACCATAAGGTAAAGAGGTGGACACAAATATATTGTTCCATTTTCACAAGTGAACAATATAATAACCAAAACTGACTGATGTTGAATTTGAAGCTTCTGTCTGAGCATTGAGACCACTGAGTCAATCTGGTGCACTCGTATTGGAACAGTTCTTCCCAAACTTACGTGAAATTCTCTTCCTAAGGCAACTTGTTCGAGCTTCTCATCATTTTGGCAGAGGGTGTTTAGTGGGACATCAACATCAACAACATTCAGACTTGGTTCTTGGGACGAGACTTTTTTCAAGAAAGTAGCTAGTGCTTTCTTCGATGGAGATGAAATGTTAACTGTAAAGAAAAACTGCTGTCTGAGTTGCAAGTGACTGCACCTTGTATAATACGATGAAAAACTTTTGAACAAATTTAATAGCATGGTAAAGTCTATTAAAGATATATGAAGAAATCATTGAGGTACAGGTAAGACAGAAAATGTAAACTAGCCTTGCAACCTTGCATGCAGTGGTTGAACATGATCTAATCTACAAGTTAGGAGGGGCAAAACCTTTTAAATCAAGTAACTTCAAATCATTTTCTGGGTTAGACTGAGGATTTATTAACAAATATATCATATGCGAATGTTAGAATGTCCCTTTCAAGTTTAAGAATATCACTTTTATAACTCTAGATCTTGCAGGTGATCCAGTGCCTATATCAGAACCAGGGTGCAAAGGAGGAAAGTTCACACATATGTATTGACAGCACCAACGAGCATTAAACAATGGACCAGTTCCTTGACCTAGGGAAGCAAGTACCTTGTTATAGGCAATAAATAATGCGGGCGTTTGTTCATATATATATGACTATGACTATGAGCAGATTCACCTTCAGTCTCAATCCTGCTGCTCCACCAAGTGCTTTGAAATGCCAGGTAATGTGCATCTTGTTCTGCACCTGTTGCAGATGCATCAACTTTTTTGTTTTTTTGGTTATGGTAGGGCACAGGACCATCTAAACTGACCAAGGGCTCTGTGAAAATAACTAATACAATTTGGAGGGGTAGAAATGTTCTGCAACTGCTTGGAAATCATCTTCCTATGAGTATTCCTAGCTCCTAGGTGTATCAGAAGTAGGCTTGTGCTGTATGTAGAATTTTATGGCAGATACAGCCTTACACATCCTAAGTCTTCCCTTTTTCAGTTTCATTTTTCTTTTTCTATAAATAACAAAGAAGGAAGTCTAATCCAGCATACCATGTACGCTAAAACCAATTCCATCCAAGAACAATTGCAGCCCAACATTAGAAACAAGAAAAAATCTTGTACACTATGAAGCAAGACAATAGTAATACAATAGTCAGAAGCATATGATAAGACAAATATGATGGTTAGTTTCCCTAATTCATATACATGCAAAATCTTCCAGCTAGCAGGTAAATCTAAATGTGAGGCATTATAATATGCATAGACAAATGAATATACAATAAAAAAATCACTGCAACAGCAACAGGAACTGCATAACCATTGCATGAAAAACATACAATAGGATGTTCAAACAAAGAAAACTTTCTTTAAAGATCATAATTAACTTACTTGGTATGTATACATGTAAGGCATAGTTACCATCGACATGAGGGAAGCTCCTAACTCTAGTTGTCTGACCTATCTGCAGATCTAGAGGTCCTTTACATTTACCATCAAAACAATGAATAGTTGTCAGCAAAAGAAACATAACATGCTAGCATATAAATAACAACTGAACATTCATGTGGTTGCAACGAAACTTCCAATAAACTACAATTTTGAGGTTGGTAAAGTTTGTGAATTGTTATTCTTACTATTTCCTAATGGATCACCTAAACCTATCCAGCAAGAAAATAATTGCATTCTCCATTTTCCTTTTAGTAATGAGTAAATAAAATCAGCTTAAAATCAAATACCAAGAAAGTTTGGAGGATCAAGAAGTGAGATAGGAGGTGGTGGCAAGGGTGTGAATACTGCTGAGGGAGCAGAGGTTGGAACTGAAGGGGCAGATTCAGAATCTGAATCAGAAGATCCATCACCATAACATGCTTTCAATGCCTCCATTTTTCAGTCTACCCTTTACAACATACCAAGATCTGCACATGAAACTGATAACATTTACGGTGCCTCAAAACAAATATAATAATCAAACAATGTCCAAATCCTCAAACAGGAATCTCTGTGTGTGTGTGTATACAATTGTATATCTCAATTTTCCGAAGCAGAAAGTAGATTTCTCTCCTATTTAATTTGTTCCTTAATCCTTTATGTATATAATCATTGAAATTCGTAATGATAAATCTCTGACAGTTGGATGAGAAATAAGAGTGCCAGATTTTATTTTGCCAGAAATATATCTACTCTTTTGAACTTTTGACCATTATATTGAACATTTAAAAGATTACACATTCAGGACTTGGCATGGGACTTCATTACTTTCTACTGCTAATGATGCTCAAGTGAAAGCCATTAAGCAAGTGCATCATAACCCATTCTGACTTTACTGTCTTTCAATGACCCAAGAGATTACACAAATGCAGAAAACCATGGACAGAATGGAATCCATAAATCCAACCATTGACATGTTCAAAGCAAAAAAAAAAAACACTTTAGATTAGAATGAGGTAAATCAAAGTTTGATTAAGCATTAGAAGGAGATTACAGAACTGTTATAAAAATTGAGAATTAGAAAGCATACACCTAGTGGGCCTGGGCCCGGAGCCCACCCTTACACAAACCAATTTTAGTAAAAAATTTCCAACAATCTGATGTTAAAGACTTGGCCTTTTTGTTTTTAGCTTCAACAGATTCAACATCATGATCCTCATAAGAGTAACATCACGAGGGTTTACTAATTGACTCATCCATTCCAATTTCCAAATCTTGTTCGAAATTAAACAATACAAATCTAAACCATATTAAACAGTTCAAAACTTCAAAACCAAACAAAGAAAGACCATGAGAGGGAGAGCAATGAGAGCATACAGTAAAGTAGTAAAGAACCCAAAAATTAGAACAATGGAGCATACCAACAAGAATCAAAGATAAAGCAAGCAATACATGCTTGCGGATGGGCGACGGCGGCACGAGACGACAGTGGGACCGTGGGGGTTTGGGGGCGGCGAAGCACCGAGGAGGAAGAGCACTGACAGAGCGAGGGGCGCAGACTCGGTGACTTTAGTCATGGGAACTTTGGTAACTTTGTATCATTTTGAACCATTAGATTAATCGAATGGGTCAGATTTTTTCATTTATTTTAGGCATTTAGATCTTATTTTATGTGGTAAATTCGGTGTGATATTATTTGTATGAACAATTACATATGTTATTTGTTTTATAAATTAGATTTTAATATTTTTTAAAAATTTACAACTGGGTCCTATATGTCATCTTGACCATCGAATATTGTATGAACTATGCGTTGAGATTTAACAATAGGATCCAATTAGGTATTTAACAAATATTAAGACCTAATTATATAAAACAAATAACATGAGATAAATCATTACTTTAAAAAATATCTTAATGTAATTATTAATTTAGTTTTATATATTTTTAAACTATAAAAATAAAATACTATTAAATATATAAATTAATTGGTACATAATTATTTCACTTTAATCAAATACGATTTAGAATGTCATATGTTGTGACAAAAAATAACAATATACAATTTTCATTTTTTTTTTTTACAAATATTAAACTTTTGGTTGAAAGAATAGGAAATCATTCATATTGGTTGTGTGATAGTTGACAATGCAAGTTCTAATAATTTAGCTATTTTATATTGGAATTGCAATACTTTGTTAGCTAGAGATTTAATGTATAAGATGTGCTACTCACATTTTGAATTTGACTATAAGTATGGATTAAAACCAATTAATCATGTTATTTGTAGAATAAGGATTGCATGTAAGGCGATGTTTGATTTCACTGTGTTTTCTGTTTTCATTTTCATTTTCATAGAAAATGCAGTTAAAAAATGTGTTTGTTTTGATTTTTTAAAACATTTTCAATGAAAATATTTTCTTAAAAAGGATGAAAATTAAAAATAAAGATTTGACGTTTTCATCATTTTCAATTTTATAAACATTTTCATCCTTCAACGACTTCGTTTTCACTTTTATAAACAAGTTTTTTAATATTTGAAGTATAAAAATGAAAACTATTTTCAAAAAATGAAAATCGAAAATGAAAATAGGAAATACCTCCTCAAATCAAACACCACCTAAGTTTTTTAGATCTTCTCCATCTAAATTAGCTACCTTCAAAAGGTGTGCACATGAGACAAGTATAACTAGTCAAGCTTTTGTTTGTCTTGATGTATCAACTAGGTGAAATTTTACATATGTAATGCTAGATGTTGTTGAAAAAATTGAAAAGGCATTCAAACAACTTGAATATGATATCCCCAATTCTTGATAGCTCTTGCAAATGAGAGGGGATGTCCTAGTAAAGAAGATTAGAGTCGTGCACATATGTTTTTAGCATAGGAGGTCAAGTCCTTGACTCATTTAAGAGTTCCTTGAATGCTAGTACTGTTGAAGGTTTGATTTGTTGCAAAAATTGGCTACGTAACTCTCCTCTTAGTTCTAATCATATTGAGCTGTTAGATGAGACAGATCAATCACAAATTTTTTAATCAAGTATAGATAATTTTTTTTTATTCACAAGTTTGATTTGTTGATTTATAATTTTAAATCAGCTTAAAACTTTATACTTTATGATCAAAATTTTTATTTGTATTTTGTAGAATTGTTTAGACAAGATGTAAGTGACCATAGAGTTACTAATTCTAGAGCTCAACCAAGTTCATCTAAAGATTATGAATTTATTTTTAATTTATGAATTTGTTTGAGACTATATTTTAAACATATCCTAACAATAACATGTAGTTTCTTTTGATATCTTATTATAGATTGACATTCAAGAATCAACTTTCCAATCCTTAATGGGCAAGAGGAATGCATTTAATGCAAGGAGAGTAAAGATTTAGATTAGTGTTGTAAACTTGGGTCATGACGTTGTATTAACTCTCTCTGCACACAAATCAAAGGTAAAATACTACAGTATTTCACTTAAGGATAAAAGACAATAATCAATTGAAACAATTGTAACTTAATTTAAATTTTAAGTTCCAAATTACATATGCTAAATCTATTTGAACTGGTCAATTGTGTATATATTAATAATCAATATATGGAGTGTGAAGAAGGAGACACGCTACCAATGACAGACAAGAACCGCAGACAAATCACCACCTGTCAAGTAGACAATAGATAATAGACAATGCATCTTGTTCACTTGATTTTCCATTAAGTTAAATACAAAATTGATAATTACTATTATCTCATTTCTAGCTGAAAAAAATCACATTTCTATAGAAAAGAAAAAACTTAAGAGAACACCAAAAAATGCTGACATAACAAAAATGCCTGCTGATATTGTTGAAAAACAAATGATATATTTGAAGGAATTACTTCAACAAAGCATGTTCAAGGAAGGTAGTGAGTTATTGACTACATGTTTCACAAGCCCTTGCCAAATTATGTGTAATCCTTCTAGACAATGTCAAGACTTAAAACCAAATTTACAACATACATATATCTTTAGAAAAAGAATTACTAATTATTTGGACCAGACTTCCCCCCAAGCCAAGTAAACTTTTATCAATTTGTGAAAGTTTGACCTTTATTTATTAATTTGATCATATTTAGAGTTGTACATAATATTTTTGAGTGAATCTAAGGTCATTCGTTACTAAACATCCATATCTATAACTCTTGAAGACTACATTTTCAAATTCAGATCCTAAGACTGAGTTTATAGCTAAAATAGATTCAAAACCAAAAAGAAATCGTCCATAAAATTCCAAAGGTACGATTTTTTGACCAAGATTTTACTTTCTTACACCAACATAGATTCATTTTTAGGCAAAGTTCCAAGACAGCAGAGATAAAGTTCTATGGCAGTGAAATTTGGGTATACCTTTTGTCACTTTTGACCATAAAAAAACACCCAAAGCTTTATAACCATAAAAAAGGTATACATGAAAACAAAACAAAAGTGAAGGGGAAAAGAAGGAAAAGAGGAAATAGAAAAAAAAAAAAAAAGGAAGAGGATGGAGAGTGAGAAGTTGGGAGAAGAGGGAGTGACACATAGTCAACAAATTACTCTTCTCAAAGTAAGGGGAATAGGATAGCGTTTAATATAGCAAGTGTTATCTATATATTCCACCCAAATAAAAAAAATAGCATTATCTTTATGTTATGCCTCTATATAGATAACACTTAACCATATAGGTGTTATCTATGCTTGATTTTGGCATATGTTAACTAATTTAGTAGCAAAATTGTTATTTTTTTTCAAATAAATTATTTTTTTAGATTGGATATCTGATGAACCAAACTGAATCAATTCATTAATCAATAAAAAAAATTGTTAATTACCAATCAGAAAAAAAAATATTTTTAATATTAAAAAATAATAAAAATTAAAAAATCACTTTTAACCCCTTTGAATAATTAATAATTTTTGGTGAATTTATAACTAACTTAAGAACTCTACTAATTATAATTATTAATTAATAATTGATCAGGAGACCAAAATTGTTGATTTTTAAAACTAGAGAAATCAAAATTGCCAATATAAAACTAGGGGGACCAAAATCATGTAGTTGGGAAACCAGGAGGGCCAAAATTGCAAATTAGCCAAAATCTTATTTTAATTTCATGTTACTAGTTGGCTACTATGCAAATTCCTTAATATCGAAACTTATGCCAATTCATTTTTGTTTATTAAATTAAGTCATTAAGGATTGATTTTTGTATTTATAATAATATTAATCAAGCTATCATATTCTTTATCAGATTTTGATGGTTAATAAGTATCTACCATTTAATGGATTTTTCTAGCTTATTCTTATGTGATACTTGTTGTAGTATTCAAAATTTGTGAAGCCAACTTTTTATGACTTTATTCTTCCAACAACAAAGAAATATGCTGATATAATTATACTGCGTGGAGGAGATAATCATGGTTTGGGGCATCTTCCATTCACAGAAAAGTAAGTAATCACTTTTAGTAACATTTTGATAATTGCCTTGTGTATGTAATTTCTTGAGTGTTTTTCATGACAATTATTTAACATTCTCATGATTTTAGACTCAATTAACATAGATTTCAATAGTTTTATTAAAGTCTAACATTAGGAAGTCAGTTTGTAAGAAATACATCAAATTTCATGTTTTAGAGGCTTAAGTTCATCATCAAGAGAATATGGGAAAAAGAGTTGGACTCTGGAGTGTGCTAAGTGCGCATATGCGCTAAGTGAGGAGGAGAACAAATCTAAGGGCGCTAAGCACAAACTCGTGCTAAGCGAAATAATCACTCTCATGCTAATTTTTGAAGAATTCTCTTAGCGTGCACTAGTGCTAAGCAAAATTATCCCTATGTTGCTAATTATTGAAGAATTTGCTAAGCGCGCATGTGTTCTTAGCGAGCTGCCACTTAGGAGGAAAAATGACAAAGCAAAGATTTTTAGTATAAAAGCTTTAATGCTCCTTAGGGATCAAATGGATTCATATTTTTAGACATAGGGTTTCATGCAGACTATTTCATTGCCTCCTTCCTTCCTTTCTGTTACCTCTTTTCTCAATTGTAATCCAATTATTTGCTTCTCATGACTTTGAGAGACTGATTCTCTTGTGTTAGGGGATTGGGGATTTAGGTTGCTCACATGTAAACTATTTTTTCATATCTATTCAATAAAGTATTCAGTGTTATTATCTTTTTCCATTTTTATTTGCATGTTATATGATTTGGTCGATTGTATATGCATGTGTTTAGGGTTTAGATGTTATTGAGAAAAACTTTTGAATCCGGAACTGAGAAAGGTCTCTAATGAAGTGTATTTTCAAACATAGGGTAGACTTTATTAACCTTGTTAAGACCTCTAAGTTTCATCAAACCACTCAACTGAACTTACTAAGACATTAAGAGTAAGGTTGAGCAGTTTAAGCTTGATTTAGTAGAAAATCACGATTTAAACATTGTTAGGTCAAGGTGACTCTGAAATATTATGTTGAATGAAGAATAAATTTATCATTTTACATGGAAGGCAAGCCTAGAGAAACCCAACCCTCAACATGCTCATTATTATTATCTCAAACTCTTACACACTAACTGTTCGATAATTCGTCTGAATCCAATTTATTGATTTGTTATTAGCTTTCACTTGTTATTACTATAGCTGATAGTTTTCTTTACTTTTGTTCATTTAAATTCTGCACAACAAACCAACCCTTAAACCAAATTAGTGCTTAGGATTGATAATTTTACTAATAGTCAAATACAAACAAATCCTTGTGGATTCGATACTTAGAACTTCCCTTTTATATTACTTGAGTGATTTGGTACACTTGCCAATTTGTCAACAAGTTATTTGGCGCCGTTGCCGAAGATTTGTTTATAGTATTCGACAATTAGAATTATCGTCAAACCTTAAGCATTAATTCATTTTTGCTTTGCTACTTAATTTTTTGTTTCTACATAATTTTTGTATTGCACAATTTTTCTATTTCTGCATAATTCTATTTCTGTTATGCATAATCTTTTTTTTTCTCTTCTACATATTTCAGTTTCTACATAATTTTTCTGTTGCATAATTTCATTTCCATTTTGCATTGTTCTATTTTAATTTACTGCATAATTGAAGTTCTTGATTGTTTGTAAACCAAACCTCTAGCCATTTGAAGTGCATGCGAGGTGAAGCTCAACAAGCCAACCTACTCCCGTTGGACTTGGAGATAGAAGTCACTTGTAGGAAGAATAATGCTACACAAAAGAGAGAAGAACAAAAGAGAAACTAGGAAAGGCAAATTGCTCTAACAACAATTTCTCAAGAAACACCCTCTTCTCTACAACCACAGCCAACATCACCACAATTTACTGAGGTCCTTCTCATTGTTGAGGAACCAACCATGGCGAAAAACCCACCAAGACATACTCTAAAGGACTATGTAGCTCATATCATCCTAGCCCACTTCACTAGCATTATGAGACCGGAGGTGCAAGCTGCAACTATCTCATATTCGTCCTCACTCATCCAGCATATTCAAGCCAATGTGTTTCATGGCTTGCCTAGTGAGGACCCTTATGCTCATCTATCCACCTACATGGAAATATGAAACATGATGAAACTAGCCGAAGTTCCCAATCATTCCATCCAACTCAACCTATTTTCATTCTCATTGGCCGATGATGCCAAACTATGCCTTAACTCTTTCAAGGGTCACACATTCCAGACATGGGACAAAGTAGTGGCCAAGTTCCTTAACAAGTACTTCTTGGAGTCCAAGACTACTTAAGGCAAAACAAAGATTTCTTCCTTCACTCAGAGGGTCGAAGAATCTCTCAGTGAAGCACGGGACCATTTCAGAGGGTTTCATTAATGGTTTAGGATTTAAGGTTTCAATTTATGACGAAATTTAGGGTTTCATAAATGAATACATAACTATTTAGGGTTTTGATTTATGATTTCATTTATGAAACCCTAAATATTTAGGGTTTCCATTTACGGTTTCAATTATGAGACCCTAAATATTTAAGGTTTCACTTACAAAACCCTAAATATTTATGGTGAAATTTAGGGTTTCATTTATAAAATCATAAATATTTTGATTTTGAGTATATGGTTTTAGTTATGGAACCCTATATATTTAGGGTTTCATTAATGTTTTTTGATTTAGGGTTTTAATTTAGAGTTTCATAAATGAAAACATAATTATTTAGGGTTTTGATTTATGGTTTCATTTATCACACCTTGAGTATTTTGGGTATCATTTATGAAACCTTGAATATTTATGGATTTATTTATGAAACCCTAAATTAAAAACCACAAGTATAAATGGTTTAATTTAGTGTTTCATTAATGAAACCTTAAATATTTAAAGTTGTATTATTAAAATATTAAATATTTAGGTTTTAATTTAGCTTGAAATTTAGTGTTTCATTAATGAAACCCTAAATAAATAATATTTCATTTATAAAACCCTAAATATGTAGGGTTTAGGTTTATTATTTCAATTATGAAACACTAAATATTTAGGGTTTCAATTTAAGATTTTATTTATGAATTCCTAAATATTTAGGGTGAAATTTAGGGTTTCATTTATATAATTCTAAATATGTAGACCTTAAATATTTTGGATTTCATTTATTAGATCTTAAATATTTAAGGTTTAAATTATAAAACCCTAAATATTTGGTGAAATTTAGGGTTTCATTTATGAAATCCTAAATATTTAGATTTTGAGTTTATGATTTTATTTATGAAACCCTAAATATTTAGGGTTTCATTAATGCTTTTGGATTTAGGGTTTCAATTTAAGGTTTCACAAATGAAAACATAATTATTTTGGGTTTTGTTTTATTGTATCATTTATCAAACCCTAAGTATTTAGGGTTTCATTTAAGAAACCTCAAATATTTATGGTTTAATTTAGGAAACCCTAAATATAAAGGATTTTATTTAGGGTTTCATTAATGAAACCGTAAATATTTAAAGTTTTATTATTAAAATGATAAATATTTTGGTTTTAATTTAGCTTGAAATTTGGGGTTTCATTAATGAAATAATTCTAAATATTTAGACCTTAAATATTTAGGATTTCATTTATCAGATCTTAAATATTTAAGGTTTCAATTATAAAACCCTAAATATTTATAGTGAAATTTAGGGTTTCATTTATGAAATCCAAAATATTTAGATTTTGAGTTTATGGTTTTATTTATGAAACCTTAAATATTTAGGGTTTCATTAATGCTTTTGGATTTGTGGTTTCAATTTAGGGTTTCATAAATGAAAATGTAATTATTTTGGGTTTCGATTTATGGTATCATTTATCAACCCCTAAGTATTTAGGGTTTTATTTATGAAACCCTAAATATATAGGGTTTTATTTGGGGTTTTGTTAATGAAACCCTAAATATTTTAAGTTTTATTATTGAAACCCTAAATATTTAAGTTTTAATTTAGCTTGAAATTTGGGATTTCATTAATAAAACCCTAAATAAATAAGATTTCATTTATGGAACCCTAAATATTTAGAGTTTCGATTCATTGTTTCAATTATGAAACCCAAAATATTTAAGGTTTCAATTTATGGTTTCATTTATGAAATACTAAATATTTAGTGTTAAATTTAGGTATGAAACCTTAAATATTTAGGGTGCAATTTAGGGTTTCATCTATGAAATCCTAAATAATTAGGTTTTTAATTTGGAACTTTATTTATGAAACTCTAAATATGTGGGGTTTCAATTCAAGGTGAAATTTAGGGTTTTATTAATGGTTTAAGATTTAGGTTTTCAATTTGTGATTCATTTATGAATTTCTAAATATTTTCTGTGAAATTTAGGGTTTCATAAATGAAAACATAATTATTTAGAGTTTTGATTTATGATTTTACTTATAAAACCCTAAATATTTAAGGTGAAACTTAGGGTTTCATTTATGAAATCCTAAATATTTAGGGTTTCATTGTAGAGTTTCATTAATGGTTTAAGATTTAGTGTGAAATTTAAGGTTTTGATTTCTGGTTTCATTTATGAAACCTCAAATATTTAGGGTTATAATTTATGGTTTTATTTATAAAATCCTAAATAATTAAGTTTTTAATTTAGGATTTTATTTATAAAGCTCTAAAATATTTATGATTTCAATTTAGGGTGAAACTTAGAGTTTCATTAATGGTTTAGGATTTAGGGTTTCAATTTGGGATTTCATTTTTGAAATCCTAAATATTTAGGGTGAAATTTAGAGTTTCATAAATGAAAATATAATTATTTAGACTTTTGATTTACGATTTTATTTATGAAACCCTAAATATTTAAGGTTTCATAATGAAACCTTCAATACTTAGGGTTTCAATTTAGGATTTTATTTATGAAACCCCAAATATTTATGGTTTCAATTTAGGGTTTCATTAACAAAATTCTAAATATTTATGGTTTTGATTTATTGTTTTAATTATGAAACCCAAAATATTTTGGGTTTCAATTTAGGGTTATTTTTCAAACCATAAATATTTTTTATGAAATTTAGGATTTCTTTAATAAAATCTGAAATATTTAGAGTTTTATTATTGAAGTCCTATATATTTACGATTTTGATTTATGGTTTCATTTATGAAATCATATATAGTTAGGATTTTAATTTAGGGTTTCATTTATGAAATGGTAAATAAATAGGTTTTCATTTAATAAACCTCAAATAATTAGTGTTTTGATTTATTATTTCATTTATGAAACCCTAAACATTTATGGTTTCAATTTATGATTTTATTTAGGAAATCATAAATATTTAATTTTTCAATTTAGGGTTTCATTTATGAAATGCTAAATATTTAGGGTTGTATTTATGAAATCATAAATATTTAAAAAAACCTTAAATACTTAGGGTGATATCTAGGGTTTCATTAATGAAACCCTCAATATTGAAGGTTTTAATTTATGGTTTTATTTATGAAACCCTAAATATTTAAGATTTCAATTTATGGTTTTATTTATATAATCCTAAATATTTAAGGTGAAATTTAAGGTTTCATTAATGAAACCCTAAGTATTTAAGATTTTGAATCCTAAACAATGAAACCCTTAAACCTAAACCATTAAATGAAGCCCTAAATCCTAAACCATGAAACCCTAAACTATAAACCATGAAATGAGAAAATACATCCTAATGAAGCCCTAAATCCAAAACCATGAAATGAAACCCTAAATCCTACACTATGAAATCCTAAATAATAAACCATGAATCCCTTGTTAGAACCAGGACATTGAATGATGTTTGGCCCCTAATATTTTGATTGATTTTGATAATAACAAATGTGATAATATTTGATCAAACTAATGAGTTGAAGTTGAGAAATTTCAGGGAACTAAAAATCACTATAGACGGATGGTAATATCTCTATATTCTTACTATTTTGATCAAGTATCTGAAAATATTTTCACAATATATTCGCATTCAAAGTGCTTTAATTATACGACGAGGTCACTATGTGACCAGACGAAAAAGAGCTCTGTCAAATAGACGAAACATATTTCCAAGTACAAGGAAACTTTTCCTAAGGCATAGATGGAAGGAGCTTCTAGTGCACAGACGAAAAGGTAGTCCTATGTATAGATGGACAGAGTCTGGTCCTAATAGACAAACTCATCTTCTCGTCAATTGGTACCACGTTGGCACCAGACGCCAACACAACTTAATCATTTATATTTTGACTTTAAGAACGTTGTCTCTTCAATAGAAAGAGAGGAAGATCTCACTAAATAACTTTACATATATTCCTCGTATATTTGTTTGTTTGTCTCGTGAATGGTGAAGTTAAAGTAGGTACAATTAAAAGGCTATTCTGCTTAGAAAAGCAAAAAATAGTAGACCTACGAAAAGCTAAAGCAAAGTACTGAAAGCGATAGGAGCCTACTCTCCTCTAACTTACTCGAGCTGAAAGCTACTTCAACACTCAACTATTAGACAACAGATCAAATTGCTTCATCGTTCAAATTCATGAAGCTCTCCTATAAATAGATGCTTCCATGCAAATAAGAACAAGAACAAGAAGTCGAAAAAGCAATCAACATACATACAACGAGAAAGCTTGCAACATCCAAAACCCTAAGTGAGAAAAAGAGTTGAGAGAAAAGATACATCACATTCTAATCTCATAGAGATTCAACCAATCTATATATCCTCTCTTTGAGAGTTATTTGAATCTTATTCAATCATTTGAATAGAAAGCCAGGAGTGGCTTAGTGATTAAACAATACTTGGGAAAGTATAATCTCAAGGGGAGATTGATACTTGTAATTAGAAGTGGTTTGAGAATATTTATAGCCAGTAGTGGCATTGAGAATACTTGTAGCTAGAAGTAGCAGTATAGAATACTTGTTTTGTAATCAAGTTGATTATAGTGGAACCCTTTAATAGTTGTTAAAGAAGAACTGGATGTAGCTTAAGATTAAGTGAACTGATATAAAAACAAGTGTTTTATTCTTGTTATCTTTTGTTTATAAATATTCATCTTTGCACTCTATGCATCTTGTAAAAGTTTTCAAAGCATTGTCTTGAAGAGATATATTAGCTCATTTCAAACACTTCATATATCTTAATAGACAACATTTCAAATTTTATTTGTTGCGAAAATCTTTCTACAGTTTTATCTAATCTATTATTCAACCTCCTTTCTAGTGTGTATTTGTGTATTTATATACTAAATCTTAAACAATGAAACCCCAAATCCTAAACCATGAAACCCTCAAACCTTAACCATAAAATGAAACCATAAATAATAAACCATGGAGCCCTAAAGCCTAAATCTTAAACCATGAAACCTTAAATCCTAAATCATGAAACCATAACTCATGCAACATGAAAACGTAAAATCTTATAGCATAAACCATAAACCATGAAACTGTAAACCCTAATACCCTAAACATGAAATCGTAATTCATAAAATCTTAAATCAAAACCTACAAATAGAAACCCTTAACCATGAAAAAACACTAAACCTTAAAGCTCAAAACAATGAACTGAAACAATAAATCATGAAACCCTAAACATTGAAATCTTAAACCCTTAAGATCATTGAATGCAAATAAAATTAAAAAAATGAAAATTTTAAAAATATGAAAAAAAAAAGAGTAGTGTCTTAGAAAAGTAAAAGAATTGGATGAAAAAAAATGGAAATATCAAAATTTTAAAAATATAAAAAAAATAGAAGTATCTTAAAAATTTAAGAGCATTGAATGCAAATAAAATTAAAAAAATGAAAATTTTTAAAATATGAAAAAAAAAAAAAAACAAGAGTAGTGTCTTAGAAAAGTGAAAGAATTGGATGAAAAAAAAATGGAATTATCAAAATTTTAAAAATATGAAAAACCAAGAGTAATAACTTGGAAATGAGACTTGTTTTTTAATATTTTTATTTGTATACAAATTTTCAAGACATTATTGTTGTTTTTTCATATTTTTTCAAATTTCCAACACATTACTATTGTTTTTTTTTCATATTTTTAGAAATTTGATTTTTTTCTAATTTCAAGATATTAATCAAGGTATACAAAAGAGAGAGAAAGAGAGAAACTTCAAAGATAAACATACAAGTTTTAGATCAACTAAGTGAAGAATGAGAGAGGGGAGTTTTAGGTCAACAATTTAATATGCATGTTATGAAATGCAAAGCTAGCAACAAAGATGTTATTGTGCATTAAATGAGAGGAGAGAGTTTTAGAGAAGACGTTATCATGCATTAAATTAATGAGAGAAGAGTTCTTTCTTGAGAGAGAGAAAAAGCTTGCAACATAATATTGAGGAAAAAGTAAGAAATTGATGAATGGAAGAGTAAGAATGAAGAATGACATGACACCTAGACGATTTGTTGATGTGTCAAAAATTGCTAAACTGATGTGTATGGTTTCACATCTCACGATTTATATTATATATAGATTGTTCTTTAAAAAAAAAGATATTAATTGCTCAAAATCACTTGCAATAACTAAAGGTAAAATATTGTTATTCATCATTATATGCGAATCAAGAAAATTAAAGATCACTTTTCATTCAAAGCAATTTCAAGCCAAAACAAAAAACACTTAACTCAACATTCAGGATCACCATGTGCTTTTTGTTTTGTGAATGTTAACATTTGCATTGGATGGAGAGGTAAATAATCATTCAATTAAACGTGTTAAATTATGGTTTAGTTTGGATAATTTTTTTTACTAAGAACAAAAAAATTATATTTAAGTAAAAAAAATGATATAATGAAACATTGCAAGTCTTACTCTTGTGTGGACAAATCTTTCATAGAAAAAGCTAATCCTATCATATTATGTATAATTTTATTAGAACCAAGGCATTGGATGATGTCTAACCCCTAATATTTTTATTGATTTTGATCATAACAAATGTAATAATATTTTATTCAACTAATGTTCTGAAATTAAGACATTTCAAGGAACTTAAATCATCATAGAAGATTGGTAAAATCTCTACATCTCACTCTATATTATTGATTGTCTGAAAACGTTTTTCATAGTAAAACAAGCATCCAAAGTGCTTTAAACAGACAACGTGGTCTATATGACTAGACGGAAAGGCCTTGTCAAGACGACAGACTATGTTCCACGTGCAAAGGAGACTTTCCCAAGGAACAACAATAAGATAGTTTGGACCATACGGTAAAGTACTCTATGCACAATAGACAATCTATTTGTCAATAGTACCTCATTGGTACCATACAACGCACTTAATTAATATTATAACTCGTCTTTATGAATGTTATGTCTAAAAACAGAAAGAGAGGTAGATCTTATTGAAACACTTTTCATATATACCTCGTATATTTGTTTGTTTGTCTCGTGAATGGTGAAGTCTAATAGGTACAACTAAAAAGGCTATTCCGCTAAAAAAAGCACACTTACAAAAAGCAAAAGCAGAAGTCTTGATAAGATAGGAGCCTACTCCTCTCTAATTTAACCAAGCTAAGGCAACTTCAACACTCCACTGTGAGACAATGGATCAAATCCTCTTCAACATTCAAATTCATGAAACATTGCTATAAATAGATGCTTCCATGCAAGATGAAAAAAAAATGAAAATTCAACAAAGCATATCAAAAAACCTAAGTGCAAAAGCAAAGAAAGCCAACAAGAGAGCTTGAAAATCCTAGTAAGAAAGAAAGCTAAGAGAAAAAGAAACACCATCTTCTATAGCTCATAAAGATTCAACTCATTTGTATATCCTCTCTACGAGAGTTATCTGACTCTTATTCATTTATTTGAACAGAAAGCTAGGAGTGACTAAATGACTAAACAATACTTGGATAGTATAATCTTAGGGGGAGATTTATACTTGTAGCCAGTAGTGGCATAGAGAATACTTGTAGCTAGAAGTGGCAACATAGAATACTTGTTTTGTAATCAGGTTGATTATAGTGGAACCCTTTAACAATTGTTAAAGGAGAATTGGATGTAGCTCAAGGTTGAGTAAACCAATATAAAAACAAGTGTTTTACTCTTGTTGTCTTTTGCTTATAATTATTCATCTTACACTCTGTGCATCTTGAAAAGGTTTTGAAAAGCTTTGTCTTGAAAAGATATATTTGTTTGCTTTAAAACCTTCATATATCTTTACAAGCAACCTTTTAACTACTATCTGTTGTGAAAATATTCATAATTTATCTAACCCATTATTCAACCCCCCATTCTAGTGTGTTCTTGTGTATTTCAATTGTTATCAGAGCACGATCTTTTATAAATATCCTCACAAATATAGAGTTATATCCTACACAAAGACATGGAGAAGGGAAACCAATCTATTCACAAACCACTAGTATTCAAAGGCGAAAAATTTGGTTATTGGATGCAAAGAATGGAGGCTTCAAGTCATGTCATATAAACATGCTTGATGTGGTTGAGAATGGGAACTACATTCCACTGGATGATGAATTGAATGAGATCCTAAAAAATCTATGGATTGGTGAACAAAGGCAGAGATTCCTTCTTAACTTTAGAGCAAGAAATGCAATCTATGGCTACATTTCAGAAACTGAGCACAAGAAGGTCAGCCAATTCAAGTCAGCAAAGGAAATGTGGGACACTTTCATAATGGCTTATGAAGGTTTTACTCGAGTAAAGAGGAACAAAGTAAGTGTCTTAATGAGACAACTTGGTAAAAGTTTTGAGAACTTTGAACATATTGACAAAATTCTTCGTAGCTTGCCTAGACAATGGAGACTGCAAGTCACAACTATTCGAGCTTCAAAGAACCTAAACTATCTAGCTCTAAAAGAAGTGGTGGGCATCCTAACTCTACATGAGCAAGAGCTGCAAGGAGATGCTTAAATAAAGAAAGGCAAATCTTTGGCTCTCAAGGCTCAAAAGCCCAAACAGACTACAACCAAGGAGCACTCAACTAAAGGACAATCATCCAAATCATCTAAAGGACGAACATCAAAAGCATTAAAGGTCGAAGAGTCAAAAGAGGAGACAACATCCTCAAGTGAAGATGACTTTGGAGATGATGACGAGCTATCATTCATATCTAGAAAGATCCATAAAATGTGGAGAAAGAAAGGTGGATCTAGATGGAAGAACTTCAACAAAATTTTCCAAGCAGACTGTGATAGGAAAGAGAAAAATTTTGTTGTCTGTTACGAATGTAAAAAGCCTGGACACTTTAAGTCAAAATGTCCGACGCTAAACAAAGGAAAGGAAAAGATCAAGAAAAACTTTCCTAGAAGAAAAGGACTGATGTCCACATGGGAAGAGCTTGATGACTCAACGGACGAGGAAGAAAATGAAGCATTAGACGGAGACTTCAACCTTTGTCTGATGGCAGACACATCATCCTCATCGTCTGCTTCAGAAGAAGAAGAAGAATCAAACCATGACATCAATCACTGTCTAATGGCAAATAACTCTTCCTTAGCATTTGCATCTAAAGCCTTAGACGAAGAAGAACCTGAGGTAAATCTCAATGACCTTACTTCTTTATAGGAAGCCTATCAAGAGCTTCTTTCTAATTCATCAATTCTTTCAAAAGCCTATTTGTCTATGAAAAAGAAATATAAAAAACTGTCAAAAGATCAATGAAGAACTCGAGTCTTCTTTCACTGATATGGCAGATAAATGTGCCAAGCTAGTTGAAGCAAGTGATGATCTTACTGACAATTTTGAAAAACTAACCATAGAACACCAATGCTTAATTAATAGCAAACGTGAATTGTGGGTGGAAAAAGAACAACACATGAGGCATTTGAACTTATTGATCAATGATGCTGAAGAGCTCAACAAAGGACTATGAGTAAGGATGAGGCTGAAATCATGAAATTACGTGATGAAGCCACCTCACTTAAAGTAGCACTTGGCAAATTTTTTGGTGGGTTTGAAAAACTTAATATGATAATTACAACCAACAAACATCCACTTAACAAATTTGGCCTTGGGTTTACAGAAAAAGATAGAAATGTCTAATAACAAAGCTTCCACTAGTAAGACTCAAGGAGGAAATGGACATGTCAAGTCCAACCACAATAAATTGCCTAATAGGGGTAAATCATCTACCTCTGAAACTAACCTCAAAGGACCTAGAAAAATATGGGCACCTAAATACAAAATCATTCTAGTTGCAGATGTCCTTGATAGCCGAAAAGAAACACCAATCATAGTACCTAGACAGTGGGTGCTCACATCACATGACGGGTGTAAGGTCTATGTTCCTAAGCTTGACACTCATGCGTGGTGGTACAGTCACTTTTGGTGGGAATCATAAAAGGAAGATAAAGGGTACATGTAAGGTAGCTATTCCTCCTAACCTCTCAATAAAGAATGTTCTATTTGTTGTTGGATTAAAACACAATCTGGTGAGCATAAGTCAATTTTGTGACAGTGGATATGATGTATCCTTCAATAAGGAATCATGCATAGCCAAAGACTTTGCTAGCTCCCATCACTTCTCTGCAAAGAGACAAGACAATCTTTATAAGATCAACCTAGAACACCACAACAAAATGATGTTGTTGAGAGGAAAAATAGGTCATTGCAAGAAATGGCCAAAACCTTGTTGAATGATAACTTAACTCCAAAGCACTTCTGGGCTAAAGTTGTAAGTACTTCCTGCTATTTGCAAAACAGAATTTACATTAGGCCTATTCTTAAAAGGACACCATATGAATTGTGGAAAGGAAGAAAACCCAACATATCATACTTCCATCCATTTGGATGTCAATGTTTCATTCTGAACACAAAAGATCATATGGGTAAGTTTGATTTGAAGTGTGATACTAGAACACTACTTGGATACTCTGAAACATCAAAGGTTTATAGAGTTTTTAACTCTAGAACCAAATGTGTTGAAGAAGCTATTCATGTAAGGTTCAATGACACCCAACCTGATAGGAGACTAATAGAGTTAGAAGATTCAATTGCATATCTAAGATTAGATGAAGGACTAACAAGGGCCAAACCACTGTCTAACGGACTATCGTTTGCTCCCTTATCATCTGGACCATCATCGTCCGCACCTTGATTGTCTGCTCAACAACATTCAATGTCAAAAGATGAAGAAATAAGAGAGCCTTTTAGCAATAGCAGACTGACAATAAAAAACCATCCTCCATCTCAAATCATAAGAGAGATAGAAGCACCAATCAAAACAAGATCATCATTTCAACAAACAGTTCTTTTAACATAAATAGAACCAAGGCACACTGATTATGCCATGGAAGACGAGAGCTGGGTCCAAGCAATGTAAGAAGAATTGAACCAATTTCAGAAGAATGATGTCTGGAAACTAGTGAAGCTACCCGACAACCAAGAAGTTATTGGTGCCAAATGGGTATTCAGAAACAAGTTGGAGAAAAATGGCAATGTTGTGAGGAACAAAGCTAGACTAATGGTCAAAGGTTACTCACAGCAGGAAGGTATATACTACCAGGAGACATGCGCTCCTATTACAAGACTTGAGGCAATTAAAATTTTACTTTCATTTATTGCTCATAGAAATATGAAGTTATATCAAATGGATGTAAAATGTGCGTTCCTTGATGGTGTAATCAAGGAAGAAGTCTATGTAGAACAACCCCCTGGGTTTGAGAGTACTATTTTTCCATACCATGTATTTAAACTTAACAAAGCTTGGTATGGTCTTAATCCATGAGCTTGGTATGAAAAATTAAGTTCATTTTTAATTGAACATGACTTTATAAGAGGAGAGATAGATACTACATTGTTCCGCAAGAATTACAACTCTGATTTCATTATAGTTCAAATTTATGATGATATCATATTTAGAGCTACTAATGAAAAAGTTTGTGAAGTGTTCTCTGTGATAATGCAAACTAAATTCGAAATGAGCATGATGGGAGAACTTAAGTTCTTTCTAGGATTGCAGATCAAACAAACAAACAGAGGGATCTTCATATTTCAAACCAAGTATGTGAAAGAACTCTTGAAATTCAAGATGGATGATGTTAAAGCTATGAAAACATCAATGCATCCAACAACATCACTTGGAATTGATGAAGAGTCAAAAAAGGAAGATGTCACTCAATTCAAGGAAATGATTAGGTCTCTGCTCTATCTAACTACATCCAGACCTGACATCATGTTCAACGTCTGCCTCTATTCAAGGTTTTAGTTTGACCCAAGGAAGGTACATCTGTCTACTGTAAAAAGAATTTTTAATTATCTCATTAATACACCTAACCTTGGTCTATGCTTCAAAAGACAAAAAGAATATAAATTGGCAAGCTATTGTGATGCTA
This sequence comes from Amphicarpaea edgeworthii, assembly GCA_014843725.1. NCBI lineage: Eukaryota > Viridiplantae > Streptophyta > Magnoliopsida > Fabales > Fabaceae > Amphicarpaea > Amphicarpaea edgeworthii. The sequence continues at coordinate 17,734,518 of CM026327.1, read as the reverse complement.
ATTATGCTGGAGACAAGATTGAAAGAAAAAGCACTAGTGGAGGTTGTCACTTCATTGGAGGCAACATGGTGTCTAGGCTCAACAAAAAGCAAGGAACAATAGCATTATCAACAGCATAAGCATAATATATCTCAACATCAAGCTACTACTTTCAGATTTTGTGGATTAAGAATCAACTTGAAGATTACAACATTTATGAGAGTAACATTCCTATATACTGTGATAATACTACTACCATTTCACTTTCTAAAAATCCTACCATGCACTTTAAAGCTAAACACAGAGATAAAAAATTACTTTATTAGAGACCATGTTCAGAAGGGTACCATTAATTTGGAATATGTTCATACAAATAATCAGCTTGTTGATATTTTCATAAAACCCCTTACTAAAGAAAGACTAATCTTTTTGAGAGAAAAGATTGGGATGGTCTATAATGATAATTTCATCTCTATTTGTAGTCACTAATTAAACTAAAGACTCATCGTATGATGTTCAGTTAAGTGACAACATGTGCATATCACATGTCTCGTGTTCAATATATGAGTATACTACATGTGTTTTTCGAAAAGTTTTTTTTAACTTAAGCATTTGAAGGGTTGTTGAGTCATAAAGCCCAAAATAACACATTTGTTATCATTAATGAGTCGTTTTGAAAACATTCCCCTGACCCTTGACATTCTATTTAAAGCATGGTCATTGCACTTTAATGCCTACTGTTACAAACTTCCTCAGCAAGTTTCTAAATTTTCCCTGAACTTTCAACCCCAAACACAAACCCTAAAACCCCTTTCTCAAACTTTCACCATGGCCAAAGGTTCATCCTTTAAGGGATCTTACTCTTATCAACCCCTACCAACACCCCTCCAGTGGATGATGAGCCAATAAAGGCTCAACCTAGATCTTCGACATTGTCAAAGGACTTAGAACCAACCAAAGTGTAGATAGAGATCAAGGAGAATGAGAATCTTGCTCTAGTCGAAGCTATCATGATACCCTAATGAGGACCCAACATGGGGATCATCAATGTTGAATACTTCATCAACTTGAAATACCTTGAGGAACATGGTCTTAGCATCTTAAGATATTTGGAACTAGCGAGCATAAGGGGCTACTTTAATGAGCATCAAAAGATATACCCTGGTCTAATCAGGGAGTTATAGAGGAATGTCACCTTTAGAGACAACAAGATGATCAATAAAGTCTTTGGTATCGACGTGGAAGTCTCACCCATAACCATTGCTCAGACAATAGGTTGTGAACTTCTACCCAATTACTACCAAGAGAATTGGGACTCTGGACTGTCTCGTGGCATAGTGGAAATGATCATTCTTGGACCTAACTAATAACCACTGTTATTACTCATAATTAATTCTTAATTCACATTGGTTATCTTATTTGTCTCTTATTTAATACTTTGTTTAACCTTGATTAATTAGGATTTAACAAATATTAGGATTTAATCTTATATCTTTATATTTTTAGGATTTTATTACTTTTTATCAAATATTAGGATTTAAATTTATATCTTTATCTTGTTAGGATTTTATTATTTTAGGATTTAAATTTATATCTTTATCTGTTAGGATTTTGTTAGTTTTACATTATCTTTGTAGAGATTGGATACATTGAAGTAGTTGAAATGCACCTATTTAAAGACGGTTAGACACATCGAAAGGGGGAGGAATCTTTTTATCTCTTTGCATATCCTGAGGGAACTACAGAGCAAGGAACATCGTGAGGAATAATTTATGTAAAATTCTTCTCCTCTAATGTCTCTTATGCTTTCTTTTGTGGATTATTGCTTCCCTATGTCTATGGCTAGCTAAATTCATAATTTAGGGTTATGATGTAAGACCTATTATGTGAACCCTATTTCTCTATTTTCAATAAAGTTTCTCAATTGTTATTTCAATTATATCTTTGCGTTATTCTTACTGCTATTTGGGATTGATCACCCCATGATCCAAAATGATTAATTTTCATGATCAACACTTTTAATTGATAGATCTACGCATAGATTGAATTCTAGGGATTTGCATGACCAAACTAATTCCTAAATTCTCAATCTGATTAATATTGGTTTATCAACCTCTTTGCATTTAAAACATTCTCTCTAATTTATTCTTTCATGACCAACAAGGGAATAAATTAAGGAGAAGAGGATTTTCAATGAATGACCAAACTTTGATTATTATTTTAAGAGGCATGATTGGTAATTGAACAGATAATTGGGGGTTTAATTGAAATAGAAAAATAGGGGGAACGTAAAGATAAGTCTGAATTCATAACTCTAGGACTTTTAATCTGTTAGAACCTTCATTATTCTCAAGTACCTTTTGTTTTATTTCTTTTTACAATTAAATTGCAACTCAAACCAACCTTTCGATCACTTGTCCTCTATAGATTTATTATTTAGGAACCACTTCTAATCTCTAGGGTACGATATCCAGACTTAGGTCCACTATTACTACTATGTAGGGTACGCTTGCCCTTAAGCGTTTGTATTTTATGCATCACTAACTTCACAAAGGAGTGTGTGAAGAAGAAGCTGCACCATGCATCCTTCACTCAACTGGCCAAAATACTTCTCAACGTCATAAACAAGACTATCCTCCATAAGGTTGGATCAAGAGATCATGTATCCACTCTACACTAGTACATTATCTATCACATTATTGAAGGTATACCATCCAAACTTCCCCATACTCTATTTATGAATTTGGTGAACCACATACATTCCCTCTACCCAACAACAACTACATATTACGGAGCTCTAATCAGTAGACTTCTACGTGATCAACAAGTCACAACAAGGCTGATGAATGACCTCCTGGTAAGACTGATAAAAGAATTGGCTTATGTCAATGAGCATGGACTAAATGTCCATCAGAGGGAGCTGACCTCTACAAGTCTAATCAAACTGCATTTAAGGTTCCTTATCAAGAAGGGTCAACCACCAAGATTCACTCCTCCAACACTATTTGATGATGAGGTACAGACAAGACAGTCTAAGAAGACCAAAGGTAAGAACACTTTTGATGAAGCTGCTTCTATAAGGACTTTTACCTCAAAGGTAAAAGGGTTACTAATAGTAGACCAGTAGACTGTGAGGACCACACGCCAAACTACACAATCTAACGAGGAGCCACCTGCCAAGAAGACCAAGCAGATCAGACAGACCACAAGTGCCCAAGCCCACTAGGAAGCAAGTGCAGAAAGGGAAGTCTATTCCCAATCAATTTGCAGCTGCCAAAGCAAACTTAGTAATAGCTGCCAGGATTGGCAAAGCTGCTGTTACAATTCCTGAAGAGGATGAAGGAAGCGACCATGAGGGTTTGGTCTTCAAGAGACCAAGTCACTTTAGTGAACAACCACAGGCTGCTACTGTTGCTCAAAACCTACAGCCTATCAAATCGCCCAACACCACTACTCCAAAGCTAACGGTGAAGAGGAAAGTGTTGATCAAAGATGACATGTCTTGTCTGCCACCAATTCCATCTTTCAAGAACTTAGGTACTCCCTTAGTTAATATACTTCCCACTCACCCAAATTCCACAAAACATCTAAGGAGGAATACTCCACAGACAATTCAACATTCTCAAACCCAAACAGATTCACTATTTGTTACACCTACACCGTCTACGTCTTCTACTCATATAGAATAAACCAAACTGTAGTTGCATAGTCTGATGCTCCTGCACAGACTAAGCAAGAGCCACTATCTGAACCTACTATTCAGATAGAAAAGAACCCATTGTCTACTCCCACTGAACAAATAATCACAACTCAACAGGCTGAGCCCACGTTTCAGTCTGAAACACAACTTGAACCCATTGTTCAGACTGTTCCATTAGTATTCTGATAATGATCAATACTATGGTCACTTACCAATATACGGTAGACAATGAGGAACCCACCATTACCCTTGACACATGGCAAAATAGACTATATGTTCCTACTGAACCTAGTGAGAACCTAAAGATTACTAAACCTACATTGCCACCATCTCCACCACATGGGTCTTGGCATGAAGCTCAAGTTAGACGATTTCCACTATTAAACCTACCCGAGAACAGGGAGTCCAAATCATAGAGAGTTGAGTCTCGAGAATGGTATCCTGCAAGCAACACTCATCATACCATCAACCTAGCTTGGTCATGAACTTGGGAACCATACTCTGAATACCAACATCAACCATCTATAGAATTTCTCACACTCTCAGCCAACAACATGAAGTGGAATATGCAGAATGGATAAGGATTGGGTCTCGAACTCGCATCACAAGACCATCTCCATTAAGGGTAGCTCCCAAAGTAATTCCATTTGTCAAGCCCCTCCGAAATGAGAACTTCCTAAACTCTATGGAAGATGATGCCAACCTTGCAAGAAGAGGAGTTTGCGTCTGTCACCACTTTAGTCAATAGACTGGCCCAAGATTTAGCACATAAGCTTCAAGTGCTTTGGTGGTTCTTGATCACTACACTCCTACCCCTAAAGACTCTACCCCTTTGACCAAGGCTGCTAAGAAGCAACTGGCTGATCAAGTCAGCAACAAAAGGCATCAAGACATGTTTAAGCTGGCTAGACCACGAGTATACATTTTTCCTTCTCATCTGCGCTTACAAGGTCTTCAACCACAAGATCCTCACCATACTCCAAATGCTAAAGGCTTTAAAGTCCTCGGACTACTAAAATATCAAGGAAAGGTACCTAGGCAGTTCTACCCTCCCAACCTTCATATTGGGGAGATAACTGATGTGCATGTTGCTCTAAACCGTATAGCACCTAGGCTGCCCATCATAATCCCAAACAAGCTGAAGGGTAAAAAGATCAGCAGACCACACATGCCTCCTAAGGCTCATGTGGAGTTCGAGAGGTTGCCTCAGCCCCTGCTACAAAATCATGAAGAATGCACTGAGCAATCTGCTTGTGCTTATTGGCAGAATTACATGGCCAATTTGCAAGAATCCACTAGTTCATCCTTACTATCACAAGCTGAGAAGGATGAAACATAAATTGTTGGTGAAGGCTCTACAACTCCCTGCAGCTTCTACAACATATCAAACATAGTGGTTGTTCCTATAGTCATCATAGCTCTTACTCCAAGAGATGAAGCTTATGCAAACCAACTGTTTGAAGAATACAGGGAAGAACTACATGATAAGCAAGCTACCCTAGCACTATTTGAAGCAGTTGAGGCAGCCAAATTGAAGGAAGACGCCAGACAATGAGAGTTGACATTAGTAGAAGAAGCCAGACTCAAGGAGTTGGCTCTGGAACAAGAGGCTACTAAAGCACGTGCTGCTGCTTTGTCCCAGAAGAAAGTTGACATTTCCAGTGTTGAAGATGCTATGGCTGAGAAGACTGCTGAATCATAACTAGCCACAGACTGTTGAGACCTGGTGACCACCCACTCTAGATCTAGTAATCCCTTATTTGCTAAACCAATCAATGCAGCAAGTGGCATTGATCTTGCTTATCAACCAGTGTCTCGCACTAAAATGTCCACTACCATCACTACTCTTCATGAAGAAATCTTAGTTGACGTTGAGAGAAAACTACAAGAGCAGCAGGCTACAATGGAACAAAAAATGGAACATCATAAGGCAGACACCATTATGCAGCTCACTAATGCCTTCTAATACTTCATTTAGTTATACTTGCAAGGTACTCCGCCTCCTCTGCTTCCAACACCACCACCTCCTCCAACAAATACTCCTGCATCTACCTTTGCTACTGCATCATTAGACATTGGAGACCCTTAACCAAAGCCATCTAACCACCACCACCTTAACCATGATGTCATGAATTCACTTCTTACTTCTCTCCTTTTTGTTAATGACATAGGGGGAGAATTGTATAGATTTTGAATACATATACTCTGAAAATGCTTAATGCCTTTTATAAACATCAGTGATTGATTCACTGATTTTTTTACATATCTGCTCTAATTATATTTTATTATCTTATATAAATTGTCATTTGCATATACATGATTAACTCAGGGGGAGTTCTTCATGTTAATAATTACTCATAAATATAATGACATAATATAAATCTGTGTGATTTTAATCCTATTAATCAAAATTATAACATATGTTGTTGTCATAAAAAATTGGGAGATTGTTAAAACCAAGACATTGGATGATGTCTGGTCCTTAATCTTTTGATTGATTTTGATGATAACAAATGTAATAATATTTGATTCAACTAATGTTCTGAAATTGAGACATTTCAAGGAACCTAAATCATCACAAAAGGTTGGTAAAATCTCTACATCTCACTCTATATTATTGATTGTCTAAAAATGATTTTCATAATAAAAGCATCCAAAGTGCTTTAAACAAACAATGTGGTCTATATGACCAGATGGAAAGGCCCTGTCAAATGACAGACTATGTTCCACATGCAAAGGAGACTTTCCCAAGGAACAGACTATAAGATAGTCTAGACCAGATGGTAAAGTGCTCTATGCACAACAAATAGTCTGTTCACGACAAACAATCTGTTTGTCAATACTCAATAGTACCTTACTAGTACTAGAAAATGCGCTTAATTAATATTATAACTTATCTTTATGAACGTTATGTCTAAAAACAGAAAGAGAGGTAGATCTTACTGAAACACTTTTCATATATACCTTGTATATTTGTTTATTTGTCTCATGAATGGTGAAGTGTGGTAGGTACAACTAAAAAAGCTATTCTACTTAGAAAAGCACACCTACAAAAAGCAAAAGCAGAAGTCTTGACAAGACAGGAGCCTGTTCCTCTCTAATTTGACCGAGCTAAAGCAACTTCAACACTCCACTGTGAGACAATGGATCAAATCCTCTTCAACATTCAAATCCATGAAGCACTGCTATAAATAGATGCTTCCATGCAAGATGGAAAAAAATGAAAATTCAATGAAGCATAACGAAAAACCTAAGTGCAAAAAGCAAAGAAAGCCAAAACGACAAGAGAGCTTGAAAACCCTAGTGAGAAAGAGAGCTAAGAGAAAAAGAAACACCATCTTCTATAGCTCACAGAGATTCAACTCATTTGTATATCCTCTCTACGAGAGTTATTTGAATCTCATTCATTTATTTGAATAGAAAGCTAGGAGTAGCTTAGGGACTAAACAATACTTGGGTAGTATAATCTGAGGAGAGATTTATACTTGTAGCCAGTAGTGGCATAGAGAATACTTGTAGCCAGAAGTGGCATTTTAGAATACCTGCTTTATAATCAGGTTGATTATAGTGAAATCCTTTAATAATTATTAAAGGAGAACTGGACGTAGCTCAAGGTTAAATGAACCAATATAAAAATAAGTGTTGTACTCTTGTTGTCTTTTGCTTATAATTATTCATCTTACACTTTATGCATCTTGAAAAGGTTTTAAAAAACTTTGTGTTGAAAAGATATATTTGTTTGCTTTAAAACCTCCATATATCTCTACTAACAACCTTTTAACTACTATCTATTGCAAAAATATTCATACTTTATCTAACTCATGATTCAATCCTCCTTCTAATGTGTTCTTTTGTATTTCAAATTTTGCTTCAAATAAGATTTTTTTTATTAAGAATACCTATTATTTCAGTAAGAAAAACAAAAATAATCAGGCTATGGTTATGTTTGACAAATCATTTTAGTTAGCTTAGCTTTTTTTAGTAGCTTTTTAGTTAGTTTGAATGCTTAGTAAGCGGGTTTTTTTTTCAACAGATTTTAGTATTTTTTTAAATGCTACCTGAAGTAGCGTATTTTAAAAATGCTAGCTTCTAGCTTTTAGCTTTTTACATTTGTTCCATTTTTATTAGGGGTATTCATGGGTACAGGTAACCCACAAACCCAACCCAATCCAATCCGATTTGAACGGGTTGATAGAGTGTTTGGGTCAAACCCAACCCAACCCAATCTCAACCTGATGACTTATGGGTTGGGTAACGAGTTTTGTTGTATGAACCCATAACCCGCCCAACCCAACTCGAACTACATATAATAATAATGATGATGATGATAATAATGATAACAAAACAAAAAACCTACTCTCACTCACTCAACATTTTCACCCGATAACCTAACCCAACCCACTAAAAATTTGTGTGAGTCGTTGTCGCCCTCCGTTGTTGTATCATCGCAAGTCACTACCACCCTTTGTTGTTGCATCACTGCAAATCATTACCTCCCTCCGTTGTTGCATCACTATGGTCATCCGTGCATCATTGCAGCTCTCCGCACGACTATCCACTACTCTTGCCCTTCGCTGCATTGTCCTCCGTTGTGCGTCACCCTCCACTATTGTTTGTTACATGACAAACAACTTTTAAAACATCACACTAAGCACTAGTAATCTTTTTATTGGATTTTATTTGGTAATTTTTTCTACAATCTTTAGAAAGTCAAATCAATATGGTTCATCTTAACATAGTTTGTATTAGTTATTGCTATTGTTTGTGATTTAATATTTTTTAAACAAAATTTAAAAATCTATTATGATTTTTTTTTAAATTTTAATTTTAATTTTTTTTTAAAAAATACATTACTAACCCGATAACCTAACCCAACCCACTAAAATTTGATTGGGTTGGGTCAAGAATTTATGCAAACCCAACTCAACCTAACCCGCAAACACTCCTAATTTTTATACTTAAAATATTTATTAACTTTTTTTTGTTACGCATTTTAAATAAAATTAGATTTTATTATTTATTTGTTTTTTTCCATAGTCTCACTTCAAATTTTTATATTACACTATTTATTTTACATATTGAAATATTTATAATATTTAATTTATTATTTTTCTATTATAATTCATGAAATTAAAAATGATAATTATTAGATTTTTTTAATTTTGAATAATTTTACATATTAGACTATTTATTTTAATTATTATGTTAATAAGTGTGTGTTTTTTTACTTTATTTTAAATTTGATTTAAAATACTTTAAGTTATAGTATAAGATCAATAATAGAATACATGATATGAAAACATGTAATAAGTGAAATTAAAAAAATAATAAAAGTAATTTATATGTAAATAAAAAAAATTTAAGAGTTTTAAATTTATTAAAAAATTAATATTATAACATCAAAATATACTTTTATTCATAAAATTAAATTCAAATCTATACACTAATATCCTATAGATATGTCCATTTTTGTTATTTGATATTTTCTAACTACTTTGACATATAATTTACCAAATACTTATAATTTAATAAACTAACTAAAAAAGCTTTTAATTACAAGCTTCCAACTAACTTTTAAACTAGCTTTTCGGCAAAACTAGCTAGTAAAGAATTAATCCATCAAACTAGCTATTCCATTATTGATCTTATACTGTAGCATAAAGTATTTTAAATCAAATTTAAAATAAAGTAAAAAAATACTTAAATAAACATTATATTTTTATTATGTTAATTAACATAATAATTAAAATAAATTGTCTAATATGTAAAATTATTCAAATTTAAGAAAATATACAAATTATCATTTTTAATTTTATGAATTATAATAGAAAAATAATAAATTAATTATTATAATATTTAAAATAAATAGTGTAATATAAAACTCTGTAGAAACTAGAAAGAATAGTAAAAACAAAAATAAATAAATAATTTAATCTGATTTTATTTAAAAATAATAACAAGAAAAATTAATAAATATTTTAAAGATAAAAAAATGAAATAAATATAGAAATTAGAAGCTAGCATTCTTATATATATATATTACTAACATTTCAAAAAATGCTATAAGTTACTTACTGAAAAAACTCACTTACTAAACACTCCAATTAAGTGAAAAACTACTAAAAAAGAACTAAAAGCTAATTGAAATGCATTGCCGAGCCACCTGAAAAGGAAAGTCTCAAATATCTTTTGTATGCAAGCAAGCGTGTGGGTCATGATAAGAGCGAAATAGATATACGATAAATATTGCTTGGTTCATTCAGAATTTCAGAGAAACAAGTCAGAAACAGCGTTGGTTGAAACTTGAGGGAATGGAATTGTTTTTTTTTTTTTTTTGGTATATATCGGTAACAAAATATAAGTGGTCGTCGATCATGGCATTGACATGACCACAAGTGTGCACCACGCTAATTAATTTTTGGTGGCCACACACAAATAAAGATTGGAAAACATGCAATAAATAAAAATCTAGAGCTTCCTTGTTATCTTCTTCGGTAAACAAAATTTCTCAGGTTTTGTTATGCTACCAAATTGTCAAGTTCTATAAGCATTACTTAAAATATACTTTTATAAAAATTATTAAAATGTTCGAATTATGATTAATTTGATAATATAAAATTATTTTAAATAATACAGTAACATTAAAGTCAATATAAGAAATATAAGATAGCTTGTTGATAAAGGGAGAAGGAAAAGAGGAAGAAATAGCAAATTACTCCCTCCACTAACAAAAACAAATACTCTAACTACTAACATGTACATGTGACTAAAAATAAAAACAAAAAATTAAACTTAATATACAAAATGAGGTGTTAATAACATTTTCTTTTGACATTTTTCTTTGTAATTTATTCAACATCATTAATTTTTGGTAAATCTCATCATTAAATTATAAGAGATAACCATTAAATTATTAGTTTTCAATACATGTAAATCAATTAGTGAAAAATTGTCCCTAACATTTCTCACATAAATTGTTATTATATGCTAAAGAGTATTTACAATACACGGTTACTTAGACGAGTTTTATAAACCTTCAAAGTTTTACGTAAATTTAAATCCTCTATTTAAGAATTCATTCCAATGATAAGGTTGTTAAAAAATTACTTAATTTAATTTTACGGGTCCTATAATATTTGAAAAAAATATATTATTTATGATAATAACTTTTAAGTACCAGTTTTATATAAGCAACAAGATTTAAATAAGTACCTCAATATTATTTACTCTAATGATAAAATTGTTTGAACAACGTTACTTAAAGTTAAGTAACTCATTTAGCAGTTCCATCGTCATATATGCTTTGACCATTGTTTTCTTGATTTCTTGTAAAGCCAGCTGTTTTAGTACAAAATTGAGAAAGCTATTAACCATTTACAATTATTAAAATATTAAATTAATTCTAATATATTTTTATTAAAATGCTACAAGAATTTATTTTGATTGATATATTTTTCTTCCATTTAACACCATAAAAAGTTAAAAATTAATATTATTTTTTTGTATATATATTTAATATTTTATTATTTTTGAATATCAAATCAAACAAAATCAAGTATCTCTTTTATATATATTATAATTGAAAACAAATATTTATTATATAAAAAACAGTTCATTTATTAAATACAAAATATATTATAATTGAAATTCATAATAAATAAATATTTTTCAATACATAAATTATATTTTAGATTTATAATAAATAAATTATTTTCTAATATAAGGTTATTTTTAACTATTAACAATTTTTATTTTTTTAATTCAATTTAAATTAAAAGAGGTAAGATAAGAATAGATTAGTGTATAAAATGTTAAAAACTCAAAGTGACATCGATGCATACCAAATATTTTTGTTTTAATTAATGCATATTTTTGCGTGCACTGAAAAAATCAGCGACCTGAAAATCAAATGGTCCAAATACAGTTTCGTGTATCATTCTCTCATTACTCGTTTGACTCATTTTCCATTTGTCCAAACCAAAAAAAAACCCAACCTTTCTTAGTTTCTTTTCAACTGTCGACGAGAGGCCACATAATAAACAACATAATAATCAGAGTTGACAACAAAACCAAACCATGGCAACGACGGTGGCAGCACAACCGTGTCCTTCATGGACTCGCGGTTCCGTTCCACTCTCGAAGCGCATCATCAAACGACGTCGTTTCACCACACTCACACGCTTCACCACCCCACAAGCTGCTCTGGTCCAAGCAGCGCCTCCACCTCCACCTTCTTCTTCTTCTTCTTCTTCTCCAATTCAAGTTCTCACCCTGTCACGTGCAAATGACCTTCAAGCCGAGGCCAGAGCCATGACACGTGCGGCCAATGCCACCGTCTACGACCCGCAACTCATCGCGTCCATGTACGGCTCCCAACCAGTCAAGGTCCTCCCTTTCGCACTTTTTCGGACACCCTTTTGGAGGCTCTATAATGGATATGGCTCGGTTTCTGAGAATTTTGATTGGTTCTTTACTTTCAGGTGGTGCGTAGGACCCTTGAGATTGTGACTGCGTTGGGTTCGTTCGGGCTGAAGCTGTTTCTGGAACAGAGGAATGGAACGCTGGACAAGAACAGGAAAGTTCGCGCTGCTGAGCTTAAGGACATTTTCACGAAGCTGGGCCCCACTTTTGTGAAATTGGGTCAGGGATTGTCCACCAGGCCTGACATATGCCCACCAGAGTATTTGGAAGAGCTTTCTGAACTTCAGGTGCTGTGCTCTCTTCCCTTTGACTCCTCTTTTTTCATTCTAAATCAGTATCTTTTTTCATTTATTAGTTGGTTACTGTAGCTTAGAAAAACAAAATAACAGTAGTAGAACCTATTTGGATACACGCTATAAATACTTGAGTTCTTTACCGGTAAAATAGACTACAGGGGCTTGTTTGGACGCAATACACTACTCTAGAAGAACTTTAGATGAGAAAATATGAAGAAAAAAAATGAAATTAACATCTCTAAAAGTTAAAATTGTCTTTTCCGATAGTCAATTTGTAAAAGTTTCATGTCTTTTAAAAGAAGGTATATGATTTTTTCTCTATATTTTATTTTCCTAAAAATCCTACTAGAGTAGTGTATCCAAATAGGCCCTAAGTATTTTCTAGTTAAGAAGCTGTCAAAAACACTTATAGTCTTCTTGTATCCAATCAAACTCATAGTTCTAGAGCATGCTTCAGACATTGATTGTGTCTTAGCATGATAGCATTGAGGGCCATTTTTGGAGAAAAGGCTTTAGTAAGGTCTTGTTTGGATAAATTTCTGTGTTTACTTGTAGAAGAAGAAAATAAAGAGTATAATGCATCAAATTTCTTCAGTGAGTAAAATCAACTTATGAATCTCAGCTTTTGGGGGAGTTTCTATAAAGTTAAAGTTATCAGAGAAGTTTAATTCATTCTACTTTCTTATTTTTTTCCTTCATTGGTAACTTCCAGAATCTATTCAAATAAAAAAAAAACATCAAGATATTTTGTTTCCAAACAGGGCTTAAGTATTTGTTTTAGTAGAGTTTATTGATGTGGTAGTCCAAAATAAGATAAATTGTGTTTTGATAAACATTTCAGTAAGTGTAAAGAATGGAATTTTGATGATTTATTTAAGTTCATTTGTTTGAAAATCATTTAAGAGCTGATTTTGCAAAGTCTTGTTTTCGTAAGTTTCATCTTATAGCTTATGGAGTCAAGACCAAACAGCTTATGTGGGTTTCAAAAGCTGTTTCAGTTAGCTTTGTACAAATGCGCCTAACTGAGAAGTTTGATTGGTTGTGTGACTTATATCAATATGTTGCATAGCATGCTCTTTGCTGCTTTTTTGTGTATCATATAAATAGGTTCTTATCAGACATGATCAAAGTTAATGCAATGTGGGAATTTATTCTCTGGTGTAGTGTATGATGTATAATTTTTGCTATGAAGTTTTGTATTAAGAAACTTAAAGCGAGGGTAATTTTGATGGTTGATGTGCTTACCAGGATGGATTGCCTACATTTCCTGATGAGGAAGCCTTTGCATGCATTGAGAGGGAATTAGGACTATCTCTCGACTCCATCTACTCTTCTATATCACCGTCAGCCATAGCAGCAGCCAGTTTGGGACAAGTTTATAAAGCTCAGTTGAAGTATTCCGGGAAGCTCGTGGCCGTGAAGGTGCAACGCCCTGGTATTGAGGAAGCTATAGGATTGGACTTCTACCTAATAAGAGGTCTTGGATTTTTTGTAAATAAATATGTCGACATAATCACCACTGATGTTGTTGCACTTATTGATGAATTTGCAAGGAGAGTTTTTCAGGAGCTCAACTATGTGCAGGTTAGTTCTCCAATCATTACCATACTTGGTATTATTTCTATTTTTCATTTCTCAATTGGTTTGTTTCAAGATTTTTTTTTAAAAGGACCAAACATTGAATCCTTTGCCAGCTTGCTTAATGACTAACATCCATACAAAAGGCTTGAATCTAATTATTGTAGTTTTCTTCATTTATAAAGAATCTCCCTTAGGCTGTTATGTTACCTATATGTTAAGAGTTTAATAGTGATACACTGACATTGTAAAATGGTTTTACATTGTCATTTAATCACAACTCACCATTTATGGTACTGCTGACTTTTATAAAATTATCTTAAAAGTCATGCAAATGGTGGGTTGTGATTAAATGATGGTGTAAAACTAAGCTATTAGTGCATTACCATTAAACTCATTTTAATAATGAAGCTACACCTTTATAAATTATGTAAGATTCTTTTTTAGGATTGAATGTAAATTTTGACAGGTTCCTGCAGGAGGGACAGAATGCAAGGAGGTTCAAAAAATTGTATGCTGACAAGGAAGATATTTGTGTGCCTGACGTTTTCTGGGATTATACAAGTGCCAAAGTACTGACAATGGATTGGGTTGAGGGAGTCAAATTAAATGAGCAAGAAGCTATTGAGAGACAAGGGTTAAAAGTGTTGGATCTGGTGAACACAGGCATTCAGTGCAGCCTCAGACAGCTACTTGAGTATGGATATTTCCATGCTGATCCACATCCTGGAAACCTCTTAGCAACACCTGAGGGAAAGCTTGCTTTTCTTGATTTTGGGATGATGAGTGAGACCCCGGAAGAAGCAAGATCTGCCATAATTGGCCATGTTGTTCACTTGGTTAACCGGGACTACGAAGCCATGGCTCGTGACTACTATGCTCTTGATTTCCTTTCACCTGATGTTGATGTGTCACCAATTGTACCGGCACTACGAGACTTTTTTGATGATGCACTTAACTATACTGTGAGTGAACTTAACTTCAAGACACTGGTGGACGGTCTGGGAAATGTTTTGTATCAATTTCCATTTAATGGTAAGATTACAGTATGCTTTTTATTGACTTCTCATTTTCATCTTTTGTACTTCTTTTCTAGTGATTGTTGAGTCAGTTCAGCATGGGATAAATACACACTTCTAAGAAACACATGTCTCACAACTTTCATTTTCTATAGTTGAGGAGTAATATTGTCTTCTTCTATAAACATTTATAGTTACTTGTAATTGCCATTTGTTTCAGAGTCTGACGGTTTGGATTTCTGTTCTGTTTTCATCTTCTTTTGCAGTCCCAGCATACTATGCTTTAATATTGAGGTCTCTCACTGTTTTAGAAGGTTTAGCACTCTATGCTGATCCCAATTTTAAGGTTCTTGCGGCATCATACCCGTATTTTGCTAAGCGGCTCTTGACAGATCCAAACCCATATCTAAGAGATGCTCTTATAGAGTTGCTTTTTCAGGATGGGAGGTTCAGGTATACATTTGGCTATCTAAAGTCCATACTTCATTGATTGAACATGGTGATAGAATATACTACCTCCGGTCCTTATTATAAGCAACAAGTGATGGTATAACTTGTTGCTTATATTAAGGACCAGAGAGTAAATTTACTTGAAAGTAGATTGATCTAGTCGATTGCAGGTGGGGTAGACTTGAAAACCTGCTAGTCCAGGGGAGAATGGACAGGGATTTCTCTGCAAAAGAGGCTTTACAACCTGTCCTGAAGGTATTGTTGAGTCCAGATGGTGAAGAAATAAGAACCCTAGTTATTAAGGAAGCTGTTCGTGTAACCGAAGCTTTTACTCTTAGCACAATTTCTGATACATACAAGTCAGCTCCTGATTTTATGAGGGTTCTTGTTTCCAATGGCAATGCAAATGGACCCATTATAGCTTCAGAAGCTGAAATGCAAAACATGATAGAGCTTAGAGATCAAGTAATCAGGATATGGGAAATACTGCGAAACTCTAATGATTATGATCCAGATCTTTTACTACCTATACTACAGGTAAGATCCACTGTTTTCTGCATTATTGTATTTTTATATATTATGCACCTGTTTGGGTAAACTTCTCCAAAAGTGCTTCTAAAAGAAAAAAAAAAAAAAAAAATGAAATGAGTTTCTTCATAAGCTAAAATTAGCCTTCGCATTTAAATATTTTGTATTTTGACTTTCGGTTTCAATTTTTTTTATTCAAATTTGCTATCAGATTAAATTTTATAGAAATTTCTGCTTGCACATGAACAGGTTCTTCAGCAACCTGAGGCACGCAGACTTGGGGAGCGTGTTATGGGTGGGATCACTCAACGTCTTGCAGCACGCTTTCTGCAACAAGTACTTCGAATTCCAACAACAGCTTCCACATAGATTTTGTGCCACTGTCAATAGATGTAATCTATATAAGGCATGCATATTATTTCTATTTTCTTTGTGCTTGCTTGAAGATAATTTGATTATTCATTTGTCCAATAAAATAGTGTGATTGTTAATTTAGTTCACTTCTTTCTTGCAATACCTGAAACATGGTAATATGAGCATGCAAGAAAAAATAGCAAAGTTTGATTTATGATGTTTTACTGTGTTTGCCATAATGGAAGATCACTCTGCTAGGGATCTATTTGCAAGAGTGACAATTGACAATACCTTAGAGCAGTGTCCAGTAGGGCTTTCAGGATCTTCATAGGAAAATTTATAGTGTAAATCTTTGGCTTGCATGTAGTCTAGTTGGCTGAATTTGGTACAAACGTATGCTACATATTGATAACCCTTAGAACCACTTGGGGATGAATTGGAATCCCAACATTAGCTTTTTCATTTTAATGGAGTCTTTCAAATAAAAGAAGCAACTTAGGAAAGTATATTAGATTTTCAACTCATTTGCAGACATGAAGTGCTAAATCACATTTTCTTTGATGCAAATGCAATGTTTTAAATACTTCAACAATAGAAATGAAAAGAGTTAGTCTTATCAAAAGTATTTATACGCGATGAAATATTCAACATAATATGATTTGTACAAGAAATTGAATTCTTAAACTAACAAATTACGAACAAATTTGATAGAAGAATTCACTTACTATGAGCCTGCTGTTTGGATATAAGTTAAAAGTGTTTTTGAGAGCTTCTCTACTGGAAAAAAAAAACTCTATTTTCAGCTGAGAAGCTTTCAAAAGCACTTTTGGCTTGCATCAAAACCAACCCTAAATGGAATGCATTGTTGTATTCTAGAGATTGTAAATGGTTTAGATATTTGAAGATAAATATTCAATCCCCACCATATTCTAGTTATTAAGTCTTGGACTGCTGTCTCTTGGCATAAACTACTAGTAGATTAGTTTTATGATACTCTAGGTTTGTTTAGATCTTGTTAGTGGTTTCCTCAGTATGATTTGCACTGCCATTATAGTTCATTTTTATTGAATGATCATGATCATATGTTATTCTAGGGTATCTGCACTTTCTGCTGTAACTTATATTATTTTGTTTCTTTTCTCTGTCAGGTTATTGTGAACAGGGAATAGAGGAGTTACATTCATACAAAGAAAGAAAAAAAGTTGATTCTTCCAAAATGTTCGTTTTGGATCCTCTAATTTGCAAAAAACTGTATATATTTAGATACTATGTACTGCTTTATTGATGCTGCTGCAAGAATCATAATCAGCATCATCATATATATAACAATAATGTAATAGTGTTAATTGAAAAGGCATTCCTCTTCTTGCACATCTTGTGTCTTTTTCTAATGGGGTTATAATAGCATCACATATTTATTCATGTTAACTGTAATAATAACTAAAAATAATAGCTTTAATCACATATTTAGCAGTTTTACATAGCTTGTGTATTTTTTATGCTTTTCAATTTCGGCAGATTACTGTAACAGCATGTGTCCAAAATTTAGACAATATCATCATATTGTAAGCCATATTGTAACTACGTCAAGTGATAATGGTTTTGGTGGCTAGACTAGACAACTTCCAAGGAGTCCACGTGGCCATTGTTTCACACTGGCACTGCCACGTGTCTTGTTTGCCGGTATTGCTGAGTGCTGACACAATATATTTAAGCCTTTGTTGTCGCATGAAAATTTAAAGTTAGTCAAATGGGTTAGAGTTAGCCTTGCTTCAACACAATCCCAAGTAATAATCAAATGATTTATTCCAAGCTGCTCTAAAAAGTGTTTAGTGTAGGTGAACAAAGAAGGAAGAGGAAGAGTTGTGTGAAAACGAAGGTTAAATATAAACTAAGGACTATAAATGAATGTTTGAAAATGAAAGTTGTAATTTAAAGCAATTAAAGGTAAAATGTGTTAAAGATAAAATATTGAGTAAAATTAAAACAGACCTGATTTTGGATTTTTTTTTTTTCCTTTGCCGTTAAACTTACAACTTCCTAAAAAGTAATTTTTGGGGGTCATTCTATTAGTTTTAGAGAATAACTGAAAATGTAATAAAATTTTATAATTTTATATTATGAGACAATCATAACATTTTATTTATATGATTTTTGAAATAATTTTATAAGAGTAAATTGACTAATCATAAGTAGAGGTTATGATTGTCCGAAAATATAAAATTTTGTTAAATTATCAATATATTATCTTTATTCTCTTAATTTTAACCACTACATTTGAGTATAAGAAACTCGTGGAAAATATTCTCTCATCCTTATTAAATTAAATCTGACTTAATTCAGCTAATTTTATGACGCTGCCAATTAGTCATATTATGCCATTCAACTACCCATTCAGTTAATATTGAACATAGCTAAATTTACCTTATTCTCATTCAACTAACTACTGAACGCAGATTAATTGACCTTCTACATTCAGCTAACATAAAAAAATTAGTCGAATTTTGTCATTCGACTAACATTGTAGGTAGTCGTATTTGTAACACCCCCAAGTGAATACACATAGGAATGAGAGGTTTAGAGGTTGCACGAGTTTAAGATTGTACAACTGATGATAACTTAAAAGAATTAATTAATATTACTTATATTAACAAGATACATATACTTGATGACTTAATGATTTGTTTGGATGAAGTATTTGAATTATTAGAAATTGAATTAGCTTTAAAAAAATAATATTATATAATTTATAAATTTATACATAATTTTTAAATTTAAAAAATAATTTCCAAAAATATTTTTAAAAATAATACATAATTTGTAAATTTTCAAAAATAATGCATGAGAAAGAGAGAGGAGAGAGGAGGGGGAGAGAGAGAGATAGAAGAAATGGAGATAGAATTTCAAATTCTTAACTTTTTTTAAGAATTTCAAATTCATTATTTTTAATTAATTAAAGTATCATTTCAAAATGAGGATATTTAATTCAATTTCTTCTTAAATACCTCATCCAAATAACTCATTTTATTTCAAAGAATTTGAATTATCCTCTCCAAATGCCTCATTCAAATACACTCTAAAGGAATTAATTAAGATTAGTTAATTATACTAATAAGATGCATCTAATA
Organism: Amphicarpaea edgeworthii; assembly: GCA_014843725.1. NCBI lineage: Eukaryota > Viridiplantae > Streptophyta > Magnoliopsida > Fabales > Fabaceae > Amphicarpaea > Amphicarpaea edgeworthii. Next base: position 17,715,065 of record CM026327.1, on the reverse strand, counting down.
ACTCATCACTTAAGAACTTTATAGTTAAGCATGCTTGAATTTGAGCAATTATGAGCTTGATGACCTTATGGGAAGTTTTCCAAGTGTGTGAATGAGGCCAAAGCATTGAGATAATCATCGATCTTTAAAGTAACCATGTCTTGGAGAGGGTCACCTATGGAGGGAGTTTTTGAGACATCTGACTCATAGGAACTTACAAATAGTATAAGAGCAAACATTTATCCTAGAAACACATTAATGGAGGAACTAAAATAGTTAATTTTTTAAGTAAGAAAATCAAACCTTACAACTAAAAAAAAGGAAAAAATTATGAATTTGTAAAACTATGACCAAAATTATAATTTAACCTAAAAGTACCTATAAACTTATTATACCTTTTTACATTGTTTTTCTTTATATTCTTTTCATGACATCATTAATCATATGAGTACTAGTATTTTTTTTTTCTCTCTCTCTTAATTTGTTCTACTTTTTTACAATCAAAATTCAGGTGTATGGGGATTATGTCCAAAAAATGTTTCTTTCTAGCCTGAAGATGTTAAATAGGTGGTTTATCGATATGCTAGTATGAATCAAATGAACAGTACCCCACAAATATTAAAATATAATAATAAGTTATATTTATTAATTAGTTTTTTATACAAATTTTCTTTTATACCCTTAATGAATAGAAACCCTTTCTTTTTGCAGTTTGGTAATGTTGACTAATATATTCTTTCAACATTGTTTAAATTTGTGGATTGACGAGAGAGTCATCCCGTTGCGGCTTGTTTCATCGTTTTAAGCTAGTTAAGTTTCATGGACAAGTGAATAATGTTGATTTTGTGTGTTATGTTATCAAATACTATATTAAATCTTGTATTTAGTTGATTTGTGATTTTGTATTTTTGTAACAAACCCCAATAACAACAAAGATAATTTTTTTTTTGTTATTGGTGCAATAGGTTGTTATCTATTTAGTAGCAACTTTGTTGTTTACAACAACTTTCAATGGCCAACACTAGTGAGGGACTAAGTTGGGGAAATGAGGCAATGCATTTCACTTATGAGGGGCCAAGTTGGACAAATAATGGAATGCAATATATTGGTGATGAATCAAGTTTGGAAAATGAGGCAATACACTATGTTTGGAGCACGGAAGAGGTATGTATACTGGCCTTCTAATTTTTCTAGTTCATAGGCAATGAACTCAATATATGTCTAGTGATTGAATGTTCCATCTTTTTATCTAAAGTGTATTTATTGCGTTATTGTGTGCAAGCTAATTTAGGTAATACATTTAGTCTATATTAGTTTTATATGTTGTTGTTCAAAATTGTGTGAAGAATATGGATGCTTAAACATGCTTTGCAATTTTTGAATAATTTGATATTAAATGATTCTTTGATTTTTCATCGTCACACAGTTGATGAAGCTAATAGACTGCAACACTTGTTTTGGTCTGACTGTAACAACGCACAAGTCATTTTTTGTACCTCTGGCAACAAGTGTTCTATTGGTATATAGTATGATTCACTAGAGTCTTACTCAACCACGTCTATATTGTTAATTTTTTTTTTATACCTATCGTTGACATGGTTGTTATTATAAATGCTAGTTTTCTTCCACAAGTGTAGGCATTCATAGAAGGCCTTACCTATATACAAGTTCATAACAGCCAAACCAGTTTATCCTTAAAATACAAACAAACACTACTTATATGATCATCCTATGACACCTATTAGTTGTCTACCACATACAAATGGATGCAAAGGTATCCCAATATTAAAACTAGTGAAGTTTGTCATGTGCCGAGTTAGAAGTTGTGTCATTTTAGTTGCCATTGGCAATCCATGCCCACTTGAAGCAGTACCAATTGTCTTTCCCTTTGTAACATCTCTTGCTATCGTATTATTTGTTAATATTGTGGTTGGAGACTTCTTGTTGTATGCCTACTTTGGAGTAGTTTGGGTGCTTCCAGTTGGAGGTTTTTGGGTGGACTATTGTGACTTGTTGAAGTTCGGTTGAGGGTTTAACTCAAACATTGAATTACATGCACTAATATTGGCCTTTGGCCTCTAAATCAAGCTTTGTTATTTTCCATAGCATGATGTCACATTTTTTTATCCACTTCTTAAACTTGAATCCTAGTCCCTTGTTTAATATAGATATCCACATGTCATTATACTACCAATTGTTGCTTTTAAAATATAACTAGATGTAATGTCCTTATATCGCAAAATAATGAAGTTTTAGAAAAAGTCAATACAACCATTTTATTTGAACTGTATATTCACCCATGTAAGTTTAAAATTAAAATTTATGTACATGATGTAATTTGAAGATATTATAAATGATTTGAAAAATCAATTAAATAATTATAGAATATGTGTTGAAATAAATAAATAAAACATAACATTTAATATTAGTTACTCACTATAACTATTATATTTTATGAAAATGAATAGTGAGGATAAGAAGTAAACTATCTTAGACTTATTTTTTGAGTAAATGGGTCCCTCTTTTTTGACTTCTTGAATGCATGTATCTTTGACCTTTTTATTATGATTGATTATTTGCCCGATAATATTTGTTGTTTTGAAATAGACTCCTTTGTTTCCATGGAAACCATTAATTAGTAGCTTAAATTATTTATATTTTGGAAAATTAAAAGTTTAATTGTTATTTTTTTTTGTTGCGTAATGTATATTGTAAACTTGAATTGAATTTAAATATATATTATGTAATATACATAAGAAAAAAAATGAAAAAAATGGTGATATGATTACATGTTTAATTTATTTGTAGAAATGTTGATCTTAAGTGATGTTTTTCATTAATAAAGGTATGTTTTATGGTGTAGGTTTGGAACCATTATTTCATCTTGCGTTGTGAGTTTGATTTACGATTGCAAATGTTATGTAATAAGATTAAAGTTATGTTATAGTTTCCATTACAAATGTTAAGAAGCTTCAAAAAGTTGTTGTGTTTTGAGTTTGTTGGGCTGGCATCTCGATTAAAAATTATGAATGTTGTTCATTATGTCATCATAGAATTCCAATTGTATTTTGTACTTGAAAATGTTAAAGAAAAAAATTATGAATATGTAGCTAATTTTGCTAGCTAGTTACAATAAAAAAAATAAAGAATTTCAAAAAATGTAACCACGTCTTTAGGTACTATCATTGATAGCTAGCTAGTAACATGATTTGCAAATATATTGATTTCCATGTTTGATTACTCTTTTTTTTTTTTGTTCTTTTTACATTGTCACATATTTCCAACTAGTTGTATAATCAATTTTATTGATTGTTGCTTGAATTAAAAAAAAAAATCTCATCATGATGGAGTTCAACTTTATCAAACTAACCTTGGTTCACCACTTGAGTTCCAAAATCTTGGTTATTGGATTTGTAGGCAATTGTGAAACTTAGTTGATTCATGTTTATACGATGCTTTGGTGGTTTCTTTTGTTATATTTTTGTTGTTGTTTCCCTCTTTCAATATGATAAAATAAAATAACACATGTTTATGGGATTTCATTTGTACATTTAATATTAATTAGGATCTATTGTAATTATAATTTGATGGCTTAAATAAGTTTTGGGTCGCTGATATTTTTTAGTTTGAGTCCTTGGAAATTTTTTAATTTTGCTTTGAGTCCTTAACGATGATGTGACATCATCTCTATAGTTGATTTATGTTAAGATGATGTCACACTATCACTTAACTAACAGTTGAGATGATGCCACATTATCGGTAGAGACTTAAAGCAAATTTTTTTTTAGGGATCTATAACAATGCAAAAAATTTCCAAGGACTCACTTGTACAAAAACTACCTTTTAAGTCAACTTATCCAAGACGATTCAGTTAAAACCGTCTTGGTAACTGACACAGTGACAATTTTGTAAATAATGTTATAAAGTCAAACACAATTTATAAGTAACTGTCTTCAAAGGATACCCTTCGAAGATGGTTTCTTAGGACCGTCTTAGAAAAGTATCATTCCAAGATGGTTGGTAGAAGACTGTCTTTAAAGCATTCCCCTTCTAATACGATTAAATTATAACCGTCTTAGAAAGGCTAGCTTCCAAGATGATTTTTATAGAACCATCTTCGAATCTCCCTCCACCTAGGTTTAGTTATATGAGACTCCTTTTCGCATGCTACTTCTGCTCACTCTGTTTGCATGCTACTCCTTACTCTCTTCGCGCACTACACTCTCCTCAGTCCTCACTCTCTTTCGCACACTGTCACCAGTATCGTGGTTGCTCTCGCATACCGTTATCGGCATTATCACTTTTCTCGCATATCATTGCTGCTCCCTCCTTTTACTCTCGCCACCCTCCACTGTCGCTCTCTCTCCATCGTCATCATCTGTCGTTGTTATCCATCACGAGAGGTTAGTGTAACTTCAATTAAAATTTTCTATTTTGTTTATTTTATGAAGATGAGTTTTAATTCATGTTTTTAAGGAATTTTGATTCATGTTTTTTATCTACATCTTAAGTGTTTGATGGTTTGTCTAAGTAAGTTTGTCTTAGTAGTTATCCTGATTCTAGAAATGGCATAATGATTCTACAAAGAATTTGTTTGTTTTAGTGGAAATTAGGCATGGAAAGTTTGATTGAAATCATGGTCTTACAAAAATGATGTGGCCGTACCGTTTGAGACATGTCCACACATGATATTTAACTAAAAGTAGATAAGGACCCACACAATGCACAGAAAAAATGAATAAATTGTTTTAAATTTGTTTCATTAAAAGTATATTTTAATTATATTATATAATACACTTAACAGTAGAAGACAAAAATCTAGGAAAAAATTCAATGGAATTGATATGATTAAACTAATTGTGGAATGAATGTATATATTTATGTAGTTTTGTAAAATTAATCTACTTTTGATATAAAACATGCAAATGGAAAGTTTTAGAGGAAATAAAGTAAGATACACAATGACAAACATTTGTATTGGATTGCAACATCGATCAAAGATATGGAATTTATTAAATGACATTGGATTGAAATTTTTTGTTTCTTACCATAACAGGCGCTGACGAGTGTATTTCCTTAAAAATAAATAGGGGATGTATTTTCTAGACATTGTATATGTATAGTAGGATAAATAAATAAAAAATGTTAAATCTCTAATAATATGGGGTGGTTGAGGGAGTTTTGTGGTAGGTGGAAATGAAGAGTTGTAGAAGAGACCAAAAAAGATATAATTAAAGGTAGGGGTAATGAATTGTAATATCGTAAGTTAAAAAGGTTTCATTTTGGTTTAGGTAACCGATCAAACATTGATTGTGGATGTAACCAACAAACATTCATTGTGGTTGTAAGTTTGTAATCACTTTATTACTATTTGATGGTCAGTTAAAAAAATATAGGAAATGGTGAAACATGATGAGAGAATGACAAGCAAAAATGATGACATGTCAAAATTTGAGCTTTCTACAAATTCTGATGTGTCAACACTATAGAATATGTATCAATTGATGTAGTGACACCATAGAATGTATCTCAACTATTATATTATATATAGATGACAAAAAAATGACAACGAAACCTTAAACTCCAACCTAGGAAACAACAAACTTACATTTACTACATGTTGCATTCCTTTAGTGGCAAATAGTAATGCATCCATGGTCTTCTCCAAATGCATAAAATGTGAAGTATTGATTCCCTATTGATATAGATTAAAAACTAGTTAAAAGAATAACATGAAAATTATATTTTTTGGACCTATTATTCTCAAAATTGTATCCAAAGACATACCCGTGTTTGACATTGTTGAATACCAACCTTGTCTTGTTGTGGTGTTGCCTCAGTGCTCATACCTTGCCTACATGTTTAATATAATCAAAGCATAAGAGTTATATCATTTCCTCTATCATACAAGGTGTAGAAAATAAGGAAGCATGGTCTACGACAACACAAACTTACTCTGGGTTTGAAATTTGTTTTGGAGATGGAGACTCCATTTTTTGAGTTTGCAAGGTGATAGATTTTGAGAAATCAACAATGAAACAATAATACATATTGATTTCTCTAACTAAGCATTTGTAGTGTTACATGTGTTGTGTCATAAAGTGGACATTACTAGAGTGAAGTGAGTTTCAATGACTTTTTTTCCCTCCATTGGTTAGGTACAATGACCGTGACATACTAAATCATTTCCAACATTAAATGCTCAACTTCATCTTCGATAGTGTGTGTCTCGGAGTATAATGGATGTGACTAGAAATCCTTCCTTTTAGGCAGGATGATGAAAAGGGCATACATAAATCACATGGGCTGAACCCGTGCGCTTTTAGGTTGGGTCACCCTACTTGGACAACACCGTATGAACTACAATGTTTTGTGACTACATGCCTTTCATTCACCATTTTAAAAAAATTAAGTAATTAAATGTTAATTTGTTTACAGATAGGACAAATCAGTGCATTATTAACTAGAGAGTACAATCTTTCATAGATAAAGAAAGCCATCATGCATACCCATACACAACTATAAAGTACATTTTATGGATTATAGTGAAGTGCAGGAAATTGTCTTGTCACTTACCAGCTATAATTTCCTTCTTTATCTTTGTGAGGTGAAGTGACGAAAGGTTGTGGTTCTTATCACTTGAAAAATGTCATGAACCTCAACCCAACCAATAATCTCAATCCAAAAATTGTGTAATCGATAATCAATGAATTTGAAATTTATATTACTCATTCTCCATTCGTTAGTATAATTTAATTATTATGGTTATGATCGAGGCCGTACCCAAATCAAATAAAAACAATTAAATGCAGTACTAGGAAGTGATCCTAGGTCGTCTCCCAATGAGCAATGATCAAACAAAAGTTCATAACACTAAACAACAATAAAACAGTAGCAAATGGGGGGGGGTTTCTTTGCTTTAATAATTTAAACAAAGAAGCAACTTGAATTAAAAATAACGAGAACTAAAACGTGTTGTTTCCCCTTGATTCAAAAGCAAGCCTCTTATCCTAGGTTACGAGAATCTATCCCTAATCAATTCAGCCACTTAGTCCAACCCAGAATTAATTTACTAAGCGAAAATTAATACAAGGTTTTCATTATGTGATTAAGCAACACATACACCAATTAATTCCTCTCACAGGTCCATCATAGAATAATTGGTGAAGGGGAAAAACTGATCAGAAATTAACATTAATAACAAAACCTCAAAGAGAGCTAGTGCTTAGTCCTCAAGAGAAAACAACACTGAAAATTTAACCTTCCATTCAAATTAAACAGCAACTGGAAACGTAAATAGCAAAATGCAAAACAAAAATGAAAACAAGAATAGAAGACAAAAACGAAACTGGGAATGGAAACTGAAAACGAACCAACAATGAAGAGCGAAAATGGAAATAGAAGCAGAGAATGAACAAAAACGCTGCTCTACATGAACAGTAGCATGCTGGGGACGTGAAACCCTTTTCTCAATAGTGAAAAAACGAACTAAACCTAACAGCCCCCTTTTCTGTGACGGCTGGGGCTTAAATTCTGTCTCCCTCGAAAGTCACTTACACAAAACCCTAGGTTACTAATCTGATTTTGGGCCCATAAAAATCTGATGCGGCCCAATTACAAAATACAGCAATAAAATAAAATAAAACTGGACGACACATAAAACTAAAACAGTCTCCTCTCTTCAAGCCCAAAATGGTTCAGCCCAATTTCAGATCCAAGCCCAATTGCTTATAATTCTCCTGAAATCAAATTAAAATACAGAATTAGTCAAAACGGCCCAAATGATAAAACTGCATAATTAATTTGACAATTAAGGCTAATCAGTAATTAAAATGATGACAGAAAGGGGTAAGAAATAAGAGAAAATAATGACACATCAGGTTAGTATAATTTGCTTGTTAGTATGACCATTAATAATATTTTTTGGATGTTAAAAAATTAATATGACCATTGATAATCAAATAGCCTGAGTAAGGAACATAATATACTAGACAATTAATAGTGGATTCAATTACTTGGAAGTCGGTAGGGATGCAAAATATTACCGTTTAAGGGCTAGTAACAACAAATTATCAGGTACCCACAACAAGAAGGAAGTGCACTTTCTTCACACATTGGCAACTTAAGAAACTAGATAATTTAAAAAAACAAAAAACAAAATAAAACCAACAATAGAAGCCAACAAACCACTACCATCACTAAAGTTAGATCGCCATATTTCAACATGAAAGAAAAAACATCAAAGATTTCTTAACATCCCCAGTTGGGCCTTGCTTTCAACTCTGACGAAGTTGCTCCTTAAGCAACTTGTTCTCCATCTTAAACTATTCCTTGTCATGTAGTGCCTTGGTGAGTTGTTCTTGTAAGTTGGTAAGATTGAGGAAGTTAAAGTCTCTAATCTAGATTTTTTACCTTAATAGGTAATTTCTTTTAAGAAATTGAAAGAAATTACCCACAAGGTGAAGTTTGAAAACATAATACCAAAGTGAGTTTTTTATTGTTCATTGAAGGGAGCCACTTTGACCCATTTCTCCTACTCATTGATTGTGAGTCAACAAGTGTGAGACGTTACTCTCTTCTTTTTCTCCAACCAATTAGAGACCAAATTTGACGCGTGTTTGCTGGCAAATAAGAGACATCATTCGGTACCTTTTGTTAAGATCATCCAGTCACATCAAGATGGGGGAGGGGGGGTGAATTGATGCAATGTAAAATTCCAGATTCTTTTAACCAATAAAAAAATTTTCACCACCTCTCTTGAAGTTTTAACAAAACATTTTCAGAGATATGATATTGAATGAATAAACTAGAACAACCTCAACTTATGACAGATTTCATTAAAAAAGCAGATTAAACATCTAGCATGTAAATTCTAACTTAGTCTATAACAAACAATACAATGCCATCATTCATACATGTTATGGCATAAAATAGAAAACACTAGACTAAGACGAACGAAGAAGACTTGAGGTATGAAGATACCAAAAATCTAAATGAAGAGACGTCAATCTTCACCTTTCTCCTTTTTTGGTTGGCCCCACGTGGCACAGGAGGTGTCACTTGCTTATATTTCTCCTATGGAAGACGCCAATCGTTATTGCTTCCCCTATGAGAATGCAATTTTCGTGGTCCCTTCTCCTCCTGCCCCCCTTTATATGTTAGATTTAAGGTTAAAGGTTTGAATTGTTATTGTGGTAATTTCGGTGAACATATTGGAAATTAAAAGATTAAAAGTAAAAAGCATGATTAAAATTATAATTTTAATTTAAAATGTTAATCATACTAAATTTAAAAAAACATAAAATTAAAATCTTAAAAATGCTTTAAATTGAAAATATTACCATCCTTAACATGGTGAAATTAAAAAAGCTTAATATTACAACACTGAAATTCTTTAATTTGAGTTTCTTCCTATGTCATATTGTGTTCTAAACATTGGACAGTTTTCCCTATTGTATCCTTCCTATCTACAATGACTACATCTTTGTCTTTGTTATTATTCAATCTAATCCATCTCATTTCGTATGCGTTTAGCCTTTGGGCGACCCTTGCCACGTAATTTGGCTTCATCTAGAACAACAAAAGGTCCATGCCTTTGAGGAAGGTTTTCATCATTACCAAATGGATTCCATTCACTAGAATAAGCTGAGATTATGTTCTTAATTGAGTAGACGTCATCTACATAGTTGAATCTGTTGATGTTGATAGATGTACATGTTGCTATTACGTTTGTGCAAGGATATTTGAATGCTTGAAATGCTCCACACTCACAATAATACTTGTTTAAGATCATTGCTCATGTTTTCCCTCCTCTTTGTGTAACATAATCGAATGGTTCTTCAACATCAAAGTTGCTACTACCTATGTCGTACCACTTAACATGGAAGGAACATGCTTTTGCGAAGTTTTTCTCAAGATTCTATCCTCCATATATTCAGCTCTAGTGCGCACACCTCTTTGAACGAAATAATCCACCAATATGTCGTGCGTACATTTAACAAGTGACATTATAGGGAGATTTCTTGCCCCTTTCAAAATTTTGTTTACAGCTTTGGACAAATTCGTAGTCATATGGTCGTATCGACGCCCCCAGTCGTCATGTGCTAATGTCCATTTCTCCTTTGAAATCTCCTTTATCCATTCTTTAACATCTGAACTTGTTTCAACAAATTGTTCAAATTTACGTTCAAATCGATGTGTGCATGTTGTATAACCTGACACAAAATTGAAAATAGAAAACAAAAGATTAATTAATATGCTATAAAAAATATGAACATGATAGTTATGTTTGAAGACACATATCCATGTTTATCAACTCCTTCTTTAATTCTTTGTTGTGGAATTTGTAGTTAAAATTGTTAGCAAGGTGACAAATGCAGTAAACATGGTATGCATAAGGCGGTTGCCATTGTGGGCATCTAGCCACAACAGCTTTTATGCTTGCATGCCTAAAAGATATCAAACAAATACCTTGTTTCTGTGTCACATGTTGTCATATTTTTAGTAAGAACCATGCCCAATCTTTAAGTGTTTCGCTATCAACCACTGCAAAAGCAATAGGCAACACACATGCATTTTAATCTTGGGTGGTTGCAATTAAGAGGGTGCCTTTATACTTCCTGTACAAAAATGTTTAATCAATTTGAATGATGGGTTTGCAGTAGTTGAATGCATAACAAGCTGGTTTAAACATCCAAAAAAACCCTGTGAAATTTTTGAAATCGTCTATCCAGTAATTGATTTATAAAATTTTCTTTGGTGTCCATTTCATAAGTTGACCCCAGACATTTAATCAACATTCATTCTAACCACCTTTTTAAGAAATCATACGAGACTTTCCAATCTCCATACACCCTTAATAAAGCTAATTGTTTTGCAAGCCATGCCTTTTCAATAAGAGATTTAAAAAAAAATTGCTAGTAATTCTCTCTTGGATCATTGAAATAGATATAGATGAGTCTTGTGAAACCAACCCTACAACAAAAATCCAAAAAAATGCATGAGCAAACAATTTTAAATATTGACCAAATAGCTAATGGGAGTTTAATAGTTACCAAAAATGTAAAAGCTGACAATTTTTGTCGTTAAGTGCACATGATCTTGGGTTAAGTTTGTGTTGACATAGGTATGTGGACCTATCCATTTTCTAATAAGCCATTTTCCATTTTTCTTGGATAAGCTTGCTCTCATTCCCCATTTGCAACCATTGGTATTGTTGCGACATTTTAAGCTAAGGGCTTTTGGCCTACTTTCAACCGTCTTATATGTTTGATATATGCTCATGCAATACTCCGCAACAGCAATTTGAACATGATATTTTGATTCAAACCATTGTCCTTCAAATAATGGTTGACCAATTTTCCCACTGACTATTCATATGTTCCATATTATCATCTATCGCGTTTGCAACATGACCACAGTTGAGTGAGGACATAGTAATAAAGAAACCCACTGTGGGGCTTCAATTTGACCTAACATTTTATATGAAAAAAAATTAAGTGTTGAAATTTTTCATGAATTAAGTTGAACTATTATATAGAATTTTGTACTTGTGAGTTGAACCATTATTTGTTCATGAATTAAGTTGGCGGTTTCGTCGTCATTTGAATCACTTGAACACCCATTTATCTTATCTGGATCTTCTTCTTCAATGTCGTTGGGGTCTTCAAGTTTTGCCACCACAACTTGTTCTGGCTCATCACCATCACTTAGAGATGTGACATAGTCATCTGCTATTGCATGAACATTGTAACTTGTTGGTAGACTATGTTGGACATGTGATTAAGACGAAACATGTGATGAAGATGGAACATCCTCAACAAGCCATGTAGGCACCAAACACTTAAAATTGACATACAACTTCATTACCTGTTGAAATCCTTGTTCACCAAAAACAGATTTAGACTAGTAACAACCTCATTGTCACAAACCTTAACCCCAGAATATTGGATAGGATTAGAAGTGATAACAAATCGACATGTAAATTTTGCAATTAAAAAATCTTTTGAAAGTTTAATTTTTGCATGAATTTGTTTTTCTAAACCATGAAAATTAGTATTTGTAAGTACTCTAATCACTTTTGTATTTCTTCCAAATGTTATCCCTTGTTGCCCATAAAATTTTCTACCATTCCAATATATGATAGCTTGGATGGTTGTGGAGGAGTTACCATGGGTGTCAAAGCCCACTGAATAATTCATATAAATATTTGATTCAACTATTGGTTGAGGCACATAATATTGAGGGCCAAAGAAGGAGTTAGGTGCATTTACTTGTGTTAGGACCGATTGACTTTGTGATGGATACATATAAGTAGCATAATCACCAAATGGTTGGCTTGGCATGACATAAAAGGTTCCCTGAACAGGTTCTTTAGATGGTGGTGGTAAATCCAATTTTTCGTGCTCACACATTATCCTACATCTGCCAATTCCTTTTCCTTCCCTTTGGCCTGCACCAATATTTGGATTTTTCGACACTCTTGGAAACTATTGTGGAGGAGGAAGGGCATCCTCGATTGACACAATCAACCTTTGAATTCCAGAGAACGCATTTAATACATTAGCCGCCCCTGTTCTTATTTCTTGGCTAGAATTTGTTTGAAAATTCTGCGGGGTGGCTTGATGATAAACACGTTCTAGTGTTTCAGCCTAAGAAAAAAAATTAATCAATGACAATTATAAATTAATAATTTTGAATGAGAAAAAATTTACTAATCGTAAAACCTAATTTGGCTCCTTCACGAGAAATCCATTGCCTAGTATGTGCTCGATACCATAACTTGTACTTTGAGGAACTAGGCAAATAAAGTCTTTCCACAATGGCAATAAGGCCATTGCAAACCATTTCTAGTCTTCCATTCCACAGAGTAATGTATGGAAAGTGTTGCTTCATTTCCTTACCCTTAAGGGTTAAATCATGTAAACAGTCATCTTGATATGGAATTTTAGGAACAAACTATTTCATGCTAAATTGTCAGAACACACGATGTGGTTGATGCCATTCAAGGATGCGAAAATAGATGAGTGGCACAATAGCTTTTCATAAATGATGCCCTTCAAAACAACTCCGTGAAAATGATCCATAATGTTATGGGTATGGATCCCACCAAATCTTTAACATAACAAAATATAATGTTACAAAACATTCAAATTATAAATTATATAAATAATAAAACTAATATTCCTAGTAAAATTTGTTAGGAACTCACACCAGTCATTGGCATTTTATCAAATTCAAAACAATACTGCACCAATTTATACTGATGACTAGTAAAATTTGGATTTCCTTGATCCATTACCTAATTTTGCAATCATTAATAGTCAACAATTATCATAAAATTAAATCTATAATATAATAAGGCAACAAAAAAAAATTGTATTGTGCACCAAGAGGCAAAAGATAAATAGGCGATTCACAAGCTACCGAAGCAATAACTGAAAGTCTATCCCAGGCCCACAACTATATCAATATGCATGCTCCACCAATTTCTTTAGTTTTATAATTGATGGCCTTGCATAGCTCACGATATAAAAACAAAAGAATGCTTGAAGCCCAGCTATACTTTCCACATTGTTCAAGGCTTTCAAGGAGAGGAACAAATCTAAGAGCAATTAGTTTACCTAAATGATCCGTAAACAACATGTCACCAATCAACCGTATAATGAATGCATGTGCATAGCGTAATAGATCTAATTGACTATATTCTTCAATTGGTTGCATTTGATCAAAATTAAAATTGGCATCTAGCTAACTAAAAGAGACCTTACCACCATTTAAATCTAAATCTTTTGGTCTAACTCCAAAATATTCTTCACACAAGTCAACCCAATGGCCCAGATATTACATCACCAACAAGAGGTAACCCTTATAAAATTTGAACATCTTGAAGAGTGATGGTGCAATCACCAATGGGCAAGTGAAATGTGTGAGTGTCAGGCCTCCAACGCCCCACAAGTGTGGTAATTAGTTGATTATCTAATTGAAAACGAGGAATGCTTACAATGCCGAAAAAACCTGCTTGCGTTATTAGGTCTTTGATTTATCTGGAGCACCCATTTGGATACATTGAATGTGTCTTGCCCTTATAACACGATCCTTTTCCACATTCCAAATAGCCTTAGAAACATGCACTTCTTGAAAGCAAAGCAGAGACAGATCAAGTGGACCCTGGTTGAATGACTTGTTGTTCCCCCACCAAAGCTACAAGTACAAAAAATAAAAAATGTACTCAACTTAAGAATAAGATAATCACATACAGTTAAGCACTAAACTATAGTTAACTACACTAAATTATAGTTAACTAAACAAAATAAATGAAACAAAATAAATAGTTTACATATAAAATTAAACTAAACCATTGTCTGAGTTCAGTTAAAAAAATTAGTACACTCCAAAAAAAAGCTAACTTAAACTCTCAAATAACTTCCACTCAAGTCTCCAACATATAAAATCCCCCTACACCCTCCAATTATATGAACAACCGCAATAAAACAACAATTAGGAGAATAAAAAATTATCACATATTTCTTTTTTCATCCTTTCAATATTTGACCAAGTCCACATGTAGATCAACTTAAATATAACAATTAGATGACAAAGAAAAAAGCAATACTTAAATAAATGACTATCACAATCCCTCAAGACAAATAAAAACCACTCCAACTTATAATTTGAAAAATGTTTAAACTTATCTTTAACAACAGTTCATAGCCATTTGAAAAATCACAATCATATATAAATCAACTATTTGTCTATTTTATCACAAATTAAACAGTTTATATAAAAAAAAATTACAAAGAATTTCATTTACCTTCATTGAAAAAGACAACCGTTGAAAGGGACATCGAGAAAGGGGCCACAAATATCAAATTTGATTAGGAAAAGTAGAGAAAGGCGCTTCCTTTTTTTTATTTCTCCAGAAGTATGAAACTATGCACGGTAAAAGGGACACATGGAGGGGACCATAAAAACTTTTGAGGAGGGTGAGAAGAAGGAGAGAATGATGCTCCCTTCCTTTTTTTACTCAAAAGGAGAAGCAATAGTGATTGGCATCTCCCATGGAGGAAATAGAAGTAAGTGGTGCCTTTTATGCCACATGGGGCCAACAAAAAAAGGAGAAAGGGTATCGAATGACGTTTCTTATTTACCAAGGAATATGCGTCAGATCTAGTCTCTGATTGGTTGGAGAAAAAGAAGGAAGTGACATCTCTTACTTGCTAACTCATGATCAATGAGTAGGAAAAATGGGTCAAAGTGGCATCTCCCTTTCAATGAACAGTAAAGGATCCACTTTGGTATTATTTTTCAAACTACACCTTACCCATCAAGGTTAAAAGGCCCTCTAATCTCCTTGCTAGTTGCAGTCAATAATCGACGAATAAGTTATACAAGAACATCATCAACTACATCCTCATAAGTCTTTTCAAACTTGGATAAAGAGAGCACCTTGGTTCCAAGCTCATGAACAAACATGGTGCCAACAAACCTACGCTCAAACACTCCATCGTTGTACTTGATATCATGAACTACACATACTAGTTTTTGGTTCCCTAATGATTAGTATAGCTGGGTCAACACATCTTTCATACTATAGTAAAGAGCAAAATCCCCATGACCATTGTTTGCTGGTGATTTAATAGATTTTCCTCCTAGAAAATGTCATAAAAAATATATAACAAGGTCACAAGATGAAATATATATATATATAATAATTTTATTATGATAAACTTTGATTTTATACGTAACCTTTACTAGGCTCACAAGATGGCGTCAGAATCTGAACAACTACAAGGTCTCTTTGGGGTTGTGAAGAAGAACCATGACTGACTTGAGTGTTATAGAACCTCACATACGCAAGAAAGGCCTTTTCATAAGAAGGAAACCCTTTGTAACACTAGACATTATATCCCTTGATCTGGACAGCACATTGAAACCAATCAATATATATTCCTGATTTCTGACCTTGGAAGACCACATACACCTTCCCACGAGATTTAAGTTCTTCTAACATGATAGGCTCTAAAAGACTCGAGGTACTTGATATTAGTAAATGTGTGTGTGTGTGTGTGTTTACAAACAAGCCAAATTGATATTTTTGTAAACAAATATATTTGACTAAAAAGGTGATTCAATATTATTGGCCAACTTTGCTGAGTCATAGTTGAATGGGGTCTTCTTACTACAATGGTATGGATAATTAAAGGATAATGTTTTTTCTATTCTATAATGGCACGTGGTATAATTATCATTTAACTTGATTGGTCTTATTACGTAAAAGTTAATATTGAAACATGTATTGGAATGGTCATTAAATTGAACAAGGTCTTGTCATTGTAATGGGTTGGATAACTAAAAGATTTGATCTTTTCACTTTAATGGCACTTGGTGTTATTACCATTTAAGTAGATATAATTGGTCTTCTTACTTAAAGGTTAATATTGGAATTTGGAATATGGTCGTTAAATACTAACCAACAATTTCATGTTCACATATAGGCCTTATAATGGCATCATTACAGCTTACTACAAATTTCAAATATAATTGTTTCATAAATGAGCAAACCACCATAAAAAGTAAGTAAAAAAAAAACTAATAATAAAACAACGATTCATTCGGCAACCGTTCCAACGCTTTCTACAATTCATGTGTTAACCTGTCATTTATGCCTCCAAGGATAAGCCATTTTTCCCCAATAAGAACATGCCTTTAGGTACAGTTTTTCATTGATTTCATTGTCATCACTCAACAACAAGTCTAGGGCAATGTTCATCCTTACCATACTTTCATTTAGTACCTTCCGAATTCATTGATTGCATAGTTTATATTTATTACAAATAAAGGGAAGAGTCATATAGTAATATAGGGGTATAAACTAGGCTACTAATAGGTGATAAATCTCTTGGTATGAATTCTAACAAAACTGTATGAGCCATGTGAACTGAATTCATCCATGGTAAAGAACAACAAAGAAAAGCAAAGTAAAGGAAGAAAATAGAACATGCATGAATTGATAGAAGAAAACCAACATGATCTCTTACTGATGATTAAGCTGTAGAAACAAAGTATATATGCATTTGAGTTAACTATAGTAAGAAAAGCTAACCACAATTGGTATCATAATAGAAAATTAATCAAGATTAGTTGACAATTACAACTAACTTTCCTTCTAACAGCTTTTTTATTATTTTTTTTTATCTTCTTCTTTATTCAATATCCCCCCACAAGCTGAGGAATGTATGTTAGACATTCTCAGCTTGGAATGGATGAACTAAAACGGACCAAGGGCTAAGGCTTTAGTAAAAATATCTACTAATTGATGTGAGGAGCTAATGGGCAATAACTTTAAGAGGCCTAGTTGCAATTTCATTCAAACTATATGGCAATCGATTTTTATGTGCTTAGGTCTCTTGTGAAAAACTGGATTAGCTGCGATATGGAAAGCAGATTTACTATCACAGTAGAGAAGAGCAGCCTTGATGAAAGATATATGAAAATCTTCTAGCAGATATGTGAACCATTGCAGCTCACATGTTGTACTAGAAAGGGCCTAATATTTGGCCTCTGATGAGCTTCAAGAGATAGTAGCTTGTTTCTTAGAACACCAAGAAATTAGAGAATCACCTAAGTAAACAGAGAAACTAGTAATGGATCGTCTAGAATCAATGCAACCAACCTAATCGGAATCACTATAGGCTTTGAGCTGAGCTTGATTAGAAGCAAGGAAGAATAAGCCTGCACCAAGTGAGCTTTTGAGGTAATGAAGCACTCTGTGGTTGCTTGTTGATGAGTAGTGATGGGTTGATGAATAAATTGACTAAGATGTAGTACAGCAAAGGCTATGTCGAGTCTTGTGTTGGTAAGATAAATGAGTCTACCAATCAGTCTTCTATAAGAAGATGTAGAAGCTTCATTAAGGATGGTGCCTGAATTGGCATGAAGTCTTGTGCTATAATCAATACGAGTAGTGATGGGCTTAGAGCCTAGCATTCCAATATCATTAAGTATATATAGAGCATACTTTCATTGACAAATGTTAATACCTGTTGAGTTGTGAGCAATCTCAAATCCAAGAAAGAATTTGAGGTTGCCAAGATCCTTTATTTTAAATGCAATATCTAGGTGTTTGGTGATGGAAGTGATTTCATTGAAGTCATTACTTGTAAGAACTATGTCATCAACATAGATTAGCAAAGTTGTGAATGATTGATCATTATGTTTAAGAAATAAAGAATGATCAGAGGTAGATTGTTTGAATTCGTGGGAGAGGAGAAAGGAGGAGAGCCTGGCATCCCATTGGTGACTTGCTTGTTTCAATCCATATAGGGGAACGTTTCAGTCGACATACCTGACCAAGTTTGTGTTTCTGAAGGCCTGAAGGAAGCTGCATATATACCTCTTCATTTAAATCACCATGCAGAAAAGCATTGGTAACATCAAGTTAGGTGAGGTGCCAATCATTCATGGCTTCAAGGGCCAAGAGTAACCTGACCGATGTGATTTTAGCAATTGGAGAAAAGGTGTATATAAAATCAAGGCCTTCTAGTTGAGTGTAGCCCTTAGCAACTAAGTGTGCTTTATATCTCTCTATTGTGCCATTTGCTTTATGCTTGATCTTGTAAACCCAACAATAACCAATCGCACTCTTGTTTGGTGGCAGATCAGTGAGGACCCATGTATTGGTGTTTTCAAGTGCAGAGATCTCCTCTTGCATTTCCTTAAGCAAGAAATCATGCTTAAATGCCTCAGTATAGGACTTGGGTTTAGTAATGGAACTAATAAATATGATAAAACTTCTATAGGAAGGTGACAGACTATTATAAGAAAGCACTAAAGATAGAGGATAACGAATACCTAGAGTTTGAATGGTTGTAGTTGATGTGTATGATGTGTGATAATCTTGTAGATGAACAGGTCTTTGATGGGTCCTATTGGATCTGCGAAGTGGAGGTATAGTAGGGTCAGGGACATAAGTTGTTGTGGAAGGTATGGGAGGGTTATAAGGAAGGCCAATGAGGTCATCATAAGGAATAAGTGGTAAAGAATTTAGCTTGAGGTCTGAAGTTTGATCTGAGGTGGCTTGGTGTATATGATATGGAAAATGATATTACGAGAAGTCTCTAAATTTTTGGATTGTAAATTAAATGTGAGATAGCCTTTGGTATTAGGTTGAAAACCAAGATGAATACATGCATTGACACGACTACCCGGTTTCTTTCTATTAGCTGTGATGGTGCCAATGAAGCAAAGGCAACCAAAAGTTTTGAACATAGAAATGTCATAAAGTTTGTTATGCAACTTTTGATATGGTGACAGTTTTTTAAGAAATGGAGTAGGGAGACAATTAATGAGATGAGCAGCATGTAGAAGAACAAATGACCAAAAAATATGTGGTAAGTGAGAATGAAACAATAAAGTGTGAGTAACATTAAGGAGATGTTGATGTTTCCTTTCTACTATGCCATTTTGTTGTGGGGTTTCTATGCATGAAGTTTGATGTATAATGCCCTTAGATGCATAAAATGCTATGAGTTTGAATTCAAGGCCATTGTCACCTAATAATCTTGACATGAGTATCAAATTGATTTTCAACAAGTGCTATAAAGTTAAGTAGATGTTGTATTATTTCAAATTTTAAGCACATCAAAAAGACCCAAACAAATCTTGTATGATCATCTACAATAGTGAGAAAGCATTTCTCACCTTGCATGGAAGGTGTGGCACAAGGGCCCTATATATCAACATGTAAAGTATGAAAAGAATGAGAAGAAACATAATTACTTAAAGGAAATGGTAATTTATTTTGCTTTGCAAAATGACAAGCATTACAAACAAAATATGTATTTTTATTCATAGAAAGAGTTGGATAGTAGTTTTTCATTACATGTATCCTATCATGGGAAGGGTGGCCAAGGCAATAATGTCATAGGTCTATGGTTTCTCTACTACAAGCTAAGGTGGTTGGAAAAGGATGAGATTCAACAAGTTTATCATCAAAAGACATTTGTAGTTTATATAGTCCATCATACACTTCAACTGTACCAATCTTCCTCCGGTTGTTCCCTTCCTGTATCAAGCAGTGATTAACAATAAAAATTAAGTGATAATTTGAGGCAGAAGTAAGCTTAGATATAGAAATCAAATTGAAATTAAAATTTGGTAGATATAAAACAATAAAAAGGGTTAGGTAGTTAAAGAGCCTAACAGTTCCAGAATGAGTAGTTGTCACCTGGTGTCTTGTAAGTAAAGTAATTATGATTGGGGAAATAGATTTGTATGCAGTATATGTAGATAATGAAAAAGACACATGATCAGTTGCACTTGAATCTAAGATCTAGGTAGCTGGATGATTGTTCTTAATACTGCAGATTAATGAATTGCCTAAGATAAATGAGCTTGTACCTAAGACATGGGGACTGTTGCTACTGACTTGACTGATGTGTGGAGTGGGAGAGCTAGAGGAATCAGTACTTGATCTTTGCATTAAGGCTAGCAATGCTTGATACTATTGTAAGGTGAAAAGACCATCATGAGTTTTAGTTTTTGTGAGATCATTAGTGTTTGCTGTATTAGTGTTTGTTGTTGAAGTTTCTGCAACAACAACATTATGAATAGAAGCTCCTTGGTTGAACTTGTAACAAGGAGGAAATCCATGCTTCTTGTAACAAACTTCAATTGTGTGGCCAAGTTTGCCACAATGAGTGCAAATTTTGGTGCCACAACCTTGAGCACCTCTGCCACCTCCTCTGCTTGTTCCAGATTGAAACCCATTGCCTCTACTTGTTGGATTGTTACTGCCTGAGTTAGGAAAGTCGTGCTTCCTATAACAAATATCAATTGTGTGGCCATACTTTCCACATTGTGAGCAAGATTGAAGAGAGGTGGAACTTGCATCATTGATTTTAATCTCAAAATTATTAAGGTTTGCATTGTTTCTTAAAATTTGTCTCTCTTGCTGCATGACATATGAGAAAACCTTTGTAATTGGAGGCATAGGATCCATCATCAGTATGTTAGATTTCACATTGCTATACTGATCATTAAGTCCTCTTAAGAACTACATGACTTGATCCTAAATTTTTCTCTTAATGATAATAGAGATAGCATCACATTTACATCTAACAACACATGTGTCGAAAGGATCTAAGTAGATATTTTAAAAATATTTTAAATAGATATTAATTATTTGATAGATTATATTAACTTTTTTCCTATAAAAATATAATATTCTCATTTATATTAATTGATACTTTTTTATATCTTGATTATTATAATTTTCAATTATATTAATCTATTTTTTAAAAATATAAAACTTTTATTGTTAATGGGTATTATTATAATTTATTAAAATTTAACTTCATTTTATTATGATATATTTTATTAGATTTTTATGTATATTTTAACTATTAAGAACTTGGAAAAATGATATGTATTTTAATTTTTAATATTATAAAAATATGTGATATTATATTTATTTAGCTTTATTTTATAAAATATTTAATTAATATTATTTTATTAAAACTAGTTCAACCACGATTGAACCATTGAACCTTAAACCAGTAGTTTGACCGGTTCGATGACCGATTCGATTTTGAAAACATTAGTACTGAGTAACATCTACTCTTTTTCCTTCATTGTCTTTTGTCAACCTCAATTTTTCTTCAACTTGTGTGGAAACTGGATTTGAATTCTCCATCTTAAATTTCATCAAAATATCACTTGCATGTGTCTTCTAGGAGATAAAAAAAAACCCATCATCCTATTGAACGACCTCAATGCCAAGAAAATAGATCATTAGGCCCAAATCTGTCATCTTAAAACAACTTATCATAGCCTCCCTGAATTGTGCAAACATCTTTGAATTATTGCAAGTGAAAATTAGAACATCAACATAAAGACACACAATAAGAATATCTTTAGGATAAATTTTTTTGACATATAAAGTATGCTCAAAAGGACATCTCTCAAAACCATGCTGCACAAAATAAGAATCAATCTTCTTATACCACACTCTCGGTGCTTGCTTCAGCCCATACAAGGCTTTCTTCAATCTGTAGACTTTGTTTTTGTTAGAATATATATTATCTTGGTAGTTATTATCTTTATATTATCTTGTTAGTTATTATTTATCTTCATCTTCATGTGATGTAATCAAGAGGGTTTCCTCAATATAAATAGAGAAGAGGTGTGGCTTTCTCCAACACACATTCAATAAATACATCATTCTAATAGTTTTATTTTCCTTTAACAACATATCTTGCAAGCTACTTAACATATACTTCTTCTTCTAAAATACCATTCAGAAGAGCAGATTTAACATCTATTTGATATGTTTTCCAATTATTTTAAGCCAAAAGAAAAATAATGATGCGAATGGACTAAGTATTAATTTATAACATTTATATTAGTTATTTATATTTAGAGTGGCTCAATTTAAATGATCTAATTTAGAGAGCCCCTAGACTGCCAACATAAAAATAATATGGACTTAATGAGTGGATTACCAATGTTACCCATTGGGACATAATGGGAACTCTGATGGGTTAAAAACGTAAAGCATGGTTATGGTCCCCAATACACCAAATCAAAAACATTTTTCTCCTCTCCTCATTTGAAGAGAGAACGAAGGTCCCATAAAGAGTAAGGTGATTTGGTTGAGGAAGATACTGAACCAACAGTTATGATCATTAAAGTTTTCGTTGCATGTCAATCAAAACCGTTCTATGGAATCAGGTATTTCTAAGAACCCCTTCTCTAATAATCTGACATAATGTGTTCTTCTTTGTTCATTTGGTTATTTTATTTGGTTAATCAAAATATCCAACAAGTGGTATCACAACCTCCATTACTGTTAGATTATTAGGATTAAAGCATAGATTGTATTGAATCCCTCTTTTAATTTTATAAACCCTAATTTATTTATTTTAGAGGGAAAATGATTACGTTTTTTTTTCTTTCATAATCATAATCAATTACCTTTTTTTAATCATTGTATGCACATACATTGCCTTTTTCGTAATCACTATGCTTGTGCTTTGGGAATGCTTTGCACACAATTGAATATGTTTCTTTTTGGCAATTGTGCACATGTGTTATTTCAATTGCCATGTGCTCCTTTTTTTGGGATTCAGCAATTGTTGTGCGTGAACAGTGTTGATGCCATATAATTGGCTTTTAGAATTGTGCGTGAGTACTATGCAATTTTTTGCTTTTGCAATTCTGCATACTCTGGTGTACTTGTTCGTACTTTGTGATTTTTTTTTTTTTGTGCATAGTGTAATTTAGAATTGGTAATTTTTTTTTTTACTTTTCATGAACTTGTCATGCGCACTATTCATTCAGTTACTATGTAGCGTATGAAATGATTCATGTAATTTTTATTCACTATTCATGAATTAGTAATGATTATTTTCATATAATTGTTGCTATAAGTTTGGATGTAAATTTTATGGAGTATTCCTATCTATTGTATTTCTAGTAATTTTAATTGAGTTGGTTGAAACAATATATTGTCAAAGAAATCCCTATTGTGTAAATTGATTTGATTAAAATTACATAGATGTTTGTATGAGATTATTTATGTGAATTGTGCCTAGCCCAAAGGAAGAAACAATTTGGCCAAGTAATAACATGTGATGATAAATATGTGACAATCATAAAGTAATTTTCATGTGAATAATAGTTGGTACAAAGAAAGGTTATTATTTAATAGAGCTAATTGTTAATATTTGATCATTATGTAGGGAGTACCATTAACAAATTAATTTTTCTGTCCAAAGACCAGGAATTAATGTTGTGCTGAGTATTTTGTTATGATTCCATTGTATGAAATATTTGCATGTTTTGTTACATATATATGAACTATTTGGTGATTTGTAAACATGTTATTAATTTAATTTTTTATTCTCTATTTAGTTGCCACTGCTATGAATGTTTCTGCTCAAGTGAATTCTATTCCAATGCAGAATGGGATGAATTTTAAGGTCTAGATGGAAACCGTATGGATTTGGATCTATCACTGAGGGAGGAATCACCCATTTCCACTCCGGAAGCCTCTAATGAGGCAAAAATTGAGAAATGGGAACGGTCCAACCGAATGTGTCTTATGATCATGAAGCACTCTATACCAAAGGCATTTTAGGGCTCTATAGTTGTGGCTCAAAGTGCAAAGAATTTTTTTGTAGAAATTGAACAGTACTTTGCCCAAAATGAAAAGGCGGAGACAAGCAACCTTTTGGCTTAACTCATCTCCATGAGGTATAAGGGCAAAGGAAATGTCAAAGAGTACATTATAGAAATGTCCAATCTTGCATCAAAACTTAAGGCACTAAGTTAGAGCTTGGTAAAGACCTACTCATGCACTTGGTTTTAATCTCATTTCCTGCATACTTTGGGCAATTCAAAGTGAGTTATAACACTCAGAAGGACAAATGGTCCCCCAATGAGCTTATATCTCAATGTGGGCAAGAGGAAGAGAGGTTGCAAAGGGATAGGACTGAAAGTGCTCATTTGACTTTGACCTCTCAAAATAAAAAGAGGAAAAAGACTAAAGATGTTGCAAAAGGGTCTTCTCAGCAAAAGAAACCAAAGAAAGTTGAAGAATTTACCTATTACTTCTGCATGAAGTCGGGACACATGAAGAAAGAGTATCCCAAGTATACCACTTGGCATGTAAAGAAAGGTAAATTTTTTACTTTTGTTTATTATGAATTTAACTTGGCTTTTGTACCTATGGATACTTGGTGGGTGGATTCTAGTGCTACTACTCACATAAGTATAATTATGCAGGTTGCTTGTGGAGTCGACCGCCAAGTGATGATGAAAGATTCATCTTTGTGGGCGATGGACAAAAGGTTGCAGTAAAGGCTATTGAAACTTTCAGATTACAATTAAAAATTGAATTTTATTTGGATTTGTTTGAGACATTTGGTGTACCATCTTTTAGGCGGAATTTGATTTCTATTTCTAGTTTGAACAAATTTGGGTTTTCTTGTTCATTTGGAAACAATAAAGTTAGTCTCCCCCAAAATTCAAGTATTGTTGGTTCTAGTTCTTTAATTGATAATCTTTATATGTTTGACGTTGTTAGTTCCTGTAATGAAATACTGCAAACAACACGTGGTACAAAACAAAAATTAATTGATAATTCAGCCACTTTATGGCACAAGCGTTTAGGCCATATCTCTAAATAAAGAATTCGGAGGCTTGTGTCGGATGAGATTCTTGACCCATTGGATTTATCAGACTTTGATGTCTATGTTGAATGCATAAAGGGAAAACGAATAAACATAAGAAAATTAGGTGCGGAAAGAGCTAAGGATGCCATAGAACTAATACATATGAATATTTGTGGTCCATTCCCTTCGGTTTCTTGGAATGGACAATAATATTGTATTACGTTCATAGATAACTTTTCTAGATACAGTTACCTATATTTGATACATGAGAAGTCCCAATTCCTAGACGTTTTTAAGGCTTTCAAGGTTGAAGTTGAACTTTAACTTGGAAAGAAAATTAAAGTTGTCAAATCTTACCATGGTGGTGAATACTATGGCAGATATGACAAATCAGGAGAACAACGTCCAAAACCTTTTGCACTTTTTCTCAAAGAGGATGAAATTGTTCTACAATACACTATGCTAGGCAACCCTAGCATGAATGGTGTAGTAGAACAAAGAAACCAAACTCTTAAGGATATAGTAAGGAGTATTATTAGTCATTCACTTTTGCTAGAATCACTTTGGGGAGAAGCCTTAAAGATTGCAGGTAACATCCTGAATAGGGTGTCAAGTAAAGCAGTTAACAAGACCCCTTATGAACTTTAGATTAGAAAAAAGCCAAGCATCAGGCACTTGCACATTTGGGGTTGTTTAGCTGAAGCATGGCCTTACGGCCTTATAGGCCACATGAAAGAAAGTTGGATGCAAGGATGGTTAGCTGCTATTTTGTTGGCTATGTTGAATGCTCTCGTGGCTATAAGTTTTACACTTCAAGATCATTTTTTAAAACAGGAAATGTGAGATTTCTTGAGGAAGTTGAGTTTGGGAAAGAAGAGAACATAAGGAACATTGTCTTTGAGGAAGAACCTATCATTGACAATGATCAAGTCCTCATACATATTACTGTTCAAGACACCACTCCAGTAATAGAAGACAATGTTCAAACCATTCTTGATAACATTGTTCTAGAACAAGACAACAATGAGGTTCTCCCTCTAATACCTATAGAGCAACCTCAATAACCTCAAGAAGTGCCATTAAAGAGAGGAGAAATGCAATTCTAGATGAATATATTATCTTTTTTCAAGAACATGAGGATGACATTGGTTTAACAGAGGATGATTCAATCAACTTCTATCAAGCTATGCGTAGTTCTAACTCTCAAAATTGGACTAATGCCATGAAGGATGAGATGAAGTCTATGCAAGGCAATGACGTTTGGGATCTTGTTGAATTACTGAAAGGTGTGAAACCTATTAGTTGTAAATGGATATTTAAAACCAAGAAGGATTCAAAGGGTAATATCAAGAGACATAAGGCTCGTCTAGTCGCTAAAGGCTTTACCCAAATGGAAGGCATTGACTATAAAGAAACCCTCTCTTTAGTATCTTCAAAGGATTCTTTTAGGATAATAATGGCAATAATATCTCATTTTGATCTAAAGCTACATCAGATGGATGTTAACACTGTGTTTCTAAATGGTAACATTGAAGAAACAATTTATATGGTGCAACTAGAATGAAGATTGACACCTCTCCATCTAGATTTTTGGTATTTTCATACCTTAAGTCTTTTTGGTTCATCTGCCTTAGTCTTTTCTTTTATTAAGCCATAACATGTATGGATGATGGCTTTATATCGTTTGTTGTAGACTAAGATGGATTTTATGCTAGGTTTCTTGAATTGTTTTTGTTTCTTCTATCTCTAGCATCAAAAGATGATTTGTTATCTTAGGAACATATTCTGAGAATTGTAATCGATTACATAATCTTGGAATTGATTACTAGATGGCTCCAAACCTTTTAGAACCATCTCTGGTATCGGCTTAATCGATTACCACTAGTGCCAATCGATTACAATTCAATTTTTGAAACTCAAAATTTGCTCTATCTCAATTGCAATCGATTACCATCCTATTGCAATCGATTACAATAAATAATAGTTAGTTTAAATCATCTTCTGATACACGAGATAATCGATTAACTTGATTTCATTCATTTAACTTCACTTGATTTCATTCATTTGCATTGTATCTTAAGTGCCCTGTATAAAGCCTTTTTATAGGCAAGTTACATGTAATATAATAATGCTTATAGGCATGCTAAGTGTCCCAATAGAAATTTAGGCTTTTTAATTGCTAACCACTTAATAGCTAAGTGACAATGTAATGAGCCAACCTTCACACACGTAAAACACCTACAAATCTATTAAACTTTTAACAATCTTCATGGTCAAACAAAACGGACAAGCACTACCTTGTAGCCACCTAAAAGTAAATTAAAAGGAGGTGCTGTAAATGCATAAGTTGTAGTAAGTTTTCTTTCTTTGATTATAGTATGATTTAATTAAGCTACAGTCTCACTTATATGTTGTTAAACCGCTTCATTATTATACAATGTGAGCCTTCACCTTCGTATTTTTACTAACATGTTATCAACTTCTGATTTAACAAAAAATTAACCAACTAACAATTAATACTTGTCAATAAAACAAAAAAAAACATGTTGGGAAGACACAGCCTTGTAAACTTCAGTATCCCGAAACGAAAATCCAATCTGCATTTGATGTTATTAAACAATGACAGACAATATTTATAAATTCTAAGCACAGACAAAACCAGATGGAACCTTCTTCCCACAAGCATTAACGAGCAAACTAACAGCAACAGGAACTTCAACCTTGACAGCTCCCAACAAATTGGCTTTAATAGCAGTGCACAAACACAGTGCTGCTTCAAGATCAGCAAGACCTTTCAAAAGGGTGCAACACTCTTCACTTGGTTTAGTCCCAATCACTTCTCTAACCAATCCTAACCAACTTCCACACACACCAAACTTGAGCGTGTCTTTGGGGCATTTCTGCGGTGCAGTGTTAGATTTTGGAGGGCATGGTAGATTATGATCAGCTGTAGAAGAACTGAAGAAAAGGAAATTGAGCAGTATAAAAGTGCAAAGCAACTTTGAATCCTTTGGATTCATTTTTCTGCTTCAACCAAAACTATGTTATGCGATCACATTTTATAACTAGTTGGATTTCGTTAAGGGATTAGGCTATGTTGAATTTGTGGCCAAGAGTGAGCCATGAATGGATAGTGATCTTGTTGATTTTTGTCATTTGTCGTTGGCTTTGGCATCAATTATGGTATCCTTGTTCGTATGTGATATAATCCACATTCTCAGTCAAAATCGTATTGAAAAATAAGATCCTGTCCATTTTTTCTATCAAAAATTCAAAATCCAATTCTATAACAGTACATCAAGTTAACGAGAAACACCAATACATTGATTAAACAATAAGTAAGATTCATTCCACTAGTTGAAATGTACAAAGATTCACCAAATAAAAAGTAAAATTCACATTGTTTACTCAAATTCACACAAATTTCACTTAATAATTGAAGAGTATGAAATGTCGACATTTTTTGTAACCTAAAGAAAATTAATCTAATTTAGTAAATCTATTAGTTATAGTTATTTTCTTTTTATAAAGACGTTTCTTGGGAAACTTACTCAAACAAACCAATAATATAGGTGTTTCATATGGGCGTTTCCTTTTTAAGGCAATAGCCTCTCTTCTTTTTTTTCACTCATAAAAAGTATATATATATATATATATATATGTGAGCAAACAAAAAACATCGCCCCTAAAACCATTAGATTTTCATAAATTCAGAACCAGAAAAGTGTATGTGGCAGGGCTTAAATAAAGGATATCTAACCTCTTAGTTTTGAAGTTCTTCCATTATTTAAGCTTTGGCCATCCTAAGGGCTTCTCTGCATGATATCACGTTTTCCTTCACTCTCATTATTAATTGTGCTTTGTGGCTTAAGAGGTTCAAATATATTATAAGAATCTTCCAACGCATTAATAAGAAGCATGTTGAGAGCAATTGTCACATTTTCATTGGGGACCATGTTTGGGGTGTTTCTTTCTCGGAGGACAGAAAATCTTTTACCATTTGATGGGCTTCGAAGGTTTACCTCTAACAAGAATGATGTTAACAAGAAAATCCTTATGGTGGAACAACAAAAGAAAGGATGATGGATAAATATCCCATATATGCTACTTTTTTTTACAGGTATGTATGGACACACTATGAATTTCTCGAAAAAGAAAATATAAAGAAAAAATGAAATTAATTTTACTATAGAAGTTAAATTATCTTTTCCAATAACTAATTTAGAAGAGGATATGTGAGAGAGCTTATGATAAATTATTTATTCAAAAATATAATTTTAACTTTTCATTTCTTTTTCATATTAAAAAAAAAATATGTGGTATGGTGCAGGAGTATATATAAATGGTTATCTATGAAGTCCTATGCTACATTATTGGATTTGTATAATGGATTGTATCATTTCAATTGTGAATTCAGCATATACTATTTAGAAATTGTGTATATTGGATTTGTATCATTTCAATTGTAAATTACTCCACACGGGTGAAACATATTTTATAAAATCTGTAGTTTTTGTCATGTTTTCAATTTTGTTTATATTTATTTTTTATTTCTTATATTTTAATTAATTAAATAATTTCTTGATAATATCTTTAGAATCAATTTGGTAGTCAAAATAAGTGAAACAAGATAGGATAATTAATCTTCTCTTTCAATAATTTGTTTTGGCCACACTGTATTTCTTATCTTGAAGAGAAGCTTTGAGGGACCCGAATCGACATACTACGGTAGGCTTTGTCGCTTCCCTCGCTTATTAATATTTTTTATTTAAAAATAATAATAAATTGATTGAATTTATCTCTCATTAAAGTTTTTTTTCTTGATTCAGCTTATATTCATCAAAATTAATAATTTTAAATAAATTTCAATCAATCAGGTAAAAAAGTATCGTGTAGAGAGTTTTAACTAATCGTGTAGAGGGTTATCAAAAATTAATAATTATTTTTTTATATTTAAACATAATATTAATTTATTATCTAATATGCATCAAACATCATATATCATTAAAGTTTATCATGTTATTATCCAATCATATCCTATCATGTATCATATATCATGGTTGCTTATGGTATTTATCTTGTATATTAAACATCCTTAATGAATATATCATGTCTAAGGTTAAATAGAACTAAAATAAAATAATTAAAATGTTGACAAAAGTAAAGATATGACTAAAATTACATATTAAACAAAGTAAAATTGTATTTAAGTCAATCTAATAAATAATTTTAAATATGCGTCATTTAGTTGAATTTTCATAAAATAGTACCAATTTAACATTTTTTACATTTCCTAAAAGAAAATACATTTATCCCTGTTATGAAGTTCTCTCTTAACAGCTCTCATTTTCTTCTTTTTCTTTAACTTGAAAATTAAAACAGTTTTTAGACATTTTGATTTATTGTTTTCTCATGTCATGAAATTTCATATTTTCTATTTCAAGAATATTAAGTAAGATGTCTAAGATTTTTTAACACAAATTTTACATTTTGCATTTTATTTTTCTTACACAAGTCTCAAATTTTCTATTTTATGTTTCTTACATGATTTTTTTAAATAATTTTTAAATATCAAACAATTTTTCTCTTTTTATATAAAAATTGTTCTAAAAGGTTATTTTAAAAATAATTTTTAAAAACAAAAATTAAAAAACTTTTCAATCAGGCCTTATTCTTTTGACTAATCTCGCTCACAATGACTTCAATAAAAGCAAGTGCATATTGTTCACACATCTCAGTAATTAACACTGACAGTGAGGACTTGAAATCAGGGGGTTAAGCCATCTCTCCTACGTGAACTCAATTGCGTTCAAAGTCGAGAGGCAACCAAGGCTTGTAGATTGGATAAGGCAACTAAAGTTCTTGCTTTTAAGTCTCTCAACAAAAAAAAATATTTTTATTATTTTTATCAAATAAAAAATCTCATATATTAACAGAAAAAAATCTCATATATTAATTAAAAAAACTTCACATATAATTATTTCACTCAAAATAAAATATTTTTTCTTATAAATCGTTTTAGAAAACACGTAATATCGTTGAGTCAGTCCAAATTGGGTTGGATGGTGATAATGTCACGGACTCACGGTTGAGTGAAATTGAGAACAACCCCAATAACCAAAGTTGATAAAGGACAATGTTAAGTTCATTCGACCCAAAATTAGGTATTGAAGCCCAGCAAAGATTTGACGCAGCACAACGTGAATGTAGTAAAGAGAAGAGTGGAGGGGGGGAGTGTATTTGTCAGGGCTATTTACGAAAATAAATAAAGTCAAAGGGGAGTGTATTAGCAAAAAGAAAGAGTTTGTATAGCAACCCCTGGTTTGTTCAGACTTTTCAATGGCCATCTACATGTTTGGGCATATAGTTAGGCCTTTCTAAGTTTCAATGTATAGAACCGTTCAAACTTCTACAATTGTTATTTCTTCCTCTCTTTTTAATTATATAAACGAGAATAAAGGTAAGGAATCGACTTTACAGTCTAAAATTTACACTATTAATATACCACAGTAAAGAATTGTAATATTAATATATCATAAATAAAGAGTTGTAATTTTTTAATATGTAAAATTTTCTTATACGGTTAATAGACTATCATTATTCTCTATATATATACCATTTTAATTTTTTTTTCACTAAATTATCCTTTTCTTTATTTATCTTTTATAGTTTTCTCTATCTGTTCTTCAGAAAAACAAAGCATATCCCCTTCCCTCTCTCTGGTGGATATAGAAGCTTGGAAAAAAGAAAATAAAAGGACAAAAAAATTGAACAAATTAAAATTAGTTTTAAAAAGAAAAATCAAGGCACTACATGAGGAGTGGTGTGTTGTGCATGTTTTTTTTTTTTCTCAATGAATCACTTGTATCCGTTGTTGTGCAGTAACTCAGCACGGCTTTAAAAGCTCGTTTTAAAATTGGCTATGCATCTCAAATGAATTTAGATCGCAAAGTTATCTCTTGACATCTGATTGATGAAAAAAGAGTGTTGATAGAAGATAGATTAGTTAGTTAATAAATTAAGTCACTCTCTAGTAGCTAGCTAATAGTTTTCTATTTTCATGCCTAACCAATAGCACCGGTAACTGTACTCTTGGTGCCTGACCGGTAATACCGGTAACTGTAACTGAATATAAATACTCTGTAATCTTTATTGAATAAACTAAGTGAGATCTTATCTCTTTCTCTTATCTTGTGTTGCAATCTTTTCTCTGATCCTTCTCAGCCTTTTTTCTCTCTTTCTGCAGAATCTTTCTTTTCATCATGAACATCCAGATCTTCAATATGGTATCAGAGAAGAGCTCTGCTGCACACTCAAATCTGCATTGTTCTTCTTCGATTCAGTTTCTGATTTTTCTTTTTCACAATCATGAGTGGAGAAGTGAGAGTCCTACAATTACACTTGTCTCTCCAATGCTAGACCAAACTAATTACAATTCGTGGAGTCGCTTAATGATTACTGCATTAAGTGCAAAGAACAAGCTGGAATTCGTAGATAGAAGTATTTTGAAACCTGTAATTTCCAATTCTTTGTATCATGCATGGAAGAGGTGTAATAACATGGTGATTTCTTGGCTGGTTCACTCATTATCTGCTTCAATTCGACAAAGTATCTTATAGATGGATCACGCTGAAGATATATGGAACGATTTAAAGTCGTGACATTCTCAAGGAGACTTACTTCGAATCTCCAAATTGCCACAACAAGCATCAGCTATAAAGTAAGGTGATTCATCCATAACTGACTATTTTACCAAATTGTGAGTAATTTGGGATGAATTGGAAAGTTAGGCCTGATCCTTATTGTACCTGTGCGACTAAGTGCTTATGTGATGCTCTCTCAAATGTGCTTGAAAGAAAATTGCAAGATCAAGTAATGCAGTTCATGCGTGGTCTGAATGATCAATATAATAATGTAAGATCTAATATTCTCATGATGGACCCTTTGCCATTGATAGCTAAGGTGTTTTCATATGTTGTGCAACAAGAAATGCAAAATTTGAGTAGTCGTGACAATTTGAATTTTGAGTCTAAAGTAAATGCTGCAAGCTCCAATTCCAATTACTCTTGCAATTATTGTGGTAAACTTGGTCATACAGTAGATACATGCTATAGAAAGCATGGCTTTCCATCCAATTATGGAAATGGTAGAGGAGCTGGTGGTGGAGCATCTTCCTCTGGAATAGGAGCTGGTAGAGGAGGAAGAGGCAAGCATATTAAGACAAGGCAGAGGCACTAAAATGTGCACTCTGGTAAAAATGGCCACACTATTGAAGTGTGCTATAGAAAACACGGTTTTCCACTTGGACATTTATTCAGTAACAACAATCAAACAGTTGGAGCAGCTATTAACAATACTATGACAAGAGAAATCACATCAAAAGGTACTGATCTCACACAAATTGAAACTCATGATGGTCGTTTCACACCTCAGCAGTATCAAACCCTACTAACTTTAATCCAACAATCACATATTAGAGCTTCTACAGCATCCTCCACCTCTCATGTCAATCAGATCAACGGTAATAGTAATTCCATTATAGGTAATATCCTCACAAATAAAAAATTTGTGGCAACATGGATTCTAGATTCTTGGTGCCACAAATCAAGTTTGTTGTTCCTTAGCTGCATTTTTATCATATAAACAAATCAATCCTATAAATGTAAGCCTCCCTACAAGACATCAAGTCATAGCCACACATTCAGGAACCATCATTTTTCCAAATCCTTACACCTCTCTGATGTCCTTTACCTCCCTGATTTCAGTTTCAATTTAATTTCTATTTCCAAACTCACATCATCCTTAAATTGCAAACTATTTTTTTCTAAAAATAAATGTCATATACAAGACGAGAACAACCAGAAGATGATTGGTTCAATTGATGTGATTGCTAGTCTATACAAATTTGCAGTGCCTCTTGTCTCCAAAACCAACTCTAAAATAGTTTCATTTCATTCTGCTATATTTTCATGTAATAAGGAGCCTATAGAGTTGTGGCATTTTAAATTAGGGCACCCCTCCCTTTGTTCCAATTTTCAGCAATAAGAATTTTGTTTGTGACACATGCCATTGTGCCAAACAAAGAAAACTTTCTTTTCCAAACAATGTTTCTATCAGTTGTGAAAATTTTCAAACTTTACATGTAGACATATGGAGCCCTTGTGCCACCCCTTCAATACAAAGAGAAAAATATTTTCTTACAATAGTAGATGATCATTCTTGTTATGTTTGGATTATACTCATGAAAACCAAAGTTAAAACAAGACAACACCTAATGAATTTTATCTCTTTTGCTGAAAGACAATTCAACATTTTAATTAAAATAATTAGAAGGGACAATAGTGCTGAATTCAATATGCATGAATTTTTTACCTCTAAAGGCATCATTAGTCAAACTTCTTGTGTGGAAACACCACAACAAAACGGCATAGTTGAAAGAAAGCACCAACATTTATTAAATGTCACGCGTGCTCTTTTATTTCAATCACATTTACCTCCCATTTTTTGGTCCTATGCTATCAAATATGCTACATACATCATAAATTGCTTACCTACCCCTTTTCTAAAAAAAATTCTCCTTATCAAAAACTGCATAACAAAATTTTTTATATCTCCACTTTAAGAGTTTTTGGCTGCCTATGTTACAATAGCACATTAACTGCACAACACAAGAAATTGATCCTCGTGCTGTTGCTAGCATCTTTCTTGGTTTCAAACCTCATACTAAAGGTTATCTCACCTTTAATCTTAGTACTCGTGCTATTGAAACATCACGCAATGTAATTTTCTATGAAAATTGCTTCCCTCACCCACATATCAACACTATATCAGATCCCATTTCCACTACTCCCTTAGTGCCCATTGATGATTTATCATACCTCATATATATCCCTATTGGCCCACCATTCTCCTCACCCGAACCACATCACTCAAATTTGCCACACACAATTTCTGATATGTCATAAAATTCTGATATGCCACAAAATCCTGCATCATCACATACTTATGAAACCCCCACCCCATCCTTCCCTCGTCGCTCTAATTGACCCCGACAGAGACCTGCCCGTTATAATGATTTCCAAACAACTTTCACATCAACTACAACAATCCAATCTTCAAGTATTCACTATCCTCTTTCTTCTGTAATTTCTTATGATCATTTATCACCTTCCTATCAAAATTCTGTCATGTCAATAACTTCCACTACTGAACCAAATTCCTATGTTGAGGCTTTAAAGAGTGATTGTTGGCTTAAAACCATACATGAGGAGATCACTACTCTTAAGACAACCAATACA
This sequence comes from Amphicarpaea edgeworthii, assembly GCA_014843725.1. NCBI lineage: Eukaryota > Viridiplantae > Streptophyta > Magnoliopsida > Fabales > Fabaceae > Amphicarpaea > Amphicarpaea edgeworthii. The sequence goes on along the minus strand of CM026327.1, from coordinate 17,679,613 downwards.
TGGGTCCTCACCAACCTCCCACCTCACAAATCTGCCATTGGATGTCGTTGGGTATACAAAGTGAAGCATTGTGCTTATGGCACCATTGAACGATACAAAGCTCGATTAGTAGCCAAGGGATATACCCAATTAAAGGGTCTTGATTACTTAGACACTTTCTCGCCAGTTGCCAAGATTACTTTAGTTCAATTACTCCTTGCTCTAGCAACTATGCAAAATGGCACCTTAAACAATTAGATGTGAACAATGCTTTCTTACATGGAGACCTTCATGAGGAGGTCTACATGCAAGTACCACCAGGCTTAACTACTGCTAAATTGAGCTAAGTCTGTCGTCTCCAGCATTCAGTATATGGTCTTGAACAGGCTAGTCGCCAATGGTATGAAAGACTATCCAATTTTTTTATTTCTCACAGGTATCACCAGTCCCCTGCTGACCATTCTTTATTCCTAAAGCGCAAGGACAATTCTTTTGCTACTCTCTTGGTGCATGTTGATGGCATTGTTTTAACAGGAAATGACCTCTCTGAAATATCCTCCATTACTAGGCGATTGGACAATACTTTCAAAATCAAGGATCTAAGCAACCTTAAATTGTTTTTTGGGCTTTGAAATTGCTAGAAGCTCTTCAAGAATCAACATTTGTCAAAGCAAATATGCATTAGATATTTTGGCTGACACAGGCATGTTGGCTTCTCGCCCAGTGAGTACTCCTATGGATTATAAAACTCGATTACACAAATGTTCAGAAACTCCTCTCTCTGATTTTGACTCTTCTTCCTATCGAAGACTAATCGGGTGCCTCATCTACCTAACAAACACATGTCCAAACATCACATATATTGTTCAACATCTTAGTCAATTTGTTTCCAATCCAACCACAACTCACCAACAAGCTGCAAGTCGAGTCATTCGCTACATCAAAGCTACTCCTAGTTCTGGATTGTTCTTTCCGGCTCGCAACACAGCCCAACTGAAAGCCTATAGTGACTCTGATTGGGTTGGATGCATTGATACTCGTTGCTCGATCACTGGTTTCTCTGTCTACCTTGGTTCCTCTTTGATTTGTTGGCGATCCAAGAAGCAAGCCACTATATCTCGAAGCTCTTCAGAAGCTGAATATCGAGCATTTGCTGCTACTACCTGTGAATTGCAATGACTCACTTACTTGCTTGAGGATTTTCAAATCCCATTTATTCAACCAACTCTTCTCTATTGCGATAATCGATCTGTCTTATACATTGCAGCCAATCCAGTGTTCCACAAACGCACTAAACATATTGAAATTGATTGTCACATTGTTTATAACAAACTCAATTCTGGTCTTCTAAAACTACTTCCAGTTGCTTCCCCTCATCAATTTGCTTATATATTCACTAAACCACTTCCACCACCAGCTTTTCCGTCTCTTCATTCCAAGCTGGGAATGTATGATATCCATTCCTCAGTTTGAAGGGGCATGTTGATAAAAGATAGATTAGTTAGTTAATAGACTAAGTCACTTTCTAATAGCTAGCTAATAGTTTTCTATTTCCATGCCTAATCGGTAACTGTACTCTTAGTGCCTGACCAGTAATACCGATAAGTGTAACTAAATATAAATATTTTGTAATCCTCATTGAATAAACTAAGTGAGATCATTATCTCTTTCTCCTATCTTATGTTGCAATCTTCTCTTCTCTTGTAACTAAATATAAATATTTTGTAATCTTCATTGAATAAACTAAGTGAGATCATTATCTCTTTCTCATATCTTGTGTTGTGTTGCAATCTTCTCTTCGCTCCTTCTCTTAAATTATTCTTCATTTATTTTATAATATTTCCTATTATTATTTGTAAATTTTTTTATATATATTTCACTTTTTATTTTATAAATCAATCCATTTATTTAATTTTATTCAAATTATTAAATTCTTATTAAGAACACAAGGAACAATAAATAACTATATGATAATAAATAAAATTTATGTTTATATACATATATAAATGTTTTATAACTGTAATTAATTAGATAATTAACTAATTTAGCTTATTAGTTACTTTGACATTTAAAAACTAAAGAGATTTGGATTCAAATCCTAGCTTTGTGAAAATTCACTTAACTTTTCAATTGCAAATTTTAAACTAAGGGAACCAAAATTACATATTTGAAAAAGTATAGGGACCAAAACTAATTAAGCCATTTCAGAACAAAAGAAAACAACCACGTAAGAGACTAAAAACATATTTAATTAATTAATTTTTTTTCAAATGATCTATTTGGTCCTTATCTTATTTATTTTGTTCAATTTCATCTTTTATCTTTCACAAAATTCATTTTAGTCATTTATATTTTAAAAAAAATTCAAAATAGTCATTTTATCAGGGCAACCTCAATATGTTGGAAATACAACCTCATCTTCTACCATCGCCTCCACATCGTCAACAATGACTATTTTTTTGTATACCAATGACTTTTCGTGCTGCTCATAGTCTACAAAAAATTACTCATGCACATGATCTCACATTTATAAACATTGGTATAATGCGAATTCTCAATTCACGAATCTCAATCTCACTATGACGCATGAAGTCGTCAACATCACTGTGAATCGCCATCACAAACGACTTATCCAACACACAAACATTAAATTTATATTAATAAAAAAAAATTATTTTGAATCATTTTTAAAACATGAAGGAACAAAATAAATTTTTTAAAACATAAACCAAATAAATAACATTTGGCCTTTTTTCATATAAAAGTCTTTTAGTAGAAATTTATCCCAACAGAACCTAAGTCGTATACGCCGGAGTAATTAGAATTGTATTTAAACTATTAAACTATTATAATAAATCACAAATAGAAAAGTAAGTTGAATAATGACAAGTTTTCATGTATTGGTTGATTCTTGGGGAAGGGGATACTTAGCATGTGAAAACTTTGACTAAAGAAGGCGTGGCCGTCACGGCGTCGAATTGGTATATATAATAACAACTCCGCACATCGCTTCTCCACATACACACGTTTGTTAAAATTTGTTAGTTTTATCCGCAGCAAAGAAAATGAGTCCCCTTAAGACAGGCCTTGTATTCGGGTTCGGAGCCATGTTTGGGGTCCTAATGAGTCGAGGTGCGCAACGTTTCCACTGCCACAAAACGGGTCACCATTGCCACGCACAGGCTCGTAGAAAGGAATTAATTGCAGCAAAGGATGATGCAACAACTATTGCCAATAATTAGTTGCTAGTAATTAGTGGCAGTACTATTTCCTTGTTTGTAATATAATATAATATAATATCCATCATCGTTTTACATCTCGTTACAATAACCGGTGTTGGATGTTGTTCTGATGCAGTAGGGAAATACCGTTGGAAATGATGAATCTTTCTACTTTGGGTGGGGGTTTGGAGTTATTTTAATGATATAAATTTTGTGTGATTAGTAAAAATAAGTTTAAATAAGTTTTTGATCATTATAAAATATTTTTTTTTATTTTGAACCTTATAAAATTTTTATCTTGAGTCCTTATAATATATGCTTCTTCTTTTTTGTCTCTACTAATGTATAACATTATTTTAACCATTGATATATGTTGAAATAGTGTCATATTATCATTTAACTAACGATTGAGATAATGTCACGTTATCGGTAGAGATTCAAAACAAAACAAAATATTATAGGACCTAAAACTTATTTAAGACATAAAAGTTTTACTATGTCATCTGAATATCTATACTAATCATTTTTTGAACTATTGAGAGAATAGTAAAGGAGTTGAGAATGATCATTAGCATAGGATTAGCAAGGTCATAACGAGTGATAGATTGTGAAAGAGTGAAAGTTTTGCAAAAAAATTAATGAGGGATCAATTCTCACTAATTAGTTTTTTTTTTTTTTCTTCTTAGCTAATAAATGATAATATATATAAGAGAAGTAGGATAAGAGTTAAAGGTACTAGAAGTACCCATGTTACAATAAGCAAGAGCTCGAAACCCTCCCAAAAAATAATTAAAATACACAAGAACACACTAGAAGGGAAGGAGTTGAATAGTGGGTTTAAAACTTTTTTGTAAATACTATTAGTTCACAAGTTGCCTTCTTGGATATATGTTAGTTTAAATCAGCAAATATATCCTTGTAAGGCAAAACTTAAAAAGTCTTTCCAAAATAGCACAGTGAGCAAAATAAATATATGTAATCACAAGACAGCAGATGAGAGCTTGTTTTTATACTGGTTCACTCAATTTGAGCTACGTCCAATTCTCCTTTAACAACTATTAAAGGGTTCCACTATAATCAACTGATTACAAAACAAGTGTTCTTCACTGCCACTTCTGGCCATAAGTATTCTCTATGCCACTCTTGGCTACAAGTATTCTAAACCACTTCTGCTTACAAGTATGAATCTCCCCCTGAGATTATACTTCCCAAGTATTCTTTTATCACTAAGCCACTCCTGGCTTTCTATACAAATATGTATAAGATTCAAATAACTCTCAAAGAGAGGATATAAACAAATGTTGAATCTACGTGAGCTTGTAAAGGATGGATATTCTTTTTCTCTCAGCTCGTGCTCAAGACCTTGTCTCAGAGTACTTTCTCTTGCTGTCTAGATTGATTTTTGTTATTTTGTTCTCGTTCATTCATTAGTCTTCTCGTTTCATGGAGGTCTCGTTTCATGGAGGCATCCTTATAAAGTGAGCTTCATGAATTTGAACGTTAGAGAAAACTTCTTTCCGTTGTCTCACACAATAGAGTGTTGAAGTAACTTTGACTGTACTTGATGGGATAAGAGCAGGTTTCTGTCTCTATTACAATTGTCTTTTAGCTAAAAGTGTGCATCCCAATGCTAATTGGTTCTTTTGACTATACCTACACACTTCACATAATACGAGACATACAAGCAATACAAGGAATCAAATAAAGTAACGTCAAAGAGAGTCTCCCTTTCTTTTTGTTGTAGCAATACCTTTATTTGAGTAAAGAATTAATTATACAGCACATATGACAGATTATGTCCTATTCCTACACAGACAAAATTTGGCTTAACAAACATAGTCTGGTCTTGATTAAGTATGGTCTGTTCGGTGCACAGCACAACATCTGGCTTAACAAACACATTCTAAATTAAAAGACATGATCTGTTTGTGCACAGACAGCGTCTGGTTTAACAAACACATTCTGAGATTAAAAGACATGGTCTGTTCTAGCCTTAGACATCGTCTGGCTCAGCTTTAGACATGGTCTGACTTAACAAACACATTCTTAATTAAAAGACATGGTCTGTTCTAGCCTTAGACATCGTCTAGCTCAGCTTCAGACATCATCTGGCTTAGCATCAGACATCTTCTAGCTTGGCATTAGACATCGCCTGGCCTTGCACCAGACATCATCTGGCCTTACATCAAACATCATCTAGCCTTGCCTCAGACATCGTCTGGCCTTGAAACTTTGCATGATCCGTTAAGAGCTTATTTTAGTCTATTTATAAGCAATTCCAATGCTAGATTTAACCATTATAAGTTATCAGACAGTTAAGACGAAAGTAAGAGTTAGAGTGATTATACCATTGTCTGTTCTTACTTTATTTCCTGAAATCACTTAATCTGAAATCATTAGTTGATCAAATATTATCACATTTGTTATCATCAAAACCTATCAAGGTATTAGGGGTTAGACATCATCAAATGTCTTAGTTCTAACAATAACTACAACTTTGTTGCAAATAACACTGGTTATAGTCAACAATACTATAACTAGAGACAATAGAGAAACAAGTATATCCCAACAAAAATGAATTCCCCTCTATCTGTATTCCAGTGCCACCATGCTTCCCTCTTTGAACATATAATTACTATACATGAGTCATTCCCTATACCCACCAATAGCTATACAAAATACCTACAAAAGTCATGTTCCTAAAGGATACCACAACTTAGGCACCCATGATACATGCTCCAGGATTAAGGCACCATTGTGTAAGAGAATAACAAAACACCTCATCAAAAGCCTTTATCCAACTTCAAGCATAGAATAACACATCATGTACCACATTCTACAACTGAAATTGAATATTATTAAAGATGATGTCATTTCTAGTCTTCCATACCACCCATATCACCGCACACCATACAGTCTTCCCCCTATCTTGCCTAGTGCCATTAGCTCCCGACAACTTGTGCTAGTGGAAATGATTAGCAGCCACACATGGTAGCACCACAGATAAGTGTAACCAACCATAACATGTGTTCCACACCTCTAGGATGACCGGACACCAAAATAAGGTATGTTCCACCGTTTCAATGCTAGTCCTGCAAAATTTACAATTGAAGTTTCCATTGCCTAGACTAATATTCCTGCTCAACAAGTTGTCACCAAATGGTAGTCTATTTCGAAACACCTTCCATAGTAGAAAAGTAATCTTCGGGGGTACCTTTAATTTCCATGAGACCGACAAGATGTCGAAATCCGTATCACTGATGTGATCAAGTAACCCAACATATGCAAATTTTATCGAGTAAGAACCATTTGATTAGCCGCTCCATACCCACGAGTCCCTACAATAGTGTCTCAAAATACAGCCATTTAGATCAGTTAGAAGTGATTGCAATTGTTCCTATTCCCATATAAAATGTTCTCTCTACCACTCAAGTTTCCAAAACCACTCATCATCCCTCCACTCACCCATCTCACAAATATATTTCTCCCTCTAATTAGAAGTCACAAACAGTCAAGGATATTTAACAGCAAGTGGTTCACTCCCCACTCAAATATCACTCCAAAAGAATGTGTTATCCCCATCCCCAACCTTTCTCACAACCATGTTCTCAAACCACTTATCAACAGCTACCCTCCCACAAATCTTACGTAGGTCACTCCACCAAAGGGAACACTGTAAATGTACTTCCTCACTAACTAAACCTCTCCACCCACCAAATTTTGACCCTAGCACTTCACACCATAGACCCTCCTTTTCCGCCATTAGCTCCCATATCCACTTACCAAGCAATGCAGCATTGAATTTGAAAATGTTTTTGATCCCTAGCCCCCCCGAGTTTTTTGGTTTACAGATATTGTCCTAACTCTCCCAACACACTTTTCTCTTACTAACCTTACTACCCCAAAGAAAATCCCTTTGGATTTTGATAATCGCCTTTCCCACAATTCTAGGTAGTTTAAAGAAAGAAAGGTAGAAAATAAGTATAGAAGAGAGCACAGAATTGATTAAGCACACCCTATCCCGCAAAGGACAAAATATTTTATTTCCAACCCCTTAATTTCTTAGCCAATTTGGATATCACAGGAGACCAAGTATCGCCTAGCTTAGGATTAGCACCAATGGGAATCCTTAAATAGATGAAAGGGACATTTAGAACTCTACAATTTAGGAGACAAGCATACCTTTCTGTTATCAACGCCTCGACCCCAACAGTCCCAAAACCACTCTTGTTGAAATTAACTTTCAAGCCAGATGCTAGTTCAAAGCACATGAGCATGCACTTGATGGCAACAACATTCTGCAAAGTAGCTTCCCCAAAGAACAAAGTATCATCTACGTACTGCAAGAGGTTGACCGGCACATTTTTCTCACCAACCAAGAAGCTAGTGAACAAGTTTTTCTTTATAGCCTCTCTCATCATCTCACTAAGTCCTTCAGCAACAATGTTGAACAAAAATGGGGCAAAAGGGTCCCCTTGTCTCAACCCTTTAGACACCAAAAATTCATTCGAAGGGCTTCCATTAATAAGAACCAAGATTCTGCTACGGACAGGCATCCATCAATCCACCTAATCCATTTATCATTGAAACCTAATTGTTGCATCATGTACCTGAGAAAATCTCAATTCACCGAATCATATGCTTTTTCGTAATCCACTTTAAAGAAGAGACATTTTTTTTTCTTCTTCTTCTTAGCTTCATCAATGAAAAGTTTGCATTTGATAACATGATTAGCAAGAAACTTTGCAAAGGAATTGTGAGAGACCTCGACATCGCTAATTTGTGACTTGTTTTTCAAACGTCCTTAGCTAAACAATCACACTTGTCATTAACGGCGGATCAGCAAGGACATTGCAAAGTAATTGACCATCGCTAATACGTGAATATAAACCACATATTAATATGGGGTTTGTGCTTTGTATCAAATTTCAAATGATGGATAGTTTAGGAAAAATGTTTTAGTTAGGAATGACATAATTTAATGAAATTTATTTATTTATTTAATAAGTGTGCAACTAATTTTTTTTCTTAAAAATGGTAATTATAACACCCTTAAAAAAATTATACTCAATTGCTAATTGTAGATGGGTGTGCATTTAGTAATTTTTTATTTTTCTGTATGTATAATTAGCATTCTAATATTCCCAAAGAATGTTAATTAGAAATTTCATGTTGATTATATGCTTTATTTATGTTTTCGCTTATACAAATTGGAGTTCGGTTTTGTCAAACCTTTTTTACAATTTTCGTGAAAGTGACCTACATGTGTGATTTTTATCGTTTTTCATCTGCAAATCATTTTTAAGGGATCGTTTGGTGGACATGATAAGAGGGGATAGGATAAGATAACTATTAGATGATTTGATAATATGTCGTTTAGTGTGCCAACAGGATATGGTAGCAAAATCCTATCACTTATCCTATCTTGTTACCATAGTGTATTTATTATCTTGAGAAGAGCTGGGTTAAAATCGACAAAATATGATAGACTTTCTCTCTCCTCTTTTTCATTGATAATTGTTGGGCATACTTATAATTTCATTCCAAATTTACAACAATTATCTTACTTTCTTCTTAATTATTGCTTTGTTTGGCCCCATTTAGTTAGGATTTAGTTTTCATGTAGTTGATTTTAGTAATTTATTAGGTTTTAATTGTGTTTTATTGAGTTTATAATACAGCTAAAAGAGCATCTGAAGAGGCACCAACACTGAGCAAGCATGTGATTTAAGCGAAATTCACTTCGTGTTTGCAATGTTTAAAGAATTTACTTAGCGTGCCTGTGTGCTAAGTGGGCGACCTAGTCTGGAGCTGAAGAGTTATGTAACACGTTTAGCGTGCTTGTGCGCTAAGCAAACTAACACTTATAGGGAAAAAAAAGACAAAGGAGATATTTTTTGTATAAAAGCCTTAGTAAGCATTAGGATCAAGAGCTCAACTTAGGATTGTGTGTGGTGACTAGGGAGCTCTTCTTTACTCCATTATTCTTTATTTTTTGTCTTCCATTTTGCATTTTGATGCCCCTCATGACAATGAGAGGCTAGTTTACCCATGTTGGGGGATTGGTGTATTAAGTTTACTCTCTTGTAGTTCATCTTTATTATTTATTTAGTGTTAATCTATATGTTAATGCTTTCTTTCTATTTTGATTGCTTGTTGTATGGATTGAGCAACCATATGCATGTCATATAGCTTGAATTGTCATTGAAAAATGTTTTTTAACTTGGAACTGAAATTGGCATCTAATGAGTGTTATGTTTAGAGATGGAATAATGCTTATTAGCATGTTTTAACCTTTGTTCTTTTATCCAAGTGGATTAGCTTGACTTGCTAATGGATTAGGAATTGAAGCCCTCTCATGTGGGCAATCATGATTATAGCACTATAGTAGGTTAAGATGATATTAGAGTTGATAATGAGTAAAGAAAATCTTTATAATTACTAGATTTGTTGACTTAGTGTAGCCAACCCCCAACATTCCATCAATTCAGCACCAAATCCCCAACTGCACACCAACTGTTTGTGTTTTTGCTTAGTTGGAATCTGCTCTATGTTTAGTGTTTTATTTTAGAATTTAGTCTTTAATTTTTGCATCTTTACTTTAAAAACAAAATATCCTTTGCCTAGTTGTTGATTTTACACGAATAGCCTAGTGCAAACAAGTCCATGTCAATACGATACTTGGACTTTTCATTTTATACTACTTGTATGATTTGGTACGCATGCCAATTTGCCAACACTCATTAACATTTTTATTCAAAGAAATAATAAATTGATTTATTTCACCTATCATTTAAGGATTATCTTTCTTAATTTAGCTGATATCTAATAAAATTGATAATTTCAAATAAATTTCTATCAATCACATAAAGGAGTATCAAGAAAAAAATAGTGGAGAGAGTTTCAACCAATCGTGTAGAGGAATATCGAAAATTGATCATTTTTCTTTTTATGTTTAAACATAATTCATACTATATTCATTCATTATTAGGTTTGTTATCTAATGCACACCAAACATCATATATAATTAAGTCTTATCATGTTATTAAGTCTTATCATGTTATTATCATATTTTATCATGTCTACATATCTTATCTAATCCACCAAACAGGCTCTAAATGTTTTTAAAGCATAAAACATTTAATTAGGAGGGTTTTAAATTGGAAGATTAGTTTCGAAAACGTTCAGAACTTAGATGACAAAAATCAAGAAAAAGTTTGACTCGGGCCCAAAACCCAACCTTGCACCTAATTGGCCATTTATTCGCCCAACCCAAATTCGAAATCTAAAGCTCACTTTTAGATAGTGAGTGTCGACCATAGAAAAGGAGTTGGAGTGCCTCAATAAGAAAGTTTTCCTTAAGTGTGGGAGGTGAGAGAAGGTGAACCATTTTTTCAAAAGCTTTTTTCCCTTTTAAGTTCTCAATTCATGATGCTCTAACTTCTCACTAAAACCTCAGCCCCTTCTCTCTAAACTTCTGAGCTACTTAGTAAGTTTCCACCAATTAAGTTCAAGTATTGTGTAGAAGAGAACACTAACTTTCATTCATGCTCACATTTGTGCATTTTGAACTTTTGAACTAAGGTATGGAGGAGTTATTATGTTCTAACCTTAAATCATGTTTTTTTTTTTTTGTTGAGTTTCACTATTCCATTGAGTTAAATGAATTGGTTTAATGGTGAATTTGGTGTGAAATACTTATTTTAGGAGAAAAATAGTGATTTCTCATCTTGTGCTCAAACTATGTTTTAATTTTAAAAATTAGTTTGAGATGTGTTATAAGATTGAGAGACCATCATAGTATTCTAGGATACCTCTGCATATGGTAAAATTTTCAGAATTTTTTAGTTAAGAAACTATTTTAAAAATCCAATCTTTCATTTAAAAAGTAACTGAGGTTGGTATTGTTTTGACTTTGGAAATTATTTAAAGGCAATTTTGAAGAAATCTGAAAACACTATGTTGTTTCATAAATCATTAGTAATTTCCATGATTTTCTTTGGGATTTTAGAAAGCCTCTATGTATTTTCCCATATAAGTTTAGTAAAACTTAAGTTCTTTCACTCAATGGGGTTTTGAAATGGTTAAAATTATTTTTTATTTACATTAAATTAGGATAAATTTATAATAGTTACTATTGGTGATTTATGATGGATGATATTTTTTTTCTGGATTTTTTTAGAAGATTTTTATAATTATAAATGTTTTTGTTTGGATTATGTTACTAGATATTAGCGCCTCTTTAATTCAAAAATGGGTTTTGTGATTGTAATATCATTTGATTGTTGGTCTTTAGGAGGAAAGGAAATCTCAAACCATACATTTTGTTTAGGTGAAAATAGGGGTGGTCTAATGGGTTTAAGCCCAACCTACCTCTAGCCCATCGAAAATGGGTCAAGCCATGTTGGTCCATCTGTGATCAACACGAGTTAGACCCCTTGGTCCGTTGGTCCACCAACTTAAAATTAAATAAATTCCAAAACTTAATTATTGATTCACTTATGCAATTTGGCTTTGATGTAAAACTCATTATATATGTTGACTTGTATTGCTTTATTTATCAATCTTCATAAAAAAAAAAATAACAAATACAATAAATAAAATAGCAAAGTTATCCAACTTCAATTATAACATAACTAACTCTTTAAAAACAGAAAATACAAAAGTCTTCAGAAAAAATCTTAAACCACGATACAAAATTACAAATTAGTCTTAATATCTTAAATCACACAAGTAAACATAAACAAAATTAAATGTCTTGGAAGAAGGGAACCCTAAACCTAAAGCAATTAAGTCACTATAAGAAGGCTAGCTAGCTGGCCCAACAGGTTGAGGCGAGACAAATTAGTGGGCTGGCGCGTTGTGGACATAACCCTACCTTGCCAATTTAAGGCGGGTTGGTAGACTAGCTCGATAGGCCCAAGCTTACTTTGCCACCCCTAAGTGAAGATGAATGTTTGTATGCGATCAACTAAGACAAAAGACAATGACTATAAGAATGTAGATAGACTTGTTCGATGATAAGAAGACCTTTTAGGTTGTCTCTAAAGTTTCTAATGTGGGTCCTGATCTTGTTTCATGTATAATAGATGGTAGACTAGATCTTAATTTTATTATGTATATGTGGTTATATGTGATTCAAATGGATTATGTTTTATTTTCAAAGATGTAATGTTGTACTCATGTTTCTTTTAATGAAATTATTTAAGAAGGATTTTGATGTTGAGCATTTCAAGTTTAACGATATTTTAATATTTTTAAAATCAAGTATTTTATAAAATGTAAAGGGTTTCTTAAAAATGATATTTTCTAATGAACATTTTTTCTTTTTTGAAATACAAAAGTTGAGAGTTTAATAATTTAGGGGTTACAATGACAAATGAAATATTTCAAGAGGAACATTGTGACATTCCATACAAAGAAGATTACAAATAAAAAGCATCAACATCATAAATATTACAAATTTCAATGTTTGTTTGCTATCATTTGATTCATCAAACACAAAATCAACACTTTTCTCCCTCTTAAGTAATATAATTGGCATTCCTCCGTTCTTGGATTAACTAACACGGTTGACTCGAGTGCTTTGGTATGTTTTGTAGACAAGTAAATAATATAGGTTAAATTATATTTTTATCTCTTGTGGTTATAAATTCGCGATTTTAATTTCTTATTTTTTATTTAAAATTTTTACGCAAAAATTAATATTATTACAGCAATTTTGTTCGAAGACCAACGTTCCTATGCTAAACGGGAACGGCCGTGTGTATTGCAAGGCAATCGAGGCTTTGCCTTAAAAGTCTACTACCAAGAAAATTATTAATATTCAGGATATCAACTGTATACACATAGAAACATTAAGCAGATACTAACTTAACATGTTATTCTTAGTTACAATTAATAAAATAAAATAAAATAAATTAGATTCTCTGATAAAAGAATAATTGATATTCTTTTTATTTTTAACTAATCTTCTTCCTAAAATTATATTAAAATATATTAAATACATAAAAGATTCAAATTTTAAAACATTATTTGAATTTCAAAATAATAAATTTTGATTATTGATTTTATTTTAAATAATAATTTTATTACTGTAAATAAAACACACATTGATTTTAAAGTAATTCCAACATTTTGTAAGATTTATAATTTTAAATTTTAAAATTCAATTTTAATTGATAAGTTTTACTGAAATATTAAAATCGAAATATTAAAGTTCAGTATACTTTAGAAGGAAAAAACGGTCTTATAATTATAAAGTTATTATTTAAAACAAAAATTAAAAACTCATAATAAAATTATTATTTAAAATAAAATAAACTACTCTATCTTACACTACTAAAATATATTATTTTTAAATTTTAATAACAGGCCGTATGTATTTTAATTTTCGATCCAATTTTTATTAAAAAAAAAAAATCAATGCACATTATATAAAATTGTAACATTATTTTACACCGTCAGTCAATCACAACTCTTCATTTAAAGTAAGACAGTTGATTTTTATAAAACAATTGATTTTTATAAAATTATTTCAAAAATAATTACAACATGTAAATTATGATTAATTGGTGGTGTAAAATAATTTTACACTAATGTGTATGAACATTTTATTCTTATTCTTTTATTAAATAATCTTATTTGTTTTTTTTATTAGTTATAAAATTCTTAATGATTGTGCATAAGAATAATATCTTAAGTTACTGTCTACTTTAAGTGTTTTTCGTATACACAGTGCATTATATATACATTATATATAATTCTTTCATTTTTCGGTTCTATCATTTCATTATTTTTTCTTATTTATTTTATAATATTTTTGTTTATAAATTTTATAATCCTTTTTTCATTTTAAAACTTAAAAATGGTTGGATTATAAAATATTAATAAATTATTTTGCAAATCAAAAAATTAGAAAAATAATTTAAAAATTAAAAATTTATATTTCACTATTTTTTTTTTATATAAAATTTGACTTAGATCTTAATTTACGTAGACATGAAAGTTAAAATCATAAAAAAAAATACAATAAATCATATATCCATGTTTAAAAAAATACCATCAATCAATAATTATATAAATTTTAAATAGGAGATTAAAATCGTTATATATATAAATTTTAAATTAACTATTAAAAAAAATAACGAATGTATCTACAACAAATAATAATTATATGACAATATAAAAAAATATTGGTTAAAATGTAGTATTAGAAATTATAAAATTTGATAAATCTCGCTCTTATTTGAACAACTATGTCATAATTTTATAGTTTTTAATAATGTTTCTCTAGGAAAGAATTTTTAATAATGTTAAACAATAATAAAAAATTTAACTAGCTGTATTGTTAACACACCTTTAAAAAGTACTCCAATTACACTATTTAATATTTACTCTCAGACTAATTATATTTATATTTATTTTTCTATTTATATTATTATTCTCTCATTATTTATCACTTATTTTTTTCAAAACTTTTTTCCTGGGGTTTACGACTTTACGTTTGTCATGGTTCAGAGAGATGAGATAAAATTGAAATGGGTGAAAACTATAAAGATTTTTTATTATTATTTAAACCATACAATAGCAACTCAAATGATTATATATCGTGGAAATCATGTCTTTGTTTCAAACTGAAAGAGACAAAATTAGAAACTATAAGACAAAACTGAATACTACTCGTATAAAGCCTTCTGGTACAGGACGAGTGGAAAACCAATCCAAATCCCTGATATACTTTAGAGTCGAAAACACTAATTTTAATGGGTTCCAACAATTAAATTAGAAGAAATTATTAAATAAAACGTGAGAACTATTAAAATCTGTAATTTTCAAAAATTTCAAACAGTCACGAAAAAAATATCTAATAATAAATGTTGGAGAGTTTTGTTAACATTAGAATCATTAAATATTAATATTAATATTTTTTAATAAATTTTCACGAATCATATATAAAATATTTAAAAGATAATGCTCCTTAATTAAGAAGTTTAGTTTATGATAGATTTTAAGTATGAAATAAATTATATTAAGAGAAAAATATTTTCATATACACTCAAGAATTTCAACAAAAATCTGTTTCGATTATTTCGTATTAATATAAGATTAAAAAAAAAAAAAAAGAGTTCCAATTAGATAATGTTAGAGAAAATATGATATTTTGTCATTTGATATTCTTTATAGCTGGTTTAGAGAAGGGGCTTTTGTGGTATTGAACCAAAGTTGTTGGTTCTTGAAAATGCAAGACGTTAAATAAAGGGTTCTTAGATGTTATGTCATTTTATGCTTTAAGGCCAATATGATATCCAATGGGATATGATACATGAAGAGTCACCCTTTTACCCAGAACTTGAAAAGGACAAGTAGCTGTGGCCATTGCTCAGGTAAGGTGGGTCAAATGGACTCCACTTGCCAACCAGTAATTAAGACATTTGCAGACTTTCTCCTATTTGGTGGCATATTCTATTACTTAGCCTCACTACTTTCGAGTCCACAAATTCAAGAAAATATTAATAAATAAACATAAACAAAAACAAAAGTTGGAGAAAAGGGATTAAGGATCCGTTTATTTGTATAATAGAGTGAAAAATGATTGAAATGAACGAAACACAAACTCTAAAATTAAAGTGGTATTGTTTATTATATACACTTGCATCTATTAATTTTTTTATTGTTAAATATTAATTATTAATTTAATGATTTTTTTTTGTTGATCAAGAATTCGCAAACAGTTTATATCTATTTTTTTTTCTTAAATAAATTTTTGACCCATAAAAAATATTCATTTTTTTAATTTGAATTTCTAAATTTTCTTTTCTTTATTTTAAATTCCTATTAAATTTTTAATTTATTTTAAGTCTCCACCAATAACGTAACATTATCTTAATCAATAATGTTACATTATTAATATAAAAATTCAAAATAAAATTATAAAAACTCAAAATAAAATTAAAAAAATTTTAGAGACCTCAAATTAAAAAATAAATATGTTTTGAGTTATTCAAAATTTATTTAAATACACTTTTTTTTTTTGTCCATATTTGGAAAACTGGTAATAAACTTCCAAACATAACATAGATTGGGTTGAAAAGTATCAAAGAAGACCCATGCATTAAGTCAAGTTTGTAACCCCACGCCTACTTACACCTATCAATGATGATGATGAAAAAAAAAAACTTTACCTATCAATCATCTTGTCATTGAATACAGTCTAATTCTACTATTATTTTTATCCCTAAAATCTTTTATTGTGATTGGCTTAAATTGAGTTTAAACTCGTGGTCATATCGTTTCTGTTCACTTATATAGTCACATAGTATAAATGTATAATGCCATTTTCAAAGGTTTTAAATTTAAATCCCCATCAACTATGGTACTATTAGACATTCATCTTTAAAGGGTGTTTTGACAAATGACACATTTCAGAAAACATTGGTTAGAAATTATACAACTACGAAATGTTGGATAAATAAAACAAAGTAGAATTCGGTAAATTAATAAATACATTTTCCTTTAATATTTCTTCGATTATAAATATTAGTTATTTTTAAAAGATGAGAAATTATTATTATTATTCTTTTGTTTTTATTAAAAAATTATAAAACAGTAGTAATTATCTTTTCCTAATTTTTATAGTAAAGCAAACAATAGCATTGGTAAGAAAAAGAAAAAAATATATAATTATTCTGATTAAATTTTATTGAAAACCATCAATTTTAGATTTTTATATATCATTTAATGATTTTTCTTCTAAAATATAAGAAAGAGAATAAAAATATTTTAATAAAATTGTCTCCTAATAAATACTATTTCCTTTGAATGCTTGTTTTCTTTATTCATGTAAAAAACCAAGAGAGTACTATTCTGATCTCAAATATTTGAAGAAAAAGAACACTTTTTCTTGGTCTCAAATATAAGACATATAATTTAATTTTACCTTATTTAATGGTATTATCCATGAAAAATAGCTTTCATTTGATTGAGATTTTAGTTTCAATGACATTATTTTTTTAGTTAGTATGAATCATTTTTTTCTTATGAGACTAAAAAGTGATTTATAATAAATTTTAATCATGATACACATAATTAGATTTGTTTGATTAAGAATTGACAAAAAAAAAATCTAAAATCTAAACCAAACCAATTCAATTAAAATTAATTGATTTGAATTTTACTTTCGTTCAAAATCAAACCAAACTTATTCATGAACATCCATAAAATCAATGACTTCACCAGAATAATTACCGGTGAAAGTTTGAAAACATTGATAAATTTACACAAATATACGAGTCCCGTATCTTGACATTTGTGATGGTAATTTGTATTCCTTACGTACGATTCGAATCCTGACTTTAGATACCAAATGAAAAGAAAATATCAACTTGTGTATACTCACAATTTCACAATTCTGAATATGTACAGACTACTTCGTATCATTATCATTAAAAAAAAAAAAGACAAATATACTTCTACTTTATTTTCCTAAATCTGAGGATATTTATGGTGACGTAAACTAGTCAAAAAATCCGCCATTAAATATATATGATTTGAATGGTTGGGAGTTGCATAAAGAAGTTGCAAGTTTCCCATAGGACACCACCTCAAATGCAGCGCAATGGGATAGGGACAAATAGCAATAAATTAAAGAACCACTGTCTTTGAATTTTGTCACTACGCTGCACTGCACTACACTAGGAAGCAGAAACGAGAACGACAAATTAACGTGCAGTACACACCCAATCCTTGCTATTCTGGGATTACCATAAGATTAATAGTGTGGGACACACTCAACCCTCTATCAAAAAACACTGCATTTCTACCTTTTTCCTCTTTCAATTAAACCAAAACAATTAGCTCTATCTGCATCCCTTGCCCCATTCCATTTTAAGTTTTGCCCCTAATCAATCCAAATAAGACAATTTTGCCTCTTCAAATGGCATTATCCATCAAAAATTAATCACCCAATTTTCCTCTTCCTGTCCAACATTATACCCCAGAGAAAGCGCACACACACTACACACCAAATCCATAGTAAATTGTGCAAATCACTACCACTAATTTCTGCCTCAACAATCACGATTCCGGTCAAACCACAATTTCAGCATAGGATTAAAGACACAATCAAATTACCAAGAGACAAATCAAATTATATACTCTACTACTATAACAACCCAGGTAATAAACCTCAGAATAAATCATTACACTGTATTCTAGTAACAAACCAGGTAGATAGTTACACAGCAGAGGGTGATAATCTACAAAACTAGGAGGTTTTTTTTTTCCCCTGTAAGGTATAATAAGTACCAAGTTCCAAGACACGATTTAAACTTCATAATAATAATAATAATAATAATATTTGATAATAATATTCATAAAATACCAAAAGTTGTTTTTCTTTCTTCTGTTCATTTCATTTCAAAGAACCTCCCGACCCTCTCTCTATCTCGCAAGTTCGTTCTTCAATACAGTGGGGCCCGCTGCGGGTTCCCTTTCCTCCGGTTCATGAGCCCCGCCGAGATTTCCGACACCGGCGAGCACGCCGGGCGGCACGGAGGCCGGAAAGCGGACCCGCCGGTCCTCTTCTTCCTGACAATCTCAGTGGTGGCAGTGCAAGCCAAGGTGGTCCTGCAATCCACCCCGCCGTACCCTCCCGAACCGGACGAGCCGGTTCGTCCCGAACCGGCCGCCTCGAGAACCGAATCGGGCGTCATCAAACCATCGTCAAGCCCGGACGATTCCGGTAGCGACAAGTAATTGCACTCGAAGAGGTATCCGCATAGAGAACCCGTTGTCCTCACTACATAATTTATCTGTCAATAAATAAACGCACTAGAAAGTAAGAAGTGAACAAAACAATAAGAAAAAGTTCACAAGACAACGTTCGCGAGAGGGCGAAAATGGGAGTGACAAAAAAGAAAACCTTGCAAGAGAGCGAGCAGAAGTGGTATGGGTCTTGCAGGCTTCTGTCACAGGTGCTGCAGAAATTGCCGGAGCCTCTGAAGTTCCTTGTCTGTGGCCTTTGGTTTAAAAATACCACTTTTGCGCTGTTCGTTGTGTAGGACTGTAAGGAGAGAGAAAGTTAAACCAACCATGTGGATGTGTGGGTGAGTGAGTGAATAAACACAAATTATGCTGAGTGAACGAGCATCTATATCCAAAATTAAAGAAAAAAAAACTTACTTGAACGGAAGTGCAATCAATTAACTTTGCAGCGTCGTCCAGTCTTATAACATCATGATACACATATCTTCTAATCTGTGAAAGAAAGTGCAAATTGATAAACAAATAAATTAAATTAAATTAAATTAAATTATGGTGGAAGGGGAGGACCAAAACCTGTAAGAGTCTGTGAGAGCGATGAGGGAACAAACAGTGAGGGCAGAGGCTGATGCAACAATCCAAGCAATACACGTTCTTTTCGTTCTTCTTCGCGTCTTCGTGAATTATGCAGGCGTTGTAGAACTTATCAGTGAGAAGGATTTGAAGCCAGCGAGGAACATGCGGCGAAGAGAGGTACTGCACACAACACATGTGAATGAATAATTGAATTAAACTAAATTCAAACAACAAAAAGAAGAACAAAGTGTCACCATGGTGCTATTTTTTCCCTTTGTAATTCGAATTTTGAAGAACAGCTGAATTAACTTGAAAACAGACATAAAAATGGAATGGCAAGAGAACTGTGGAGAAGAAAGTTTCTGAGTGATGACTATATAGTATATATGCATATGTATGTACTCACCATATTTTTGGTATTGTAATTTGAATTTTGGCGAGTTAGTGTGTCAGATTGTGTTGATGGTGTTATGGAGAACACTGAGGCAGTGGAGCCATGATCACAGTGAGTAAAAATAAAAACTGGATTTTTTTGAAAAAGGAAGAGAGAGAGAGAGAGAGTAAAAGGAAACGGCGCCTGGCAGGTGAAGATACAAATATTACTGTTACCAAGAAAGAAAGAATAGGCGAGAAGGAAAGGATGTGGTAAGGTGAGGAGTGAGGAATGGTGGTGGGGAGGGTAGCCACAATTAAAGACAATTCAGTCGTACACTACACTTAATTGCTGGACAAGCTTCATGGAATTAAATAACTCATAAAAAAAAATGTTAGAATTTTTTGTTTTTGTTTTTATTTTATTATGAATTATGATATCACGAATAAAAATGTTAACATGAGTTTTAAAAAAAAAAATCATATTTGTTTGTATTTGATCTAATTTTATTGAAAATCATAAATTTAAATTTAAGTGAATTTCAAATCCCATGATTCTCACTTATAGACTAATCACAGCAAAATAAAAATATATAAAACATAATTTATGAAAATGATATCTTTAACATTCCTCTGTTACGATGAATTGACGATAGGATAGCAACTAGGAAGTGTTTCTTCTTTTTTTTTACCAGATTTTTTCATTAATTTATTGCTATATTCTTTATTATTATTATTATATTCTGTTATTATTAATTGCAGTCCCAAAAAATTATGTAAACAGACAGATAAAAATATTAAAAGACTATAAATTCGCCCAACATATATACATGAAAATTGTGAATGTGGCCATTTTTTATGGGTATTGATTTGTAAAGATTTATATGAATGTATTTTAATAGTTGTTTATTTTTTTAAAATTAATAATTATTAAATATTTACTTTAATAAATTATACAATCATGAATACATTAAAAAAATATCTTAATTTTTCTGTATTGTGTATAAAAAAAATGAAGTTTAGTTGTTATACAAATCATCATTTATATAATTTTGGAGATAGTTATTATACGTTTCAAAAGAAAAAGATAGTTATTATAAAAATTAATAAATTTATTACTCTAATTGATCTTATTTGTGATAGGATATATGATAACTGTGATAGGACAACTATTTAGTTTTACATTTTAATTCTTCTAAAGAACAATATAGTTTGTTTAGATTATTTTACGATGAGAAACAATCAACTATTTTTTGTGATGAAAGTAAAACAACAAATAATTGTTTCTCTTGTAAGAAAAAATAATTATACTTTTTCATAATATCAACATAATTGTGTGCCGTAAAAAAAAACCATAATTGCGTGGGATGTAATTGATGATTGATTTTTGTGTATTATCTAAAATTACTATTACGTGGTCAATCAATAAAAAAAATTAAAAAGGTGTGTTGAGTATGGTTTTTTAAGTAATTATTAGATATAACTTAAAAAAATATATATTATAAAAGTTAATAAATTTATGATGCATGTTATATTTTAACTAGTTAATAGTGAAAAATTATGTTCAATATAAGTTTTCAAATAATTATTAGGAAATCAATAAACTTATTTTTTTAATTTTACAGTAATAAACTTATTATTATACACGAAAATTTATAAATAAAAAAAAGACTTAATAGTATAAAAGCTCTATATGCTGACTACATTTATTATTTTAAGAAAATATATATGTTAGGAATAATTTCTTATAATTAAAAACAATTAACCAATCATATGTTGATCCTAGTTGTCCATGACTGATACTTTTAAACAAAAGAGAAATCTGATCATTTTTTTTAACAAAGATTAATCATAAATCAAATCAACAGATATATTATACCAATTGTATGTAAATATAGATAATTAATTAAAATCCTTACACTGTTGTGTTGAATCAAATCCCCTTCTTCTATAATAAGGTAGAGAATAGAGATTACAGTTTCTAGTTATACAAATCCGCAATTAAATTAAAAATGATCAAAATATTTTAAAAAATATATTTTATTGAGAATACTTTATTTGTTCTTGGCAGATTAACAATTTTTTAATATCAAGAAGCAAAATTTAAGTATTAACATAATTCATAAATGATAAATATTTGTTTTTTTATTCTAAACTATTGAAATAATTTTAATAATAATGATAACAATAATAACTCAAAATAATATCAACAATAACAATGTTATCATATGAGTTTAATGTTATTATTTGATGATGTTAAATAATTTTATATTATTAATGAATATTATTAAGTCGGTAAAAAAAATATTTGACATTTAAAATTATAAAATAAAATCAGTATAAGCATAAAATAAAATAATGCAGGATAATGGAATAAAAAATGGTAACTTTCCTTTTTATGCATTGTTGTTTACTAAGTAAGAGAGCCCATGTCCCGAAAACCCTAAAAACCCTAACCAAATGGTTCTTTATGAATGGCTGTCTTGCTGGCGCGTTCTCTCTCTCTCTCTCTCACCGTGCTAAGTGCTAAATGACAAGACAAGAAACAGTGACTTTTCTCAGTTCTCGGTAGAAAATGGTTGAAAAAGTGCCCAGTGGGAATAGAGCTTAAAATGAGCATTTTCATAATGGCAATTGTACCCACCATCTGCTTCGTAAAACTAATTTGTTGCCATAATTCAAGATTATTTAATTTTAAAGAATTGTATATTTATATGAAAATATGATAACAGAAGTTTTTATAGATTAAATTAGATAAATGATTAAAATTAAAATTTTTGTTTAAAAGTTAACCTATACCTATCTCATTTAATCTATTAATTTTTCTTCTTTAATACCTCCAATTTTTTTTTAAAAATAAACAAATTAATCATGTGAATTAATAATTTAAAATTTAACGAAAAAAATATCATATTTTGATAAGAAAAAAAAATACTTTTCATCATTCAGGAATCATATATGACCGCTTTACTCTTTCAATAAATAAAATTAGTATTTATCCTTCAAATCAATCGATTCAATATAAACTAGAAAGACCGGATGCATGAGACACAGAACAAATTTATCTCCAAAAATTAAAGAAGACAATTTTGTTTGATAAAAAAAATTTCTTTTAAGTATTTAAAAGCTACATATACTTTTAGGAGATGTTTGATAGGGAGAAGTATTTTTATGTCCGGGAATATTATATTTTGATATCATGAATCATGATAATTAATGATAAAATCTATTTGATATAAGTTTTTTTTATGAATCAAAGAATTACACATATTTTTAGCGGTCACTCTAATTATTTATCACATTAATAATATAATAAGAGTAATATAATATTTCATATTTTCTAGAAGAAAAAAATATTTTAATTAGAGAAAGTTAGATTCTCACCTCACTCAGAGAAATATTTTGTGGGAAACCTAGCTAAATCATTCTCAAGGAAACATTCTTTTTGATTAATTTTATTTTAAAAAATTCATACCAAACATGAAAAACTATTATTTCCAATTTAGAATTCTCAGAAAATAAAAAAACTTCTATCCTACCAAACGTTTCATTTTAAAAATGTAAACCTAGTTATAATGACACAGACCAAATTGTTAATATTTGCACATATAGGAACCATTTTTTTTTTCCAAAAAAAAAAGGAAACATTTTTTTTCTTGAAAGTCACGTATAGGAACCATTTAATAAAGAGAAATAATATATGTACAAGACGACATTTAGAATTTAGAATTCAGAGAGATGCATAAGGACTAAATTATACATTTAAGGGTATTCAATTAGAATCTTAGAATATTATTTTGCCGTAAAAAGAATCCTATAGATTTTAAATATTTTGTATAAATGTAATGAATTTTAAGATTTTTTTAAAAATAACTTTTATGATTAAAAATTTGTAGATTAAATTTTAATAGATTTATAATATATCTTTAAAAAAATAAATTCATAAAATTTGAAATTACTTTACATATTTTTAAGATTTCAAAAGATTTTATAATTTTTTTTAAAATATTTG
Organism: Amphicarpaea edgeworthii; assembly: GCA_014843725.1. Classification (NCBI taxonomy): domain Eukaryota; kingdom Viridiplantae; phylum Streptophyta; class Magnoliopsida; order Fabales; family Fabaceae; genus Amphicarpaea; species Amphicarpaea edgeworthii. The sequence continues at coordinate 17,655,691 of CM026327.1, read as the reverse complement.
AAATTATATAAGAATCGATACATAAATAAAAAGATAATAAATAAATAATAATATATGAAGAAAGGAAAATAATCTATGATTTTTTTATAATTTAATAGATAATTGATTGTTACGTCATGCTAGATGTGATGTTTATCTAGTAAAATAGGCATTATAGGTTCTCAAACCCCACAAGGCACTCTAGTTTTTCCTTTTGTTTTTTCTAACCTGATAAGGTATATTTGTGTAAACTTTTTCCTGAGCATCAAGTTATACTAGTTAACGTCTTCTTGTTCTTGTTTTTGGGTCCGAATAATAGCTTTAAGATTATAAATTTTTAATTAGTAATTTGTTAAAATTCATCTATTGATTTAATTCAAAAATTATTATATCTAACATTTTTTGAAAAAAGAGTTATAATAACCGTTTTCAATAATGAGAAAATGCATTACATGAAATAGGGGGAAAAAAAAATTGGCAAGCCTCTGCACAAAAAACAAAGAAAGAAAGTCTAACCAAATCTCAAAAGTTTGGTAAAAATTGTATGATGGATGAGTGTGATATTTATATTTTTTATTAAAAAATTTTATAAAATTTATTCAAAATTTGAGTATTTTTAAAAATTAAAAGATTTTTTTTTATCATATATAAAATTTTAATCGAATACCAAAACAGATTTTTGTTTGGTTTAAAAGTTTTTACTAAATATCCCAAGATATTTTTTATTAGAAAAAATGATTGATTGAATATCTGAACAATTTTTTTGGAAAAAAAAAAACTCTTTTAAAATTCAATAAAATCATAATTGAATATCACATTTTTTTTATAATTTATTTGTATGATTTTAATAAAAAAAATTTTTTTAATGATTATAGTGGTATTTCACTTTTTTTTAATATCTTTACAATTTATGTTTATGTTAATATTTATATTTTAAAAAATATAACAAATGTTAGTTGTTAATTTTTTTTAACTGGAGGCCACGAGTGGAATTCACTATCTCTTCTACTTCTCCCTTCAACCACCAAATGACCTTATTCCTATTTAAGTATGGTTATTTTTATGTATAATATTATATTGTTGTAATATAATTTTATTATTTTTATTTAATAAAACTTCGTAATTTTTCTAGTACTACTATTTTAGTTTATGAAAATGTATAACTAAAATTAATTACTAATTTTTAAAAATAAATTATAAATAAAAATATGTTACTAAATGTTATTTTCTACTTATAAGTAATTAAATATAGATAAGACACTACAAAAAAAAAAAATTATTTGTGACGGTTAAAAGTTATCATAATTGACATTTCTGACAATTAAAAAAATTGTTAGAATTATGCAACTCACAAATCGTATTTGACTGTTTTAAAATAACTGTCTATGCATTAACCGTCACAAATGTCTTAGTATAACATTTATTAGTGGCTAAAAGCCATCATAAAATGCATTTAGTAACTGTTAATAAATGCATTCTGAAAAATTTAATGTAACATTTATTGGCAGCTAATGGCCACTTAAAAATGCATCTATTATTTTTTTTAAAAATCAATTAATTGATTTCATCATAACTTTAGAATAGTATATAATTTTGCCTTGACTATATATAATAATTATGTATATTTGTAATTATAAATCATGTAAATAATATAAAATTAAAGAAAATTAAACAATTTAATGTAAAATATATCAAATGATAAGTTGTCTCACTATAATAATATTAACAAATAATAAGAATTGTGAAATAAAACATTCATCAGAACCTTTCCTTTACATAGCATTTTCCAAAAGAAAAGAGGTTTTGTAGTCATTGTCCAAACCAAAACAAAATATAAGTTTAGGATCAAGGGAAGCACTACAATTCCTTTCTTATTTCTTCAACTAGTTATCATAACTCTATTGTTTAGGTTCAAATCTAAAGGAACTACATCTTTTAGCATTGAATTTTGTGTTAAACTTAAATATAATATTATGTAAACCTCCTAAGACTAAGCAATGTACATGTCCACAATGATCTTTCCCCAACACTTAATTGATTAGAATTGTTGAAAAATTATCACATTAACTCATTTTTTGAGTCATCTTCTTCTGGAAACAATAAAAATACAACATTAATCTTAAATAATACAATAATAAATCTAAATAAAATACTATGAGATCAAATCATAATTTGTGTATATACCAAAATAAAGTAAAAAAATAATCAAATTATAACATAGAGTGCAATCAACTACTTTATTTTGATTAAAATAACACTCAAGACAAATATAAACATGCACAACAACACAACAGAGAAGATGAACTCATCATCACATTTAAACTCATTTAAATAATAACACGACCATGTAACCTAATAACTATTGGTTTAAAAACTAACTATACCAAAACCTTCAAAATTTATGGGGTATCATATATTGAATAAATTGGAATCAGCACAAAAGAGAGAATAAGAGGAAAACATAAAGCTACATAAAAATGCTATACTTTGTATATTGGACCAAGAAATTGAGTCAACTTACGAGGAGAAGTTGATTCTCCCTTTAACCAACTAATTTAACAAGAAAAAAAAAAAAGGAAAAGTGGATTTGGGCCTAATACAAAATGTAAAAAGAAAAAATTGCTTAAATATGTTTTTAATCCTTTAAATATGAATAATTTTTTTTTCTCCAAATAAAAAGTTATTTTTTTTAGTCCTTCAAAATCGAAAAATGTTTTTTTAGTTCTTCTCACAAAAGATACCAAACAAAAAATAAAAGATTTATAATTTGTGATGATTTTTTAGCCACCACAAATATTAAAAAATGTCATAAATTATAAATTTTTTATTCCTTATTTAATATTTTTTGTGAGAAAGACTAAAAAAATATTTTCCGATGAAGGACTAAAAAAAGTAAATTTTTTATTTGGAGGACAAAAAAAATATAACTTATATTTGAAGGACTAAAAACATATTTAAATCAAAGAAAAACCTATCCTAACTAATTAATAACACCTAATTATGATTCTAATACCATAGAAAGAAATTCTCCAAAAAATAAAATAAAAAATACTCATAAAAATCTTTTTATTTATTTTCTCCTCATGGGACTTAGGAGTCAGGAGTCACACAACTCAAGAATGTTCTTTTCGCTCTAACATGTAAAATGAAAATAACAATGCACATAACTTAGTAGGGATTTAGTTTAGTGTTAAAAAATTGATTCTGGGTCTAGAATTATTTTTGGATAGTTTTTAATATGTTTAGTTTCATGTTGAAAAATAATTCAAAATTAATTTTGGGATTAAAATTGATTTTATGTTGGATCCAAAAATTTATATTAGGTTTTTAATTCAAAATCAATTATATCAAAATCATCCAAACATAAATCACATAACTTTAAAATCAATTTTAAGCAAAATCAATTTTGTTGATGTTCGCTCATTCAAACACACACTTATTCTATTCTAATTCAAAAGTACAACTGAATCCCTAAACCACCATACTAATTTTGACATAACTTATATAAGGATTAGTGTGTATGTTCAATGTACATGTGCATAATGTGACTACCTTATTGAGAGTTATAAGGTAAATTAAATGATTGAGACAAAAAGAGAAGAGGGAGAGGTGGTGGGTTTCACTATCTCCCACTAACAAAAATTAATATTATATTTTATGATTAATCCTGAGTTATAAATAATGAAAGAAATATTTGTAAAAAAATATTTTTTATTTGATAATTAAATTAAAAAATTTAATCAAATAAATATCTTACTAAAATATTATTATATTTTTTTGCTAGTACTCAAAATATGCATAATATAAATATAAAACAAAGTAATTTAAATTTAATGGAAACGGATTACCACTCGTTTAACTTAGTCAAATTTATCTTCTTAAGTGCAAAAAAAAATAGTAGGTTGCGACAAAACAAGATAAATATATCATTTTTAAATCTATTTGAAAATAAGATAAAATGAAAACAAATTAAAGATATGATCAAATCATGTTTTCTCTAAAAGATGACTTAATGATGTTTATTTAAAGGATCATTAGCATAATTTTTTTACAGAAGTATTTTGCCGTTGCTTTATTTTATTATTCCACTTATTTGGATTGATGACTGAGATTAGCCTTGATATGGATAACATAGAGTTTTCATAGAATGACATAGAATCACAAGTTCACAACACATAAAAAATGCACATTCAGAAACACAATTCTTACTTTTTCCTAATTTTATAGTGGTAGTATATTTTGAATGCAAAGATCCTATCATTTGGTTGTAATTGTCATTAATACTCTTTTAATATGCTATAATTGATGGCAATCCTCAATAACCATCAACTTATTCCTTAATTAAAATTTGTTTTTTGGGTTATGTCTTAAGGTTTTTAATATATATGATCTTAAAAAAGATTATGAAGAATTTGTGTAACGTTTTTTGTGGTCAGGAAGCATCGATAGAAGGAAAAGAAAAAGAGGGTAATAACTTGGTGGCAGAGATTGAAAAGGGACTCAAACTATGTAAAAACAATGAGACTAACGATATGTATTTACCAAAGGATATGTATTTACCATATAACATAATTTTATATAGGAAGATAATCAAAATTTTTTATTTATGATTATAAAATTATTTTAAAAATTATATAAATAAAAAATTAGGATTCTATAATAATATAAAACTAGGTTACACTTACGTTCAGTCAATAAATCATCTTTATTTTTAAAAAAAAACAATTATTATGCTCCACACGATGAATTTTATGGACAGAGGGGATGTTGTTCAGACCTGTGTCTTGGCTAAAGATGGAAGTATCTTTGCAAATGTCTCACCGGTCTCCCTTTTACTCCTTTGTACTGTTGAAGGTTTGAAAAAATTGGAGAAGGATTCTCTCAAGTGATATTTTTATTGGATGAGATCCTGACCTCTTTTTTTTATTTTTTTTAATAAAATATAATATATATTTTTTTTATAAAATTAATGGTTGATGGTCTATTATAGATTCTCATGTTACTTTTTCAACATGAAAGTATCTGATCCTAAAAAATTGTGTTCTGGGTTGGACTCTAGGTGGCTCTGTTTCTCCACTTAATCTTCGTATCTATTTATTTCTGAAAATTAATGTCATCTCACTTTTTTTTATTGATTAAAATTTATTAAAAATTAAAAAAAATTATTAAATAGAAAATGATATTCATCTAATTTTATAATTTTAATAATTTTTATTTTTTTAAAATGTATTCAATAAATGTGTTTTTAATATTTTTATTTCTACTGTTACATGAAATTTTAAAGTATCTACATGCATGCATGATTGTTTAGATAGATTTTGTGAGTCTGGTAGTCTCATGTAGATTTAAATCTTTTATTTAAAAAATTCACTTCAATGGTAAGGTTGCTAAGAGAAGTATTTAATTTAATTTTATGGGTCATACAATATTTTAAAAAAATATTATTTATGATAATAAATTTTAAGTAAATATTATTTATAATAATAATTTTTAACAATACTTAAATAAACACCTCAATATCATTTACTTCAATAATAAAAAATAATTAAACAAGATTGTTCAGAGATAAATAATTCATGAGCAAATTACAGTAACATCCCCTGAGATTCGCTTCAATTATATATGCATCCTCTTTTTTTTTTTTTATCCCTACACAAAATTCCCTAACTTTTGGTATCTCATTACACTTGCACCATCTCCACTGTTAACGAAGTTAACTTTGTTAACTTTTTACGTCATGTGACCGACATATGATTTTTATAATATTTTTTTTAAAAAAAATATCCTTATCTTCTTTTTTAAAACATAAGAGGTGCGTTTGTAATGTATTAGAAAGTTTAGGGGTACATATGATGATTTTAAAAGTTAAGGAAATACATGTGTAATGTATTTAAAAATTAAGGGGGTACATGTGTAATGTGTTTAAAATTTAAGGGGTATATGTGTAATAAGTTTAAAAGGTCAGGGGATACATGAGTCATAAGTTTAAAAAGTTGGGGATACATGTATTAAAATGTTAAAAACATCAATATCCCTCTTTCTTTGGAAAAGAAGAATAATAATTCTCTCTCCTTCAAAGGTAGCACACGAAACCGAAGAAAAACAACCATTTTTTTCCCTTTAGAAAAACAATAGCATGAAACAGAGAAATAGAAACCATTTTCTCCCCTTTTGAAAAAGAACTTTGAAACAAAAGATGAGGAAAAAGAAGAGAAATTCTTCTCTTTCCTTTAGAAAAAAAATGTTAAAATAGAGGAAGAAGAAAAAGAAGAAAAACTTTTTTTTTCCCTTTAACAAAAGAACTTTTGGGTAATTTAATTATAAAAGTATTTACAGTATTTTAATTAGATTAATTAAAATTAAATATAAATTCATTTAAAAAACTAACAGCAATTTAACACCGTTAAAATAGGGATGTCAAAATAATGATAAAAAATGGAGGCTTGTAATTGAAACAAATTTCAAAAGGTGTTATTATAATTTACTCATAATTTATTTAACATTCTATTGTGCTTATAAAACATTTCCAAAACATTCTATTGTGCTTATAAAACATTTTCAATGTAAGTGTTAAATGAGTTATTTAACTTTAAACAATGTTACTTAATTATTTTTTATTATTGGAGCAAATAATTATAAATAATACTTTGGCAGTGTGCTAGACAATGCTGTGGAAATCAATATGAATTTAATTGGCCAATCCAATTTTGAGGTTTTCCCTTCTATGTTTTATTTCGGTCAGCACTTTGACGTTTCTTTCAGTTTTGAAAAATATATTTAGCCAAATTCTTGAACAATAGAAGAAAAAGGAAGCTCATATACCCAATTATCAAAGGATTTAGTACCACCATCATTGAATACCATCTTTGTTGACTTCTATCATTCGTAATCGTGTTGGTACGAAAACATAATATATAAGTTTAATACATATTTTAGTCACGAATAATAATTAATTGTTGGATTTAATTCTCAAATTTTATTTTATTTTTCTATGGCCTTGACTTGACTCTTGAGAACAATCATATAATTTGAAAATGTTAAACAAAAGGTTGAATAACTATTTTGGCCTTTTATCTTATTTTTTAATTTAATTTGTATCTTTTAATTTTTTTATTATTTATCTAATTTTAAAATATTAAAATAATATTTTATATTTTAACAAGTTTATCTTATTTAAACTAATCTTTTATCCTATTTATGTAATAACTTAGTATTTGTCTTGTGCTGCGTATTAAACTGACTTAAAAGTGTAATATGTTCAATTTTTAGGTTAAACAATTTTTAATTAGGTTCATGAAGTAATTTTTATTTGGCTCCCTCATTTTTCATTTATTTTTTAATTAGGTCTCTGGGTTAATTTTTCCTGACAAAGTTAATAACAAAGATCAAATTTTAAAAAAATGATTTAATTTCACTTTATTATGTTTTAAGTTTTTTATTTTTATTTTGGTACATTAAATTTTAAATTTTTTGTTATGGTCTTTTACGTTTTCAAAAAAGTATCGTTTTAATATTATTATTTTTATAATTTTTAGTCTAAAATATAAGTATTTCGTTAATATTTAAATTTTGAAATAATTAATTTAAATAATAGTAAATAAAATCCGCCACTATCTTAAAATTTTCCAAGTGACACTATCCCATATTTCTTCTTCATCTTCTTTTTCAAACTATGTCCATTCATATCCATGGCCATGAGAGCACCTCCATGTAGCCAAACACTACAAGATTTCTGCGACCATTGGTTTGAAGAAAAAGATAAATAAGGACAGATTTTTACAAGTTATTATTTTAAATTAAGGCTTAGTATTTAAATAATACATTTAATTTATTTTTCGTGTCCAATTTAATAAATTTTATAAATAAATTAACCTAATAAAAAATCATTTGAACTAAAAAAAACTATTTAAATATCAAACTTTGTGATTTAAAAATATGAATGAGATAGTAGGTCAGTTTAAAATTAAAATAAATAATTTATAAAATAAATTATTATTTTATAATATTTATTTGATGAAATAAATAATTATTTTAATAAAATAAATAATTATCTATTTTCATAATGTGTTTATATAAATTATTTTTTAAAATAAATAATTTTTTACTTTTATTTAAAGAAGTAGATTTTAGATGAATTTATTTAAATTTATTTGATAAAATAAAAATTTATTTTTTAATAAAATAAAAAAAATTATCTATTTTTATAATACGTGTGTTTAATATGTTTTTATTTAAAATAAATAATTTTTTACGTATTTAAAGAAGTAAATTTTTATTTATTTATAAAATAATTATTATTTTAATTTTAAATAAGTGACATAAAAGAATTTATTTTTTTAAATAAATAGAAAAAATATTTTAAATATAAATAATTTAAATAAATATACTTAAAAATATAATTATTTATTTTATTAAAATAAATATTTCCTTCATCATGGAATAAATTTAAAGAAAAGTATTTTATTTTTGGAGTATTTGACCAAGAGGGTTTTAGGATGAAGACAAGGGAAGTGATGATGGACGGTACATTGCTTGGCATCAGCAGCTGTGGCAGAATGGTCGATAGGGCACGCAGGCAGGCAGCCACGGCCATCTCCTCTGCGTCTGTCTGTCTCAGTACAGCGCAACATTTCAGCACTTCTCTTTCCAACTCTGCGCACCCTCATTCCTATCCATCCATCTACTTTACCAGAAATCATTGCGTTTTAAGAATATCAGGATACTACTTACTATACTGGTATACCATATCATTTACTCCTTCGCTGCCTTCTTATATATTTTTTTTATTCTTAGGAATCCAGCATGCTATTATTATTATTATTAAGATTTACAATACCAATTTCTTAGTTATCTTCCTATTTATTCTATAAGTTATATAATTAATTAAATTATATTTATTAATTTGAATATTAATATTAAAGTTGTTTTTAATTGTAATATTAATTTTTAATTTATTATTATTATAATTTTTTACTCTATATAAGTAATGATGATTATTTTTTAAATAATTTTTATATCTTTATTTTATCATTGATTTTGTTTGCTAAATATCAGCTTTATTTAAATTAATTTTTTTAAAAATAATACTTAACATTTATAATATAATTAAATGTAATAATCACTTTTTTTTTATATTAAGGATATATGCTATGTTGTAATGTTGTTCACGTGGAGGACCGGATGTAACATAAGAAAGATAATAATTTCCCAAAATCTTTAGTCTTTTTTAATTTTGCTGAATAAATCTTTTAGCCTTTTTGTTTGTTTTAATAGAAATTGGGAAGAGAGAGAAAAAAAACAAATAAAAGAGTGAAAGTAGTTTTTTTGGTTGGTTAATAAGATTAATTTTTCACATCAAAAAAATAAAAAATTACATAAATAATACATTAAAAAACATTTACCTAGATGATACAAAATCCTATTCCTTTGAGAAATTGGTTCCTCCTACCCCGATTTTTCACTTGACGGATATATTGTTTTTGTTTTGAAATATTGCCAAATCGATTTGTTATGAATTCATTTTTTAATGTGTTTTTTTAAAAAAAAAAATTATATTATTATTTTTTTATAATTATTTTAGTGGTTTTTTTTTTTCAAATGTCTTATTAAAAAAGATTTCAGTTATAAGAATTCGTTAATTCTTGTAAGCTTTTTAAGAAGGTGCTTTATTGCGTTATTTTATACATTTTTTTGGTCAAACAATGAATTGATTTTTTTTTTTTAATTTATTTGATAAAATAAATATTTATTTTAATAAAATAAGTAATTAAATATTTTTTTAATGTGTTTTGTATAAACTGTTCTTATTTAAAGTAAATAAATTTTTTCTATTTATAAAAATAATAATTATCTAACAATTGTTTATTTTATAAATACTATATTAATTTTAAACAAACTTTTACATATTATCATAGATTTCATATAAATGAATTTTATGTTACAGTTTTTACATATTGAATCAATTTAGTAATACTTCAAAATTGTGTCCAAAAACTAAACAAAAATAAAATAATATTATGTTATAATATTGTTTGTAATATTCTTGTTTTTTTTTTTTGCTAGAGTTGTAATATTCTATTTCGTCTCAACTTAAACGTTTTTTTAGTTTGATTAAAGCTGTGGATTAAATAAAAACTTTATTAACAACAATTTGATTTTAATTTTTTTAGCAGAACATTAAAATATTTTTTGTAAAATGAAAATAATAAGAAAATAGAAAATCACTCTAGAAAAAAACTAAAAATAACAAAATATAAATTAAAAAACACAAAAAAACATGAAATGTTGAAAACCAATCTTGGAATAGTTTCTAATCTAGAAAAACAAAAGAAAGAGAAAAATAATAAATATAAATACAGAGAAGAACGGTATTGATATATCATGATTATAAAACTATTTGATCAAAAGACAAGTCTTACACCAACTTTATGGCAAGATTTGTTCTGAATAATTGGTCTCATCAACCATTTTGCTCTGGCAGGTGAACAACGAATGAAGGTGGCTCCAAATAACAATGCATATCATCATCATAAGCAAATGTAGAAACAAAAAGAAAAGGAAAATACTATCTAGTCATAGCCATAGGGTGTAGTAGAGTGTAGACGTAGCAGCAATAGGTATTAGGTAGAGGTTCGTTCATAGTAGCATTTTTCTACCACAGCATGAAGCAAACCCTAGTAGAGTACATACCTAATCTATGTAATCTTATAATGAATGATATCGTATCCTTCTTCTGATTTCCTCCTTTGTCACACCAATTGTGAATTGACTCACTAAAGTGATCAGATTGAGATTGATCAATTGCTTCACTCACCATCGATCTTCATCTTTTCCCAAGTCACTTCTTGTCCATTTCACGCATGGTCAAACTCGGATTTGCCCTGATTTTCAACCATAATTGTGCAAACTGCAAACTAGCTTTCTTTGTATGTGTTTGGAATTCAACATTATGTTCCCCCTCTTTCTTTTTAAAATGCTTTTTATTTTCTCCAAATTGATTTAGTGTGTTTTGGATTATTGGTAAATTTTTTAAATTGAATTTAAAAACATATCACAACTCTTACTTTTATTTTTTGTTTGTGATGATTGATTAAGTTTATTTCAAAATTTATATAAACTTGAAATTGAAATTTTCAAACAAAAAATTGAAACATACTCTTAGTAGAGTTCACCGGTAATAAAAATAAATAATAAAATAAAAAGGAATTTATATTTTTATATTTTACTTTAATTTAAATTTTTTATTCTATTTTATTTTATTCATTTTTCTTTCACAGATCTTTAGAGAAAAACTCAAAGTTTTGTTATTAAATTATATGAGCTATATAAGTATGATGATTATAAAGTTTTGTTGAAAGATATTTGATTTAATTTATAATTAGTTTAAATAGCATTATCAACGAATAATCAAAATTAAATAATTAAATTTCAATTAAAACCCGTGAACCACTTGTCCATTTTATGTATTAATATACAAAGAAATCTCTCTTCTGCTTCCCCCTAACCTAGTAACCTACAAAGAAATCTCTTAATAGTAGTTCAAAATCAACTAAAACCCGTGATTTCATTAACCTCTTATCGCATACTCTGTACATATAAAATATTTGGATCAGAGTCTGAGTATCATCTCCTGGTTAAACATAAAAAAACATATTGTATGATTTTAATTATGCGGTAACATTTATTTTTCCTTTCTAGCCGTATGATTCGAAGACATATAAACAAATATACAAAATTTATAACAATTTATGCACTTTGTATCTTATCATGAGAGTAAAGCAAACTTTAAAAAAAATTGTCACGCTCGTTTCAAAAGAGAAGCCATTAGAGTTGTCATTAGGTGTCAAAAAAGATATGTTTAATTTATCTAAATATTTATGGACGTGATTTTTTCTTGAAAAAAGTAAAAAAAATGTCATTGAGGTCTTTTTTTTTTTTTTTTTTCCTATGACATTGATACAATTTGGGTTTGACTATTTTGGACTACATACTTTACTATTTGTTTATGGTTATTGCTTCCATCATCTCAATTTTTTATGTTTATTAATGGATTAATGACAAGAATAAATTGTTGAAATAAGTCAAATCTTCATTTTTATTGATTTTTAGCTAGTTTAATTAGTTCATCATTAGTTCGATTGAGGTTAATTTTGTGGTTGTTCCGGACTGAATAAGACACTAATTTCTAATTAAATCCGTCGGTCTAATTCAATTTTGAAAATCATGATAAAAATCACAAGTAAACCTATAATATAAACAAAATTCCTATCAAACATCAAAATTTCTTTGAAGTGTACATGAGTCTGAGTAAAAAACACATCAAAAGTAATGCATGATTGTCATCATCAATATTTTTCAAATCTAAAATCAAAATTAATTTATTGAACATATCTAGTTGATCTACTGTAATCTTTCCTTCGTGCATTTTAAAAGAATAGATAGATTGTTTGAGATAAAGTTAGTTTACAAGGGATTTATAGAGTCCTTCCAGGTTTGACCATATTCCTGCAGCTATTTTCTCTATGGAGACTTGTCTCAACACTTTGTTTTTTAGGCTCAAGATAATGAGATTATAAGCTTTCTCCATCAAAGTCTTCCTATTTGAATTAACAACTCCTTTTTCCAATTTGACCTCTCCTTCAAGTGATTCCAACAAGCTCTGTTAAATAAGGAAAACGCTCATCTTCATCTGCCATAACTCGAAATCATTATGCCTAATAAACTTTTCAACTTCATACTTGGTGTTTGTTAGTGTTTCAACAAAAAGCAGAGTGCTCTCTTACTGTTACACCTTAACTGCCACTCCACTGTCCACTTTATTGATAAAAATCCTCTCAAGTTTACACATTATTCTAGTACAGAGAACACAGATCCATCTACGTATTAGCTCTTAGAACAAAAAGATAAATGGACTATATAAAAGCCTAAGAGTCTAAGACTGGAAACGGAAACGGTTATAAATGTTGTCAAAATTGAAAAACAGTTAATAACACCTAAACCAATTAGTTAGCTAAACCAATTACAACAGTTTTATAAGCAAATTGAATTTATTTATTTATTTAAATAAATAAATATTTATTTTAAGTCAAAATAATCTAGACAAACATATTAAAAAAATAAATATTTATTCCATCAACTAAATTTAAACAAATATTTCCGCTGGCAGATTTCCATCTCATCCTCCTCCTCACACTGATGTAAAAAACAAAAACAAAAATCTCCTCCCCTCCCACAGGCTATAAAAAAGTGATTATTCACATCCCTCATTCCGCGTTTTGGGCCTCACACCTTGGCACCCACCCAATGATTATGGGTCATTGGCTTCGCATGTTTGAATCTGTTTTCTTATTTCTATTTTACTTGAATGTTATTTTTGTGTTTTATTAGTCTTTTAAATTGAGTGTTTATTTTTCTTAGTTCATGGAATAATTTTTTTAATATTTTTAATATGAAAAATGTTATTTTTAGTTATTTTACTCAAATTATCAAATAAAATATATAAATTTTATAAATTTTGATGGTTTTTGACCATCATAATTTAACTTTAACAGTAAAAAACTCTTATAAATATAAAATTTATATATCTTATTTGATAATATTAGACAGAATGACTAAAAATAATATGTATCATATTTAAATATTTTAAAAACAAATTTTAATTTAAAGGATTAAAATAAAAAAATCTTATAATTAAAAGACTAAAAATATATTTAAATCTTATTAAAATCCATTTGACATGATCCCCACATTTTTGATCGTCACAAATATGAGCTCGAGGCAAAGGGAGGGGATTGAGATTTTGGTATATACCTGCGCTTTGTTTGGTAGATGTAAAATAGTTACAAAAATAAATAAATTATGAGAAGAGATTGTAAATAGAAGTGAGTTTAAAAATGGGAGTTGTTTGGTTGAGATTAGAGAAAAATTAATATGTTTTTAGTTCTTGAAATATAGATCATTTTTATTTTTAGTCTTAATATTTCATTTGATCGGTTTTAATCTTTAAAATATATTATGTTTGTTTAATTTTTGATTTCTTCGTGAGTTAGCTTCATTAATAAATAGTGTCTTATTAATAAAGTGATATGTTCTATTAAAAAAATAATTTTTAAAAAATAAATAAATTAATGTCATTTGTTTCATTAATTAAATTAAAAAAACTAAAAAATTATTTGTTTTATAAAAATTTAATTTTAAAAAAAAATTAATAATGCGTGTCACCTTATTAATGAAATACGTAAAATCATTCATATCAATAATAAAACTCTAAGAAAGGGATCAAGAATCAAACAAAACAATATTTTTGGGACAAAAACATATTTTATTCATTTATTTTTCCACTGAACTGCTGCAAAGTAGTAACATGGAATTACATTGAGCAATGTGAGAAGTGATGTCTCTATGACATGACAGGGCTTTTATATAGAAATGGGCTTTTAGGGCCTCGATCACAGGGGGCTGTTTAAGGTAATATATGGATTTTTTTGGTTAAAAAATAATATAGTTATGGCTTAATACTCTCTCTTAGATTCACTTTCTTACCTTCACTTTCATAAACTTTTCATCTGATTGGTTGAATTTTAACTTAATTAAATCAAAATTTGTGATTTCTTAAATCAAAATGAGAGTGCTCGATAGAGAGTGTCTTAAGGAGAATGTTAAGGAGAATATCGCTAGTAGCCTAGTACTACTCATGACTTAAATATGTTTTTTTACTATAATATATGTCATTTAAGATTATTATCTAATTTTTTTTTATTTAAAATTTTTATATTTACTATCTATTGTTAAATGTTTTTTTTTAAATAGTGACGTGTTAAACAGAATCTTGTGTTAATAATATTATGTTAGCATTTATAAATAAGTTTTGGATATGGAAGTGTGAAAAACAATTGATAAAATAGAAAACAAAATTTATTTTATAAGTGATATTGTGACATTGTTGACGTGTCATTTCGTTTATCACATAATCAATTAATTAAAACACTTAAATAATAGATAGTACAATAAAAAATTTTAAATAATAAAATATGAAAAAAATAAATAAATTTAGGTAGTAATATATAAAAGATGTATATTACAGGTAAAAAAAAACATATTTTTGCTTAGTTATACAGGTAATGTTTATTTCCTATTTCTCTTAAATTAAACACATGTTTTCGTCTTATCTCTCATCCATCCATTGTCACTAGTTTCTTTCTTTCCTTATAAACACCCTTGTAGAGTAGAAAAGCTTTTCTGTAGACATAAGCAAAATTATGTGAATTATGTTAAAATATGTATTTTTTTTCAAAAATATTATAAAAAACTCAACTATTAAATACAATAAATATAATAAACATATTATCAAAGAAATTTCCACATAAGGTATATGTTTCTAAATAAAAATACTTGCTAACTTGATAAAGCCATAGGGAAAGCATTCTCCATCCCATATATGCATGACTGCTTTTCCTCATTGAACATTTGCTATGGCAATTATTCTATTTCTGGTTGTTTTTGAGGGATTGATTCTCCCATTTTCTAAGCCAACCACGTTGCGCCACATAGATCTTTCCCTCCCGTTAACACATTTGTTGGTTAATCATTTACTTAGAATAATGGGATATCAATGCTAAGAAAAAGAAAAAAAAAAGGCATAAAATAATGCGACCATTTGCTATACTTGTTTTATGCAATTTTTTTCCCATCAAACTAGGACAACAAAAAGTCACGTCGTTCAATTTTAAGATACATTTTTGAGATGCGTGTATATTAAAAAGATAAAATTACATACAATGCCAAATTTGTTTTTTTTTGCTTATATCATGGAGCCGTTCTTATGTCAACAAAAATAATGGATTTTGTTTAGTTATCTTTTTTTTTCCCCTTTGACATTCTTATTCATTTTTCTCCTTAAAATAGGGTTGTAAGGCTTTGGCTGTTTCATTGTGAAAGACATAACACAGTAGCATGTGAAGATTTCCACTTGGAATTGTCTGCATAATAAAGTGCTGGGTACACTTCAAAGGTGCAAAAAGGAAAAATGATTGCAATGCCAGCAGGGAAAGAAAGCATGACAAAACAAAAGCCACTTTGAGACATATGATAATTGACTTTACTCACCAACTAGCTATGCGAAAGCTATGGTACGTTTGGATATACCAGAAGTATTTTTAGGAGATAAGAATATAAAAAAATAAAAAAAATTATTTTTTTTTAAAATTAATATTTTCTTTCTTATAGTTAATTTATAGAATTCTCACATCTTATAGATAAAATTATATAAGAGAATTTTCACTAATTAATTATTAAAAAAAATAATTTTAATTTTTAAAGAAGTTAATTTAATTATTTTTTTGGTATTTTTCTCTCATAAATGTACTTCTAAATTTTTAAAATAGTGTGTACAAACTCTCACCCTATATATTATATATGTTGCATTTTACATATATAAATTAACCTTCTATTTTGGTAATTCTTTTCCTTCCATCTTACTACCTGAATAGTGTTTCTCTATATATAGAGTGATATTAATTAATACCAAATTTTGTAGCTGTTAGATATGCTGTACTCCACTCTTCTGTCTAATTAATTAATCTGACATTAATTTCATTTGGTGGTATTGTAAGGCGATTTCATTAGGTGGAAAAGAGCAAAAGAAGAGATGTATATCCAATAAATAAACCTTATTCCAATGGTACTGTATTGATAAGTTTGTTATATTAAGTAACTTGGTAAGTAAGATAGTTGTTAATTAGTTCATACACATGTAGTTATTCTGTTAAGTCTATTAGTTTGTTTCTAAGAATTGCTTCATACAGTGGTTAGAAATTTTATTTATTTTTAATTAATTAATATGAATTATGTATTAATATTATAATATTTATATTAATTATTTATATTTAGAGAGACTCAATTTAAGTGATTTAATTTAGAGAGCTCATAAATTACCAATAGAAAAATAATATAAACTTAATGAGTGTATACCAGTTTTACCATTGGGATATAATGAGAAATCTGATGAGTTAAAAACTAAAAGTACGATTATGGTCCCTAATACACCAAATTAGAAATGGTTTCCTCTTCTCCCCATCTAGAGAGAGAACAAAGGTCCCATAAGGAGCAAAACGATTTGGTTGAGGAAGATCACTAAACCAACAATTCCTGATCACTGCAGATTTCACTGTGTCAATCAAAATTGCTTTATGGATCCAGGTATTCCTAAGAACCCTTGTAATGTGCTCTTCTGTTTATTTGATATTTTATTTAGTTTAATCAAAATATCCAGCAAGTAATATATGAGCCTTCATTATTGTTAGATTATTGGGATTAAAGTAATGTGAATTCTTATTTACCTGAATCCTCTTTTAATTTTATGAACCCTAATTTAATTTTAGGGAAAAATTACTATGTGTGATTATTTTTTCGGCACTTTGTAAATTCATAAATTGATGATGCTATACAATTTGTATTTTGTGATTTTGCTTTTAAGAAGAGCATAGCCTATAAACTTATTTGTGCACGTACAATGTTCATTTTTTTTTTTATTTGGATGCATGATTATTATGCAATGTGCATTTTTGTTTTCCTCTGTAAATTACTATTAACGAATTTGTTATGCACACTATTCGTTTCCATTTTCATTTGATTATTGTGTAATGTATGAAATGATTCATGCATTGTTTATTTACTTTTCATGAATTGGCAATGTTTAGTTGAAACGACAATGCGTAGCTTGTGTATCAAACAAAACCACACATAGCTTATAGTATTGCTTTTTTGGATTGCGCATTGCATTGTTTATTTTGGGTTATATTATTGTGCTTTTAGAATTGAATATTAACATTGAGCTTTAGTGATTGCATGCTTGTATCATGTATTTACTATTACTATTTGGTTTTGGCTTTCTGTAAACTACTTGTGCTTCTATTTTGTTCATGCAATTTAATTACATGAATTTTGATAGAGTCATTTACTTATTATAGTGATGATTGCTTTCATATAAATTTTGTGGACTCTTCCTATTTGTTTATTTATTTATTTATATGTTTGGTAATTTTTAATTAAATTGGTTGAAACCATATATTGCAAAAGTAATTCCTATTGTGTAAATTGATTTGATTAAAATTAAATAGATGTTTGTATGAGATTATTTATGCGAATTGTATTTGGCCCAAATGTAGACACAATTTGGCTAAATAGTAACATACATGTGATGATAGATATGTGAAAATCATAAAGTAATTTTCATGTGTAATAGTTGGTCCAAAGAAAGGCTATTATTTGACAGAGTTGATTGTTAATATTTGATCATTGCGTAGAGAGTACCATTTACAAATTAATTTTTTTGTCCAAAGACTATAAATTAATGTTGTGTTGGGTATCTTGTTATGGGTCCATTATGTGAAATATTTGCATATTTTGTTATATATATATATGGGTTGCTAACATCCACCCTAGTTGGAGGATGTTAGTAATCAACACCAAAATATTTGGATTAAAATATTCCTTATTTTTTTTTTATAATTTTTGTGCATTAAATAAGGATATTTAAATAATTTAATATTTAATTAAATATAAATAATTTATCTTTCATATCATAATCAATTATTTTCTCCTAAAATAAATTTTGTCATAAATGAAGAGAGAGAATATATATTTTCTTAATTAAGTATTAAATTGCTATAATATTCTTAAAAATTATTTTAAATAAAAATTAAAGGATATTTTAATCCAAATATTTTGGTATTAGTTGCTAACATTCTCCAACTAGGGTGGACATAACCCCATATATATATGATTCTATTATTTGGTGATTTGTAAACATGTTATTAATTTAATTTTTGTTCTCTATTTAGTTGTTAGTAGTGCTGTGAATATTTTTGCTCAAGCAATACGAGGAATATAAGAAAGTAAGTTCAGAGAGTATCTTTCTTTCTTTCTTTCTTTCTGTAACAACAATGTCTTTATTTGTGTAAAGAATTAATTATAAAACACATATTCCTCAACACATATGACAGATTATTTTGTTCTTGCATAGACAACGTCTGGCTTAACAGACACAATCTGGTCTGACTAAGCATGGTTTGTTCCTGCACAGATAATGTTTGGCTTAACAAACATAGTCTGGTTAACTAAGCATGGTCTGGAATGAAAGACATGGTTTGGCCTTGCTTCAGACATCATTTGGCCTGGCTTGATCATGGTCTATCTTGACTATGTGTTGTCTAGCTGTGTTCCATACATGGTCTGGTCTAGTATATATGCATAGTCTGGTCCTAGACTCGTGTTGTATGTCCCAAGATTTCACATAGTCTATCTGAGACTATTGTATGGTTTGGTCTTAGACTTTGCATGAGTCTTTCCAAGACTTAGCATAGTTTGTTCCAAGACTGTACCGTCTCGATCTTATGAATTTTGCATGGACAGTTCCAAAGCTTATTTTAGTCTGATTAGAAACAATTATAGTGCTTGATAAATTATTACTAATTATCAGACAGTTAAGACATGAGTAAGAGTTTAAGTGATAATACCATTGTCTGTTCTCACTTTGATTTCCTGAAATCACTTAAATTCAAATCATTAGTTGTTCAAATATTATCACATCTGTTATTATCAAAACCCATTAAAGGATCAGGGGCCAGATATCATCCAATGTCTTGGTTCTAACATGGAAGTGCTCATTTGACTTTGATCTCTTAGAATAAAAAAAGAAAAAAGACTAAGGATGCTCCTGGGTCTTCTCAGCAAAAGAAACCAAAGAAAGTTGAAGAATTTACCTATTACTTTTGCAAGAAGTCAGGACATATGAAGAAATAGTGTCCCAAGTATGCCACTTGACGTGTAAAGAAAGGTAAATTTCTTACTTTTGTTTGTTCTAAAATTAATTTGGCTTTTGTACCTATGGATACTTGGTGAATGGATTCTAGTACTACTACTCACATAAGTATAACTATGTAGGGTTGTTTGTGGAGTTAACCACCAAGTGATGATGAAAGATTCATCTTTGTGGACGATGGACAAAAGGTTGTAGTAGAGGCTATTGGAACTTTTAGATTATAGTTAAAAACTAGATTTTATTTGGATTTATTTGAGACATTTGTTGTACCATCTTTTAGGTGGAGTTTGATTTCTATTTCTAGTTTGGACAAATTTGGGTTTTCTTGTTCATTTGGAAATAATAAAGTTAATCTCTATCAAAATTCAAATATTATTGGTTCTATTTTTTTAATTGACAATTTTTACATGCTTGATGTTGTTAGTTCCTATAATGAAATACTACAAACAACACATGGTACAAAATGAAAATTAATTGAGAATTTAACCACTTTATGGCACAAGCGTTTTGGCCATATCTCTAAATAAAGAATTCAAAGACTTGTGTTGGATGAGATTCTTGATCCATTGGATTTATCAGACTTTGATATTTGTGTTGAATGCATAAAGGGAAAACGAACAAACATAAGGAAATTAGGTGCCGAAAGAGCTAAGGACGTCTTAGATCTAATACATATAGATATTTGTGGTCCATTCCCTTCGGCTTCTTGGAATGAACACATTTTATTACGTTCATATATGAATTTTGTAGATACGATTACCTATATTTGATACATAAGAAGTCCTAATCTTTAAACGTTTTTAAGGCTTTTAAAGTTGAAGTTGAACTTCAACTTGGAAATAAAATTAAAGTTGTCAAATCTAATTGTGGTGGTGAATACTATGGTAGATATGACGGATCGGGAGAACAATGTCCATGACTTTTTTTCATTTTTTTCTCAAAGAGTGTGGAATTGTTCTACAATACACTATGTCAGACAAACATAACATGAATGGTGTAGTAGAATGAAGAAACCAGACTCTTAAGGATATGGTGAGGAGTATGATTAGTTATTCATCTTTGCTAGAGTCACTTTGGGGAGAAGCCTTAAAGACTACAATTTACATCCTTAATAAGGTGCCAAGTAAAGTAGTTAACAAAACCCCTTATGAACTTTGTATTGGCAAAAAGCCAAGCATCAAACACTTGTACATTTGGGGTTGTCCAGTTGAGGCACGACCTTATATGCCACATGAAAGAAAACTGGATGCAAGAATAGTTAGTTGTTATTTTGTTGGCCACTGAATGCTCTCGGAACTATAAGTTTTACAATCCTACTTCAAGATCATTTTTTGAAATGGGAAATGTGAGATTTCTTGAGGAAGTTGAGTTTGGGAAAGAAGAAAACATAAGGAATATTGTCTTTGAGGAAGAACCTATCGTTGACAGTGATCAAGTCCTCATACCCATTATTATTCAAGACACCACTCTAGTAATAGAAGACAATATTCAAACTATTCTTGATAACATTGTTCTAGAACAAGACAACAATGAGGTTCTCCTTCCAATACCTATAGAACAACCTCAACAACCTTAAGAAGTGCCATGAAGGATGAGATGAAGTTTGGGATCTCATTGAATTACCTAAAGGTGTGAAACCTATTGGTTGTAAATGGATATTTAAAACCAAGAAGGATTCAAAGGGTAATATCGAGAGAGATAAGGCTCGTCTAGTCACTAAAGGCTTTATTTAAAAGGAAGGCATTGACTATAAAGAAACCTTTTCTCTAGTATCTTTATAGGATTCTTCTAGAATAATAATGGTATTGGTAGCTCATTTTGACCCAGAGCTAGATTATATGGATGTTAAGACTGCATTTCTAAATGGTAACATTGAAGAAATGATTTATATGGTGTAACCAGAAAACTGTGTCAAGTGATCAAAAGTCTATGGTGTGCAAAATAAAGAAATCCATCTATGGTCTCAAACAGGCTTCCCATCAATGGTATTACAAGTTCCATCAAGTCATTTCCTCATATGGTTTTGACGTGAATGTGGTTGATGATTGTGTATATCATAAGTTCATTGAGAGTAAATACATACTCTTGGTATTATATGTTGATGATATACTACTTACTAGCAGTAATATAGGCTTCTTACATGAGACCAAGATATTTCTAACGAATTTTTTTGAAATGAAAGATCTTGGCCTTTTTTGTGTTAGGCATCAAGATACTAAGAGATCTCTCTCAAGGTATCTTAAGGCTGTTACAAAAGAGTTATATTGACAAGGTTCTAGATAGATTCGGCATGAAAGATAGTAATCCAAGAGATACCTTTATAGTTAAAGGAGACAAATTCAGTCTCAAACAATGCCCCATTAATGCCCTTGAAAGAACTAAGATGTAAAAAAATTCCATACTCATCAACTGTGGGAAGTCTGATGTATGCTCAAGTTTATATTCGTCTTGACATATCATTTGTTGTAGGAGTCTTAGGCAGATACTTGAGTAATCTTGGAATGCAGCAAAATGCATGATGCATTATTTAATGAGAACAAAATGTTACATGCTTACCTATCAGAAGTTTGATCATATAGAGATCATCAGGTACTCAGACTTTGATTTTATTGAATTTTGAGATAGAAAATGCTCCACATCTAGATACTTATTTATGTTGGCTGAAGGAGCTATCTCTTGGAAGTCTATTAAACAAGCTTTGGTAACTTCTTCGACCATGGTTGTGGAGTTTGTTGCTTGTTTTGAGGCATCCAACCACAAAATATGGTTGCAAAATTTTGTCACTATTCCATGAGTGATCAATCACATTGAAAAACCATTAAAAATTACTTTGACAATAATTCAGTAGTTCATTACTACAGTAGCAATAAGAGTGCAACCAAGTCAAAATTCATTGACATTAAGTTTCTGGTTGTTAAGGAAAGAGTTAAGAATAAACAGATTTCTAGAGAACATATAGGGACTCATTCCATGCTAGCTGATCCACTTACTAAAGGTTTGGTACCTAAAGTTTTTATGAGCACACTGCTCATATGGGTGTAATTCCTAATATTACCTTAGTTTAGTGGGAGTCTTGTTTATGTTCTATATCTTATGATTTTCAAACATTTTGTTGTTTGGATTTTCTGTAGAAATAAAGTTGATGTTTATCATTTTATTATGAACTTGTGTTATGTTTTATATGCGATTTTTTTTTGCATTTGCATTGATCTTTATAAAGAATAAAGTTTAATTGAAAATAAACATGATTAAGATTACATCACATGTTATTTTCATACTGCTTATCCATATTTGATCTATGTCATCAAGTATAAGTAACAATGGTAATCATTGTGGCTTAGTCATGTTTAGTTTGTGACGAAAATCACAGTAGTTCCTTATTGTTATATGAGATGGACTAGATTATTTAAGGGAAGTTTAAAAGTAAATAACACATGGTTGTGTGCCTAAAAAACTGTGATATAAATGTCTAAGGTTAATTTCAAGTGGGAGATTATTAGGAATTTTATTTATTCATAATTAATTAATATGGACTATGTATTAATATTTTAACATTTATATTAGTTATTTACATTTAAAGGAACTCAATTTAAGTAATCTAATTTAGAGATCCCTTAGACTGTCAATAAAAAATAATATGAACTTAATAAGTAGATACTAGTTTTACCCATTGAGGCATACTGAGAACTCTGATAGGTTAAAAAAAAGAAGCACGGTTATGGTTTCCAATACACCAAATCATAAATAGTTTTCTATTCTCCCTATCTGAAGAGAGAACGAAGGTCCCATAAGGAGCAAAACGATTTGGTTGAGGAAGATCATTGAACCAACAATTCTTGATTACTACAGATTCCGCTACGTGTCAATCAAAATTGCTTTATGGATCTAGGTATTCCTAAGAACCCTTCTCTCATAATCTAATGTAATGTGTTCTTTAGTTTATTCAATATTTTATTTGGTTTAATGTGCTCTTCATTAATTATCAGAAACTAACCTTCATATGCAATGCAATGGTACTATCTTGATAAGTTTGTTGTATTAAGTAACTTGGTTAGTAAGATAGTTATTAGTTAGCTCATACAGAGGCAATTATTTTTTTAAGTCAATTAGTTTGTTTCTGAGAATTGGTTCATACACTTTCTTTATAAATGTTCTCATCATTGTTAACTTTTGGATGGTTGATATTAATGAGAATTACTAATCTACATTCTGGTCTTTCAGTTCTATTCTTTTCTTTCTAATCTCTAAACACATTCACTTCACATTCACCTAAGGTTCATGATTAGTTTAGAACTTAGTTGTATTGTTGTGATTAGAGGCTATTCTAGTATAACAAATGGTATCACAAAGCTAGGTTCAACAAGGGAAGATGCCAACAACAAGATTCAATCTTGAGAAGTTCACAGGCAAGAATGATTTCAGCATCTGGAGATTGAAGATGAGGGCTATGTTAGTCACTCAAGGACTTGATTTGACTTTGGGAGGAGAAAGTTGTTCCCAGGGAAGATGTCAAAAGTAAAAAGGAAGGTGATCATGGATAAAGCCCATGGCACCATCATCTTGAATCTTGGAGATAGAATTCTTCATGAGGTGTCCAAAGAAAAGTCTGCAACAAGAGTTTAAAGCAAGTTGGAGAGCTTTACATGATGAAATCCTTAGCCAACAGACTAATCTTGAGGAAGAAACTACATAATTTTCAGATGCCATCTGGAAAATCAATTGTTGACCATATTGACGACACAAACTAGTTCTTAATCTTAAGAATATTGAGGTGATGATTGATAAAGAGGACCAAGCAATTATCCTTCTCAGCTCCTTACTTGAATCTTATGAGAATTTTGTGGATGCAATGATGTTCAAAAGAGAGTCATTGACCATGGAGGAGGTTCAATCTGCACTTGCCTCCAAGGATTTGACAAAGAAAGGAGATGCGAGGGATAGGGTTGGAGAGGGTCTAAATGTGAAAGGAAAGTTAGGAAATAGGAACTTTAAGAAAAATGATATATTAAAATTCAAGCCTCAACCAAAGCACAACAACAAGAAGGTGTGTTACTTATGCAACAAGGAGAGACATTTCAAAAGAAATTGCCCTAAAAGGAAAGATAAGGAAAATAATCATGATGAGGGGAATACTGCATTAGATGATGGGTATGAACAACTGACCAAGCACAACAACAAGAAGGTGTGTTACTTATGCAACAAGGAGAGACATTTCAATAGAAATTGCTCTGAAAGGAAAGACAAGGAAAATAATCATGATGAGGGGAATATTGCATTGGCTGATGGGTATGAACAACTGACCAAGCTAGGTTTTTGTGGGCACTACATGTATGGCAAGTCACGTAGAGCCAAGTTCAGCAGTGGAGTACATGCCTTTAAGAATAGATTAGACTACGTCCATTTTGATCTTTGGGGGCCTGCTAGGGTGGATTCTAAAGGATGTGCAAGATACTTCATGACAATTGTTGATGATTTTTCAAGGAAGTTATGGATCTATCTACCAAAGGTTCAAGGATGAAGCTTTTGAAAAATTCAAAAATTGGAAGAAACTAGTAGAAACTTAAACTAAGAGGAAAGTAAAGAAGCTAAGGACTGACAATGGTCTTGAATACTTGTCCAATTAGTTTATTCAATTTTGTGAAAGTGAAGGGACACCCAAACACAAGAATTTCATGAACACCACAACAAAATGGCCTTGTTGAAAGATTCAACATGACCATTTCGGAAAGGGTTAGAGCAATGCTTTTTTATGTTAGTTTCCTAAACAACTTTTAGGGTGAAGCTACTGTCACTATTGTTTAACTAATAAATAGATGTCCCTCCACTGCTCTAGATTTAAAAACTCCTAAAGAAGCATGGTCTTGTCACCCCCAACTATGAAAACTTGAAGGTTTTTGGTTGTATTGCTTATGCACATCTTTGGCAAGGAAAATTGGATTCAAATGCAACGAAATATTTCTTCCTTGGATATCTTGATGGGGTAAAATGAACTAGGTTTTGCTAAGTACATCATCCGCATAGTAGGGGTGTTCAAAACCAAACCAATTAAAAAAAAATTGAAAATCGCCCCAAAATAGTCGCAAATCGATCAAAACTGAATTTGTTTTGAATTTTTTTGCAAAATCGAGCAATTTGATTTGGTTTTCAATTTCGAAGTCTAGAATAGGTCCAAATCGAACTAAACCACATGTATAATGAGTTAATGTTATGTTAGGCTGCCTATTAGTGTTGGTGAAGACTAAAGAGAGTGAAGAGGGAAAACCTAATTTAGAAACACCCCTTTATCCCTTTCATAAAAACTGAAAACGTAACCTAAGTGACTAAGCCAACCCTTTCGCCATCTTTGAATCTTCATGCCTAAGCTTGTGTGCATCTGATGAAATATTTTGGCAAGTGTACCAAATATCGCACAAGTAGTATAAAATGGAAGATCCCAATATCGAATCCACAGGGAATTGTCCGTATTGACTATTAGTAAAATAATCAATTCCTAAATATTAATTTGGTTTTAAAAGTTGTTTGTATTGTAGAACATAGTAACAGCAGAAAATAAACTAAACACTAACAAATTACACTAAAGATAAACAATAAAAACAATAATGGTGATTCAGGACTATAATCCAACAGTTGGCGTGCTTGAGTGTGAGATGAGAATGATAGATATATTGAGGATTTGGCTCAACTGGTTTGCTTCCCATGTAAACATACAAAATATATTCTCCATTCAAAGCAATATTTTAGATTAACTTCGATCTATAAGTGCTTAAAACGTGATGTTTAATCAAATCAAGCCTAAATTGCTCAACCTCACTTTTGATGTCTCGGTAAGTTCAGTTGAGTGGTTTGATGAAGCTTAGAGATCTTTACGAAGCTAATGGAGTCTATCCTATGTCTAGAAATACACTCCATTAAAGTCCAAACTCAGTTCCAAGTTCAAAAGCATTTGTCAATGGCAGTTAAACTCTAAAACATGCATATATAACTGATCAAATCATATAACAAGCATAAAGATAGAGAAATGAACTTTAGACTGAATATTTCAATGAATAGATATGAAGGAAAATATTTACATGTTCAACACCTAGTTCCAAGTCCTCAATACTAATAGACTAGCCTCTCATTGTCATGAGAAGCCTTAGAAAGGGGTTATAAAATGGGAGAGAAAATAGGGGATGAAGAAGCAGGTCAAAATTCTAATCAAAATCTTTGAATGCTTAACAAAAATACAAGTGCAGCTTATATACTATTAGTGGAACTTCGCTTAGCACACCATTTCGCTAAGCATAGGTTCGCGATTCTACAGACTTCATCTCAGAAACAGGGCTTTCGCTAAGCGCATCTTCAGTTCAAAAGAACATTTTGCTAAGCGAGCTTGTCCACTAAGCGAATCTTTAGTTCGAAAGAACAATTCGCTTAGTGCTTCATAGACTGCTTGTCTCGCGTAGTGCAATGTTAAGCTCAGCGAGAGATGCGTTGAGCGAGATTTGTCACTAAACACGATCTGCCTTCATTCTTGTGTTCTTCCCTTATTGTTGAACTTAGGCCTACAAACATGAATTTAAGTATATTTCTCACAAAATAGCTTCCTATGGTTAGAATTATCAAAACTATACAAATCTATATTAAATGATTTCAAACTAAACTAAAATCCTGAGAACATTGGACAATCGCTACAAATCTGTAAGTAATATTTACATATATAATGTGATTATCAACATCTCTTTGTCGTCATCGTTTGTTCTTGACCTCGCACGAACACAAATCTCTTTGTTGTCATCATTCCTGATGGACTTGACCCTGGGCAACACCATCATCAAACCTGTCATGCGAACCACGAATCTCTCTTCATTTTTGGCTCGTACCCGCTCTCGTTATTTGCCTCGCTTGTCACCATTAGAGTAACTCCTCCATTTGGCCTTTGCCTCACACAACTCCATTATGCCTTCTACTACCTTGTGTGCCTTGGCCTTCAAACGTGCGCACCTCTACCATCACTTGGGTGTGCCTCTGCCCTTAGTTCAAAATTAATGCTATGTTTTTAATCTATGATGCTGCTAGTTTGCTTGCTCTGTGTTTTATTTTTGATATTTTGTAGATTCTCCTATGTGATAATTTTTTTATATTTTTTAATCTTTGATGCTCCTATGTTTTTAATTTTGTTGTCTGAACTAAGTAACATGATTATGCTAATGGTCTAGTGGAGAACATACCTCGGGACTTAGACTATCAAGAAAATTTTTTAATCACAATGGAGTGATTCATTATATTTTATTATTTGCGTGGTCTTGGATGAAGTCTTACTTATAGGATTTTGAGTACTCTTTTGTGTAGTGGGTATCTAACCCAAGGCCATGTTTGTTTTCAACCAATTGATGCTTGCTATATTGACAACTAACAATGTATGATGGTGATTGTAATTAGAGGAAATGTGGGGGTCTTTATTGATAGTGTTGCATTTGCTGATTGTAGTTATGTTTGTATGGGATGTTCTTGCTTATGTATCTTCTTTTATGCCAATGTTAAAAAAAATAAACAAGATTCGATTATGTAGAGTTTTGGGAGCTGATGAATTAGTTCATGGGGACCTTTTGTTGGGGCAATGCATGCTAGCCTTCTTTTTGTGGCTTTGCTGATGTTTTGTAGCACTCCTTGTACATTTTACTTACATATATATATATATATATATATATATATATATATATAACTTTGTTGATTAAAAAAAATTAAGAGAGATCGACTAAAGTCTACTAGATTATAGTATTTGGTTTATGTTCTAAAAATGTCTTTGATATTTACTTGTTTAGTTTTCTATGACATATTTGCAACTTGATTGGTTCTTTGTGACTAGTTATTTGTGATTGGTTCTCTGATTAATCACTACACTTTGAGTTATGGTATGA
This sequence comes from Amphicarpaea edgeworthii, assembly GCA_014843725.1. Taxonomy (NCBI): domain Eukaryota; kingdom Viridiplantae; phylum Streptophyta; class Magnoliopsida; order Fabales; family Fabaceae; genus Amphicarpaea; species Amphicarpaea edgeworthii. The sequence goes on along the minus strand of CM026327.1, from coordinate 17,626,993 downwards.
TTTATCACTTCTTAATTAATCGTTTTTTCTTCTTTTAAAATGCAAGGAATTGCCATATGAAGTATTAATTGATGATGTCTTAATTTTTCTAGGAATATTGACATGTGGTTATTGGAAAAACCTTTTGATGGGTGTTGGACGATTGTCTATTTTTAATTTATTATGTTGTTATGTTTGTGTAACACTTGGTGGAGTTTGAAATTTTTTATGTATAATTTTATATGTTTTAAGACTTTGAGTTAATTTTACATGTTTTGAGACTTATATGAACATATTTGAAATTATGACAACAAGTTTGTATTATGTTGCCAGTGGTGGAATTATATTTATGAAAACATAATAGCAAGTTTGTATTTATATTTTCAAGTTTATACTATATCCTTCAACAATTTTATACGAACAAAAACCACAAAAACCAAACCAAACCAAACCGCAAAACTTTGGTTTGGTTTGGTTCAAATTTTATATAAATAGAAAATCGAATTAAATCGAACCGCATGTATTTTTTTGGGTTTGGTTCAAGTGACTTTTTAGTATAAAACTAAACTAAAATGCACCGTGAACACCCCTAGTATTTAGGGAAGAAGAAAAGGCAAATTTGTCAAAGACAAATCAACATGATGTTAAGGATCTATAGATGGTTGCCTTCACATTTTCTATCATAGAATCCCACATTTCATACACCAAATGATGAGTGGAAGCATCGGTGTCACATTCTAATTATGATATATATATGATCCATGAAAGAAATAATGTAATCTACTTTATCTCAACATATATCATTCAAAATCAATTCTTTCACATGTGCAACTTTTCTAACATCATCTTCTCTATAAGTATTTCATTGATCACTAATGACCATATTTTGCTAACATCGTTTCAACAATTTCAATCTTTTTAGCATGATTATTAGAGTGGCAAAACAAGTTTCAACAATTGAAAGCAATTTAAAAAAATAAAATGCATTAAAAATACCCAATCTCATCGAATGAGCCATGATGAAAGTTTTGATAAAAGAAGCCTTAATAATTACTTCACCAATCCATCCACATTCATTGAAGACATTCTCATTACCATTAACATTCTTCACAACACATGTTTTTCACTCCTAGATTCAAAATATGAACCACACATGGGGTCTAAAAAATATGAGGTAATTTGGCTTCTATTAATAACCCAATTGCCTTACAATCAAGAGCATTATTCGTTATGATTTGGACCACGTTTTGGATCCTACCTCCTTGATTACATCTTTTATGCTAGCCATATGTAATGCTTGTCCTTATACTCCTTTGAAGCATCAATAGCTTTTAAAAATATAGGTCCTTCACATATAGTCATGACGTTTATCAAAGGTCTTCTTTGAGCAATTCTTTGACCATCAACAACCAATGTAAATCATTTTAAAGGCCATCTCAATATGAGACCTCTCTTGCTGCAAAAAGACTAGTTCTTAACACATTATAACTAGGAGGAGCAAAGCCACTAAGATTATGGCTTGTAGGAATTGAATAAAAACTAACAAAATATGGATTTCTAGCAAGATGAAAGGATAGGCCATCAAAATAAAACATTTTAACTTTAAGTGTATTCCTATCATCAACATTGAAACAATCATTTATATTGCTAACATTATTGCTAGCACCCATTCTTCTTCTTTTTAGAGGCAATGTCGGTGTTGTTAGAGTCCTATTGTTAGTAGGAAGTGGAACATTTTTGGGCTTTAATATGTTTTCAACTTCTTCACAAATTCTTTTCAAATCAGCTAAATGTTCACCACTAATTTGAGGACAAACAAAGATTCCTCAACCTAAAATTCTGAGAAGATGTGTTTTTACCCAAGAGTATGAACCTTTAACAGATTTTTCACAAAAATTACATGTTCAACTTTTATTGCCACCCCCTCTCCTCCCTTGCCATTGATTGGAACAAATGCCCATAGTGATGCGTGATCATGTAAAGCTTCTTAGGAAGCAAATCTACCGATAACATTAAAACTAACCCTAGGATTTAAACCATCTGTCCAACAAGTGTAGCAATTTTTTCAAACAACACATAACTACATAAATAATGAGAGCATGTAACAATGTCAAAGAACAAAGACCAAGAACAGAAAACAAAAACTAAGAAGTAAGAATTGTGAACACCATAAAGAGAGATCACTCACCGAAAATGCGTCACGCAAAGGATACTTACTCGTCACAAAACGTGTCGCATAGTCTAGAACCATTGTCAGAGAACTCACCACTACATCCTAAATCACATTGGTGTGAAGAGAGGAGGAGCAATGTGAAAGAGAAGGAGCAGTGTGAACACTGTGTGTAAAAGAGAAGAAGAGCAGAAACACTGTGCGTGAAGAAAGAGAAGTACCGTGTGTGAAAGAGAAACATTGTGTGTGAAGAAGGAGAAGCATTGTGCGTGTGTGTGAAATAAAAGCAATTATGTTGTTGAAATTAAATCCCTAATTTTAAAATTATTAATTTAAAATATTACAAATTATAATTTCTTGATAAATTTAAAAAATGGCTCAAGTTGTATTGGAGCCGTATCCCCTCAAATTAAGCTGTGTTCGATATTTTTTTTTAAAATAAAAATAAAATTTGGATACTTCTAGAATATGTATCAGAGTGTATCAGGACAATATCAATGTCCGACACCGATACTTTTGCTATTTTGGAGTGTCCAAACTTCATAGTCATAGGAGGTCCGATTTCGATGGTAATAGGGGCAAGATGCTTTAGTTTGCTTTGGTATTATCTTTGTTGTTGGTTATGCAAAATGTTGCTATTGTTTATGCAAATAGTGTTGGTGGGGGTAATTTGTTTTACATTGTAATGACGACTCTATTTCAAATTGGTTCACTTCTTGTGTTGATTTCTTCATGAGTTATATAACTTTCTTTTGCTTATAAAAATAATAAAAATAAATCACATTTAAATTAAATTATCAAAATTACTAAGAATCATAATGAATCAAGTCCACTAAAGTAAAATAAATATTATGCTTACTTTTCTTTCTCAATTATTCATGCATGAACAAAAATCTCAAGGAAAACTTACTTGAAATTTGTTTGATTCTCCTAAAATTACCAATAAAAAACTATTAAGTAAAATAATTATTCACAATCAAAGAGAACTTGAATCAATGTCTTCCAACACCCTCGGGAGAAGCAAGCACATATTTATCACAAAATCTAGGAATTAAAATCAAAAGAATCACATATTAGATAAGATCCCCAAATTAACATGTCTAGGATTTTACGGGAACCACAACTATCCCAACATTTAGATTTCTAACACCTCACAATCCATTATTAATTTCTCATAAAATCACTCATCCACCCTAATGAATTGTGAAAATTTATCTCAAAAAGCTTAAATTATAAACTCATGTATTTGTACCATGTTCTTCTTCTTGTGAATATGTTATATCATTATGCATATCAAACAAACCCTATATGTCACTTGCAAATAACTAACATGAGAATTGTCGCATTAACATGACTTTCATTATCCTTAGGTGATATAAGGTTGGTTAAGTGATCGGAGAAAAAAGTGAAAAAAATGAGAAGACATAGGTCACAAGATCAAATCCTTCTCACAAACAATTTTAATAAAATTAATAAATTAATATTTACTAATAAAAAAAATCGTGACTCTCATTGCTAAACACACATTCGAGTAGACATGTATTACTATTAAGTAATGACATGAATTATTTTTAAAAAATTCAAAATTTGTAAAATTCAAAGCATATAAAAATTTATTAAACTTAAGAAAGCTCCAAACAAGTGAAACCACTAGTAGGATGTTTGGTCCATTTTTATTTTCACTGTCCCCCATAATTCTCTTTCCGCAAAAAGTATAGATTAACGGTCAGAATGAAACGAATTGCCGACTCCGCCACGCACGCCATTCTTTGCTTATATAACATTTTACCGTTAACGAGAATCAGAATAATACAAACAAATTCTCGTTTCAAAATTCATAACTAGAGTACAGGCAGTACATACACTCAAAACCTACATTAAAAAAAATTAATGTTACTTTCATATTTTTTTCATTTTATATTTATTATATTTTAAAAATTTTATTTTGATATTTTAAATTATATTTTAATATATAATATTTTAAATTTTTTATTTTAATACTTTAAATTATATTTTAATAATTTAAACTATATTTTAGTTATTGATATATTTTAAATTTATTAATTTATTTATATTTATATTTATATTCGTATTCGTATTTATGATTAAAATATTATGTATCAAAATATAATTAAAATATATAATATTAAAATGAATCTTTTAAATCAAAATTTGAGTAAAAGTTTTTAAAATATCAAAATAATTTTTTTTAAATATTACATAACAAAACTTAAAAAAATAATAAAATTTAATGGATTAAAATTGAGTTATTTAAAAACAAAATACAAAACAAATGTGTGAAAAAAAAATAAAATGAAACCACCGAACTAACCCATGTGCCCTTCCTTCCAAGACATCCAAAGCACATTCCCCCCACCACCATCATCATCATTCAGTAGTACTAGCTGTCACCACTACAGTACCTCACCAAGTCACCAACAACAACAGCAACATCATAGTAGAAATTCAATTCAATTCCAACCTTTTTTTCCTTCTCAATGCCTGAAATGGATGGCTCCTCCGCCAAACCCCCTCAAATCTCGGAAATGTTCCAGAAATTCGCCCTCGCTTTCAAAACCAAAACCTACGAGTTCTTCTCTGAGGAAAACAACGCCGACGACATCGACATCGACGGTTTCTCCCTCCTCGACTCCACCGAAGAAATCATCCCCGACCAAAAAGTCGTCGTCATCAAACCCGACCCCGATCCCTCCTTCATTTCCTCTCCTCCGCCGCCGCCGCAATCCCCTCCACCTCCGCCCCCGCCGCCTCCGCCACAGATCACGCCTCCGCCCCCTGAATCCCGCGAGCCTGAGTCGCCTCCTCCGCCGTTGACCGAAGCTCAGATCAGAGAAACGACATACGCCCTGATCTCGTCTGTCTTCGCAGCCGTCTCCGCGTTCGAAGCCTCCTACTTCCAGCTCCAGACCGCGCACGTGCCGTTCATCGAGGAGCACGTGACGAGCGCGGACAAGGTCCTCGTCTCGCACCTCCAGAGACTCTCGGAGCTGAAGAAATTCCACCGCAACCGCAACAACCCCGAGGAGGAGCCGCCACGTGGCTTCCCGTTCGGGCCTCCTCTGGAGGCCGAAGTGGAAGAGAATCAGAGCAAATTGAGAACCCTCGGCACTGTCTCGAACCGCCTCCAGTGGGAGCTGGAGCAGAAGCACGACGAGGTGCTTTCCCTAAAAGCCAAACTCGACGCGATTCACAAGGGTAACGTGAATTTGTCTAAGAAGCTTTGCGCTCGCGCTTTGAACCCTTCGTCTGATGTTTTGTTAACTGTTAAGGTATTCGATTCATTGTTGCACGACGCGTCTAGAGCGACGCATAGGTTCACCAAGATTTTGATTGGGTTAATGAGGAAGGCGGGATGGGATTTGGGTTTGGCTGCCAACGCGGTTCATCCTAATGTCGATTACGCCAAGAAAGGGCATAATCAGTACGCGCTTTTGTCCTACGTTTGTTTGGGAATGTTTCATGGCTTTGATTTGTTGAATTTTGGAATGGAGGAAACGGAAACGTTGTCGTCGAATGGGCACGAGCACGGTTTGAATTCGGAGGATAGAGATGGTTGCTTGAAGCAACTGCTTGAGCATGTGTCCAGCAATCCCATGGATTTGCTGGGGATTCACCCGGGCTGTGAGTTTTCGCGGTTTTGCGAGCTCAAGTACGAGAGGCTCATCCATCCTTCGATGGAGTCATCGATTTTCATCAATTTGGAGGAGAAGGAGGCGGTGTTGAACTCATGGAGGTCGTTGAGTATGTTCTACGAGGCGTTTGTTGGAATGGCTAGTGCGGTTTGGACTCTGCATAAGTTGTCCTACGCATTTGATCCGGCCATTGAGATCTTTCAGGTGGAAAGAGGGGTTGAGTTTTCTATGATATACATGGAGGATGTGACTAAGAGGTTGACCTGGCCGAACAAGGGGAGGGCCAAGGTGCGATTTACTGTGCTTCCTGGTTTTAAAATTGGGAGGGTAGTTATTCAATCACAGGTTTATATAAGTAATTTCAGATGTACAGAGTAGTTTAACCGCGGTTCACCAAGGAGTCTATCTCAGTTGGTTGAGCAGGAGATACAGTATTTGATTCCTAGGGATGAAAAAAAAGTTTAACCAGGGTTCCTCTTGAAGGTTGTGGGCACTGTGTTTGGATGAGAGTGCTATATGCAGGAGGTAAGGTAAATGAATCAATCCTGTTGATGGTTCTGGTGTTGTGGTTTGTTTCTCAGTTTAAGGGGAATTCATCAGAGTTTTGCCAGAACTTATTTGAAGAGTTGAACTACTGATTAGAAAGACAATGCCAATGCCAATGTTGCCTGCCATATATGTCTGAAGATGTTTGATTCTTTCTATGATGCTGAAGGCGGAGCAGTAACAATGGTTTCAAGTTGTTGATGTTGAGTATTTGGTGCCAATACTATGTGAGGATGGTAGAGTCTTTTTGTTGGTATTTTTCTCTTTCTGCTTTCCTCTCCCAGTTTTGCTTTTATGTTTGTTTTAGATCACTTATGTAGAGTTAATAACTGTACAGAATATTCCTCTCATTCTGGGTACTCTAACAACAAATACCTCAGTAAATTGTGCATGTATCACTTATTACTTATATATGACAAACAACAATGGTTTTCTCAATACTCAATAGCAATTCTTTATCTCTCCAATCTCCAGTGAAATCTATAAAAAATAATTGTAATCTAAAATTTCACTTTTTAGAAATTAGAATGGATGTATATATGTTGCCCTTTCCCCTTGTAAGACCTATTGAGTCATTTAATGTTTTATAGCTTCCATAATTAGCATGTTTCTATGATTAGTAATTAACTAATGTTCATTCAGTTTGGATTTAAAAACCTTCATAGTAAGGTTTGTTGAAAGGTCGTCTTCATATATTGCATTGTTATGATGTGATTTAGCTCTATCTTTTTGCTGTGCTGATCATGCATGTGATTGTGAATGAAGGCTCTTCCACTAATATTTTTAGACCTGCACTCCCCACAAAAACCTTATGTTCCCTTGGTTTCATAAAGTGTATGTAACATTCTAAATTGATGTGTTTTTTCTTCTTCTCATTCTTTTAAAAACTAAGCTCAGTGTGAAGTATTACTGTTTAGTTAGCCATTCTTCCAATCATCTTTGAAAACCACCTTAAGGTTAAAAATGCCTTTTTTTTTTTTTTTTTTTTTTTTCAGCAAATGTTAATTTGTTAATTTTGTTAGAAATGTTGATGGGAGGATTCGAACCTGCGACCTATCCATTCTCACTGCACTTTTTCCACGACCACCCAACCAACCTTATATCCCCAAATGTCCTTGAAATGAGGATCAAGCTACTAGGATATGATAGGAGAGTTTTGTTTACTTCTTTTGGTGATTGATTAACAAGAGTGAAGTAACTTCCTCGTTATATATAATCTATAAGGTTTTTTTTTTCGGGGTCTTTCTTGTCTAATTACACATCAGCTATCCACGTTTGCTCTGATTGTAACTTATGCCTACTTTGGGTGGCTTGTTAATTTTGAAACCCTACTGTTAAGACAATTTTAAGTATAGAATTCCAGGTTCTGATAAATGTTGAGATGATTCATTTCATTTTATCTTCCTTATTTGGTTTCATTATCTTCTATAAATACTTATTGACAAGTTGTTTCAAACTAGATCTTAATCATTTGCTCTTCCATTTTGTTTTTGAGGTTAGATGCAATGTTTCCCTAAAATGAACTGGACCCACTGATTTGACCCAGAAAATCTGGAGCACAAACTGCTTTAGCAGTCGGTCAAGGCACCAAAACCAAACTTTCCAACCAGCCAAACCTTATATAGTGATTGACTTGGTATTTTAAAAAAGTAATTGAAAAATTCAATTTCATTATAAAAGTTGGTACTTAATTTTTCAATAATTACAGAGGAGAGTAACTCACCGGTTATGAGTCTTGGTAATAAAATTTTAGATGCATAATAAATCTGAAATCAAATTCACGTTCCAAGAACAAACTTGCTTGCTATTTTTTTGCATAATAAATTTTAGATGCATAATAATTTTTTTTGCAACAAAGCATTTCTTTGTTTCATCAATTCTAAAGCTATTCTCGAGTGTTAAAAATATAAATTGATTTTTCCTTCCTTAACTGTCAATTAAAATTCAAGAAAACAAATATCTGTAACAATAAATAAACAAATCCTTGCATAATGATATAAATCAAAACTGTCCAACAAACCAGAAAGCTCCACTGCTACAACAATCAACTGGTATGTCTTCCTATTCTCATAGTAATCTCAGACAACATAGAAAAGGTGCTAATGGGAAGAAAATATTAGGTGGTGAAAACCATTATGTGTTCAATCCATGGTCAATATTTATGAAATATCTCTTCAAGTTTTTTGAATTACAAGAAAGAATTAATAATACTTGATTATTAAATGTCATATGGGGATTAATGAGATCATGATGATCCTGAATCATAATAATTTCTAGATGAGAAAAACTTTGGGAAGTTAGCCAAATATTGTGCACAACTTGGAAGAAGCTCATATCATAAAGTCCATAATTTTGTATTTGGTGAATTAACCTTTTTATACAAAGAGCTTTGCCAATGCAGATAGAGAAATTAACTCAATTACTAACTTTTCAAAAAGGGACAAGCTTTAGTTCAATTAACTTGTAATCACTTCATTTAAGTTAATCAACTTTATCCTTGTTTTCTGAACTTTACACCATATTCTTCCCTTTTATTTTTTGAAAGGTCACCATATTCTTTACCACAATAAAAAAAATTGACTTGACAAGCCGTCGAAACATTCACATATGGTTCTTGGCAACTTCTTGATCCTCGCAAGGCAACTCTACAAATCTTTGGACATCGTTAGGATTATCTCATTCAACTTATTTTCTCTTTGGCATTTACAGTGATGTGAGATTTTTTGATATACCAAAATAATGTTTTGATTGCAAATTTTCAGATATTGTTAAGATCATTCCATCTGAGATATTGTTCGTTTGGTTATTAAACTGGATATTATGGTTAACTGGAAGATTTAAACTCGGAACATGTTATAAGACTTTTTTTATTTTAATAAATTATAATCTAGGATGTATTCTTTAAGTTTATAGCTAGTTCTTTTGTTGTAATTGAGGTTGACAATCTTAAAGAACACGGAAAATCCTATTATACTAAGCGATAGAGAATTACGTTTCATATTCAGTGCAATCCATTTTACGCTGCTTTATTTTTCCTGCATTTCTGCTTCATTTTTCTTACACGTTTTTGTCCTTTATTTCTAGTTAATGCAAAATTTAGTTTTGTTCCTTATTGTACTTGCACTTCTTCGTTCGTTTTGATGTTTTCATTTTATTGTTGCTTCTTTACCATTTCATGCATTCATCTTTTCTCTCAATTGAAGTATTTTCAATTTTCAATGTTAAATTCTTTCATTTCTTTGTATTCTTATCTTTCCTCGTCAATTCCTTGCCTCTAAAGTCTTAGTCTACTTTCATTATCTTAGTTTTCCTTTTTTCTTATCAATGGCTCGTCTCTTAAGTCTAGTTTACTTAATTTCATTATCTTTCCTTTTCATGCTAACTTATTCTTTTGTCACTTTATATTTGCTCTTTTTTAGCTCAATATTCACTTTCCAATAAACTTTATTTTTCCAATTTAGCACGCAAATTAAGTTCAGTTGCTTCAATATTATCTCGGCTAAATCCATTTTTGCAAGATTATCATGAAATATGAAGACCCACAAATTTTAGTGGCCACAATTATTTTGGTGCTCACGTAATGTATCTTCCAAAACAGTTTTGTTTGAGATAGGGCCTTCAATAAATGTAAACATAACCTTCTAATAAACTTTATTAGAACATTTGTTTGAAACAGTTGAAAATTGCTTTTAAGCTAAATTTCATCACCATAAACAATCAAAACCTGCCATACACCTAGACCTAGACCTAGTAAGTTATTGATTTTAAACGAAAGCTAGGTGCACAAGGGAAACTCCTTTGACACGGTGCGAAAGTTATCTCTGTCCGTTAGATTAGGCTTAATTATATAATTGGTCACTTAATTGTTACTAAAAGTTCAATTGGGTCCCTTAATAAAATGTTTAATTAGGTTCTCTAATTTTTAAAAATTGCTCAATTAGGTTCTTTAACTTTTAAAAATTTCAATTAAGTCTTTTATTTTCTAAAATGGGTTCAATTAGGTTTTTAACTTTTGTAATATTCAATTATGTCATGTATTTTTTTAAATAGGTTCATTTTAGTCCAATTGAAAATTAAATTAAAAAAATGAAACCAAATTGAACATATTTTAAGAAATAAAGGATTTAATTGAAATTTCTAAAAATAAAGGACTTATTAAACTATTTTAAACAATTAGAGGACCTAATGGAACATTTTAAACAATTAGAGAACATAATTGAACATTTTAATAATTGAAGAACCTAATTGAACTTCTAATAACAATTGAGAGACCAAATATATAATTAAACTATTAGATTAACTAATTTAAAGATCTATAATTATCATATTTTTTTCCTTTATTTTTTCTTTTAAATTTCTTTCCCATTATATCCCTTAGATTTTGTCCTCCCTCCACTCGTCTTCTCTGTCGGAAAGAACTAGTACAAAAATTCACCACTCGTCTTCCTTTGAAATACCCATATTTATAAAGAAAAAAAAAAGTGTAAAGTTCATTTCTCTGACCGGTCAAAACCTTTTGAAACTTCTAATTTAAGGGACTGCACAACTATCTAAATATTAATTAATATGTTTTATTTTAATTACTTAATTTTAATATACTTTACCGGAAACATTTTTTTTTATTTACTGATTTGTATGACCATGGTCTAAGAAAAAGGAGTCTTTGGAGCATTGGGTATCTACGACAACCAATCCAAAACTAAGTTTATTTTACTTAGTATTTTATCTTTAATGTTTTCTGTCTTTTATTGCTTTAAATTACAGCTTCTCATCAATAATGCTTTCATTTATTGTCATTCATTCATAGCTTTCAACCTTTAATCTTTCATACAAAATCTTATTTCTTCCCTTCTTATTCGTTAATCATCACCAAGAGCTTTTTGCATTAGCTTGAAAATAAGGGTGGAAATAGGCTAGGCAATCCGTCGGGTGCCTACAATCTGTCCTACGAAAGTCCTGAATTGTATATTAAAAAAACTAGATTTAGACTTTTTAAAAAGTCTTTTTAATTAAACAGCAGACTTTGAACTTTAAGAAAATCCTATTAAGTCTAACATGGTGGTATGTTTATATAATATTATAATATATAATACTATATAATTTTTCTATTACATAAATATATAAATTCCTTTTTTTATTTCTTTTCTTTATTTTTAAAAGAGAAAGATATTCTGTTTGGTTAGTTTGTATTTAGTCTTTAATGTTGTATTGGTTTATCCTCCATAATATGCACTTCTTACTAATTTTTGTTATTAGCTTATTATCACACTTATTTCTATTTTTTGTATTTAGGCATGTATTTTTTTTATTGTTGAATTAATTAAGTTCATGTATTTGGGACGCAAATTAAACTCATGTATTTAGGACACAAATTAAGGTAATGTATTACAATATATGTTATTATTTACTTGCTAAAAAAAAAGTGAATTATTGAATTTTTGAAAAAGAACTTTTTAAATATATTGTTTGTTGAATTTTTTTTTAATATTAGTCTTTTTTTTAAGTGATCCAATGCCAAAGAAAACACTTGTTTCGTTTCGTATAAACAATTATTATACTTAATAAAATTATACCATAAATATCATATTTTTTAAATATTGTAGAACCTCCACAATTAACTTAAATGCTCACTCTAACAACTTTAGTATTGAAGTGAGTTTGTGTGTAAAATGTTTAAGTTTATGTAAAATTGCATGATTTATAAAAATAAAATAAATAATTCATCTAAATAACTTTATATCGCAAATACTTGATGAAAATTGGATCGTTACAAAACATGTTGGATGAAAAAGCTATTTTATTTTTTTAAAGGGAAGAAAAAGCTATTTGTTATACATTATAAAGTAATTTCTCAGGGGATGTTTATAATTTTGGAAATTATATTTCTTGAAAATTTATATAGTAATTCCTTGGGGCGTTTGCTATATTTTTGATAATTCTGAAAATTAAAAAGCAAATAAACAAGGTCTAACAAAAAAGGTGCTAGTTGCATAAGCTAAAAGCAAGGCTCGCATAGAGGTCAAATAGGTATCTAAAATAGTTAAAGTATTCATATTGGAAGAATCACTTTTTACAAGCCAGTCTGCGTACGCGTTGCCTTCGCGTAATGTGTGTTGGAAAGATATGTTCCAGGGTTGTTCCATGTAATTGTGAATTTTATTGATTATTGTTGTGTAAGGGTGGTGGTTCGATAGGTTCCCTTGAATCAGTTGGATTGTGTTCAGTGAGTCCGATTCGCAAATCACTCTCATGTAGCCTGTTTCCCACACCATTTCGAGGCCCTTGAGAATAGCAATTAATTCTGCATTCAAATTTGTGATTATACCGCAGAAATTGGTGTACCCAATAATCCATCTTCTCATGTAGTCTCTAAGGAGGCCTCCATAACCTGACTTGCTTAGGTTGGTGAGTGAGCTGCCATCCGTATTTAGCTTAAGGCAAGGATGTATTGGAGGTTGCCAAGCGATAAGTCTCGGTTGCTTGTTGTTTCCTTGCTCTGTTTCCTTGTTTGTGATGTAAAGCATGGTGTTGATTTTGTTAGCTATGTACCATGCACTCCACTTCTTCCCCTCGAAAATGAAAGCATTTCGTGCCTTCCAGAGAAATCAACATGCGATTACGAAATGTTGACCATGGTCTCTGCGAGCATTTGATCTCATCCATGTTGCACCATCTTGTTGATAAAATTCGTTGTGTGTATCCATTTGTAGGTTATACCAAATTTGTATTGCTTTAGGACAATCACGTAGTACATGAACCCAACATTCCTCCTCTGCATGACACCTATTACAAGAAATAAACGCAACATGACGCTTGACGCGAAAAGTGTTAGTAGGGAGGTAGCCTCTATAAGTAATCCATAAAAAGTGTTTGACGCTCTTAGGTAGTTTTAAAGACCACACCCAAGCTCAACTTTTCTTGCAGGTTATTAGACTGGTAGGTACTTGACTGAGCCACTGGTATGCCGACTTGGTAGTGTATCCCCCCGTCGCCGAATGACCTCATATCAATCGATCTTGTGTTGTAGGGTCAAGGAAGTTGCTCATCATGTGGTTCCTTATGTCCTTTGAAAGGTAAGTAAACAACCAATCCCAGTGCCATCTTCCACTATTGTAAATGTCGCGTACTCATAAGTGCGCATTGATAGGTGTTATATGATTCACCAAACTTTCCAAGGTCCCTAAATGTAGCCACTTATCGAACCAAAGCGAGATATTACCCAACTCCACTTTGTAGATAAAACCTGTGTGAAGCATATTTGCGGCCCGCATGATCGAACGCCAGGTATAAGAACTACTTGGTTTGTAGACTGTGTGCAAGATGTCACTGTTTGGTAGGTATTTTGTGTGCAATATCTATACCCAGAGCTTATCAGGTTCGTTCATCATGGCCCACATGTGCTTCCCCAAAAGAGCTATATTGGTGTTCCTTGCTTGGTGAAGACCAAGGCCACCTTCCTTCTTCAATTTCGTTCGTTTCCCAATCGACCCAATGGCAATGTTTCTTGTCTCAGATGAAACCTCTCATGGCGACATCAATTTTGTCACAAATAGCTTTAGGTAGCCATAAGTTTTGCATAATGCAGGTAGGGATAGTAGCAATGATCGATTGAGCAAGTGTTATCCTCCCTGCATGGTTAAGGATTTTATTCTTCCACCCTGCAAGTCTCCCATTGATCCTATCCATGATAAAACTAAAGTTATCATTCTTTATATGGCCAGTCAATAAGGGAAAGCCCAAGTATTTCCCCGGGACCTGAGTGTGGTTAAAGGATAAAATGGAGGCAAATCTGTCAGTCTTTTGTCTTGTGACATTTTTTGAATGGAAGAAGCGTGATTTATGGATGTTTACTTTGAGACCTAAAGCTAAACAAAAGGTATCAAGGACCTCGCTAACGAGCTTAACTTGTGCACAAGATGCTTTGGTGAAGAGAAGGTAGTCATCCGCAAAGAATAAGTGAGAGATTTTTGGACCTCTAGTAGATACTTTAATTGGTTGCCAAGTTTGGGTCGCCACACGCTCCTGAATCATGAGTGCCAATTTCTCCATGCAAAGCAAGAAGAGATAAGGAGAGAGGGGGTCCCCTTGGTGCAAACCTCTCCTAGGGACAAATGACTCAAGCTGCTCATTGTTCCATTTGAGAGAGAGGTTCGTTGACGTGGTAATGCTCATGATGAGTGTAATTATGCTTGGAGGGAAGTCAAAATCGTGGAGGGTGAGTTTAAGGAAACCCCAATCAACTTTGTTATAAGCTTTCTCAAAGTCTATTTTGAACATCAACAACCCCGTTTGCCCTTTCTTTTTGTGCATGTGGTGGATAATTTCCTGGGCTATGATAGCATTGTCACTTGTACCTTTGTTAGAAATGAAATTGCTTTGTAGAGGGCCAATTAAAAACTCTAAGTGCGGTCTTATTCTATTCACCAAGGTCTTGAAGATCAACTTAAGCAACACATTACACAAGCTAATAGGGCAAAACTCCTTCATCTTGGTTGGGTTGTCAACCTTGGGGATAGGAATAATGGTGGTCTCAGCCAACTTAGGATCAATGATACATGTTTCAAAAGTGTTCGCCACTAGCTTCCAAATGTCTGTACCAATGTTCTTCTAGTAAGTTCGAAAGAAGATGGGTTGGAAGCCATCCGGGCCAAGTGCTTTATAGGGGTTCATGGAGAACAAGGCATCCTTTACCTCTCCGAATGTCACTCTGTTATTAAGTGAAGTATAGAGGGTGTCGTTCATCTTGGGTATATTGGTGAGTTGTAAGCAGTTTGGCAGCATCTAGCTGTCAACTGAAATAGTAGTTTGAAGAAAGTAGCGCCTCATCCTTAATCAAAACCGTATCGTCACACCATATATCATTGATGAACAGCCCCACGACCTTATTTCTCCTCCTTCGGATGATAGTCTAAGTGTGGAAGAAATGCGTGTTGTGATTTCCGAATTTAATCCAATTTTCTTGAGACTTCTAGAACCAAATGATCTCCTATTGGTAAAGGATTTGATTATACTGATCTTGGAGTGTTTTTTTGAGTTGTATTAGAGACGAGGACGTTGCTTGCTCAAGTTGTTGATGCACACCCTTAATTCTGGCTTCAAGGAGGCATTTTTGACGAAGTACATTGCCAAAGATGTCTCTATTGAAAATTGTCGATTTGACTTGAACCTCGTGTAACTTTGTAATAATGTCTCCCTGTGTTGGATGTATGTACAAGATTGTGGCAAAGGTTTTCTCTAATAGATTGAAAAAGGTCCTTGGGTCAGTCATTGATGTGCGACAATCAGCTTTCTTGAAGGGACGACATCTCTTACATGGTGTGCTTGTAGCAAATGAGGCAATTGATGAAGCAAGGAAGAAGAAGAAAAGATGTATGTTTTTTAAAGTTGGTTATGAAAAATCTTACAATTTGGTCAATTGGGAATTTCTTCGTTACATGATGTCTAGACTAGGCTTCAATGATAAATAGATAAAGTGGATTGACGCATGTTTGACGAATAGTAGAATTTCGGTTCTAGTTAATGGTAGTCCGATTGAAGAATTCTCTGTGTCTAAAAGATTGCATCAGGGAGATCCTCTTGCCCCCTTCCTATTTAACATTGTGGTTGAGGGACTTAGTGGGAAGATGAGGGAAACTCTATGGAAGAACTAGTATGCTAGTTTCTTGGTGGGAGAGAAAAAGGTTCTTGGAGGGACTTAGTGGAATTTGGCAAACTGATGAAGTTCTAAACAGAGCTCCCTCTTCTCGCTTTTCAAATCTCCTTTGCCGTTGCATTGTCTTGTATTTTCTTCCTTATCTAAAAACCTCTCCATCAAACTCGTCTTATTTCACAAATATATGTAAGTATATATAGGGTATATTTGACTAAACTTCTCTATAAATATGTCTTATAGGAGAAAAATAAAATAAAATGAGTTTTTTCATATGTTAAAGTTGACTTTTTCAATAGTTAATTTATAGAAATTATCTCATATATAATTTCTCTAGAAAATACAAAATTTTTACAAAATTAGCTATTATAAATGACGGAAAAACTCATTTCATTTTTTCTTATTAATTTCTTATTTTAGAGATACTTTTGGAAAATAAATTTCCCAACATGACCCATGTTATAGATTAACAAGTTCTTCTGTTTATGATAAATTATGCAACGATTTCTCATCTATGAACAATATCATTTATGCAGGTTGGTTTCCTATTAACACCACCACTACTTGGGAGATACACAAAAATTTTTGAGTTCATATTTCCTGTAAATGGAGTCCTTAATATTGAAGTTCTTTCCGACCTTGGTCTGATCTATTATGTATTCCTTAGCGGTTTGGAGATGAACTTGGATACCATTTTACGAGTGAAAAAGAAGGCTGCTAGCATTGCGATTGCGGTACATGTTTCCCATGGTGATAGCACCATGCTTATATGCTTTATATCGAAAATGTTACGGTAGTAGTGAAGAGAGTACAAGTAATGCTTATTTACTTTGGACTTTAATTTTCACAGTTACAGGTTTTCCTGTTCTAGCTCACACTTTCTGAGCTCAAGCTCATTTACACTGGTCTTGGCAAAGCCGCTTTAACCACAGCCACGATCAGTGATACATATGGTTGGATTCTTTTCACTCTACTAGTTCCGTTTTCAATTAATGGAGATGGAGCTATGTACACGGTTTTAAGCACGATAGTATTCATTCTTGCATGCATCTTTGTGGTACGCCCAATCATTCTACGGTATTTTGATAGCAAGACAGACAAAGATGAGTGGGATGAAGACCAATTACTCTATGTGGTCATGGGCTTTTGCTTTGTGAACACATTACTGATATTCTTGGTGCACATGGCATTGTTGGGGCTTTTGTGTATGGATTAATTTTACCTCATGGGAGATTTGCTGACACGATGATGTCAATTTCAGATGATTTTGTTGGAGGCTTTCTGGCACCAATCTTCTTTGCTGGCAATGGAATGAGATTTATCTTAGCCACAGTTTTCCAAGGAAATTGGCTCTTAACACTACTCATTATACTCTTGTTGTGTTCTCTCAAGGTTTTAAGCACTCTATTTGCCACTTTCTTCTTTGGTATGCGCACTCAAGATAGTTTAGCCCTAGGCTTGCTTCTCAATACCAAGGGCGCCATGGCACTCATAATGCTAAACATTGCTTGGGATAGAGCGGTATTCATCTATTTCTATTTGTATTTAAGCACTCTATTTTTATTTATTTTTTACATTTTAATTCTTATAATTTGTTGTTGCAGATATTTTCCATACCTACCTATGCGGTTATTATTTCAGCTGTTCTTCTAATGACTGTAGTAGTGTCTCCTGTCCTCAATGTTGTCTATAAACCAAGAAAGAGATTCGAACAGAACAAGCTAAAGACTATACAGAAATTAAGAGTTGATGCAGAGGTTCCACTTCTAGCATGTGTCCACAATAATCGGCAAGCCACAAGCATGATGAGCATAATTGAAACTTTTAATGCCACTAGGGTTTCCCCTATACATGTTTTTGCCATGTACCTTATTGAACTCACTGGACGTGCTGCTGCCATTGTTGCTGCACATATAGATAAGCCTAGTAGCCAACCTGGAGAACAGAATCTCACAAAATCACAGGAAGAGTTAGAAAGCATTGGCAATACATTTGATGCACTGGGAGAGGCATACGACGCTATCAGAATCGAAACCTTAAATGTGGTCTGGTCTCAGCCTATGCAACCATTCACGAGGACATCTACAACTCGGCAAATGAGAAACGCACAAGCTTAATTCTCCTTCCATTCCATAAACAATTAAGTTCTGAAGGTGCGTTTGAAGTAACCAGTGTTGTATACAAAGAAATAAACGAAAATGTAATGCACCATGCCCCTTGCTCAGTTGGAATATTTGTTGATCGTGATTTTGGGTCAATTCCTAAAATCAACCTTCGTATTCTTATCCTCTTTGTTGGAGGCGCTGATGATCGTGAAGCCTTAGCTGTCGCATGGAGGATGGCAGGACATCCAGGAATCAAACTATCAGTGATTCGAATTCTTTTGTTGGACGAAGCCGCAAAAGTAGATACTACAATGCACACTGAAGCACAAGGGATATTATCAGCTGTAGTGGACAGTGAGAAGCAGAAAGATTTAGATGATGAGTATATAAGTTCATTCAGACTCACAGCAGTGAACAATAAGGATTCTATATCTTACTAAGAGGTTAAAGTCCATGCTGGTGAAGATATTCCTATAATCCTTAATGATCTAGAACGAATTGGTTGCGATTTATACATTGTCGGACAAGGGAATTTTAGAAACTCTCAAGTCTTCTCAAATTTGCTAGAATGGTGTGAATGCTTAGAACTTGGAGTTATAGGGGATATTTTGGCGTCAAACAATTTTGGTTCGCGCTCATCTTTGCTAGTTGTTCAACAATATGGCTATGGTGGAATGGATTTTGGAAAGAATCACAACCATAAGGCCACCAATATCGAAGGATTTGATGAGTCAGCTTGTTGTGAAGACAGAATAAACATTGGGATTGTTAAGAGATTGAATCAAATTTTGGACAATACCAGGTTTTTGTTTCAGAGTAGAATTCATTGGAAAATGTCGTTGACTTTCAACTACATTTGCCCACATGGCTGTATTTGAATATAGTCTATTAAAAATATTTGTGAACGAAAACTTACATAGCTGCTTGGGCATCATCGTAGGGCCAATCGACCATATTAATCAAATAAATACTGTAACATGTGTGCAGTTTTAGAAGTTTATGAAATTACATGGTCAAGCATGCATGTACATTTTCAAAAGTTTTAAAAGTCTGTAGGATCCACCCAGAACAACATTCCTGTCGATAAATGTTAGAAACGTACTTTGATTTGAGTGAAATTTATTTAAATGATAACTTATTATATAAATTAAATTTATTAACTTTTATATAACTATATATTGAAATGACATTATTTACTTAATAAAGTAGCAAAGCATTAGATGAACCTCAAGGTGTGACCACATCAAATCATAAACATTGTAAAAATATTTTCAATAGTAAATAGTAATTAAGACCCCGTATATTTCAGCATACATGATAACCAACTCTAAAACCACCTATCATATATACTAGCATAAAACCAACCATCATGTAATTATCCTTTGATTTAACCAAATCCATAAACATGCTAATTATCAACAAATTTCACTTTTTCATGTAATAAATTGGGCACTTCCTGCTTTTAAGTACATGATAACAATTTTTTTATTATTATAAGTAAATATATAATTATTGATACAATACCATTGCTATCAATGTAGAGCTTAATGTGTCACTTGGTCAATTACCGTATATTTTCATAACTTTTTTCATCAATGTTAAATCCAAAAACTAGATCACCATGGAAATAATGTTCTTGGAATCACACCAACATTTATCAGTGGAAGTCGTAGAGAAATTTTTTTTTTTTGAATTTTTACTTTACCAATAAGTCGAAATAGAAATATTATGGAAATACGTTTTCTGTTCTTGAATTTTTATTTTTATTTTTATTTTTACTTTTTAATTTGGTCCTTAATAAATTTTTCCATGACTTTTGTTACCAAGCGATTAAATTATTTTATTTCCTTGAAATGTGATATTTAGAGAATCATGTATGGCAAAGATAAGTAAAAACATAGAGCTGTGTTGCTGGGAGAAGTAAGCTTGATTTGTAATCTACGTGGCAGGGGTACCTCTTGAATTCTTTGCAAATTTTTTAAAATTCAATAAAATTATATATATATATATATATATATATATATATATATATATATATATATATATATATATATAAGAATCCAAAACAAAATTTGTTAATTTATAGGGATGATAACAAAATATCAAGAATCAAAAACAAATATTTTGATGTATTAAAGGGTCAAAGCAAAGAAAAAAATTATTAGGGACAGTAAAATTTGTCTCTTTACAGAAATCTAAAATATATTTTAGCCTAAAAATAAATAAAATAATAAATATATATAGAGAGAGAAAGATAATGATGATATTTGAAGTGGAATATTAGATCCACTTACACATTTGTTTAAGAAAAGCTTAAGCAACTCCACTCTTTGTATCAAAATCCATTCCTCTAGTGAAAAATTGTTTCCTCTTACGTTAAAATGTGGCAATGGATAAGATGTCAAATGGGAGAAAGTATTTATTTTTGAATTAATTTTATTTTTGGTCTTCTTATTTCATTAAATCACAATTTTTGTTCTCTAATTTATAATTCAGACATTTAAATTCTGTGTTATAAAAATAAATTGTAATTTTGATTTCACAGTTAATTAAGATAAGTTTACCATAAATAATAAATAATAATATTGACTTTTCTTAGTTGTGGTTATTAATAATTGCAACAGAGGCTTTTAGCTGGCATCTTAATCCTAACTTTTTCCATATCATAAAAATCAAACACAAATAAAATACAACAAACCAAACGTCTTCAAATCTAAACTCATCTCACATCAGATCCAAACTCAACCTCAATCAAACTTATATCTCGCATCTTTGGATGCAAACTCAACCCATGTCCAAACCCATATCTCGCTTCAGATTCATACTCAAACACAAACACAATTATCGCTAGAGGTGTCAATGCCAGAGATGAAGACGTTGGAGATGCAAACGCTGGAGATGTCGATGGGTTGTGTGATACTGATGCGATAGATGATGTCGAGGGTGCGGAGTTGCGAGGAGATCGAGGCGTTAAGGGAGGCCGGAAGGGCTAGTAAACTTGCTTCTATGTAGACGGCTGGATCTTCTTTGAAGAAGTGGGTTTGAGGTTGAGAGTGTTTGCAATGACCTCCAAGGGAGGAGAGTGATAGTTTTTTATGTTTTAATTTTTGATTTCTAATTAAATTAATATTAACTTAATAAATCTATTAGTTTTAAGGTTTAATTTTACTTTTGATTTCCCAACTTCGTGATTTTGATCTTCATAATTTTTAATTAATATATTTGATTTTCTTATTTTCTAAAACTTGTAATTTTGATTTAACCTTTAAATATAATGAGTTGACGGTCAAATTCTTAATAGTTGAAAACTTGATTGTATCCTTGAAAATGAGAAATACTTGTAATGTTTTCAAAATGGGACCAATTACAGAATCGATGAAGTTAATGGTTCAAGGTTAAGTAGTTCAACTGGTTAAACTTATTTTAATAAAATAATATTTTAAATTTTTTTTCAATATAATATACCAAGTATTATTAAACAAAAATAGTTAAATAACATAATATGCATACTTTATAATCTTAAAAATTAAAAATTAAACTCCACTTAAAATTGTCATAATTGATAATTCATACATAAGACCACCATCGGAGGCAGAAAGGATGCACAATTGGAGACGAAAAGACGTATCGCTGGAGGAGACAGAGAAGGGAAGAGGAGTTTGTTTCAGGGGTTCAACATTTGAGTTAGGGGTTTAGGACTCTCTAAACTTTAAAGAGTAACTTTGTGTAGCTAGCAAAGAAAAAGGAAAAATAAAACCCCAAGACAAAACGACGTCGTTTTGTCAATTTTTAAAAAATAAAATAAAATTGACAAATTGTTTAAATCGGTCAAATTGTTGGTTTTAACCGATTTTGGGCTAGTGCGCTACCGGTTCAATTGAAGTCTGATTTTGTAATTATTCCGGACCGGACAAGGCACTGGTTTTCGGTTGAACCGTTTGAACTGGTCAATCCGGTCCGGTTCCGAAAACCATGCATACTTGTATGGTTAAACAAAATTTAATAAAATACCAAAAAAATTATAAATGATACTTATAAATTAATGAAATTGATTTATTATTTAATAATTCATTGCTTTTCACTTTGTTAATTATTCCTTTAAAGAAGAAAATAAGCATTTGTCTATATTTAAGGATGTATATGTATTAGTTAAATATATGAAAATAAAACTCGCAACTCTCTTTTTTAATGAACAAAAATAGTCAAAACTTGTCACAATTAAAATCACAATTGTAACATCCTAAATTTTAATCTCCTAATTATTCAATTAATATTCATTTTATTAAGTCCCAAAGTGATTTAGTTAATAAAATTTTAAAAAAATAATAATTGTAAAGTATAATCAATATAGAAATAGAAATTGTGGAAGATTTCAAATTTTTTAAAGACTTCTTAGCTCAATTTGAGTACTAAGTGAAATCACTCAAATTAATGACCAATAAAATAGAACACATAGATTTCTCAGAATTTCAAAACAAGAAATACCACGATAATCTATACAATAGATAAAGGAAATACCACTTTTAATAACTGTCTTTAGTTTCCACATTTACATATTTTTCTCTCAATTATATATTGTTATTTCTTATCAATTTCAATTACAATAATAATATATATTTTAATATTTTTTTTAATAATTGTATAACTACCCACTACTCTTATTAATTTTATACATACTAGCAGAAACACAGGCACTATCGTGTGTTCGCATTTTTTATACTGCTATTGTATTTTATTATAGTAATTTGATAAAAAAAAATGCATTTATATTTTTTATTTTGTTAAATTATGGTAATGTTGCGCATGTGTTTTTGCAATAATATTTCATTATCACATTTTTTTGTATTAGTATGAATATATGATTATAAAATTTAATAATTTTTCGTTAACACCAATATAATAATATTAGTATACTCTTTCTTTTTATCATATGTTCTATGTTCCTGTTGATTGTCATATTGTTCCATGATCATAATACACACATTAAAAATACAAATGTTAAAATTGAAACATGTATAGGATTATTCTAATCTATATATATATATTATAAAAAAATAAAATAAACTTTTATATAGATTTATTAAAAAAATGCTAAATGGTAATTGGTTTATCTTTAACATAATTTTTCAAAAGTTATACCTACCATGATTTCTTAGAAATTAAACTCATTAAATATTTTATTAAAGATAAATTGAAGCAAACAATAACTAAACAGCTAGATATTTGTGAAATGGAATGAGTAGCATGACAAAATCTTTTGATAAAAAAAAATGTACACAATTTACTAATTTAAATGAGTCTTTAAAAGTGGCACTTAGCATCTTGAATGTAATTTTATGATAACCATTTTAAGATTATATGATATAAACAATATATCAATAGTTATAATTTGAAGAGGATTGACATGAGAGAGAGGGATCTTGTAAAATTATAATATTCAATTATTTACGCGCATTTTAAATTTTGACTCATTGATTTAAATGAATAATAAATTTACGTATTTATATACATAATTTAAATGTGAAATAATATTGTGATTTATAATGTGAAAATTAAATAAAATTAGCTTTCTAAGCAGAATAATTTGATTAAATTTGAATGTAAAAAAAAATTCAAATTCTTTTTTTTATTATATTAATTTTAGAAGTGTACTATTTCCATTTTCATAAATATTTTATGCTGTTATATTTTTATATATTAAAACTAATATATATTTTATGATATTTTATTATATATATATATTAACATATTAATGAATTTTATTAATTTCTTTGGTTCTATTTTTTTAATTGTTACGTATAGTTGGTTTATTGGTTGATTATTTGTCTAGTTAAAATATTTTATAATTTTTACAGGCTATTTTTTATTTTCAAAGTTATAATTGATGTTTTTAATTTTTGTACATGACATTTATAAAATCTACTTCATATTTTAAATATTTATCATATTGGTATATAACTTCTTATAATCATTTTTATTTTTTTACTATGGCACTTGAACAAAATTGTGGATATTTTTTTTTATTAGTGTATAGTTACAAATATTGTAAGCATATATTAAAATTTCTTACTCAAACAAAATTCTAATTTTTTTTTATTATGTTTACCACTCACTCAAAATTGTGAATATTTATTAAATATATACAAAATAATAAATTAAAAAAGTAATATTATTCATATTCTTTATCATAAAGTTGATTGAAAATAAAAAAATAAAAAAATAAAAGTTACTATAACCATTGAAATTCAGGTTTTACTTGAAACTAAAATATGAAACAAAACTTAGTACAAATAATAATCATAGATGATAGTTAACAAATATCCTATAAAATTAATAGAAAGTTGGATGTTACAATGATAACATTGAAAACAACTTCACTTGTTATTAATTTGTTGGCAATCTCTATCTTAATTGAAACCTACAACCATATATTACAATAAGTCAATAATTATAAGAATTAATAAGCAAATAAACAAATCACTCACTAATTTTTAAAATAAACAAAAATATATATTCTTAATTTGATTTTATTAAATAAAACACTTAAATGTGGCAAACAAAAAAATTGTGCAAAAATAATTAAAAATAATTATAAGAAATGTGCAAAAACAAAGTAAGAAATATAAACAATAGAAAAGTAACAGCATAAACAAAATTAAAACAAAACGCTAAAATTGAGTAATTGACCATTTTGGATAAAAAAATATATTTTTAAGAGAAAAAGTAGTTAAACTAAAATTTAAAATATTGTAATATTTAAGTTAATTTAAAATTGAAATTAAAAACAAACTGTATGATGATCTTATTTAGAGGAGTAGATTATAAGGGATAGAATATAAAAAAGTTTGTTACAAAACAAATACATAACATGAATGTGGAAGAAAAAATTAAAATAAAAAATAAAAGAGGTTCACCAATCCATGGAGAAGGTTTTTTTAGACACAATTCCATCTTAGGGTTCACACCATCATTCTATTTTTTTTTTTTTTTGATAGGCAAGAAACTAAAATTAAATGATGAATACATTATTAAGAGTATTAAAAAAATACATACAACATTGAAAAAACTAAGCAAGAAGTACTTGGATTCTCTTCCTTCATTGCCTTAAAAAAAAATTGATCTTAACAACCAAATTAGAGAAATCTTGAATGCAACAGCTAGGCAATTGGAGAGAAAATATATATGTCATAAATGGGAAATGAAGAGGAAGATAGTATTTTCTCATCAAACTTACCTTTGGACTGAAGAAGGAAAAAAGTTTCACATAAAGGAAAAAAGAAAAAAGTTTTAATATAAAGGAATTGTTTGTTCTGATTTTTCACAATTCTATGTAGGGAATGGTATTTTATAGGGTTTTCATAATTTGGAACATTCACATGTTGAGTTGAGTGAGTAGTTATTGAACGTTCATGTTAAGAAAGTGGAAGTAGTGGAGGAGTTACTTTGTAACTACTAAAACAAACCTCTCTAAGAGAGTGGGTAGTTACACTCTAAAGCATGTACTTTTAATTTTTATTTTTCAATCAAAATGACAATATTAGTATAAAAATTTGTTTAACTTTTTTAATTTATTAAGGACAAAATCAACTCCTAAAAGTGAAAATGAACGGTTACCTATCGCCTTTATATATTGTTATAAATATTTATTTAAGATTAAAAATATAGAGAGACACGAAGCGACTCTCTCTCCACACTAATAATAATAATAACAATAGTAACATTTGCCACTAAATTAAGCATGCGTTTCCAAATTAGTGCACATAATTTACAAATCCATAGACTTGTCAAATCTTTAATTTCATCTCTCTCAATGTTTTGAAACCCGAAACCCGTAAATCACCAAGGAAACAAATCCCTAAATCTAAAAACCTATATCATTCTTTTTTCTCTCAACCTCAAATGTTGCTCTCTTTGGGTATCTCTCTCATGTCTTTCTTAATGTACATCTCACACCAAGTTTGTTGCTATTTCTCTCTCATCTAACATTAAGGGCATTGCGATAGACTTTGTTCTCATATCTCTATTTATGTTTGTAAGGTGAACATTTGGACAAGGTAAACATCAAGGTCGCACATTCTCTCTGGTACATTTCTTTGTGGCGGTTGTTGTAACTTTTCACCATGATCTTTCAATGTGGCAACTTTGTTCACTATGACCAAACCCCCAACGAGCTTTTATATGTGGTAAGCCTAAGAATTTTCTTCTTCTCCCTTTTATTATAATTTTTCGTATCGATTTTTCTACCAAGTTCCAACCCTTATTTCTTTCAAAATTTGCATATTGTCATAGTTAAATTAATTCTCTTTTCAATCATCTTTTAATATCATTAACTGTACTGATTTTTAGTCATTCAATTAAATCACTGACTTTGTTTGGTTTAGTATGTGAAAATTGGATAGTGTTATTTTCATTTTTATTACTTGTAGATATACTACTTGACAAAATGCCTATTAGTGTTCTAGAGCTCAACTTCAAAAAATTCCTAAGGTTAGTCCATCCTTACCCCTCTGATTGCATGATTTCCCTTCTTGCCCCCTATTCTCCCTTTCACCCAAGGTTTGAGTACTTATTTTTTTTTTAATGATTTTGCATCAAATGTGGTTATTGGGTACATTATTCAATTGGGAAAGTAAAATGATTGTTGTCGACTGATTGATGTGTTTATGAGTGTTTGGGAGCCATGAATGACCTCAGATCTAGCATATCCACGACTTTGCAATTTGCAAAATTCATATTTCTAGGTTTGGATGATCTTTATTACATCTCTCTAAGTGTGGGTCAAGAGTTTCTAGGTTTGCTAACAAATATTCTCCCACTTAGGGAGGAATTACCTTTGCTGAGCAAGAGGGAGACAATTAGTAAGGTTTATTGTTATTAGTGAGAGGTTGTTCTTAGGCCTGACTCTGAGGTTGGAAAGAGGGGCGATCGCTTCAGGTCCTTAGTGGAGAGGGTCCTAAAAATATTATTCGCCTTGGTAATTTTTTCAAAAATATTATCTTAATTTTTTCAAATTCTCAAATTTAATTATTGTTGATTCCAAATTCTAACAATTTGAGCATTCAATTTTTATAAATATATCAAAAGAACCTCCACCATTTTGTATGATTTTGATAATGAGAATAATTTTCCACCTTAAATCAAAGAAGAATAAAAGATGAAAAGGGGCCCTTGGTTAAGTGAATCCTAACTCTTTAACTAAACCAAAATTTATTTTTTCTTGGATGGTACCAACTCGATTTCAATTTGCGATTAACATTGTGACACACATACTAGATAATAACTTAGACAAAGCCTATTGGTATGTGCTTTTGACTTTAGTGCTTCATTTTTCATTATTCTTAATTCCTTATCAGTTTGTGTAGCTATAGTTTTCTATTATATGTGTTGCTATTTATAATATATTAATTTTGTTTTGAAAAAAAATGATAACATATATAAATAATTATATAAAATAAGTTATTGAAATGAAGAAGAATGAATACGTGGTTGGTAGCGAAAGAAAAAAAATATGATAATCACTAAAAATGGATTATAGGCGTGCAAAGGGGAATGTGAAATTTAGAATTTAGTATCCATGCCTTAATTCAGACGGTGTCTATGATGGACTATCTATGTAAGTGGTCTATTGTGGACTACTATTAACAACCCTTAGATCTATCTTAAGCTCACAATAATATCCTACACCCTACACATTGGATCACATCCACATCATCCTCTACAACCCATCTCTGTCTTGCGCTGTCATGGAAGAAGTTTTCAACGACAATGACATTTCTTTTTCTTGCTTCTTCTCTTTGTCGTCTGCCTCATCATCAATGTCATTGATTTCGTTCCCAAACACCCTCCCTGACGCAAAATGCATCAAATTCATCACACTGTAAAACCAAAAGGTGCCCCAAACAATAAGAGTTTTGAGTGAGATCTGAGAGGAAGATATGAGGATTTGAACTAGATCTAAAGATTCCATCCAGTTGTGATGCTCCTCATTATTGTCGATGTAAGGTCAACCTTGTCATGTACCCTAAAGCTAACACAACCTTCTCCCCGCCATCGTGACCTTAACATCTACATGATCAAGTTTTTCACTTTGCAAATCTTCAATTACAAAATTGTTCCTTATTGTCGCTATCGAGAAAAGGGAAAAAACATCAATTTTCAGATGAAGGAGAAAGGACAAAATGTGGGATCGCCACCCAAAAATCACCTTGGGCTGCTGTGAACGACAGAGATGGGTAGTAGAGGAAAATGAGAAAAGGATATGGTGTGTAAGGTACAAATTCTTAGTTGAGATGGATCTAAGGACAATTAAAAGTGGTCCATGGTAAACCATCTATAAAGGTGGTCCATGGTATAATTTTAAAAAAAAAATTGGAATTTAATTGTTTTAATATATCATTAATATTAAAAAATTCTATTACTACACAACAACTACTTACTTTTTTTAGTTTAAAAGAATAAAAAAGACTACACAAGATATACATTGTTTATGAATGCAGTGTGTTAAAATTTAAAATAAGGCACCTCTAAGTTAAGAACCTATCTAAAGTATACATAAAATAGAATGTTAATCATACACTAAAGTAAAAGTGAAGAGAAATACATATACACACAAATCCATTCCTCTATTCAAGCTAGAAAAACAATTGTTGTTAAAAATAGTTCTTGTTTAGCGAGTCACCCATGGTGCTTAACGCCCATGTTTTACACTTCATCACACATTCTTTGGATGTCCACTTGCTTAGTGAGGATACACTTTGCAAAGGACTTTATTCATAGGGAGTTCTCTTGCTTGGCAATACTGAGGTCTTATTAAGCAAACTTATCACTTAGCCTCTTGGAGTTCTTTTCACATAGTGAGGAGTGACTATAACTTAATGAAACATCCTAGAGTGACAACCTTTGCCTTTTGCTGATATTTGCTTAATTAGTGAGAAAAACCTCTCGCTAATGACAGTAAACCTTACTAAATATATTGTCTCATTCTTGCTCAATGAAGGTAATCCCTCACTAAGTGAGACAATATTTGGTAGCAAACCTAAAAACTAAAAATCCTCACTTAGCGACATGCAACAAAGATCATCTAAAACCTAGAAACATAAATTCTTTAAATTGCAAAGGTCGTATAAATGCTAGATCTAGGGCCATTCATGGCTCCCAAACACTTACAAACACATCATTTAGTCAAAAATACATATTTTACATTGCTAGTTGATTAATATAGTTGATTAATATACCCAACAACCCCCTCATTGATGCAAAATTATAAAAAATAAAAAAATAAGTACCCAAACCTAATGTTGAAAGGGAGAAAAGTAAAGGAAGAAAGGAAGTCATGCAATCAGATGGGTAAGATTGAACTAACCTTAGGGATTTTGTGAAGTTGAACTCTAGGACACTAATTGGTCTCTTAATCTATTGTTGCTCTTCTTCTTCTCCCACTTTCTCTCCTTCCTTCTCTTTATTTTCCTCTCTCCCCTTATATATAATTGTGTTTTTTGAAGTGGGGGTCTAACACATTGCATCTCGGTTATATTATTCATGTAGAGTCCTATTGTAAAAGAGAAATTATATAATTGAAAATTTTATTTCTAATTTTGATAATTGAGAATGTTACAAGTACATTATTGAGTATTTGAATTTGTATATTTAATTATCAGTCATTATGAATTTATAATATTTATGAAGTTTACTTTTCTTAACTAAAAATATCAAATATCAAATAATAAAAAAATTGTTTTATAAATAAACAAAATTAATATTTTTATGATTATGTGTTTAAATTTGTGAATTAATTTACTATTTAAGAATTTTAATTTTTATAATATATCACTTTTCATTTTTGTTCCTATTTAAGTATTGTAGGGTGATGAATTTTAATGATTTATATTTAAACTCATGTAATCATTTATTATGTTTAGAATTTATTTGTTTATTAGATTTATGGAATATAGAATATTAGATGACATATATATATATATATATTCCTAAAGATAATGGAATAGAGAATATTATATGATATTTGAAGGGATATTATATTCATTTACCCTTAGTTGTTCTTCGAAGGCTTCCCAAAGTCTACCGAGGATAGCAAAATCCTCAACAACATCAATTGGTTGTGTGATCACAAAAAGACTAAGTTGTTGGCTTGTTGCTCAATGGAAGTCATATTTGTGACTCTAGAAAAGAATTATTTTCTCTAACACATTGAGAGAGAAAAAAAATTCAGAAATGTAATATAAAAAAAATATAGTGTTACAGCAAGTGCAATGTTAAGCAGAAAAAACATTATCACAAGCATGCACACATGATATATGTCCAAGTTATATGAATACTCAATTATATTTCTTAAAATTTTAAGAATTTTTTTATTTGTTATATAAAAGTAGACATGAACACATGATACATACCCAAGTTATAAAATAAGGATACATGCACAAAACATAACATCATTGTAGAATATATGTGTTAGACAATGTTTTCCTGCTTAACATCTCACTTGTAGTAACATTTTTTTTTATCGCTTATCTGAATTTTATTTCTCACCTTTTTGTCACTACAAAAAAAAGTTATTAATATTGACAAATCAATTTACATGTAATTTTTTAAAAATTGTCACTAAAACATCAACACAAGTATTAGTGACAAAAATTGGTATTAGTGACAAAATCATTGTTACTGATGCTTTAATTTCTTGTAGTGTGTGTTAGAGAAAATATTTTTTTTAGAGCCACAATATGACTTCCATTGTGCAACAACTTAGTCTTGTTGTGGTTGCAATTGATGTTGTTAAGGGTTTTCTTATTCTCAATAGACTTTGGGAAGCCTTCAAAAGATAATTAAGGGTAACAGACTCTAATATCCCTTCAAATATCATATAATATTATCTATTTCATTATATTATATTAAGGAAAATATATAACTATCATCTATTATTCTCTCGTCCATAATAAATCCATTACCCCTACCACCCCTCCCCTCAATATTAAATTATGTTAAAAAATGAAAGTGACACTTTATAAAAATTAAAATGCATAAATATAATAAATTAATGAACAAATTTAAACAAATATAGTTATAAAAATATTATTTTTGTTTACTTATAAGAGCATTTTTTTTATTATTTGAATTTGATATTTTTATTTGAGTGAGGTAAATTCATATAATTAATAAACTCATTGACTAATAATTAAATGCCCAAATTCAAATACTCAATAATTTAATTGTAACATTCTCAATTATCAAAATAAAAAATAAGGTTGTCAATTATATAATTTCCCTTTTACAATAGGACTCTACATGAATAATATGACCAAGATGTGGAATGTTGAGGACATTAGACCGAGATGCTAAATGTTGAGCCCCTTAGGAAAAAATATAAATAGAAAGCAGAATTATATAAGGGAAGAGAGGAAGAGAAAGAGGAGGAAGGCAAGAAAGAAGGAGAAGAAGATGAGCAACAAGAGATTAAGAGACCAATTAGTGTTCTAGAGCTCAAATTCATAAAATTCCTTAGGTTAGTCCTATAAAATCCATTTCCCTGGTTTTAATTATGACAAACCATTAGATTGTAAATTTATAAGGTGATGGTTTGTTTTTTATTACTAATGTTTCTATTAAGTGCTTTAGAACAACAAACTATCAGAAATGTAGAACATATTTTTTCTCAAAATGAGCTCAGTTTGTGCCTAACTCAAAAGAAACTCACTTGGACAAGAACTCTTGGAACTATCCTTTATGAGTATGGTACTCCATCATATAGAGATGGTGTCTCATTAGAAGCCTTGATCCATGACTAAAGTTATGAAGGAAGATCAAGACATCAAGGTTGTTTTGAACTACATTATAATGATGCAAAACTGATTCTTATTTATGATTAAAAATATTCGCAACAAATAGAAGACCAAGTTTATGTATCTTCATGTATTTCAAAAGCTATCCAAGATTGAAGAAAATGTCTCAAGCAAAGAATATAAAGTTGCATCTTAATCTTCATCAGATTCTTATGTATATGTGTTTGAAGTGTAACTTCAAAATGATATGATTTTGTAGACATACCATGGATTCTACAACACTTTCTCATCATTGTCTATCAATAACTCAAGTTGTGTTCCTATTTTCAAGCCATGACTGAAGCTTTCTCAAAGTCATAATGCACATTCAAAAAGCTTTATCAAAATGACTCATAAAAAAAGAGTTTAGAAATAGAACTCTAGGTGAGATTAGTTATTTCACCTCTTAAGAAAAGAGTCTCACTTCTATGTAATTTTGCTAAACAAAATAGTTGCAAGAACCATTTCCCTAGAGAAAATCCCTTTCTCTTAAGGACAATCTTGTTGTATGTGCAGTTGATCACATATCCCCTTTGTAATTGGTTGTAAGAGTCTAGCAGTTGGCTAGCAGTTTGGCTAGCATTTTGAGGGTTAAAAATCTAGAAGTGGCTAGTCTAACAAGTGGTTAGATTGAAATGTTTGATCTAGGATGTGACTGGTTGTAAGTTTGGGTTCTATTTTTAGTAGGTGGCTAATTGATTAATAGTGAAATCTCATATGTGGAAATTTTTTGCGTTGTTATAGATCCCTAAAAAAATTTAAATTTTGCTTTAAGTCCCTATTGATGATGTGGCATCATCTCAACTGTTAGTTAAGTGATTACGTGACTTCATATCAACATAAATCAACGATTGAGATGATATTACATCATCATTAAGGACTCAAAACAAAATTAAAAATATTTAAGGGACTCAAACTAAAATATGGGCATTCTTTAGGGATCAAAACTTATTTAAGCCATCAAATTATAATTACAATAGATCCTAATTAATATTAAATGTACAAATCAAATCTCATAAACATGTGTTATGTTTTTTTTTTATCATATTAAAAGAGGGAAATAACAACTAAGATATAGCAAAAGAAAACGCCATAGCATCGTATAAACATGTATAAACTAAGTTTCATAATTGCCTACAAATCTAATAACCAAGATTTTTGAATTCAAGTGGTGAACCAAGGTTACTTTGATCGAGTTGAACTCCATTATGATGAGATTTTTTTTAATTCAAGCAACAATCAATAAAAGTGATTATACATTTGGTTGGAAATATGTCACAATGTAAAAAGAACAAAAAAAGAGAGTAATTAATCATGGAAATCAATATATTTGCAAATCATGTTACTAGCTAGCTATCAATGAAGTAAAGATGTGGTTACATTTTTAATTTTTTTTTATTGTAAGTAGCTAGCAAAATTAACTACATATTTGTAATTTTTTTCTTTAACATTTTCAAGTACAAAATACAATTGGAATTCTATGATGACACCAGTGCACAACATTCATAATTTTTGGCCTATGTAATGAAAACAATTGTAGTATAACTTCAATCTTATTACAAAACATTTGCAATTGCATATCAAACTCACAACACAAGTTGAAATAATGGTTCCAAACCTACACCATAAGACATACCTTTATCAATGAAAAACATCACTCAAGATCAACATTTCTATAAAGAAATTAAACATGTAATCATTTCATCATTTTTTGCATTTTTTTTCTTACGTATATTATATAATATATATTTAAATTCAATTAAAGTTTACAATATGCATTATGCCACAAAAAAAACATGACAATTAAAATTTTCTAAAATATAAATAATTTAACCTATTAATTAATAGTTTCCATGAAAACAAAGGAGTCTATTTCAAAACAACAAATATTTTCAGGCGAATAATCAATCATAATAAAAAGGTCAAAGATACATGCATTTAAGAAGTAAACAAAGAGGGATCCATTTGCTAAAAAAAATAAGTCTAAGAGAGTTTACTTCTTATCCTCAGTATTCATTTTCATAAAATATAATAGTTATACTAATCATATACTTAAGGAACCAAACATATTTAACAAACAACAATAACAAAGCCCAATAGAAGCACAACCAAACTAATAGAGCACAACAAAATTACAACCAAAATGTAACATAACAAAACATATTTCCAGACAAACGTGGAGGCACAAACAAACGAGTGTGACAAAGCTAAGGTCACGAAAATCCCAAAATAAAGTTGTAACTGTAAACACTTTGTATCCCTTTAAAGACTTCTATTGGATGATCCAACCATACAAAATGAAGAACTATGTCTTTCGAACTGTGTCTCCAAACATTAGTCAGATCCAATAGTTAACGAATTGGAAATATCAAAACGAAAAGCTATAGTTTGATGAAGTGCAAGTTGCACGAATGCCCTATGAATGGCTGATAGTTGAATTTGTGAAAGTTGTGGCTTGAATCGAATTGGTTCTAAATACTATGTTAACATAGATAGGATACATGCAAAAGGAGAAGAAGAAATGGGGCTAGAATTTCATCAAGTGTGATAAAATAAAATCTAAATAGGCAAATACAAGATATATATATTTATAGATAGACAAAGTACTCAATTACCCTTAACTAATATAAAGATAATGGATTGGTTTGTTTAAGCTTATTTGGTGAAATAATCACTTATTTTAATAAAATAAGCAATTATTTGTGTTTTTAGTATGTTTGTCTGAACTGTTTTTGCTTAAAATAAGTTGTTTTTTTGCTTATTTAAATAAGCAAATCCTACAGCTTATAAAATAATTCATTATCTGATAATCACTTATTTTATAAACACTTATTATAGTTTTAAACAAACTAGCCAATATTATCTATCATCACCTTATTAATCTTTTAAGATTATAAAATTTATACTAGATGTGAGTTTTTGTTCATATAATCTAAGGGTGTTTGGTAGTGTGATTTTTAAAAGTTTCTAAAAAAATTTAGGTTAAGGATGTTAAACTCTTATGTTTGATATAAATATTTTGAAAATCATTATAAGAAAAACCTTACATACCTAACATTCTCAAGCATCAATTTTCAATTATTTTTTCATCAAAATATTTTCATGGAAAGAGTGAGAGGTTTAAAATTCTAAGAAATATAATTTCATGGAATATAATTCCTGAAGATGAAAAACAATTTCATATTATAACAAATGCCCTAAGGGATTACTATATAATTTTTCAAAAATTATAATTTCTTTAAAATATAATTACTAAATTTGTCAAAAGCAATTTGTGATATGTATTTCAGATAACTTTTTTATTTGCTAGAATTGTTATTTGTGGCTATACTTATACTTAGCTATTAGAATTTCAAAACAAAACACCTTTGACAAAAAAAAAAATGGAGCTAAATTAGTTTTTAACTCAATTTTGAAACAGTTTACATGCATTTTCAAAAAAATAAAAAATATTTTATAAATTTGATTTTTAATTTTAAAACACATACTCTCACCACCATCAACATCACAATTTCGTCACCCCACAAGCATCACCACTCCTACCCTACCGCCACCACCACCACCACACCATTTTCGCTACCACCACTACCACCATCATTGTATTTGCCACAATCATTCAACTATCGTTGTCATTACAACCACTATCAATGTCATTGTCATTGCTACCATCACCAACATCATTCCATCACCGTTGTTTTCATCTTCATCGTCACCATCTAGCATCGTTAGTTAGGCATGACAATTGAACCCGCACTTGTGGAGATGCCCTCGTCCCTACCCCGATTTTGATGGGGAAAAATTGAGTTAACTGAGTGTGGGTGTGTGTTTGGGTTTTCCCCACTTAAGAAAGTTGGGAACAAGGTTGGGGTTGGAAATTGTGATCCCCGCATCCGCACCCACACCCATCCCTGTTATTGATATAATAAATTATATAAATACCTTAGAGTAATTATACTCAAAATGTTTTTTTTTTGTGCTTTGTTTGATTGACACAATATTTATTGTTTATTATGAAACAAATTTCTATTGATAAAATAAATGAAACAATTCTGTTTATTATGAGAAATGGAAGTGTGTTATACGAGGGTGTCACTTGTAACATTTGAGACTGTCATGTGCATTAATTTATGTTATAATAATCTTTTATGATTTGAGACTATCATATGTATCGGGGACGGGAATGGAAACCTAAACCCTGACGAGAACAAGGGTGGGTCAAATTTGTAAATCCCGACAGAAAATGGGGATGAGGGTGAGGAGTGGGGAGGCTAACCCCACCCCTACCTCGCCCCGCCCCATTGCCACACCTACTGCTGGTTGCTAGCACCATTTCACCACTATTGTCATCGTTGCACATACTACTACCCCTATCGTCATCTTCAATTTCCAACAACTTTTTTTAAAATTAAAAACCAAAATAAAATGAAACTCAAAACTATAACTAGTTTCAATTTTTAAAATTTTTAAAAATTTAAATATGTTTTTAGTTCCTCAAATATAAAGTTTTTTTTTTCTATTTTAGTCATTTAAATTAAAAATTATTTTTTTAGTTCTCCAAATATGAAAAATATTATTTTTAGTTCATTTACCAAAAGTTATCCAAAAAATTTTAAAGATTTTGTAAATTGTGATGTGTTTGTTTGACAAAATCAAATGATGACAGTAAAAAAATTATCATAAATTATAAAATGTAGATATCTTATTTGATAATTTGGACAAAAAGGCTAAAATTAACATTTATCAAATTTAAAAAATAAAAAAAATAAAATTTAATTTCAAGGAATAAAAAAAATAAAAACTCAATTACGAGTGATTAAAGATATATTTAAGCTAATTTTAAAACTAAAAACTATAAATTAAACCACCCCGAACCCTCGAACGGTACCTTAGTTTTTAGCGCTTTAAAATGCAATATGATGGGTTCTATTTGAAGTTCTAACTCTCCTCTACACTATACTAGAAATTGGTTGATGGAAGATGAATGATTGTTTAAAAAATTTAGAGAGAAGTGGCACAAGAAATAGATAAAAGGGAGAGGAAAGAGATTTAGAAAAACTATAAATAGAACCTTCATGCAAAAGTGTCTCTAATGAGATAAAAAGCAAATAAAAGGAAATTTCTCTCTTCTCCATTTTTCTTGGACAGACTAATCACTCTCTCGAAGTTGTCTAAACTAAAGAGAAAAAAAGTTATCAATAGTAACAATCCAATTTATATATGTAATTTTTTAAAAATTATCACTAAAATATCAATGACACAAATATTAACAATAAAAATTAATATTAATAATAAAATTATTATCATTAATACTTTAATTTCTTGTAGTATAAGTTTGTGTTCAAATTCTCAGAGATTCATACAAGGCCTATTTAATGTCAAGGTTCGGATTTTGGATATGGGTTAAGCTTTTTTTTTGCAATTTTTCTTACTTCGGGTCTCAAACAACCTTGAAACTTAAACTCAATCCAAAACGCCTCTCATGATTAATTATTTCATTCTTAGATAAATTTAAATGATACTTCACATATGAAAATCCATAAAAAAAAAAAAAAAATCAACCAATTTTTTTTGCAAAAATTGAGAAAATGGACATGACACAAATGAAATTTTATTTCTAGAAGTGATACAATATCTAAATCACATAATAAACATTAAAATCCTAATTTATCACTAACAAAGATTAATAAAACCTTAATTAAACACACATGCACGTAATTTATAATTTTTATGTGTGATTAAATAAGTTTACATTCCTAAAAAATATTTATTTTTTAGTTTGAGTACCTGAAAAAATTATGTATTGTTTTGGGTTCTAAAAATATTTTAATTTTATTTTGAATTTCTATTGATGACATAATATCATTTCAATCATTGATATATATTAAAATGGTATTACATTATCATTTAACTAACGATTGAGATGATATCGTATCATCGATGAGAAATACAACAAAATTTTAAAAAAAATCCAATGATGACATAATATCATTTCAATCATTGATATATATTAAAATGGTATTACATTATCATTTAACTAACGATTGAGATGATATCATATTATCGATAAGAAATACAACAAAATTTAAAAAAAAATCCAAAATCAAGAACAACGTAAAAATATTATAAAAACTCAAATTAAAAAATAATACTTTTTTAGTAATCCA
The DNA here is from genome assembly GCA_014843725.1 of Amphicarpaea edgeworthii. Lineage (NCBI taxonomy): Eukaryota > Viridiplantae > Streptophyta > Magnoliopsida > Fabales > Fabaceae > Amphicarpaea > Amphicarpaea edgeworthii. The sequence continues at coordinate 17,588,898 of CM026327.1, read as the reverse complement.
AAACTTATTTGAATTTTTTTACTTTCATTACCTTACATGGATAACTAGTACACGATTCACTAATTCCAAACTCGTGTGATACATATTGCATAATCACAATCGGAGCTCAAACTAAAGTGACTTTATAACATCATAGGCCTCGTTAGTGTTATTACATTCACAGACGTCTCTTGGCAACAAGGCAAAGATGATTCTTCTTGTGGCGCGAAAATCCTGGCAGCCCCTCAGTGTCTATTTACAAAAATTTAATCCATTTTTGACAATTAGCCTGTTAATTAACTCAGTATAATTTTTATGTGTATTACATGGATATGACTACAACACGGTTCTGTAATTCCAAACTCATGTGTGATACATATTGCATAATCAGAGTCACAGACTGAGAGCCCGAATTAAAATCACTTTATTGCATTACAGGCTTTGTTAGTGTTATTACCTTCATAGACGTTTCTTGGCAACAAGGCAAAGATGATTCTTCTTGTGGCGCGCAAGTCCAGGAAGCCCCTCAGTGTCTATGTCTTCACGTTTCATCCCTTCAGGCATTTCCCAATCAAACGAATTAAGAAGGTTCGCAGTTATGAGTTCCACCGACGCAATTCCCAGTGATATCCCTGGGCAAATTCTACGCCCTGCACCAAACGGAATCAGCTCGAAATCCTGTCCCTTAAAATCAATCTCACTGTTCAAAAACCTCTCTGGGTTAAACTCTTCTGGGTCAACGTCTTTCCAAGCCTCGGGGTCCCTCTGAATGGACCAGCCATTCACGTACACTATTGTCTTGGGCTCTATTTCGTACCCTTCTATTGTGAAACTTCTAATGGCTTCTCTTGGCACAAGTGGTGTTGGTGCGTAGAACCGAAGCGTCTCTTTTATCACTGCCTTCAAATATACAAGCTTTTCGACGTCCTCTTCCTCTATGAACTCTTTGCTGCCATAGAGGTTTCTAATTTCTTCTTGGGCTTTCGCCATTGCTCTTGGATTCTTCATCAATCCAGTCATCACCCACACGGATGTGGCTGCAGTTGTATCACTTCCTGCTACAAGTATGTCCTGTGTGATAGTCAAGGATGAGCTAATATCATTGTTTTTTTCTTTATTACTTCTATTTAATTGTAATTTAAAACAATAGAAATGACATGCTTGACAGAAAAGACCAAATTCTAATAAGGACCACTAATCACAGAAGAAAAGAAAAAAAAAAAGAAGGGAAAAAGAAGCATGAGGATGAGAACATACCAAAATGATAGCTTTGATTCGATCATCGGTGAGGTCTATTGACAAGCGACCCTGCTTCTTGAGATCAAGCAAGACATCAACAATATCCTTCTCCTCTTCATCTTCTTCATTATTTTTCTTCACCCTGTTAGGATCAACGTGCTCATCAAGGACTTGTTGGAAAAACGCATCCAACTCCTTGAAAGTCTTATCAAGACGAGCAACCAGCCCGGTGAGTTTATCAATCCACCCCAGAAACGGAATATAATCCGAAACAAAAAAGGCGAGAAACATAGCCTGCGTCTCATTAAGCATCCAATGGAACCTGCTCCTCTCAGCTCCTTCCTCGTCGTACTTCCTCCCAAACGCAACCCTGCATTGAATCGCGCTCGACACTGACATCAAAACCTCGCTCAGGTTGGTTGGTTTGGAAGAGCCAGAGTGTCTGGATATAATCTCCAGCATGAGCTTCACCTCAAATCTTCTCACGTGCGAGAAGCTGGAGATCCGTTTGGAGCTGAAGAAATGGACGATGCAGATTTTTCTGATTTCTCTCCAGTAGTCGTTGTAGGGAGAGAAGATCAGCTCTGCCCCGTTGTAAGAGAGCTTTAGAGTGCCGAGCGAGGGAGGCCTGGCGCACACGTCGAGGTCGTTGTCTTTGAGGATCTCTTTGGCGAGTTTTGGAGAGGAGACTACTATGGCTTTCTTGAATCCGATCTGGAGGGAGAAAAGGGGGCCGTAGGTCTTTGCGAGCTGCCCGAATTGGAAATTGAGCTTCGAGCTGTCGAGTTGGTGGAGATTTCCGATTATTGGAAGACCTCTTGGACCTGGTGGTGATGGCTTCTTTGTGGCGGCTCTGTGTTTCTTGAAGAGGATCAATGCCAAAACAGGAAGAGCCAATAAGAGTGTGTACACAAGTGGCAACATTTTTGGAAGAGCCAGAGAAAACTAGAACCAGTTAGAAAATATATTGCATTAGTTTCCCGTCCCTTTATATATACACCTTTGCTTGCTTTGGATATTCGTGTACTAGTTTTGCGAACGTAGGCAACTACGGAAATTGTCTTGCACGAAGTTATCTAGTGCGTGGAATTTTCCAGTGACAATTCTTTAAATGCGGCGCTTTATCCCAAAAATATTAACTTACACCAATATTGTTGTATGTATACAAATACAAACTCTCTTTTGCATCTTTTACTTTTGATTAAATAAGTTATGAATTTCTAAAAATATATTCATTTTTTAGTTTTAGTTTTTGAAATTATTTTTTGCGTTAATGAAGGAATTTTATCATTTAATTACTCTCTTATTGAGTGTAACAACACACCTCAATGATGCCTATAAAATTTAGATGGATTGATATGATATTTCAGGTTCTGGTTTGTGGATATGGTATTATATTGGAGAGGACTGATATGTAACGTAGTGGAATGGTGCTGTTTGCAGTGTTGAGTTGTTGTGTTTTTTTTTTTTCCAAGGATGGCGGGGTAGCAGATCACATTGTGGTTTGGCACATTGGGTGGTGTTGGATTTGGTGCAGTTATTGGATAATATAATAATAGGGAGCAGGTATTCTGGGTCAAATCTGCATTTTATCAGTTTGGTGCAATCAGATGCTATTTACACCTTACCAATATCAAGAGTGTTTAGTTCAATTGGTTGAGTAGTATGAGTTTTAAGTTTTAAATCGTGTAGATACTGTGTTTTGATTTCAATGAATAAAAAAAAAATGTTATTTACACTTTATGCTGGTAGGGTAAATAATCAAACATGTGGTGGGCACGAGGGTTTGACTATGGTATCTGTAGAGTGAATGGAATGCACAGCCATATAAGTTACAATCAGACAATCATCAGTATCTGTGTTCTGTTAATGTTTTGTTATTGTGTTGGGAGAATTATATATTCAATTATTAGTTAATAGCATACTATTGCTGTTTTGTTATGTGTGGCTTAGTCCCTGCGTGGGGAAAGAAAACAATAATTAAATTTCGCATGTCAAAGAAGTACGATGAATGATGAAGGGGGGAAATCATAAGAATAATGGAAGAAAACTCCACTTGGATACACTCTAAAATTAACATCGCCATAAAAAAAAAAAATGATTATAAAATTTAGGGTTAATTATATATAGTACTTCATTTTTTTTCGATTTAGATTTTTAATTTCTAAACTTTTGTTTGAGTGTTAAAGTCTTTAAATTTTTTTCTTTTAAGATTTTTAATTCATAAACTTTTGTTTGATAAATTAAAGTTTCTAAAATGTTTTTAATTAAAGTTTTTGTTCCTAAACTTTTTTTTAAAAAAAATTAAAGACTTTAACTAGTAAACAAAAATTTAGAGACTAAAAATCAAATTTTTAAAAAGTTTAAATACTAAAAACATAATTAATCCTAAAATTTATATTAGATGTAAGATTTTGTTACACTGAGGAATATTTGATACAAATATTTTTAAAATCGTTATAAAAACCTAACATGCCTAATATTCTTAAGCATCCATTTTTAATTAAGTTTTGACTAAAACTTTTCCAAGGAAAGAGGTGGAAGTTCAAGATTCCACAAAATGTAATTTCCTAGAGTATAATTTCTGAAGATGAAAAACAATTTCATAAGCAAACGCCCAAGGAACTGCTATATAAATTTTCAAGAAATACAATTTCCAAAATTATAAACGTCCCTAAGAAATTACTTTATAAAGTATAACAAATAGTTTTTTCTTTCCTTTAAAAAAATAAAATAACTTTTTCATCCAACATGTTTTGTAACGATCTAATTTTCATCGAATATTTGCAATATAGAGTTATTTATATGAATTATTTATTTTATTTTTATAGATTAGGTAATTTTACATAAACTTAAACATTTTACACGCAAACTCACTTCAATATTAAAATTGTTAGAGTGAGCATTTAATTTAATTATGTAGGTTCTACAATATTTAAAAAATATGATATTTATGATATACTTTTATTAAGTATAATAATTGTTTATAAGAAACGAGTATTTATATAACTAACCTCTCATTTGGTTCAATAAAAAAAAAAAGTTAAATTAAATATTACTTAAACTTAGTGTAGGTTTGTTTTGGCATTGGATCACTTAAAAAAAGACTAATATTAAAAAAAAATAAAAATTCAACAAACAATATATTAAAAAAGTTCTTAATACATTACCTTAATTTGTATCCTAAATACATGAGTTTAACTTGCGTCTCAAATATATGATCTTAATTAATTCAACAATAAAAAAAAATACATGCCTAAATACAAAGCAGTAAGTATGATAATAAGCTAATAACAAAAATCAGTAAGAAGTGCATATTATAGAGGATAAATTAATACAACCTAAAGACTAAATACAAATTAACCAAGTAAGAAGTGCATATTATAAAGGATAAACCAATACAAACTAACCAAAAATAATATCTTTCTCTTTTAAAAATAAAGAAAAGAAATAAAAAAAAAAGAGTTTATATATTTAAGTAATAGAAAAATTATATAATATTATATAAACATACCACCATGTTTGACTAATAGGCTTTTCTTAAAGTTCAAAGTCTGCTGTTTAATTAATTTTAAAAAAAAAAAATCTAAATCTAATTTTTTTAATATACAATTCAGTACTTTCGTAGGACAGATTGTAGGCACCCGACGGATTGCCTAGCGTATTTCCACCTTTATTCTCAAGCTAATGCAAAAAGCTCTTGGTGATGATTGACGAATAAGAAGGGAAGAAATAAGATTTTGTACGAAAGATTAAAGGTTGAAAGCTATGAATGAATGACAATAAATGAAAGCATTATTGATGAGAAGCTGTAATTTAAAGCAATAAAAGACAGAAAACATTAAAGATAAAATACTAAGTAAAATAAACTTAGTTTTGGATTGGTTGTTGTAGATACCCAAGGCTCCAAAGACTCCTTTTTCTTAGACCATGGTCATACAAATCAGTAAATAAAAAAAAAGTGTCCGCTAAAGTATACTTGTTTCATGACGTACATGTGTCTCCCAATAAAAATTAAGTAATTAAAATAAAAACATATTAATTAATATTTTGAGTCTGTTAGATAGTTGTCCGGTCCCTTAAATTAGAAGTTTCAAAAGGTTTTGAACGGTTAGAGAAATGAACTTTACACTTTTTTTTTTTCTTTATAAATATGGGTATTTCAATTTTTTTTACACAATTATTACTTCTCAAATTTCTCTTATTTTCATTATAAAAAATTATCTTTTTTTTTGTTTTATTTTTATTCCATGATCTAATAAAATTTATCAATTAACACAATTAAGCATATATTATATGCGTCTATCGTAACATAATTGTGAAATATAAATAATACATATATAATTATAATTTTCATCCTCCTTCTAAACATTTCATTAATAATGTTTTGACAACTAACATACATATTGATTGATTCTCACCAGAGCTATTAAAACAGACCAAAATCTACGGATTGGGCCGGCCAAACACAGGTTTGGGTCGGACTAAAAAATTAACATATATTTTTTTGTGAGTTTGAAAATTGAATTCAGCTTATTACGAATTGACTCGTGGTGGACTAGGCTGATTCATGAACTCACCAAGGGTTGTTTTTTCATTATTTTTTTTAGTATTTTGTAATGTGATTTTTTTAAAAAATTGAATGTGTTTCGTGTAAAAAAAAATATAATATTTTTTTTAGGAAAAATATATAATGTGTTCAAATTTATTTATTTTTTATTTTTAAAAACTTTTAAGTGAGTTGGTGGGTTGACTCGTTTAATCCACCAACCTATTGTGGTCTAATTCGAGTTTGTTTTTTAGAACTTTCTAATGAGTGAGTCGGGTTGATTCGACCCACCAATCAGGTGAGTCAAGGTGCCTCAGGCCTAACGGATTATGTTAACCTATTTTGACAACTCTAGTCCTCATTGGACCCTTAAAGCATACTTGTGAAAGGGATAAGAAGTTATTGATAAAGAAGTCATCAATAACTTCAAACGGATCTAACATAATTAAGAATATTTTAGACACGATAATCAATCAAATTAATTATTATTTTAATCATATAAATTTTATTTATGCTTTTATTTATATGTCATGTTATTTTCATCATTTTAAATAAAATGTAATTTAATTATGTTTTTATTTATGTGGTACTATTTTTATCATTTAAAAAAATATAATTTAATTATTTTTTTATTTATATTTAAATTTTATTTTTTTATTGCCCAATTTTTTTTTACATAATATCAGTGTAAAAAAACAAATTTTAAACTTTATTTATTTATATATAATTTATTAATAAAAATATAATGAAATAAGTTTTTTTAGGGACCATTCGAATTAACCAAACAAAATTGTTTATCATCGTAATGATTTAATGCTAAAGAGTGCTGAGAAGATAATAAAAAAAAAGAAGGGTAATGGCACTACTGTGTACAAAAGGATCCCGCTAGAAGAAAAAAAATAAAGTGTACTTCGTTAAAGATGCTCGTGGTTCCCTACACTATTCATTTTGTTCCACGTAAGCAGGACAGCCTTTATCACCATCATTGCACTACCTCCTGCGTATGCATCACGTACAATAAGCTAATTGACCAAAATTGGTCAATTTAAAAAAAAAATACTTATACGGGTGTGGATGACAAATATTTACATATATGAGTGATTTTGCTCTACAGTGGGGCCACTTGATCTGAATGATACACTTAATGAAATCATTAGTGGTGACTACAGATTGAATAAAGCAACATGTGTGGAGCCTGTGTCATGCTATGAGTGTGTAAATAGGGATGGCAATATGGACCCAGACCTTACGGGCACCCGCAAAAATACCCATACGTGGATAGGGTAATTACCCGCATATTGGGGATGGGGATGGGGATGGGTCTTTACCCGCAAAATCTCATGGGGATGGGTGCGGGTATGGGTACTATAGTACCCACCCCGCCCCCGCCCCGCACCTTTTATAATTATAATAATTAATTTATATATATATATATATATATAATTTAAATATCATTTAACCATACAATATTTAAAAGATCATAACTCTTATAATTATAATAATTAATATATATATATATATATATATATACACTTTAAATTCAAATTTAAATATTATTTAATCATAAAATATTTAAAAGATCCTAACCCTTATAATTATAATTATAATAATTAATATATATATATATATATATATATATATATATATAAGGTGTGACTCGTGCATTTTATGTGAAAATGAGAATAAACATTTTTATTCGTTAGATTAAATTAGACAATAAGAATTAACACAATCTTTTAAAAATTAACATACACCTATTTTATTTGATCTCTCTTCATCCAAAATTTAAAAAAAAAAAAAAAAAAAAACTTCTCATTTCCCTCTTTAGTGCACCAAAATTAAATAATAATAATAATAAAATTCAAACTCACACCCTCATAAACCTTGTTTCATAGCCTCTCATAATCCTCGTTTCATAAAAAAGCATGCATATTGTGTATGCACCTTTAAATCTTTTTAACAAATCATGCATATAACAAAAATACAAAAATAAAGTAATAGGACACTTTTTGAGAATTATAAGGGTTAGGATCTTTTAAATATTTTATATTTAAATGAGATTTGAATTTGAATTTAAAGTGATTTTAATATATATATATATATATATATATATATACTAGGATCTTTTAAATATTTTATGGTTAAATGAGATTTGAATTTGAATTTAAAATGACTTTAATCTAACGGTTGAGATTTGGTGTCAATTGATCATAACCTTAATTATAATTATAATTTTATTATTTACTAAATAAATATTATAACCTAAGAAATAAAGTGAAACCCTAAAGTTGCTCATCACTTTCTATCTTTATTGTGTGTCCACCGTTGCTTGAAGCCATGAGAGCCTCCGACAACCCTCCACCTGTCACAACCACCGTGCAACCAGCCTTTCCTTGCTACAACCACCACACAACCACCCTCCACCGCTACACCACCATGCATAACCCAAGTTAGTATTTGAACTAAAATTTGTTCCTAAATTGGTATTGTTTCAACTTAAAATTATTCCTAATTTGGTTTGGTTTGAATTGAAAATTGTTCCTAATTTTGTATAGTTTAAATTGAAAATTGTTCTTAATTAGATAGTATTTAAATTAAAATTTGTGTTCCTAATTGTTCATAAAGTGGTACTATTTGAATTGAAAATTGCTTATATATTTAGTCAATTTTTAGGAACTTTTAGTTTGATGTATTTTTTTTCTAACTTCTGTTCAAAAATATCTTATTGTTAATTTGTACAAAAATTTGGTGTACTAATAATTATGTTGCCTAATTTTTATTTTTTACTGTAATATTTTTTATTTAATTATTTTTATTGAACTCTTCATTTGTGTTAATATTTCGATATTAATTATAGATGAAAACTTCAAATGGATATGCCTCCTTCAAAGGAATCTGCAAGTAGTAATCCTCTTGATAGTTCTCGTGCTAAAGATCAATCTCCATCTGAATCTGGAACTCCTCCTATTAATGTAGATGTGGGCGAAGGTGATACTTGAAATAACTCGAAGATGGCAAAAGAAGGAAGATATCTCGTTGTTTGGAACCACTTTGAGAAAAAAACGGTCAACAATGAAGAGAAGGCACAATGTCGTTATTGCAAAAAGCTTTTAACAGAAAGAGAGATCGGATGGAACAAATCATTTGCATAAACACTTGGGGACTTGTAAAAGAAAACCATATAGGGATATCAGACAAGCACTTTTGTTGAGAGAACAAAAGAAGGTAGACGGATCAAGTACTTTTATGAGTAACTATTGTTTTGATCCAGAGCAATCAAGAAAAGACCTTGCTTACATGGTCATAGTTCATGAGTATCCACTTTCAATGGTAGAACATTTGGGATTCAGAATATATTCCGAAAATCTTCAGCCTTTATTTAAGCTTCCAAGTCGGAACACACTAAAGAGTGATATTATGAAGATATATGAGCATGAAAAAGTGAATGTCATGAGACATTTAGAAAGCATTGGAAGTAGAATTGCTTTGACTACAAACATGTGGACAGCTAGCAATCAAAAGAAAGGATATATGGCCATCACTGGTCATTTCATTGATGATAATTGGGAAATGCAAAGTCGCATTTTAAGGTATAAATTTAATTATTATTTTTAAATTTCAATTACAAATGACATTTTGCATTGCATTGTTATTTAATTTATTATTTTGCATGATAGGTTTGTCTATGTACCATGTCCACATACTGCTGAAGTTCTTTCTACGATGTTGTATCAAGGTGCATTATGGAATGGAATATTGATTTGAAGTTGTCCACTATTACCTTAGATAATTGCAGTACTAATGACTCTCTTGTTGGATTTTTGTTAAATCAAATTGATTGTTCTTCTCTTATACTTGATGGTCAATTGTTTCACATGAGGTGTTGTGCACATATTCTGAATTTAGTTGCTCAAGATGGATTGAGTGTTTTTGGAGAGGGCATAGAGAAGGTTAGAAATAGTGTTGCATTTTGGACAGCTACACCTAAAAGAGAACAAACTTTTAAGGAAACCGCACGTCTCATAAAAGTTTCCATCACAAAGAAACTCATTCTTGATTGCAAAACTAGATGGAATTCTACTTATCGTATGCTTGTTATTGCATTGGCTTACAAAGATGTTTTTAATCGGTTGAAAACAAAAGAGCAATTATATACCTGTTTTCCTTCATTAGATGAGTGGGAAATTGCAAGAGAGATTTGTAGTAGGTTGGAAGTGTTTAATCGTGTAACTGAAATGTTTTCTGGAACACTATATCCAACTACTAATATATTCTTCCCTTTGATATGTGAAATTAAGCTCTCTTTACATCAATGGAAAAATTGTCCAATTGTGGCTATTAGAACTATGGCTTCAAAAATGGTTATCAAATTTGAGAAATATTGGTTTGTTATTCATGGAATTATGGGGATTGCTATTGTCTTAGATCCAAGATACAAATTGAAGTTGTTGGAGTACTTTTTCCTAAGCTTTATGGAAGTTCATCATCAATTGAAATTCAGAATATCAAGAAATTGTGTTACTCATTGTTTGACGACTATCAAGCTAAAACTAAAGGAACAATGGAATATTCAACTTCACATGCAAATGCTAGTAACTCAAGCTTTGATAGTTTCAATGTTACCAATTTCCTTAGTGATTATGATTCATTTGTGAATGAAACAATTGAGATACAAAAAAAGACTGAATTGGATCTCTACTTGGAAGAGAGTGTTTTGCCTAGGAGTGCTACTTTTGACATTCTTGGTTGGTGGAAAACAAATGGGATCAAGTATCCAATTATGCGAGAAAATTGCTAAGGATATTTTGGCAATTCCAATTTCAACTCTTGCATCGAGATCCGCTTTTAGCACAGGTGGTAGATTGTTGAGTCCTCATCGTTCTAGGCTTCATGAGTTTACTTTGGAGGCACTTATGTGTGCACAAAGTTGGTTGAAACATAAGCAACAAGGTAATATTTTATTATTTTAATTATTCAATTAGAGTTTTAATTATTGTATTATATATGCTAATCTTGGTCTTCTTGTCATGTTGTAGTTTCTATTGGTATTAGTGGACCAAAACAATATATAGACTTAGGAGATACACGTTTGCAAAGATATGGAGAAGTCGATTCGGAAGATGAGGTCAAAATATTATATTTATGTGTTTTATTTTTTTAATTTATAATATATAATTATAAACTAATTAGTTTAAATATATTATTTTTTTACAGGTTTTGGAGAGTACCATACCACTTTAATGTTCAAGTTTAATTAGAATTTTGGAAGTTTAATTCGAGTTTTTATTAAAATTAGAACAATTTGTAATCTTTATGTTGGATAATTATTTTCGTAATGTTATTTATTTATGACTTGTATTTGGATGGATCAATGTTTGTCAATTTTTAATATTATATATGAATGTTTTTAATGATTTTTAATCTTATATATAAGTAAAGTGCGGGTTGCGGGTGCGGGTATGGGTATATAGGTACCCAGAGGGTATGGGGATGAGGATCAAAGTTGCTACCCGCACGGGGATGGGACTGGGGATAGGTACTTTTTTTAAACGCGGGTATGGAGACGGGTATTATACTACCCTACCCATACCCTACCCATTGCCATCCCTATGTGTAAATCACGGGTGGAGGGTCTAATATGATGTAGGGTTGGAGTTTGGAGGTTGAGATTTTGATGGTTAGTCAAAGGAGTGAAAAAACATAAAATGTTGTCATAAACGAGAATTATCGTGAGTATAAAGTTTTTCAAATTTAGTGATATCCCTGCTTTGTAGTTGTTTGTATTCACATGAATATCAATTTTTATTAATATTTTATTAATATGTAGATAAAGTTTACTTAAAAACATTGTCCAAACTTATTTAGATGAATGAAATTTACTAGATAACGACGAAACAATGATAGAAAAGAGTGAACCTTAAAATGTGGAGCCACCACTTAATATATGTTGCTCTATTCAGTGTAGAGCCATCACTAATGGAATCAGTGTGACATCACATCGAAAGAAACTACACATAAAGTGACTCCACCAAGATCTTACACCAAGTGATGCAACTTTAAAACAAAATCACTAAATACTTACCGTGCCGTGCACATTGGTCAAAGAGCCAAGACAATACTCTCTTGCAACTAACACAAAATACTGACAACACACTCTTCATATTCCCCATAATATATCAAAGAATTAAGAATCCTCCGTTCGTGAACCAAAACTAAGTCTCTATTCCCCCTCACAACCTAAGTTACAGCAAATGATGATCAACTCACGGTAAAATCTTCTTCCTCATCTCTCACAGACTATGACAACAACCACCTTCACACCACCAAGCCGCGCATCACAATTCACTACTCACGCACTGTCAAAGACTCTCAAGCCTTTCTCACTTCCACGTTTCATTTGGACACTTGAAGGACTCTAAGTCCTAAACGTGGTCTCTCTTACTTTGTTTACTTTCATTTTGTTGCTATAACAAATGCATAACGTGACTGTTATAGAATGATATGAATCAGAAATAATATTAATATTTAATGTAACTAATGCATATTTAAAACTTAATATTATTAATTTTTTTTTTTATGTCCAAGGTGGATCTGGATAGAAAACTAATCTCACTTGCTACTTATCTAAGAAAAGAAAATTTTACATGAAAATCTAACATCAGACATCCTCATAAATGAATCGTTTCCCCATCCCTTTGAAGACGGTAACCTTTGAAGACGGTAAGGCTTATTAGTTTTTTATTTATTTAAATTAAGTAGTAACCATTACACGACTTATTTTCCAAATTATTTTGATCATAACATTGTCATGCAAATTCCCAATTACCCCTGCTTCACAGCAACCAGGCAGAGAGGATTTTTCTTGTGCTGAATAATCCCCGGAAGCATATCAGTGTCTATGTCTTCCCTTTTCATCCCTTCAGGCATTTCCCAATCAAACGAATACAAAAGATTCGCAAGCACAAGCTCCACCGTGAAAATCCCCATATGAATTCCAGGGCAAATCCTTCTTCCCGTGCCAAACGGAATCAACTCGAAATCATACCCTCTAAAATCAATTATCTTGCCGCCCAAAAACCTCTCTGGATAAAACTCCTCTGGGTCCTCCCATGTTTCGGGGTCTCTATGAACTGCCCAAGCATTCACGTACACCAGTGTCTTCTCTGGAACCTCGTACCCTGCAATGCTGCACTTTTTGATAGTTTCTCTTTGCAGAAGCAGAGGAAGCGGTGGGTACAATCTCAGTGTTTCTTTTATAACTGCTTTTAGATAAGGAAGCTTTTCGATATCGGTTTCCTCTATGAAGTCTTTTCCACTATACATGTTTCTAATCTCTTCTTGGGCTTTCTTCATTGCTCTCGGGCTCTTCATTAGTGCTGTCATTGCCCATACTACTGCGGCTGCACTTGTATCTGTCCCTGCCAATATTATATTCTGTGATTCACAAAGAAATGGAAAGTCCATTGTTAGAAACTTTAACACATAATAATAGCACCAAAAAGTATTTGTAACAAGAGTTAATATTCAATTTAGTTTTTGAAAGTAACTTGTGTTGCTTTGATTCCTAAAACTGAGAAATGGATGGATCAATATGTGTTTATATTGTTAAGGTGCACGTATATGATTGTTAAAGAAAACACTGTTATAAAAATATAAGCATTAAATTAAACAATTTAATCTTGAGTTATGTGTATAGATAAAAAGTCTCATGGATCAGATAAATATATTATTAACTCAATAATGACATGAAGCATTGATCAATTTTGTTTTTACCTAGTAACTAATTAACACTTAGGATAGGGAGAATAGAAATAGGAAAATTAATTAAACATAAATAATAGATCATGAAAATTAGAAATGATAAAATGATAATGTGTCCCAATCCATTGGTGGAATCATGTGACGACTTAATCCATATTTTATATGTATCTCATTTTTTATGGTTCATATAGGTTTGATGACTTATTGGATTTAACTATACTATTCATTTTATAAAAAAAATTATATTTATATAAATTGAAAAGAAAAAAAAAATTTCGAGTCAAAATAGTTGATTTATGTTTTTTTGAGATCAACCTAGCCTAGTGACCCAATAAGTCCATCAGATTCACCTATATTGATCTGTTTGAATCAATATTTTTGTGAGTAAAACTGACTACCTGATTGTTTCAATTTATTTTGTCATTTCCGGTGGAAATTGAAAGGAATGTTAAAATTAGGTGAAGAGAGAAAAAAAATAGAATTACCATCATCAAGGGTTTGATGTGAGCGGGAGTGAGATCCATCGAGAAGGAACGATGATTCTTCAATTGAAGCAAGGCATCGATTATATCCTCCTCATCCCCAAGTTTCTCCCTTTGAGGATCAAGGTGTTCTTCAATAACATTCTGATAAAACCCATCCAACGCCATGAACATTTTCTCAAGACGACCCATCAACCCAGTGAGTTTATCAATCACTCCCCCAACAAGAGGAACATAATCTGCGTAGAAAGTTGAAGTTATCAAATCTTGAGCTTCCTTAAGCAAGCCATGGAACATGCTTGTCTCGACCCCTTCCTCCTCGTACCTTCTACCCAAAGCGGTCTTACACACGATAGCGCTCGTGAGACACGTGAGCAACTCGTGCAAGTTGGTTATCTTGGAGCAAGAAGCGTGTTCTGTTATCTTTCTGACCAGTTGAGCCACTTCGTGTTTTCGTATCGACGAAAACATCAAGACACGCTTGAGGCTAAGGAAATGGATGATGGAGATTTTTCTCGTGTGTCTCCAATAATCTCTGTATGGCGAAAACGCCATGTCGAGGCCGTTGTATGAGAATTTCATTGAGCTTGTAAGGGAGGGTCGGCCGCAGAACTCGAGGTCGTGGGTTTTCATTACCTCCTTGGCAAGTTTTGGTGAGGAGACAACAATGGCTGGCCTTGTACCAAGTTGAAGGGAAAAGATGGGACCATGTTTTTTTGAGAGTTCGTAGAGTCTCAAACAAAGAGTGGAACTATCGTGGAGTTGATGAAGATTGCCAATGAAGGGAAGGCCTCTAGGGCCTGGTGGAAAGGTTGGTTTCTTAGATTTGTGTTTTTGGTAGAAGAATAATAGTAAGATGGGAAAAGCTAAAAGAACAAATATCGGTAGCATATTTTGATCCATATGAAACGATCAGAGAAAGAGTGAGAAAGAAATGATGTCGTAAATATGAATGAGATTTTCTTGATCAACTATATATATATATTATCAACTCACAGATATCTTTCACGATATCTTTTGACAAGTAAAATTAAGGATAAATACTTAGATTCGTAGTTCAATGTGTAATGTGTGATAAATTCATTCATAAATTAAAATTTAGTATTTAGATATAGATGTATAAATAGTAAAAGTATGATATATTAATTTTTTTGTTTTCTTATGTTATATTTAAAGTTCACGTTATGTTGTATTATGTTGTATCTTGATATTAATTTATTATACTAAAGAATATCATTTGAATTATTAATTCATGAAAGATGTAATCAAGTAAATTTGATATTTAAAAAATTTATAACTTATTAAAAAATAAGTTCTCTAATAATAACACTTAATGTTATTATAGATATGAAATCATCTAAATAAATTTATTTATCCTTTAATGAAATGTTTTTACTATTTACCGGAGATTAATCTCACTCTTGCTGTATTTGTATATATAATGTGTTTCCCTATGCCTTTTGTTAATACGATTATGTTCGTTGATTATTAATGTGGTTAACATCAACAATATTCCAATGTTGTAACACTTTTCATTAAAAAAAATAGAAAATGAAAGATGTTGCGGACCTCAATTTGTAGTGAAGAGGCATAATACTATTTTGAAGTTTAGTTGTTTTACTAACGTTTTGCGTGTTGTTTATGTAAATCTTATTACCCCTTTATTTGGCATTTTCTTAAATGATTTGATAACTTGCATGTTGTATGACATAGCTAATGGACACGTACAAATCAATCCACGGCATGATGTTAAAGTCTATTGTGTAGGAGGTGGCGAATGTCATAGAGGACAGCAATAGAAAGGCATAAGAAATTAAGAAAAAAAAAGTTTTTTTTTATGAAGAAAAAATTGTATAAATAAAATATTTTTATGTATTTATATATAAATTTAAATACTCATGAACCTAATTATTTTACATAACGTAAATTTTTTGCATTAACTTTTTATTTATACTTTTAATTTCACTTTGATATTATTATTTAAATTTAGTTAATTTTAATTTTAAATTTTAGATTTTAGATCTTCTTGATGCATCAAATTAAATGAAAGCATATTATTTAAGAAAGAAAAAAATAATATTATTTAAAAGAAATGTCCCAAATTTAAATTTTATAAATAAAAAAAATGCTTGAAAATAATGATCATACTTTATAGTGATCAAAAGTAATCAAAGAGGTTTTTCACTAATTTAAAGGGTTCGCAGAGTGATTAATCACTTAATATTAATCATCAATAAAATTATTGTTAACATGAGTAGTTATTAAAAAGTTAACAAATTTATTATGGAATACCAAATTTGAATCTTTATAAACAGTTAAACAAAATTAATCACTTTCACTAACCATAAAATATTTAAATAATGTCGAAGTTCATGAACAACACACTCATTATAATTAATAAAGATAGGCATGCTCATCAAAATATTAAGGACAAAAAATCATTTTTTATTTTTATTAATTTATTTTTGGGTATTACAGTAATTTTATACATTAAAGGTAAAGAAAAAAAATCTCATAATAAATATTTATAAAATAAGTAATTAAAATAAGTAATTATCTATAAAATAAGTAATTAAAATAAGTAATTATCAGATAATTGATAATAAAATAAACAGATAAAATTTACTTATTTAATAAAAAATAACTTATTTTAAGAAAAATAATTTAAATAAACATATTAAAAACATAAATAATTATCTCCTCGTGACCTTCTCTCCCAATTCTCTCATCCGCTTCTAACATTCCGGATTCTGAATATTTCCCACCTAGTACACGGGATAATATTTTTCACTTCATTGTAATAATAATTTTTAAAGTAAGCTGCTGGGCTGTAGCTTCACGGGGTAATAGAAGGATCTTATGATATATACTAGAAAAGTATCTAAGATCAAGAATAAGTTAAAAGTGAGGAGTTTAACGGTGATGGAACGAAATGGAAAACACTTTTATACGATTAATTAATTATAATTCTCAATTTAATTTGTTAAGTGAAGTTATTCTAATAAAATTATTTTAAAAGTTAAGAGTTTTAATTGATAGATATTGTACATAGTATATCAATATTAAACTCAAAAGTTAATACTCCTCCCTGTCCAACGTAATTCTTGTATTTGATTTTTTAATATAATATTAATTATTTTTTCCATTGATATTCCTAATTTTTTTTATCACGTATATCCCTAATCTACTAAGTCAGAGATTAGTCTCACTCACGATATGTAATTATTATTGTCTAAAATTTTTTTACACCATAAAAATCAAACATGTGACTTCTCGTTAAATAAATTATTTTCACACATGTGAACACAATAAGATGTTACACCATTTAACACTAACTTTTGAGTATCATGGATATATCTTATAAGTGTTACTTTAATTTTTCAATATAATATTATTTAATTTTTCAATATAATATTAATATTAAGGTTAGTTTTAAAATGATTACTACTTTTAATTTAATCAATGCCAGACCCGGAGACCTAGTAAAAATAACTTGGCTCAATTTATTTTCACCCGTACTTTAAATAAAGGAAGAGAAAGGAAGTAGATTATAATTATTTAATAATTAAATTAATTGTTTTACCCTTCATTATAAATGGCAAGGCACTTTCTAGTAATCCAAAGAGGTGAATGTACCGGACAAATCCTTAAAAGAATGGGAAAAACGATAATACCTGGATAATATAAAATAATTTTACTTTGTTAATTAATCACACTTTTTCACTTATAATAAATTAATTGATATTTAATAAATCATCTCAAAAATCATTAAACAATGAATTGTTCAGTGTGATAGTGTAAAACATCACCATTAATTAAACTTTAAAAGAATTAGCCTCACATTGGTGGTGCTTAACTAAAATAGTAAAGGTTCTAAACATACTATGAAAACATAAAATACGAAAGGTTACCACATAGTTTGTATAATCGTCTTCTAGTGCCTAGCGAACCCTGGGTAGAAATAATTATGGACTTTAGTTTAGGACTTCCTAGGTGAAGTGGGGACGAGATTCAATCTATGTAGTGGTTGATAGATTTTATAAAATGACACATTTCATTCTTGTCATAAAATTAGGATTTTAAAAATCGAATTGATGATCAAATCAGTCGAGGTACCGAGTTAATGAGTTAATGGTTAAATCAGTGGGGTCACTGGTTGGACTGCGTGACTCGGTCTGTATTAAAAAAAAAAACAATTTTTATACTTGTCTCGACTTTCAAGATTTGAAAATGTCTTAAAAAAAAATACTTCATTAGAAATTTATATAATTTCACAAAATCTCATAACATAAACTTTAAATAAATTCAAACTCAAACATCAAAGTTATATAATAAAGCTTACAAATCATAAATAAATAAGTTCCAAATATAAGTTTTTAACAAACAGAAATAAATAAGTTCCAAACATAAGTTTTCTATGACTTACAAAGAATATGAGAACAACAGAACAAGATCAAACAAATAACAACAGACTCAATTACTCAACAAGATAAAACAGATAACAATAGACATAATCACTCAACAAGATCAAAATCAAGATTAGAGAACAATAGAGATACATTAAATAGAGGAATAGAGATGAGATAATAGATACATAGATACACAACTTCAAATCAATTACTTGAGGCGTGGTAGAGGCAAGAGGGTTGTGGAGCCATGGAGGGCGAGCATGAGCGAGCGTTGCGAGTTGGGCACTGGGGCGTGTACGAGTGGCGGGTGGCGAGTAGCAACCAGTGAGCACGAAACGAAGAAGAAGGAGACGAACGCAATCTGGATTCTGGACACAGTAGGGCTTGCGAAGGAGCTTCATGCGAGGTTAGTTGCTAATTTGGGAATTATGCCAAAAATGATGTCGTTTTGAGCAATTTTTTTTTTCTTTTTCAAGTGACTCGGACCGGGTCAACGGGTTCACGGTCGAACCACAAACCCGGTCGGGTCACATCAGTTCATGTCAGTTCAACGGCACAAACGATCTGATCATGGGACCAACCCGGATCGACCACTGGTTCTTGGTTCGACCGACCAGGTCGGTCCAATTTTTTATACCCTGCATAAAATTGATGATATTGTTTATATCACATATTTATTTTAAAAGAAATTGTGGGACTTCATGGTGTGCCAAGAAGTACTGTATATTAATTGTAATTGTCTAATTGATAGTGTTACAAAATTTAGTCGTTATTGGGTATTGTCCATGTGTTTAGGCCTATTACAAGAACAAGAGGGCCAAGAGATTTAAGGAAGTATTAAATAAATTTATTCAAGACTTTGGTTTACACATAGTTATCTCCATTCTACATTTCAGCTTAATCACTTTTGCCCTAATTAAGGAGTTTTGGGCTAAAACCACTCAAATTAAGGAGCATTCATGGGCTATAAACTAATGGAGATAGATGTGAAGCATTGGCCTATAATGAATGTGTACACTAAAAGCTATGAGGAAGACACTATGTAGTAGTGTATTGAGGCATTGCATTTGATTTGACAAGCTCTTTTGAAGACACGAATCATGCTAGAGAAGAGAGTTAGTCATCATCTTAAGTCTTATACAAGCATGGCAACCAAAAAATAAGGAAAGTAGTCTTCAGAAAGATGCACTTAATCAAATAAGGAAAAAGACTTACTATACGTAGAAGACACACTTTTATGAACTAGCAAAACTAATGACTATGTTGAAGAAAGGAGAAGTCATGAGACATTAACAACAACAAGCACTACTAAAACAAATGCATTCTACATTGCCTAATTAACACCAGTTTTATGAAAACCGATGTTAAAAAATGAGTTGTGGTATTTTGTAAATAATGTGTCACTATTAAATGGGTTATAAGATAACTGATGTCATAAATTGTTGTTAGCACTAGTTTATTCTTAAACCAATGTTATTGTGCTCCATTAACGTCAGTTGTATATGATAATTGATGTTGTCAATTTTCTATTTCTCAAAATTTCAGTTTCCACTCTCTTGCATCCTCAATCACTTTTGTTCCCTAAAAAAAATTCATTCACACTCTCTCTCTCTCGTCGAATCCTTCAACTTATGAATTGTTCAATCGGTGGCATTGTTGTCGTCCTGTGTGGCCATTGCCTTGCTTTGTGTCGTCATTGTCACCATCACCAGGCACCCTTTTCACCATTTTCTTTGCCACTTGTTTTCGTCAAGAACACTCAACCTTCTCTTTGAGCTTCTAAAGTTGCAAATCTTTGGACTTCACACAATCTCATAGGGTGATACCACTACCTCTACATGTCCTAACTATTGTCTAAGGATTTGCACGTGACCCTTAAATGCAATTGGTAATGGCTCACATTTTCTTTGATGATGCTTGCCTTTTCGATTAAATGTCCCAAATAAGGAGCCTTTGGTGTATGGCTTCACCATTTGATTATTCTTCTCACCTTATTCGATCAATGTTGTTTCATTTTGATGTGCAATTAGGGATTTTTGTGCTTTCTCACCTTTGCACTCTAAAGATTGAAGGATTCATCTAGATTGTTTGTATTTTCATACCTTAAGTCTTTTCCTTTTACTTAGTCTTAGTCTATTTTATTTCAAGTCATAACATGTACAAATGATGGCTTTGTATTGTGTGTTTTAGACTAAGTTAGATATGATTGCTAGGATGTTTGTAAAATTTTTTCAAAACTTTTATCTTAGCATTAAGAGATGATTTACAAACTTTGAAAACATATTCTGAGCTTTGCAATCAATTACATCATCTAGGAATCGATTACTAGTGAACCAATCTAATTTAGATTTATCTCTGTGCTTAGGATAGTCGATTACCAAATATTGCAATCGATTACAATGCAATTTTTTAATCTCATAATTTGCTTTGTTTCAATTGCAATTGATTACTAGTTTGTTGCAATCGATTACAATTGATGACAACAAAGAAAAATCATCTTATGATACACGGGATAATCGATTACTCCTTGTGCCAATTGATTATGTCTGATATAAACAATCATTCTAAAAGATATCTAATCTAATCTTTCTTAAATTCTTTTCATATCTTTTGACCCAACTCTTATCTATCAAATCCCATATCTTATATTTGATTGAGTAGCTTTTTCCCCTCAAAATCTTATCTTATACACTACCGTTTCATATCCAAATCTTAGATTTGCTTCCAAGATAAGATTCCATAAACACTATAAAGGGAACCTCTTGGGTCTGCATTATGCATCAACTCAATTATAGAGAATTCATTCCTTTCCTTACAGCCATATCATTCTGAGTTGAATTCTATTGAGCTTTACTAATAGCTAAATCTCTTTATAGAAAAAGCTCTTTCTTCATCTATATCTGCACATTTAGGTACTTGAGCTTTAAGCCTTTTCTAGCTACATCTGCATAGTTTGGTGCTTTTAGCTTAGATCCTTATACTAGTT
Source organism: Amphicarpaea edgeworthii (assembly GCA_014843725.1). Lineage (NCBI taxonomy): Eukaryota > Viridiplantae > Streptophyta > Magnoliopsida > Fabales > Fabaceae > Amphicarpaea > Amphicarpaea edgeworthii. Next base: position 17,567,493 of record CM026327.1, on the reverse strand, counting down.
AAATTTGCACAATTTAGGTGCTTTTGTTCTTAAACTTCTCTTCTTCTTATTGTTTTGGTTTTGTACTTTTGTAAAGGGTTTCCTAAGTGCTGAGTGTTTTAGGATAAGGTTTCCTAAACACTTATTTTTCTAGGATGGGGTTTCCTAGTGGTAGTGCTTGAGTAGTGATGGTGTTTCACACTCTCGCATAGGTACTTGTTCGAGTTGTGAACAAGGGTTGTTGCGATTTGCGTGTGTAAGGTGTTTGTAACTCAGATTATAGTGTAGACCAGGTTATGGTCAAACTAATATAAACCTTGGGCTAAATTCTGTCTTCCTTCATCTCTTTACTGTCTTATGTTTTAATAATTGATTAAATTGTTCTAACAAGATTGTTTTCATTGAGTTTCTCTTTTGTTATTCTATCAACAACTTATTTATGAAAAACTTCAAGAGAATGGGTGAAATCTTTTTATCTTTGAAAAAGGAAACGAAAATTTTTAAATATCAATTCACCCCTTGCCCCTCTTGTTTTATCCGGATGATTCTAACAATCGGTATCAAAGCTGGACCTTGAATTTTACTCAAGGATTCAAGCATGGCCGATAATAGGCTTCCATTTGCGGAAGGTGGTTTGATCAATTGACCTCCTCTATTTTGCGGTGACAATTATTCCTTTTGGAAAGTTCACATGAAAATTTTTATGGAATCAATTGATCGAGGTGTTTGGCAAGTAGTCTTAAACGAACCAACGCTTCCAACAATAATTGCTGATGGAAAAATAGCCTCGAAACTCCTTGATGAATGGATTGAGTTAGAAACCAAGCATGTTAATTATTATCCTCGTGCTATGAATATATTACATTTTGCTTTGAATTCTAATGAATTTTTAGGATTTCAGCATGTGCCACAATGAAGGAAATCTGGGATATGATTGAGGTAACCCATGAAAGCACATTGGAAGTTAGACAATTAAGAAAGAATTCTCGTATCTAAGAGTATGAAACCTTTTGGATGCAACCAAGGGAATCAAGATCAAATTTCCAAATGAGATTCACTCATGTTGTCAATCATCTCAAAGGATTAGGCAAGACATTCGATGAAGAGGAGATGAATGTCAAAATCCTAAAAAACATGAATAGGACATGGTAGCCAAAAGTCACTACAATCTCTGAATCTAGAGATATGACTACCATGACTAGCGTTGAGCTTTTTGGAAAGCTGAGAGAACATGAGATGGACATGACCTGCATGGCGGAAGAGGAAAGCAAAGAGAAGAAATCTAAAGGCATTGCCTTGAAAGCTGAAAAACTCTCTTCTGACCAAAGCGAAGATGATAATGAGGAAAGCAAGAATAAATTTTTGATTAATTATGTATCACAAATGTTTGCCATTTCTTTTTCTTTTTCTTTTTTTAATAAGGCGATAGCAAAGATTTGTGATACATCTTAATAAAAAAATATTAAGTGAAAAGAATGAAAAGTTTATTTTATTTTTTTACTCTAAATGATCTTAATGTACTCTAACACCACAATACTTTCATGGTTGTTGTTCTCCTCCTCCTCATGATTACCACAATCATGTTTTTTTTAAATAAAAATATATTTTGAGGGAGTTGATGTTGGGATTTGGAATGAGGTTTTATAATTAAAATTGTTTAAAACTTTCTAACATGTGTATTTAGGCTTAGGTTTCATGAGCCTATCTTATATGATTAAAGGTTAACTTTGTTTTTTAGAAAAAAAAAAGAAAACTTCCCTTCACTCCTTTTATTTTGCCTTCTTAATGATCTTGTGTCATCAAAGTCGCTGCAGCTGAAGAGCAAGGAATCTTAGGAAATCATGTCACACCATTGTCTTCTTTAGTAATAGATCGACTCTTTTGAGGTAAGGGGGAGGAAGATTATTCGCTCATAGGTATGAAGTAGTGAGGCTTACCCTATACACATGAGTTATTTATGTTTATGTATGACCACTCTTTGTATTTTGAAATTTGATTGGATGGGTTGTGAATACCCTAAAGTACTATAATTTCCATTATGAGTGGTTAATTTGAGTGAATGGTTGTGTTTAGTGTTTTTCCCCTTTTCAGAATCTATGAATTTTGGATTTTGAGAATTGTATATTGTTCTTATCGAGCTGTTGGTAGGGTTGAGCTCTAGGTCTCTTGCTCCACTCGAGGTCCAGCACAAGCTCTTGATGGTGGTTCACGGTGGTGGAGTGTACTTAAAAATTGGAACTCTAATACTCAAGTCAGTATATATTTCAGAGAGTGTATTGAGTATATGTTAACCTCCATTTGTCCTTTCATAGTGAGATATTTATAGGTGGGATAAGTGGTTTCTAGGCAACAACTAAGTCTCCAGCATCAATCATGGAGGTTGGATGATTTGGGGGATACATATTGGAGTTGTCTGTTGAGTGAGATGTAATTTTCTGGATTGGATACTTATGTTTAAGTCTCTTGCATGAGCTATCTTTGGCCAAAGATCGATGTTTGACTGAGTTGTAGAAATCAATAGGATGATTGCTTGGTGTTGAGCTGACTTGTTTGGGTGAGGTGATTCTCAGTGTTTGGTACACAAGTCCCCAAGCAATGAGCTCAGCATGAGCGAATGAGTTTTAAATGCAGGTCTGGTTGATCTTGTTGGGACCCCACAATTTTGGTGTTTTGGGTTTGGAGAATGGGTGCGTGTTTGATAGGTTTGGATTTGAATTTTGAAAAGAGATAGGGTAGAAAAGATTTGACTTGATTTTGGCTACTCTATTCCGAGATATGATATATTCTAAGATACGTGCTATTGATATGATAGGTGGGGACCGTCATATCGGTTATCTGATGGGTTTGGGCCGAGGAGATGTGGATATGTGGCGATGCCCTGTCATCTCGTGTGGGGTTGCGTCTACTTTAAATAGGAGGCGTGATGTTCAAAGTTTTGACGTTTTGCAGGTGACGTGACTTTTCGTTTCCTATGCTGCTTTGCTTCTCGAATGAAATGACTCCATTAAAATGGTGTTTTGAATGCTTCATCAATTTTGAAGATGAGGCGTTGTGTTGCTTCCTAATTGGTTCGAGTAGCCTATAAAGAGGGCCTCTTCATTTGCTTTTGTTGATGAAAGCCTAATAAAAATAATGCTTTAAAATTTTGAAACTCATTTTTTATGAGATTTTAATTTGGATCATTTTTTAGTGAGGGGATTTCTCATTTGTTCCTTAAAATCATTAATGTGACTCATGATGGTGTTGGTCACATGCAAGCCCCTCATTAGAGAGGAAGGAAGACAAGCACAAAGCTTCTCTTCAAAATACTTTTTTTCCTTTAAATATCCAACATTTTGTTTAGAGGAAAATATTGTCTTATTGAAAGTAAGTTGCCAACTAGTTTGTAGTCGCAAACTAACTTAATTGTTTTTATTTTATCTTGTGTTTTTTTTCATGTTCAATGAAAGAGAAAAATGTTAGCTATGATTTATGAAAGAATGTTTGGGTCACTAGCGGATATCTTTGCAATTTGTAATAGGTATTGTAAAAGGGATTGAAGGAAGGAGCAGGTAGAAGGAATCAAGTACTTAAATTTTTAATGACAAAAAGATTACAAAATTGGTTGCTAGAAAATGGAACATTGCACAAGTACATGAACACAAGGCACGAGAATCAAAGATTTTGTAAGATTGAACTATACATAATTTCATTGAAAAATAAGATTACAACATATTGAAAATCCATGTATTGTCCAATCTTACACAATCCTTCCATTTTTCTGCTATTCTTTGTTGTGTACTTGCAGGTGTGCAGTACTGTTCCCTTTTTTTCTTCTTTCTAGAAACCCATTTTGTATTCTTTCTATCATTGAAAATTCAAAACTTGATCTTACTACTTGCTCCTTTCTTCAATTACAAATTGCAAAGATATATCCTTTTGTGACCAATTCTGGTTTTCATAAATCATAGATTACATTTTTCTTGTTCATTGAACATATATGAAAGTAAATACCAAAAATAAAACACAAAGGAGTTGACCATATTAAAACATAAGATGCAATATGCTCCATAGAACAAAACTAAGAAGGGAACAAATTATAAATCAATAAAAGGAATTAAAGTGCTAAAACCTAAGATCAGTATAACAAATTTAGCAACAAAGAATTGAAAAAGAGGGAAAGGGGACTGTAATTGAAAAATAATTAGGATTTTGAGAAGATCGTATTGAGAGGAATGGGCAAGATTTTTCTATAATTAGGGTTTTAAAGTCCTTGTTCTTAGCTTAAGTTTATTTAATTATATCAAGTTCATATGTGCTCTCTATTGTTTACTTTCTTACTAGTTCTCTCTAGGCTTTAATTAATAAAATTGAAATTAATTCAGTTTAATTACCTTAACTAACATTCTCAAATCACTAATGACCTTAAAATATTTTTAATTTCATTAATTAGAGTCATTGAAAACTTACTATAGTGAACTATTTATGCCATATTAAAAGTCTAATTTCTCTTTTAGTCAAAAGTTTCAAATATCTACCACAATACCATTAATGAAATGACACCTCCTCCCTTTGACTAGCTTTCACTTGCCTTTGACTTTGGTTTGACCAAGCTATTCGGAAGCTAAAACTTAGTTATGTTATTTTGTGACTATTATTAATTGTCAGGGGTTTTAATTTAATAAAAATAATGATTTCCCCTATTTTCTAAGTTATTACACTAATTTACACATAAATGCACAAGATTTTTAAAGGTTTGACTATTAGGATGTTACAATAATCTTTGGATATCCTTGATTTAGCAAAGTTGGGGATTGCAACAAAAGAGGGAAAAGATTAAAAGAACACTTCCTTTTGCAAAGTTCTTTAAAAATCCAATCACATATGTCACCATGGAAGAAAAACAAAGATAGATGGGGAGGGGAGGGGAGGGGAGGGGAGGGATTCATTCGACCAATATATAGGGAAAAGGGAAAGGAAGAGGAAATATAGAAGGAAACTCACCTTGGTCTTGACTATCGCATTTGACGAGAGGAAGGGCACAATCTTTGTTTTCCCACACAAAAACCTTTGAAAAAATTTAGACCATGGGAAAAATGAAGGGTAGCAAAGGTGGGTACGAATAATGGTAATATTTGTCACCTAAACTAAATCTATGATTAATAGTTTGCTTAGCTAGCCCAACTTCACTTATTAAATTTCTCCCTCAAACATCACTTAGTGGCCCAAATTTTGCTAAGAAAAATTTTACTTCACTCAATGAAATTCCCTGCAAAACTCACCCCTATTATAATGTTATTTTTGCTTGGCAAATCCATGATTCACTCACCAAATATTTTGATGTACAAAACGTCGTGATTTGACTTTTTACAAACTTAAATCCTCTCTTAGGGTAAAAGTCATTTCAACACAACACAATTGTTAAAATTCATTGATTACAATCAATATATACAATCCTCAAAATCACAATTTCATGAATTCCAGAAGGGGTAAAACACTAAACACAATCATACACTCAAATTAGTCACTTATATAATAAATTATAGTAGTTTGGGATATTCACAACCCATCCAATCAAATCTAAAAATACAAAGAGAGGTCAAACATATAATTAATTTGGGGTCTAGGTCAACCTTTCTACTTTATATCCATGAATGAAGAATCTCCCTCCCCTTTATATTGAAAGATACCATTTATTGATAAGAAAGACAATGATGTAACGTTATTTCCTACGATTCTTGATTACTCTTTGACTACAGTGACCTTGATAGTAACAAATCTTTAAGAAGGCAAAATGAGGGGTTAAGGGAATTTTTTTTTTATAAAAAAAATAAAAAATCAAAGTTTACCTTTAGTCACATAAGATGGGGTCACTAACTTAAGCCCAAACACAAGGGTGAAGGAGTTTTAAACAACTTTAATTATAAAACCACATTCCAAAGTCCAACATTATGTGTCCAAAATATTTATTTGATTAAAATTAAAACAAGACAAAACATAATATTAATAATAACAACAACAATGAAGAGAACATTTGGGGTGTTAAGAGACAGTTTTGCATGGTAAAAGAGTAATAGACAAAATGAATTTCACACTCTTTTATGTTAATAATTTTTTGGTTAATTATGTATCACAAATGTTTGCCGTTTATTTTGAATTTTATTCCACTAAGGCAATAGCAAAGATTTGTGATACATCTTAATAAAAAAAAATATTAAGTAAAAAGAGTGGAAAATTTCATCTATCTTTTACTCGTTTGCCCCGCAAAAGCATATTAAAATACCGTAACACCTCAATTTTCTTATTGTTGTCATCCTCCTCCTTATGATCACCATCATCATGGTTTTTCTTGTTTTTGTTTTGATAAAATAAATGTTTTGGAAGAGATGATGTTAGGATTTGGAATAGGGTTTTATAATTAAAACTTTTTAAAACTCTCCGACCATTGTGCTTGGGCTTAGGTTTCATGAGTCTATCTTATGTGACTAAAGGTTACATTGTTTTTTTAAAAAAAGTAAAAAAACCTTCCCTTCACTCATCTCTTTTAGCCTTCTTAAAGATCTTATGTCATTAGAGTCGTTGCAGCCGAATAGTGATGAATCGTCAAAAATAACATCACAACACTGTCTTTCCAAGCAATAGGTCATCTCTTTTGAGTTAAGAGGGAGGGAGATTATTTGCTCATGGGGATAAATTAGTAAGGTTGACCCTAGATCCCAAATGAGTTATTTATGTTTATGTATGACCACTCTTTGTATTTTTTAATTTGAACTCCAAAAGTGAAAAATCATTTGGGCATCAATAAACAAACTAAAATATGAAACTCAACTCCAAGAGTTTATGTCAAGATGCTTAAACATGTATATGACAAAAAAATTTGACTACCAGTAAAAAAAAAAAAACATCATAATTATAAAGGTATACCACACTCAAGTGTCGTTGAAAATTTGAATTGACAATAAAAAAAATAGAATAATCACAAGGTATAGATTTTGTGATTGTAAACATCTTGCATAAGTAACAACTCTTACCTATGCATTTACATGATGAACTTTCTTCAGGTTAGAAATAGAAAGCCCAACAACTAATATATTATCTTGGGATTGTGATGCATCTTAGTGATATTGTGAATTTGTGATACATCCTGAAGGTAGTAGAATTGTTCTAAGAGACAAAGACAATTTTAAGGACAAAGGCATTAAGAAACAAAGGGATTAAGGATAGTGTATTTGTTCTCTTTATTTTTGTATCATTATTGATCTATAACACTTTAAAAAGACAATCATTGAATAGATCTTATATTAACCAAAAGTCCAAGAAACAAAGGCATCAAGGGGCAACCATTGTAGAGAAGAATTTTATTTAACTGATTACCTTTTTCATACCACCATGCCAGCCAAAAAAATCATAGCAAGAAACCTTGGAACAGAGAGCACAAGGAATTTAACAAAAAAACAATGACTAAGAAAGTGAAGAAATAGGAAAAAACATGTAGGGTTTTTGGTAATAAAAAGATAGTAATTCATTAACCCAACCTAAACAAGATAAGTATGTAGCTAGGAAAAGCTTCATATTAGGGGTGTTCATAAACCGAACCAAACCGCGAAACTGTCTAAAAAAACCGAAAACTGATTAAACCGAAAAATCGCATGGACAAAAAATTTCCAAAACCGCATATCTTTTGCGGTTTGGTTCGGTTTTTGGATTTTATTATAAAAAACCGAACTAAACCGAACCAAACCGCATTCTATAATTATATTGATTTACTTTTAGATATTTAATATTATCTAACTAACAATATTTTAATTTTTTATGATCATAATATATGATTTATAGTATATTTTTTTTAATAATAAATTTGTAATATATTATGATACATACTTTCATATATTATAAAAAGATATATTGATATTACTAAATAACATTAAATTAAATATAAAGTGAAACATGATTTATTATTATGTTACAAAAAAAAGTTAGTAATATCATTTTATAATAATGTTAAATAGAAGTAAAAATAATATTTTTTAAACTAAAATATGTAAATCAAAATTTAATAAAAAAAAAATATAAAATAATAATTATGTGAGTTTAATTAAAAAAATTAAACTATGATAATAGATTAAAAAAAAAACCGCGAAACCGAACCGAACCAAATCGCAAAAAATTGATTTGGTTTGGTTTGGATTTGATGTTATGTTAAAACCGAACCAAACCGAACCGCGACTTTATTTTAGGTTTGGTTCGGACCACTTTTTACCCAAAAATCGAATCAAACCGCACCGCGAACACTCCTACTTCATATCTACTATCCCAAACTTAAAAATATAAAAATATAGCTTGGAAGACTTTCATATGATCATGAGTTGTTCATTCCATTACATGAGCATTAATATAAGTAGTAGTGCTCATGCTTGAATAATGTGAGCATGCCTTTTTGTTATCATGGGGAGGCGAATGTAGATACCTTAAAGAGGAGTCATGTTGATGTTGATGTTGGGAATAAGCATGTATGTCCAAGACTCAATCTATCACGTAACTAATTCCATTTCTAATAATAAAGTATTATTATAGTTTCATTATCATATTCTATTATTTTAGTTAATGTGATAATGTCCTTGATTAAAATTAGAGTTTTGTTATCATCATCTTTATGATGATAATGAGATAATTTTAATCTAAATTGTTCTTGGTCATAGGATTATTGTAAATAGGATATCAATAATTCGAACAGATCAATATGTGTGTAATGGTCTTTATTGGATAAAGATTAATAGTTCTCATTTATTAAATTACATATATAGATAATGCGATGTGATTATTGAACTAATTCAATTGAGAATTCCTAATGGTTAATATTACCTTTAAATTGTCAATAGGAAGTTCTCAAGAAGAAATATAATAGTTTTCTTTGACATGAGATTATCATGGACATTGAATATGATTAAATACTTGTATAATTAATGACTAATCAAGAAGGAATCCATCAATTCTTGGTAATGAGTTTGGGCTCTATGATATAATTAAGACCTTGGACAGGGCAATTAAATGAAAGAAGAAAAGAGTTTCTTAAGTCATTCATTGATTAAATATAATAATGTGTTAACTGATTAAAGTTTGATAATAATACTGTACTCTATAGTTAACTTTGAGCTGTAAATGATGGAAGGAATATTATATTCTTCTTCTATTGGTTCTTGGGGTAAAAGATATTATTTCTTCATACTATCCGAATGTTAAGGAGTGTTACTAGATGCTTACCTTGATTAGTAAATTAATCATGATTAATTTACTACCGGCTTAGTATTGAACCTATGGGGTCACACACAAGCGAGTGTTTCAATCTTTGCAAATATTTGTATTTGATAATTAAATTAGAGAATTTAATCAAATAAATATTTTTGGTGAAATATTATTATATTTTTTGCTAGCACCGAAAATATAAATGATATAAATATAAATAAAGCAAAGCAATTTGAATTAGTGAACACGTTGAACTTAGTCAAGTTTGTTTCAAATATATTATTTTCAAATATGTTTGAAAATAATATCAAAGATATGATCAAATCAGATTGATTCTATGAACATGATTTAATGATTCTTATTTAAAGGAACATTAGGTCATTTTAGAATATAACCTCTCTACTAGTTTTGTTTTATCGTTCCACTTATCAAAGAGTTGATGACGGTAGAGATTGGTCTCGGTGTGGATACACGTAGAGTCTTCACATAATTGAAGAAAGATTTTAAGGCTTCAAGAACGCACATCTAGTATACAATTCTTGAATTCCCTTACTTTTATATGGTTATACTATATTTTGAATGCAAAATAGATCATGTTATTCCGCTGCAAGTGTTATGAACACTTCTTTTTTAGATGTTATAATTGTTATGAGCATTCCTTTATAACCAACAGTTGAAGTGGCGAGGGAGGCGATAATCCATACATATAATTCTATTTGATTTTGGGCTTATAAACTATAAATTATAAGACATAGCCTATATTTTTGTAGTTGCAGAGATTTTGGGCTTTACCAACATTAGTGTTTGTGGGTAGAAAGTTTTTAAGATAAATGCCTACTTACACTTAATTAGGGTCGAGTTTGGCAGGTCATGTGTTATGTCAAGTCAGATAACACAACTTAGTGTTAGAATATATGATACATATATTCTATATTTGTGTATATCTCCTATTTTGTTACGTAGTTTATCTTGTGTAGATTCTGTCCATATTCTTAGCTAATTAGTTTCCTACTTTCTAGGCTAATTATGCTCTTATATATTGTATATATTCTCACGTTACTAATGAGAAAGCGATGATTCAAACACTTTCATGGTATCAGTTTAGTTTCGATCCTAAAATCCCTAACAACCACCTCTCTTCCACCCTTTTTTTTATCTCCTTCCACTGCATTTTTCCATGGCCGATCAACCCAAATTTCATCCTGCTTTGACTATCACCAATGTTAAGTCCCTCATTCCTATAACATTGGATGTGGAGCATGGCATGTATCACTCTTGGGCGGCTTTATTCACGGTCCTTGTTAGGGTTCATGATTTACATCACCACATCATCTCTCCTATGGAGGCAAACAAGGTAGCTGCCTATGTTTCAGGACAACAAGGCTTTTCGGGCTACTCATCTTGAAGAGGAACTTGCGGACCTTAATTTTGAGAATTTGTCGTCGATTGATAGCTATTGTAATCACATCAAGTCGTTGGCTGATCAACTTGCTGATGTTGATGCCCCTCTCACCAACAGCATAGATTGGTTCTTAAACTCACAGTAGGGTTGCCTGAAGCCTATGCCGGGACGGTGGATATCATCCAAAATCAAGAACCATTACCCTCGTTTGCGAGTTGCCGATCTTGACTCAAGCTTGCGGAGTGGACCATTAAAAACCGCTTGGCAAAGGAAGGCAACTCCGACAACTACTCTCAAGCCGCTCTCCTCACGAGCACCGGCAGCCACCACGGCACGGACAACAACACCTCTGCATCCTTTGCTTCATCCCGTCAGAGTTCCAAAGGCAATAAGCAAAAGAAGTTCAACTCCAAGGTTTCTGGGAAAAGCCGCAATAACAATGGGCAAGTGGCCCCACAACAATCTGGACTCGTGCCATTTAATTGGCAACAATAGCCATGGGCCGCTTGGGCTCCTTGGTTGGCTCAGTGGCCAAACCCGCCTCCATGCCCATATCTTGCTTCCTCCTGGGCGCCGAAAAATGCTGTTGCTCCTACTGCTGGGCCACGCCAATCTAGGCCAGGGATCTTGGGTTCGCGTCCACAGGCGTATAATGCCGTAGCACCATCCACTAGCTACACACCCACGGACATTGAAGTAGCAATGCATGCTCTATCTTTTTCTCAGCCGGATGAAAATTTCTATATGGACACTGGCGCTACATCTCACATGTTTGCGGACCAAGGTATTTTTTCTTCTTATTTCAATTCGAGCATTAAAAATAATAACATTGTTGTGGGTAGTGGACATCTGGTTCCAATTGTTGGTCACAACAGTACTACGTTGCCATCCCCTTACCCTCCCTTTCACTTGAACAATGTCTTACATGCTCCTAAATTGATTAAAAATTTAATATCTGTCCATAAATTCACCACTGATAATTCAGTTTCTGTTGCATTTGATCCCTTTGGTTTTTCTGTGAATGACTTACAGACGAGAGCCAGATTAATGAGATGTGACAGTACCGGTGACCTTTATCCTCTCTTCTCAAACACTCAAGCCACTCCTCCAGTCAATAATTTAGCTTTTATCGCTATTTCATCCAATCTTTGGCATACTCGCCTAGGCCACCTTGGTGATGCTGTTCTTAAATCCCTTAGTAGCAAAAATTTTATTGATTGTAATAAGGCTTGTAAAACTTTTTGTTCCTCATGTCCTCTCGGGGAAACATTCTAAGTTACCGTTTTCTGATTCTATGTCGCACATTGCTTCTCCTTTTGATATAATTCATAGTGATCTTTGGACTTTGCCTGTCATGAGTTCTTCTAGCCATTGTTATTATGTTCTATTTCTTGATGATTACAGTAAATTTTTGTGGACATATCCTATTGCAAAGAAATCCCAAGTTAAACACTTGTTCAAATCTTTTCATAGTCTAATTCGTACACAATTTACCCGTGATATTAAGACTTTTCAATATGACAATGGCACAGAATATATTAATGGCACTTTAAAAGAGTTTTTTGATCAACATGACATGCTTTTTCGTCTATCTTGCCCCCATACTTCCCCTCAAAATGGAAAAGCCGAACGCCACATAAAATCAATAAACAATATCATACGGACCTTACTTGCTCATGCTTCTTTGCCTCTTTCTTTTTGGCATCATGCATTAGAAATGGTCACATATCTCCTAAACATTCTCCCAACCAAGATCCTAGGATTTATGTCTCCCACTCAAATTCTATATCAGTGTGATCCCATATACTCGGAATTACGTGTCTTCAGTTGCCTATGTTTTCCTCTCTTCCCGTCCACTTCTATTCACAAATTGCAAGAAAGGTCCACTCCTTGTGTCTATCTTGGTCCCACCCCAAATTATAGAGGTTCAAAATGCTATGACATGTCAAGTGGAAAAATTATTATTTGTCGTCATGTGAAATTTGTTGAAACCGAATTCCCTTTCTTTAAGCTTGACTCCCCTCACAAAGATGACTATAATTTTATGGATTTTAATCCCATTTTTCATCACTTGCACCACCAAAGCAATACTCCTCCAAATTTGGCGCACCAAGCTGACCCAACTTCCCCTCCTAGGCCTGTGGCGTCAACCGACCCACCTCAGCCCACTCTCTCTCATCTACTGGGCCAACTTCCTCAAGCCCACCTCCGCATCCTCACTCTACAGTTGGGCCATCTTCATCAGGCCTGCTTCCTACACCCGGTACTGTCACATTGCACGCTCCTGACCAACAAGCTCATCATCCCTCCTCAGACCAGCCTACACCCATTCCCACACCGTTGCCAGGTCCTACCCCTTATCCAATGACAACTAGAGCTAAAAATGGAATCTACAAACCGAATTCGAAATATTTTTCTAATTTTTCTGCCATGACTACCACTACTATATCTCCCTTACCCAAAGATCCAGCTAGTGCTATTTGTGACCCGAATTGGAAAAATGCAATATTAGATGAATTTAATGCTCTTATTGCTAATAAAACATGGGAATTGGTACCTAGGCCACCGGATGTGAATGTAATCAGGGTCTGTGGATTTTTCGACATAAACGAAACTCTGATGGTTCTTTTGAGCGGCATAAAGCCCGTCTTGTAGGTGATGGGAAAACACAGCAGCCGAGTGTTGATTGTGATGAGACTTTTAGTCCGGTTGTCAAACTGGCCACTATTCGTATTGTTCTTAGCATTGCTTTCTAAATCTTGGCCTATTCATCAGTTAGATGTCAAGAATGCTTTCTTACATGGTTTTCTCAACGAGACAGTTTATATACATCAGCCCATGGGTTTTCGCGACAAAAGTCGCCTTGATCATGTGTGTTTACTAAAGAAATCTCTCTATGGCCTTAAACAGGCTCCACGGGCTTGGTATCAGCGTTTTGTAGATTTTGTTGCCACCATTGGTTTTTCTCACAGTAAATCTGATCACTCATTATTTATTTATAGTCAAGGCTTGGATATGGCATATATTTTGTTATATGTTGATGATATTATTCTTACGGCTTCATCTGATCGATTGAGAAAGCATTTTATGGCTCTCTTGGGTGTCGAGTTTGCTATGAAGGATCTAGGTCCTCTAAGCTTCTTTTTGGGGATTGTTGTGTCTTGCGATGCTAATGGTATGTTCTTATCTCAAGAAACAGTACGCCACAGAGATCATTGAGAGAGCTGGTATGACTAATTGCAGCTCTTGTCCCACTCCTGTTGACACCAAACCAAAACTTAGTGCATCGAAGGATTCACCTTATGAGTATCCTACGAAGTACCGCAGTCTGGCTGGTGCCTTACAATATCTTACTTTTACTAGACCTGACATCTCTTATGCAGTTCAACAAATCTATCTTCACATGCATGATCCCAGGAACGAGCATATGAGTGCTCTTAAGCGTATTTTGTGCTATTTGCAGGGTACTTTGTCTTATGGTCTACACTTGTATAAATCCTCTTTCAACAAGCTCATTTCTTATACTGATGCTGACTAGGGAGGATGCTCGGATACTAGACGTTCTACTTCCGGCTATTGTGTTTTTCTAGGTGACAACTTGATATCTTGGTCGTCCAAAAGACAACCTACTTTGTCACGTTCCAGTGCTGAGGTTGAATATCGGGGAGTAGCTAATGTTGTTTCTGATTCTTGTTGGATCCGAAATTTATTACTTGAGCTACATTGTCCTATTCATAAAGCTACTCTGGTTTATTGTGACAATGTGAGTGCCATTTATTTATTAGGAAATCTGGTACAACATCAACGTACGAAGCATATTGAGATGGACATTCATTTTGTCAGGGAAAAGGTTGCTAAAGGCGATGTACGAGTTCTACATGTTCCTTCCCGTTATCAGATCGCTGATATTTTTACGAAGGGCCTACCTCGTATTTTATTTGAAGATTTTCGAGCCAGTCTCAGTATTCGTGAACCTCCCGTTTCGACTTCGGGGGTGTGTTAGAATATATGATACATATATTCTATATTTGTGTATATCTCCTATTTTCTTACGTAGTTTATCTTGTGTAGATTCTATCCATATTCTTAGCTAATTAGTTTCCTACTTTCTAGGCTAATTATGCTCTTGTATATTGTATATATTCTCACGTTACTAATGAGAAAGCGACGATTCAAACACTTTCACTTAGGTCACTATTGTTTAGCCTTTTTATTTTTACCTTATTGTGCTTGATCTTTTGGGAATGTTAGAATCTAAAGATGGGGCAAGAGAATTGTGGAAGGAGAGTGGTTAAGCGCATAGGAATCAATTCAAGATAACAAAATTATTATGAAAAATAAAAAAAGTATGGCTAGATATACACACCTTTGTTTTTGTTACTTCTCCATGGCCCCAATACCTCCATACTATTGCCAAACTATAAGTCGTAGCAGAACGACAACCATCACGGGATGAAGAAAGGAAGAAGGGGTTGTCGGATCTTGGAATAGCTAAGGAAGGTGAGATAGAAGAGATGAGAGAGAGAAGCGCTCACTAGGATTGTGGTGATGAAAGAGGGGTTGTAGTGCTAGGTTAAAGGAATGCAGTTGTGATTTTTATAACATCTTTATGGATTGGGTTTGGGTTCCAATGGGTTACAAGTTTTCAAATCGAGATCAATCAAATACACCCATTTAAAACTTTTTTAACTGTTTCTTTTTTCACCTTTACAACCCAATTACCCACTTTTGTCGGCCTAAAAATCTATTTCTTTGTTTGATCTTAACAAGTCTCAGTCAAATGAAATAAATTTGCAAACCCCTATAGTTAGTTATGCACAACCCAATTACCCACTTTTGTCGGCCTAAAAATCTATTTCTTTGTTTGATCTTAACAAGTCTCAGTCAAATGAAATAAATTTGCAAACCCCTATAGTTAGTTATGCCTATAGGTAAAAGTGTGTGTAGCTATATATCATTTTTCTTGCAAGGATATTATTAACATTTTGCATAACATTTAATAACAATTATTTATAATAAATTAAAATTGAGACATAAATCACATCAAGTTTATAGAATGCCAACATTTATCAAAGGGAGTGATATGCTTATGTATCACATTTATTCCAAAATTCTATGCATTAAAAGAATTCTTAATATCCCGTCTAACGTTAGTCTTGCATCTAGCTAAATGTTATGACCTCCTTCACTACTAGCTTACCCAAAATCAACTATATATCCCTACATTGTCCTTCTCTGGTCTACACATAGATAGTGATTTTCTAACAATTAAAAGTTCAATGTAAGCATCAAAATATTGTGTATCTCTTATTTTATGCTTCTCAAATCAACATATTAGTAATCTATCTGCATAATTTATTTCTTCTTGTATGTAGATTTGCACATACATAAACTTTGTATGTTTGTTGAAGTACTTTAGTAAGTTCATTTTAAATTTTACTCAATTAGATAAGCAAAAAATTTAGTGTCATAACAAGAAGAAATGCTTAAATTAAAGGCTAAAGACTCAAGTGAAAGGATTTCATTTATTTACATCTACAGGATATATATATAAGTTAGCAAAGCCTAGAAAATGATTATTTCCTTTTTTTTTTTAATTTTGATAATTTTATTCCTTCAATTTTTGTTTTGTTTTGTAAGTCTTCCAATAATCATTTCATTATATATTTATTTTAAAATATTTAATATCATTATATGCTCAATATTATATAAAAAATATGTTATTGTTATATTAGTTAAATGATAAATTTAATTAAGTAATTATATTTTTACTTTAAAATTCTATAAAATTATTTTTACCTAGAAATCCTATAAAATAAATTTAAATAATTTCATAAATAAATATTTTGTTGATTAGAATTTATATTACATGGTTGATATTTTTTTCTTAGAATTAATTCATTAAATACATATTAAATAAAAATAAATTGTGCGACTATAATCAAATACATTTTCTTTGTTTAAAAACTACCATTTTCAAAAACTTGAAACAAGTAACTATGTTATCTCAATATATTTAATCTTTTTATGACATTTTTTTTATATTTTAAAGGGTTGAGTTTCTACTATGGATCACAATCATTAATACTTATACATTTTTTGGTTTTAAAAACCTATAGTTTTGTAAACATATTATTTTAGAAGACTAAAAAGTATTGAACAAATTACAGCTACACCCTCTAAGGTTATATCAAATTACACATAACACTACATGTTTTTATTTTCCTACACTAACATCTATTTAAGTTTGAAATTATTATATTAACATTTCCTTTATGTTTCAATACATTACACTGACATTCCCTTCAAGGATGGATCTAGAACTCAAGCAAAGGGGGGGCTGGATTTTTTTCCAAAATAAAATAAAATGAAATTATCCTCTAAAAAAATTATAATAGACTAATATTTAATTGTATAATACCTTTTATTTAAGTTGTGCATGTCATTGCTTTATATCATAAAATTCATCAATAATAGAATCTATATCAAACTTTTCGACAATCCTTCTTTCAATGTATGTAATCATACAATTAGCTAAGAATTCATCTTCCATCTTATTTCTAAGCCTATTTTTGACAATCTTTATAGCTGAAAATGATCTTTTAGTTGTGGCAGTTGAAACAGGAAGAGTCAATACCAAACAAAATAGATGATCAATCAAAGAATAAGTCAAGTACTTTTTTGTTTTCACCAATCCTTGACATAACTCAAAAATTGTTGATAGATTTCTCAATTCAAAATGAAAAGGAACATCAAGTTCATAATGTTGAGCTTGTACTTTAAGATGCAACTTCTCTTGGTCAGTGAAATTACCAGGATAGAACTTTATTGCCAATTCACAAATTTTCTCCACATTGAGTGATTTGTAATGATCTTTTGGATCTAAAGTTGAGCTCAACATAATCAATTCCACCATATTATCACTAAATCTACTATTTACCTCTTGTAACTGAGTATTAAGTGTAGCAATGAACAAATTAATACGATAATGATGCTCAACAATAATTTGATCAATATTTTTGCCAGCTCGTCCTCTTCTAAGAACATACAAGGTAGTCATATTAGGAACACTAATTTCATGCTTCTCACAAAATAATATGACTTCCTTGAAAAAAACTTTCTCAACCAGATTCCCTCATTCTTTGAATCAAACATTTACTAGTGGAGACCAAAGACATGACATTCAATATATCTTGATTCTTACATTACAAAGCTCATGGGTAATTGATAAGATATCTCTCATAAGATGCAACAGAAAAATAAACTCAAAAGATGTGAGAATATCATAAGCACTATTAGCATCACCTTGAAGAGAATAATTACCTTCTTCTATAGCCTTTTGAAGAACTTCACAAGTAGCATCAAACATGCGTAATAGGCTTTGAACTGAATTTAAGTGAGATCCCCATCGAGTATTTGTAGCTCTTTGCATGGTGCTTATTTGATTGAATCCACTACCCATTTCAATATCATCACTAGCAATCAAATTTGTAATGATTGATGCTTGAGCAGCTTGTAATTGGTCATGTCTCTTAGGAGAAGCAGTCACATCATCCACAATCAATGTTAAATTTGAAAAAAAAATTGATGAACGTGACTAACTTCTCTAGCAACAGCAACTAGAGCAAGTTGTAATCGATGAGCAAGACAATGAATATAATATGCATAATGACAATCTTTTAAAAACAAAGCTTGTAATCCATTCCATTCACCACACATGTTGCTATCTCCATCATACCCTTGACCACGGAGATTTTGAATATCAAGATAATGACGAGAAAGAACACTTGAAATTTCTTTCTTTAAAGTTAAAGAAAATGTGTCAGCAACATGAATGAGATCAAAAAATGTGTCAGCAACTATAGCCATTTGTTCTCTTTTTGATTCATCCTGTGCTGCATCAATAATAAGACGAAATTTAGAATTACCAATTTCTTCACGTATTGCAGTATTAGATAAAGAGAGCAACAACTTCAATTGCAACAGCTTTTTAATCTCCTAGTCTTTATCATTTAATAATTACATAGAATAGATAAATTTGAATGTTTAAATTATTTGTCTTTATCTTTAGTTATAAGCTTATCTTCCCTTTTGTTGTAACTAACTCTTCTATATAAGAAGAGTTGAACACCTTTATGAATAATATATCAGAAGCATTTGTTCATAACCTTTATATGGTATCAACAGCTTTAGCTTAACAACGATATATCGATCCCTAACTTTAGCCATGCCTTCAATCAACACCACAAAGATAGTGCTCAATGACTCCAAGTCTGTTGTGGTTCTCAACAACCACACTTCTCTCAAACTCACTAGCACAAATTATCCTGCATGGCACGTGCAAATAAATGCACTTCTCATTGGCTATGACCTAATAGGATTTGTTGACGGCACAATCACGTGTCCGATAGCATCTCACAAAGACTTCACCTACTGGAGGCGTTAGGATCAGTTGATCCTTCATGCAATCATCTCCTTCGTAGATTAGAATGTGGTCACCCTACTTGGCAAGTCAAGACGTCCAAGCAGGCATGGGATACCCTTAACAAGTGGTATGCCAGCAAAACCTGTGCCAGAATCATGCACTTAAAAGAGAGTCTCACACGCACCATGAAGGGCTCTAAATCCATGTCTGAGTACCTTCATGGAATCAAATCCTTGGCTGATGAATTGGCCATTATCAACTCTCCTCTTGATGAGGTTGATCTCATCATCCATACCCTCAATGGATTGGGTGTCGACTATAAGGAAGTTTCAGCTGCTCTCTATACACGTGAAAATCCTATTGGATTTGATGAACTACATGACAGTCTCTGATTTTGAGGGATATCTCAAGAGAGATGAGCACACCAATGATCTATCACTAGTAGCCACTACACATGCCGCAGACAAAGGAAAGCAATCATATAACAAAACATCACACTCCTCAAACTCTTACAAACTACCTACTACTAGCACATCTGGAAAAGTTTTTTGCCAATATTGTGGCAAGCCTAGCCACAAGGCTAAGGTCTGGTTCAAGGTCAAAGGCTATCCAAAGAGGAACAATGAACCATCTGCGCATCATGCTCGTACTATGGCACATGTACCCATAAATTGGATCATGGACTCTGGTGCAACCCATCACATTGCCAATGATCTAGATAACCTTCATCTTATTAACCCCTACCATGGTCAAGACCAACTTATTGTTGATGATGGTAATGCTCTTCCTATTACTCACATGGGTGATACCACTTTACACACACCAACACAATCACTAAAATTACAAAAAGTTTTGCATGTACCCACCATTACACAAAAATTGCTATATGTTTCAGCCTTATGCAAAACTAATTATATCTTTGTTGAATTTTTTCCTAACTATTTTTTGGTGTAGGATCGGAAGACAAGGGTGCCTCTTCTTAAAGGACTACATAACCATGGTCTATACCATGTACCATCAACCACCATTTGCACTTCATTCTGCCTTTTTAGCACGCACCCTTCTAGCAAAAGTATACAATATTTCTTTTTGAATATTGGGTGAGATATATTGAGCATTTTTAAGAGCATTTTCAAGACAACATTAGAAACATTATTGCTGGAAGAAGACAGAAGTTTTACTAACTTAATAAAATTTCCTCTATTTAACGAGTTAATACTTTCATCATGACCTCTAAAAGTACATGCTTGAAATGTGACCATCTTATTGCATCAATTGAAGTCTTTAGCTGCAAGCGGTTGTTGGCAATGATTTTAGCACTTTGTCTATCAAATATTTTCTCAATATGTTGAAATTGATCAATTAAATCATCACAAAATTTTAGACAGCTTTTATGCAATGAATTGGGACCAACTTGTTCATGACATAAAAATGCACAATTTTTCCATCATTGACTTTTTTCCAATTTCTAAATCCCACTTTAGCAAAAGCATGTCTTCCATCATTTCGATCACCATGATTGTTATTGAATAAGTAGCAAGGTAAACAAAATGCATCATCCTTCTTAGGTGAATATTCTAACCAACTCGGAAACTTTTTAAACCAAGAAGGTTGAAAGCGTCAATGAAGATTTCCAAATGTAGAATCTGGAAACTTTATATTTCTAGGCTGATATGATCCTGCTTTTATGTAAGCTCTATGAATTTTGTCACGTTGATAATTATGGTATTGCAAAATAGAGCAACGTTTTCCGAGATCTTTCTCTAATAAAGAGACATCAACTTCTACAATCCTATGAACTTTGAATTGTTGTTCAATAATATGAGATTGAGGAGCTTTTACTTCTTCAATCCTAGGAGTTTTGAATTCTTGTTCAGTAGTGTGAGATTGAGGAGTTTCAACTTCATTAGCTTGTCTCTTAAAATAATCATGAATAGTAGATTTTTCCATAATGGTTTCTACGATAAATCACAAAAAAGCACTTAAAACAAAGAAGAATGAAAAAATAATTGACAAGTATAGATGTATAGTATGAAAGTTGAAAATAAAAAACAAAGTTTTAAACTTTATAACTTATATGAACAAATTGTACAATTGACAAAGTTAGCGGTGTTAAGCGTTATTAGCATGAAGAAATTGAGAAAGCAACGACTATAGTAATTGGAAAAGCAAGATGATTAAAAAAATCACAAACAATACATGTTTTATCATATCTTCTTCCATAAATTTGAAAAAATATATATTATATTTTAAAATATAATAATATCGTTTTAAAATTTTAAAAAATATATTATTCTCGTTCATCAATCTATGAATCTCGTACTATATTGGTAAAGAATCACAATTTTCAATTATATATTTTTCAAATATGTATCTTATAATTAAATTAGTGTTAATATAATTATATAATATAATATAATATATTTTTTTATTATTTATAACAATAGATAAAAGCGATACCACTTTTGGTAACCATTTTTTCGTTTCCACTTTTTTTAGACAATTTTATCCTTAAATAATATTGAATTCTTTTTGTTTGATATTTTTACCAAAGGATAAAATAGAAAAAAATAAAATAAAAATAAAAATACATACACAAAGTTAACCCACTAACAAAATAACTAACTCATGTTTCTAAAAGTTTGTTTAGTTTTATGCTTCCTTACTATAATTGCACTCGAGACTCTTTATATACACATAAAACTGTTTCACCACAACCTTCAGGTACATTATCCACTAATTATTCGATCTTTCTTCTTCTCTTTCATTCTCTCTCTTTTCTTTGTACATATGTTTCTTATCAATAGAAGCATGCACAACATACACTGATAAATGGAAACAAGCAAAGAGAGTCTACTAATGAAATCTTGAAAGTTACAAGTTAGTAAAATAGTTTAATTTCTTTTATTCCATTTTCCCTCTTTCTCATTATTTTATATTTTTATATTTTTATTTCCTTCATTTTTTTAGTGTTTTATTGCATTTTTTTTTCTTCCTCTATCTTATTCTTTTTATATCCATTCTACTTTTCGTTTTAAAAAAAAAGTTCCACTTGCAACTTTTTTCCTTTTGTTTTATTATCTTTAGTAATATTTTAAAAAAAAAATCAAGTTTAAAACTTCAAACTAATTTCTCTACAAATAAAAAAAAACGCAAACAAAACTTATTTAAAAATAACCATTTTCTTTATATAACTTTTTTAAATATTTTTTTCTGCTTTTATTTTAAATTTTTTTTTTTTAATATTTGTGTTGCTTTTTGATAATTTTTTTTTTTATTTTTCTCTTTCTTTTTCATGATTTATATGTTTGTTACATGGGAGTTAATCCTTTTTTGAAAAGTAAATTCACATCACATTTACTTTTTATTTTCTAAGAAAATAATTTTTTATTTATTTTTATCATGAGTAGTTACAAAGTTTAATCTTGAATCATGAATAGTTTTACCAGAGCAATTTTTAAAACCATTTCAGTTGTAAAAAAACAAATATTTTACGAATTAAAAAAAAACATTTTCAAACTCAAACTAATTTTTAAAAACAGCCATTTTTTATTTAAAAATTGAAACTAGCCCACTATTTTTTTTAGCTTTTTTTTTTTAGTTCTTTGTTGTATTTTACCAAAGTTAAAATTATAATATTCCCTTTTAAAATAAAATTGAATTTTCAGAAAAAAAAAAATCATTTTAAAACTTGCTTATAAATTATGTTTCGTTTCAAAAGTTTTTAATTTTTTAATTTTTTGAAATTTAATTTTCTGGTAGTCTTTGGCCAGATTCGTATATGTATCATATATGAGTGATTTTGTTTGGAATGATAACTTTTTACTTAATTCATATTGCATATATTTACATTTTTAATTTATAAATTTTATTTTATTTTAATACTTAATAGAATTTTTTTTCATTCCCCTCACCTCCCTTGAGAAAATTATCAATTCATTTTTTTTCTTAACTTTTGTTTTGTAGGTTTAAATATTTCTTCAGGAACAACATATATTTATTTTTTAAAATTATTTTTTTTTCTTAATTACATATAATTATACTATCTCTTTCTTTTTCTTTCTTTATTTTATTTATATTCATTTTTTTTCTCTTAATAAATGAAATGTATATGTTGAAGACAATAACCATTACAAAAAATAGTCGGTTTTAAAAATACTAAATAAAATTTTTTTTAGCTCTTCTTTAAGTAAATAAGTTATTTTTTAAAACTGTCAATTTTTTTTTTGTGTATTTTATTCTCTAAAATCATCTGAATTTTAAAATGAAAAAAGCTACAAGTCATCTTAAAAACTTGTAGAATTAAATTTTTCTTATTAAATTTTAAATGATTTTAATCTAACAATTGATATTAACAATTTTATTTTTATTAAAAATAATCATTTAATTAAATGGTTGAGATTTGGTGTCAAAATTTAATTTGAATTTATTGTTTTATAAGATTCATTTAATTAAGCATGAGTTTTATTGTTTTTTAATTTTGCTTATTAAAGTTTCGACTTTTTTTTTTTTGTTGAGATAAGGCTATATGGAATGGATAACAATAAAATTAAAATTTATGAATTCAATAATTTTTCAATAATGCAGACACTTTTTAAAGAATTAAATTAACAAAAAAGTAGTGAGGTAGTATGAAATTTTAAATTGAAAAAAATATGACAATTTTTAATTAGTACGTTGAAATTTAAAAAATAAAAATAATTTTTTTTTTACAAATCATAGTGATTTTTAAAAAAAAACAAAAACAATAAAGTAATGGGATAATTTGGAATTTTAAAATTAAAAAAAAGGTGCTTTCTTATAGATAAATATTTATTGAAGTGATTTAACTATGTGTAAAAAAAAATTATTTATAAAGATTTTACATAAATATTAACAAAGAATTAATAATATAGTATTAAGAGTAATTGATATGTTCTAAAAATAATTTAGAGGACTATTTCAAATATAAAAAAATATTAAATATAATACAATATAATAGCCCAATATCTATTTACTAGGTTACAAAAGGAGGGGGGCTCAATCTCTTGCTTCCCCCCACCCCTCGCGTCCTTCATAGTTTGCATGGTATCATTTTTTTAATATACAAATTCATGTTGTATTTGTCCATACTCAAAGGTTTTCATCTTATTGATACAGTTTAGACTTTTTTAAACAACAATATATTTATCACATAAATATTGATTCTTTAAATATTGATTCTTTTAACAACAACTAGTATGATTACTCGTGTGATGCACGAGATATTTCATTTATTTATTTATTTTAATATTATAGTTAAATATGTGGATATATAATATAAATAAGTGATTATTGACCACATATAAATTAATTTATACAAGAAATGAGAGACATACTTAAATATGTTTAGTCCATTAAATATGTCCCAAAATTTTTTTAGTCCTTTGAATTTTTGTTTTTATTTTTTTAAGTCCTTCAAATTTTAACCAATCTATTTTAAGTCCTTCTGTGAAATCTTCATTGATGATGTTGTTAGGTTCACTGTTTCCTTGCGGACTTCAACACCAACCGTTAGATTTTCATAATTTGGAATTGATGATTGTGATTGATTTTTTCTTTATCTATTCTTTTTTTTTTAAATTTTAATGTTGGAGAATAGGTTTAGGAATGATTAAAACATTTCGAATCCCTAATTGTGAAGAGATAATTCTCTGAGCAACTTCATCCCTTTCTCCTTTCATCTTAAAATTAAAGCCAACCATTTTAGCCAATCATTAAAGTCAAACCATTCCCATCATCAATGAATTCATAGAAACAACAATGTGCAGAACATGGAAGGCAAAGCACACAAAAAGTCCAAAACAAATAAAATTATGAAAATAATATTCAAAGTTTCTCGGATCTGAAAATTTATACAAAAAAAAATGTACAACACAAGTCTTATAGAAGCAAATTTGGAAACAAAAAATTGAAACTTCAACCACCCTACGTCTATGTGAAACCTATAGCACCCACCAAAGTGAAGTCACTAAGATGAAAACGGTATTGGCGAATCCCATAGTCGTGAGAAGCTACTCTATGTTGGACTCAAAGCTAGCCTTTTTGAAAATCTTGAAACTGTAGAAAATGATAACGTCTATTCCCGAAGCTTGCTAGAAGAAGTGAATCTCGAGAGCCGCAATGAGGATGTGGTGCACTGTGGGTGTAGGGTAACGGAAGAACTCTTTCAATACACTTGCACCATGGCTTCAAAAATGTTCAATTTCATCATCACAGTCATTTCTCCGTCACATTCGTGTTCAGATCTGTGCCGTTGGCATTCATCATCTGCACCACATTTCTCTTATGGACCTTTGTTGTCAGGAACGAAGGGCTATTGTAATGGCTACGTTTTGGATCTGAAAATGAATGTTATGTGAGAGAGGTTTTGGACCTGGAAATGAATGTTAGTTGAGAGAGGGTGAGGTTGGGGATGAAAGTTTGAGCAATGAGAGAGAGATGAGAGTGGGGTTGGAGATTAATTTGAAAAAAAAGAGAAAAAAAAATCATAATCGTCAATTCAAACTTATAAAAATCTAACGGTTTGAGTGAAAATCCACAAGGAAACACTGGACCACGGTACTAACAGCGTTAATGAAGACTTCACGGAAGGACTCAAAATAGATTAGTTAAAATTTGAAGGACCTAAAAAAATAAAAAAATAAAATTCAAAGGACTAAAATTTTTTTGGAACATATTTGAAGGATTAAAAATATATTTAAACCTTACAGATATTATAATTAAACTATATGAAATTTTAATCACTTATAGATTGTGATTAACGATATTAGGACAAATTTTGCAAATAAATGTCATATTTTCCAATTTAAGAAATAAAGATCACAAAGTTATATAATTGACTGAATAAAATTAAAATCAATTACCTACCTAGCAAAAAAACTGATATAGTGAATTCAAATAATTTATTTTTGTTATATCATTATCGTTGTACATAAACTCAATGAGATTAACATATATCGTGGAATTATTTTTTATGTACATTAAAATCAATCTCAATGTACATAAACCACATCAGAAGTAATATGTGTATCTTGATTTTCATTGCCTTTTACCAAAATCTTCAAACCTTTTCTTGACGTGACTCTTGATATTGCAACTTATAGTCCATGATGAAAAAAACTTTTTGTGGCAAAAATACTCCAACATGTTTTAAAGACCGGCCTTTTTGTTGATTTACAAAAGAAATTGCCAAAGGAAATTGTCAGTGTTGGAACTTGAAAGGGATCCTTGCATCAAAAAGAGTTAATGAAAATCTTGGAATAAACACCTTTATACCAATGTTGCTTCCACATATATAACTTTCCCTTGTAGAACATATTTCCCTATCTTTGTGATAATTAGTCTGGTACCATTACACAATCCCGATGATTGATCAATGTTTCTTAACAACATCATAGGAACTCCATCTTTTATCTTTAAAATGTAATTTGGAAGACCAGAGAAGCACTAATAGTGTTTAGGAACTATGGAGTGTGCACATCATCTGGCCTATTAATGTCTTCATTTTCTAAAAAAGGAGTATCTAATCTGTTGTATTTTTCTTTCCTCTCCTGATATCAATGACAACATGCAATCATTTATTTTGTCAACAATGTCATTTCTAAATAAAGATGAATCATGGAGATTGTCTAAGAAAGGTTGATAAGTATTACCAAGGTTATCAAACACAAGAGTCTAGAGTTTATTTAGACTCGTGAGAGGGTCGTAGACTCTGACTTGTAGACTTGTAAGAGTCTACTTCATATTATAAAAAACCTATAAATAACATATAATTCAACATTTTGACAACATAATAAAGTTCAAACTTAAATAATAAGTTCAAACATACAATACAAAATAACTAAGTCTAGTAGTGTATCACACCATCACTACTAATTAAAGTTCAACATCCTTTCTGCAAAATGAAAATCAATAAGTTGCAAATTAGTTTTTATCCTTTCTGCAACATCCTTGACCAATCTTCTCATACACATGTGCAATCCTTCTTTCACCTCAGGGTCATCATGTGTCTAAAAGCAACGTCATAGTGCAAATGGGGATTCACATAATATGCAGCTACATGCAAATGCCTATGAAGTTGATGATCCCACCTCTCATCAATGATTTTCCAAACAAGTTCATAGCTACACAAACACCAAATATACTATGAGCATTTAGAAATTTTTAAATGAGAGAAAGTTTAGAAATTTTACCTTTTCTTAATGTTATTAAAGTTGCTTTTAATCTTCTTTTTTACACGATCCATCTCCTCATATATGAAATCCATGGCGGGTTTTACATCTAAATCCACCATTAGAAGGGCAGCAACTTTGAGGCACGTGGTTACATTCTTACAAAATCGACTATCTAAAATCACATTCTGTATTTTTCTCCCCTCTTGTGAAGTTTCAAACTTGCTTGTTTTCCACACTTCAAGGCTAAATATGATCATTGTGAATGTTTTAATTTCTTGAAGAAAAGTTAAAGTCAAATAAGTCATGGAAAATCTAGTCATACCAGGCCTAATCAAGTCTCTTCCTTTTATGAACTTCCTCATTATGCCAATCAACAATGTTCTGCCATAAATGTAAGTGGTGATCCTTCTTTCCTATGTTATAGCAGCCCGATGAACCTTCAAATGTTTCTCAAAATCTTCAAATACCAAATCAATGCAATGGGCAGTACATGGGGTCCAATACAAATGCTCTCGTTTCTTCATCAACATTTCTCCACCTGCTTTGAAATTTGCAACATTATCAATAACCACCTGGAATACATTCTCCTCTCCAATAAATTCCACTACATCATCCAACATCTTGAACACTTTGTCAGCTGTCTTGGAGGTGTTTGAGGTATCTAATGAATAAAGGAATACAGTTCCTTTGGGACTATTCACCAAAAAGTTACCAATTGAACGCCTTTTTTTTATCTTCCCACCCATCAAACATTAGTGTGCAACCAGTTCTCTTCCACTCATCTTGAAACTCTTAATGTAGCAGATCAATTTTCCCCACTACTTGATTCTATCATAATAAGATGGAGGTTTATAGCCAACTCTATATCTACCTATCATCTCACACAATCTTGCAAAAATCGAATTTTTTATATCATTGAATGGAATGGCACTTGTGTACCAAAATTCAGCAACCATAGCATCAATTTTTTCTTTCTCAGCTTTCTTGTAAAATTGATTGACTATATTGAACCCCATTAGCATCACTAATAACGGTAGCAACTTTTGCTTTTCCTTTGGAAGCAACAAAGCTTTGTCTTTGACTTTGAGTGGTAATATTTGTGTCAACCCCCTCACTTTGACTTTGTTCATCAATCTCTTCAATATTATTCAACTTTGTTTTCTTCATTGATGCAATTTTAGCTTCAGCAACAACTTTCATCATTACAATTTTAACTTCTTCTGCCACTAAAGCACAAGGTTCAAAATCATATCTAGTTCCAACAAGATGATGTTTAAATCTGAAAATTCCCCCATTCATAGTCTTTGAACAATAGTTCAATTTAACTTTTTAACCATTGCCCATAACATCATAATCATGTTTCCATTTGATGTCTGTCCTATTTCCAGTTGCATTTTTACTTAAAGGTCTAGAAACATTGGGTATCGTTGGGTTAGCACTAGCTGAATTTGATCTTGTTCAATTTTCTGACATTTTTAGAATTCAGTAACCTAAGCACAACAGTTGAGTAGATTAATAGAGAACTGAATATTAAACACACACAAAAAAATTAACAAATCAACTCCTAAGTGTTAGATTGTTGTCTCAGTTCCATAGTCCCACATCGCTTGGTTTGTAAAAACTTATGTCTCATTAGTGTTATATATAGAGACACCTTATAAGCTTTAAGATGTACGAAATAAAAAGTCTTTCTTAGTGTAGCCGTGGACGTAGGTACATACATTGTGTGCCGAACCACGTAAATACTTTGTGTCTTCTCTCTCCTCTCCTTATTCCTTTTTCTTGTTATTGCTCTATACCAACAACTGGTATCAGAGCTTTTGGTTACTCCACGAGATTTCCTCAGTTTAGAGGAATTAGTGGGAGTCTTCTCAGCTTAGAGGAGGCAGTGGGAGCAATGGCATTGGAAGAGGGGAAGGTGAAGATCGAGAAGTTCGATGGCGAGATTTCAGCTTTTGGAAGATGCGAGATAGAGGATTATCTATATCAGAAGAAGTTGTATCAACCCTTATCAGGGGATAAGCCAGACGACATGAAGCAAGAAGAATGGAACTTGCTAGACCGGCAGGCTCTTGGCGTGATCAGATTGACATTAGCCAAGAACGTCGTGTTCAACATCGTAAACGAGAAGACTACTGTAGGCCTGATGAAGGCGTTATCAGATATGTACGAGAAGCCGTCTGCAGCCAACAAAGTATACTTGATACGTCGCTTGTTCAACCTCAAAATGAGAGAAGGTATCTCTGTAACTGATCATATTAATGAATTTAATACTATTCTTGCCCAGTTGGAGTCAGTGCAGATTAAATTTGAGGATGAGGTGAAGGCATTGATTCTATTGTCATCACTATCGGATAGCTGGGCTGCAACTGATTACTGCGGTTAGTAATTCTGCAAGGGAGAACACATTAAAGCTTAGTGACATCCGTGACTTGATCTTAAGCGAAGATATTCGCAAGAGAGATTCAGGAGAATCTTCTAGCCATGTTCCCAATTCAGCATTGAATACTGAAGGCAGAGGAAGGACTACCCAGAAGGGTTAGAATGGTCGAGGCAGATCAAAGTCAAGAGGAAGAGGTCAGACAAAATTTCGAAGTGATATTATCTGTTGGAATTGTGACAAGAGAGGTCACTTTACCAATCAGTGCAAGGCACCAAAGAAGAACAAGACTCACAAAAATAAGAAGCACGATGATGATGAATCCGCAAATGCAGCAACTAATGAACTTGATGATGCATTAATTTGTAGCTTGGACAGTCCTGTTGATTCATGGGTTATGGACTCAAAGCGCTGCGTTCACACTACTCCCTCTAAAGATTTATTGTTTAACTATATTTCTGGAAGGTTTGGGAAAGTTTACCTTGCAGATGGAAAATCTCTTAACATTGTCGGAAGAGGTGATATTGACATCAAAACCTGTAGTGGAACCCTATGGACATTGCATAATGTCAGACATATTCCTGCCTTAAAGAGAAATTTAATATCTATAGGGCAGTTGGATGATGAAGGGCATTACACCACTTTTGGAGATGGAGCTTGGAAGGTAACAAAAGGCAATCTCGTTGTGGCTTGTGGAAAGAAGCGAGGATCTCTTTACATGATTGCAGATGAGGATATGGTAGCAGTTACTGAGGCTGTCAATAATTCAACCCTATGGCATCAAAGACTTGGACACATGAGTGGAAAAGGAATGAAGCTTATGGCGGCAAAGGGTAAGCTATCAAGCCTGAAGCATGTTGATGTTGGTGTTTGTGAACACTGTATCTTTGGAAAGCAGAAAAAGGTTAGCTTCTCAAGGGCAGGGAAGACTCCTAAAGTTGAAAAGCTAGAATTGGTGCATACAGATGTTTGGGGGCCAGCCCCAATGAAATCTGTTGGAAACTCACGCTATTATGTCACCTTTATCGACGACTCCACCAGAAAGGTATGGGTTTATTTTCTTAAAAATAAATCTGATGTGTTTTCTGTGTTTAAAAGGTGGAAAACAGAAGTTGAAAATCAGACAGGTCTAAAGGTTAAAAGTCTGAAATCTGACAATGGCGGGGAGTATGATAGTCAGGAGTTTAAGGACTTCTGTTCAGAACATGGGATTAGAATGATTAAGACAATACCAGGAACACCTGAGCAAAACGGTGTTGTAGAAAGGATGAATAGAACCTTGAACAAGAGAGCGAGGTGTATGCGGATCCAATCTGGCTTGCCTAAAGCATTCTGGCCAGAAGCAATAAGCACAATAGCATATCTCATCAATATCAGTTCCTTTGAATTATCAGCTGCCCGAAGAAGTATGGTCTGGAAAGGAGGTAAAACTCTCACATTTGAGAATTTTTGGTTGTGTTTCATATATACTGATAGACTCTAATAGTAGAGATAAATTGGATCCGAAGGCGAGGAAGTGTTATTTTATTGGTTATGGATCTGACATGTATGGCTAGAGGTTTTGGGATGACCAAACCAAGAAAGTTATCAGAAGCAGGAACGTCACTTTTAATGAGAAATTATTTTATAAGGACAAATTTTCTGCAGAATCTACATGTGCAGGTAAACTGTCAGAAATTCCTGAGAAAGCAACACTTGAAGAAATTTCAGAAAGTGATGTAGCCAATAGAAACCAGAGTACAGGCGTAGAGGTTGGGTCAGCACCAGAACCATCAACTCCTCCAAGAAGATCTAACAGAATTCCAGTACCACCAGATAGGTATTCCCCCTTCATTGCATTATTTATTGTTAACTGATGCGGGTGAGCCAGAATGTTTCAGTGAGGCTACGCAGGGGAATGACTCTATTGAGTGGGAGCTAGCAATGAAAGATGAGATGGCATCCCTTCAGAAGAATAAGACGTGGTCTTTAATTAAATTTCCAGAAGGAAAGAAAGCTCTGCAGAATAAGTGGCTCTATAGGCTAAAGGAAGAATCTGACGGTAGAAGAAGATACAAGGCGAGACTTGTGGTGAAAGGGTTTCAAGCAAAAACAAGGAATTGATTTCACAGAGATTTTCTCTCCAGTTGTAAAGATGACTACCATCAGGGTTATTCTGAGTATTGTAGCTACAGAGAATCTTCACTTGGAGCAGTTAGATGTTAAAACTGCATTCTTGCATGGGGATCTAAAGGAAGACATTTATATGACCCAACCAGAAGGTTTTGAAGTGCCAGGTAAGGAGAATCTTGTGTGCAAACTTCATAAAAGTTTATATGGTTTGAAACAAGCACCGAGGTAGTGGTACAAGAAGTTTAATGAGTTTATGAGCAACTCAGGATTCAGCAGATGTAACATGGACCATTGTTGCTATGTTAAGAAATATACTAATAGCTATGTTATCCTTGCTGTGTATGTTGATGACATGTTGATTGCAGGGTCTAGTATGGCAGAAATTAACAAAGTTGAAGCAAAGAATTGGCGTAAAGCTTTGAAATGAAGGATCTTGGTCCAGCTAAACAAATCCTTGGTATGAGAATTCTTAGAAACAGATCAGAAGGAATTTTGAAGCTGTCTCAGGAGAAATACATACACAAGTTGCTTGACAGGTTTTACCTTGAAGATGCTAAGACCAGGAATACCCCTCTGGGATCTCATTTGAAGTTTTCAAAGGAGCAATCTTTGCAGACAGATGAAGAAAAATGTTACATGTCAAGAGTACTATATGCATCAGCAGTCGGGAGTTTAATGTATGCTATGGTGTGTACCAGACCTGACATAGCACATGCAGTGGGAGTTGTCAGTAGGTTCCTATCAAATCCAGCAAAGGAGCATTGGGAAGGCGTAAAGTGGATACTCAGATATCTGAAGGGTACTTCAGGGATGTGTTTGTGCTTTAGAAAAAACGATCTCACTTTACAGGGATTCTCAGATGCAGATTTGGGAGGAGATTTTGATACCAAGAAAAGCACCACAGGCTACATTTTTACTTTGGGAGGTACTTCTGTGAGTTGGAAGTCCAAACTTCAACATAGAGTTGCTCTCTCAACCACCGAAGCTGAGTACACAGCTATCTCAGAAGCAGCTAAGGAGATGATTTGGCTAAAGAATTTTCTCAATGAATTAGGGAAAGAACAAGATAATGCTTCAATGTTTAGTGACAGTCAAAGTGCTATAAGTCTTGTTAAGAATCCAGTCTTCCATTCTAGATGCAAGCATATTCAATTAAGATACCATTTTATCAGGGAGTTGATAAATGATGGAGACTTATCTTTGCTGAAGATCTTAGGATCGAGAGAATCTAGCGTATATGTTGACTAAAGTCATTACAACCGACAAGTCGAGGCTTTGCATTGCCTCAGTTGGCCTTTGAGGATAATTGAAGATGAAGGCGCTACACTAGGTGAAGAGTTGATGAACTCATTGCTTACAAGGAGCTGCTACAGTTTGGAACTTAGACCCCAAGTGGGAGAATTGTTAGATTGTTGTCTCAGTTCCATAGTTCCACATCGCTTGGTTTGTAAAAACTTATGTCTCATTAGTGTTATAGATAGAGACACCTTGTAAGCTTTAAGATGTACGAAATAAAAAGTCTTTCTTAGTGTAGCCGTGGACGTAGGTACATACATTGTGTGCCGAACCACGTAAATACTTTGTGTCTTCTCTCTCCTCTCCTTATTCCTTTTTCTTGTTATTGCTCTATACCAACACTAAGTTCTAAAGTTCCATGCTAAAATAGATTAATAGAGTCCTAAAGTTTCGTGAAGACCAAAAAAGAGAAAGAGTTAACAAAGTCAGAGGCATGGAGGCTAGAGCTTACCATCAGATGCAAATCATCGGACTGAGATCAATTCGCAATTCGCGATTTGCGAATGGGAGAGATGGAGAGGAATGCGATTGTCGTCGTTGTGTGCCGGGAAGCTTTGTGCGAGGGCGAAGAAGGAATGGAGCTTCGTGCGTGAGGGGGGCTGGGAGCTTCGTGTTGGAACCCTAATTTGTCTCCTAAAAACAACGTTGTTTTGCTTATTGTTAAATGCCAAAGATGTGAGAAAATCTCCTCAAATTATTTCTTGCTTTGATCCTAATGGAATGACTTGTAGAATGACAGGTTTATATTTCTATTGTCAAAAAAGCAAAGAATGTCATAGTATGTTCTATATAGCTTCAAAGCGGTGTGTATGGGCCATAGAAGCCTCATCCCATATTATTAGTTTAGACTTTACTATCAAGTCAGCTAATTGGTTGGCTTGCTTAATATTGCAAGTGGAGTCCTCACCAACATTTGTAGGAATTGCAAACCTTTGAATGGGCAATTTTTTCTCGAGGAATAAGCAAATCAACAATCCCGCTAGATGCAAATGTCAAAACTATGGGCATATCTGGACACACTACTCTAGATGAACTTTTAGGAAAAGAAAATATGAATTACTCTAGAAGAAAGAAAATATGAAAAAAAAAAATGAAATTGAATTCTCTAGAAGTTAAAATTGTCTTCTCTAATAACTAATTTGTAAAAGTCTCACATCTTTTAGAAGAAGGTATATGGGAGAACTTCTACTAATTGACTATTGGAGAAGACAATTTTAATTTCTAGAAAATTTAATTTCATTTTTTCTTATCCTATAAGTCCTTCTAGAATAGTATGTCCAAACAAACCCAAATTTGTGGAAATATGTCCATATGCCCTTTAGATCGAAAAGTTGCTTACAAATATGTCTCTCCTATTCCTCCATAACCATAGATAAAATATAATCCTAGTTTGTTGTCATGTACTCTCTCAGTTATGGTTTCTTCTTCTATTTTGGATTCATGCTTACCAACAACAAAATATCTTGTTCTGCCAAAGATTCATGGTCATAAATCAACTCATCATATATGAGTTTATTTCTTCTTTCATGAACCAAGGAAATGTCAGGTATAACTATTGATGGAAAACCTACCAAACTACGGTTATTACTCTGCATAATTGTTAATAAAGTAAAACTCTTCAACTGTTTCATAGATAATTCCAATTTTGAAATGATTAAACAAATTAAAATAAAAGATCTTATAATAGAATCAGTTGATTGATAAACCAGAAAAGTAGAGCACAAAGAAAAATAGAACAATTTAGTAATTTGAACTTGGTGATAACTTAGTAAGGGTTTATCAAGAAAGTAACTTTTTTTTAAGAGAATCACGAAAATAACTTAGTAAAGGTTAATTTATTTAAATAAAATGGGAATTGATATATTTAAGAATAAATACCAATGTGTAAAATAATCAGGTCTCTTTTGTTTTTAGGATAAATAGACATTTTGGTCCCTGAAAATATGAGGCATTGACAGATAGATTCCCAAAAGATGAAAAAGTAAAAAGTGCAACAAATTGGGTCTTGCCGTTAACTTCCTCCATTAACACTAACAAATGCACATAGTGATGATATGGCAGCTGGCAATCAACACGTGTCATTCACGTGGTTGCCATGTGTCATCCACATAGTTGTCACTTGTCTAAATATGACTTTTTAATTTAGACTTTGAATTTAACAATTTGCTTGTCCTTAAACTTAATCACTTATTGACATTTTAGTCCATGAACTTGGTCATTTTGGTCCATGATTGTACTTTTGAACTTTTAATTTAGTCTCACATTGCATGTAAATTATTAGCATAGTCATCACCATATTCATTTACTCACATTTCATATCCTTCACCTCTCTTTTTCATACTTTGTAGTTCATTTATTTTTTGTGCAAACACTTTGTAGTTCATATTGACTTTCACATCCACCATTTGCATGGATATAAGATAATAACTTGATTTGAGTGGAGGATTGGTTTTGAACCTAATAAAATCTTATTAACAATGTCTTGAATTTAACCACTAACTACTACTAGGTCATAAGTCATGAATTAGTTTCATACTTATAGTTAATTTAAAAAACAAATTGATAAAAAAAAAAGTGTGAGAAATATGTGTAATGACAAACCTCTGTGGTAAATATAGAAAAGTATATATTCATTACTGTTAGTTACTGGTTTAGACAGTTATTAGTTTTAGGCGGTTACTAGTAGTTACTAGTGGTTATTGCTAGTTACTTGCAGTTATGAGTTAGTTACCAATTCTGAATGTATAAATTGCATTTTTTTCTCATTGAAATAATGGGAGATTGAATTCGATTCATTCAATCCAATTCTTCTATTCTCTAAGCATAATCTTGCTTTTGATATCCATTCATAACAAGTGGTATCAGAGCCTGGTTCTTTCCAATTCTTGGAAGATCCTAATCATGGTAATGGCTCAAATGGAAATCGAAAATTTTACTGGTGGTAGTGAAGATTTCAGTCTATGGCACATGAAGATGAATGCCCTACTTGTTCATCAAAGCCTAGATGTTGCACTTTCAAAGGAAGCTATCTTGAAGGTAGAAGAGAGGAAGCGTATAGAGGTGGAAAAGAAAGCCCATAGTGCAATCCTACTCAGCTTAGGAGATGAGGTATTGCATGAGGTTGTTGAAGAGAAAATCACCATCAATGTTTGGGAGAAATTAGAAGGCTTGTACTTGAAGAAATCCCTAGCCAACAGATTGTATCTCAAGAAGTGTCTGATAAGCCCCTGAAGAGACATCTAGATGATTTTAACAAAATCAAGTTGAAGATGAAGACCACGTCATTATCCTACTGAGTTCCCATCCCAAAAGATGTGAACATTTTATTGATACAATGATGTATGGGAAAGCAACTCTGTCCATGGAAGAAGTGAAGGCTGCATTGAACTCCAAAGAAATTCAGTGGGGGAGTGAATTGAAAAGAGAAGAAACTGGTGAAGGGCTTTACACAAGTGACAAGCATGAGAAGAAAGATTCAAAGGGAAAGAAGCATGTGAAATCGAAGTTCAAGAACAAGAAGAAGAAATGCTACATATGTGACCAAGAAGGGCACTTCAAGAAGGATTGTCCAAACAAATCAAGGTTCCATGAATGTAGTAAAAGCACGACAGGTGTGGCAATGGCTCCTGATGGATATGATAGTGTAAAGGCACTTGTTGTAACTGATGAAGATTCCCAAAAGGAATGGATCATGGACTCAGGCTGCTCATTCCATATGTGTCCCAATAAAGGCTAGTTTGAAAATTACAAGCAAGTTGATAGTGGCATCATGCTATTGGGAAACAATAAGGCTTGCAAGGTTGTTGGGAATGGGTCTATTAGACTCAGAATGTATGATGGGGCAAATTGGGTATTAGAAAATATTAGGCATGTACCAAAATTAAAGAGAAATCTTATCTTTTTAGGCACATTGGACAAATAAGGTTGTGGCTAAAAGTGTGATCAAGGTAGCCTCCATATTTACAAAGAAAGATTGATGATCATGAAAGGAGTAAGGAAGAATGGCTTATATTCACTAGTGGGACAGACAATAGTTGCAAGCTCTATGAATATTGGTATAGAGGAAGAAATCACCAGGTTATGGCATCATAGACTAAGTCATGTGAGTCAAAGAGGGTTGGAGGAACTGTCTAAACAGGGTGCATTTGGGCAAAACAAATTGGAACCACTAAAGTTTTTGAAGATTGATGCCTCTTCATTTAGATTTTTGGTATCTTAATATCTTAAGTCTTCTCCATTCGTCTTAGTCTAGTGTTTTCTATTTTAAGCTATAACATGTATGGATGATGACATTCTATTGTTTGTTATAGATTAAGCTATAACTTTTATGCTAGATGTTTGATTTGCTCTGTTTTCCTTTATTTCTAGCATCACTAGATGATTTGCTTTCTTAGGAACTTATTCTAAGAATTGCAATCAATTATAGTCATTGGGAAAATTGATTACCAAATGACCCAAATCTATTTTGAACCATCTCTAGTATAGGGTTAATCAATTACCAATAGTGGCAATCAATTACAATGTTATTTTTAGATTTCATAAATTTCTTTGTTTCAATTGCAATCGATTACCATCGAGCTGAAATTGATTACAAGTCAATCTCTGAAACTCAAAATTGGCTCTGTCTCAATTGCAATCAATTACATTGCTTCTGCAATCGATTACACCTTAATTGCAATCGATTATATTTGGTATAACGGTCATTTTGAAAGATTTCCAGGATTTATTCTTTTGTCTAACAAACTCCAAATATTTTTGACCCATCCTATATATTTGAACTCCTTGTTATAAGGAAGAACTGGATGTAGATCGGTGGTTGATCAAACCAGTATAAAATCAACAGACTCAATTTCTCTATCCCTTCATCTCTTTCAATTCAGATTTTGATCTTTATCAAGTTTATTTGTTCTAATGAAATTTGTCATAATTGAGGTTGTTTTGGTTTAATCATTCAATATCATATTTCTAAAAATGTTTCGTTAAAACTTCAAGAGAGGTGGTGAAAAGTTTTTTGTGGGTGAAAAGAATTTGAAATTTTACATTGTATCAATTCACCCCCCCCCCCCCCCCCCCCACCCCTCTTGATATGACTAGCTGATCCTGACAATTGGTATCAAGAGTAGGTTCTTGTTTTTTAATCAAGGAATTGTAATATTGGCTAAAAACCAATTACCATTTGCTGAGGGCGGCTCAATGAATCAACCTCCTCTTTTCTGCGGAGATAACTATCCATTTTGGAAAGTCCGTATGAAAATTTTCTTGGAATCAATTGATCGAGGCGTCTGGCAAGCGGTAATTAACGGACCTATGCTTCCAACCATTGTTATTGATGGAAAAACCATTACAAAACTTGATGAATGGACTGAGTTAGGAATTAGAAAAGCTAACTATAATCTTGGAGCTATGAACATATTACATTCAGCTTTGAATTCTTATGAGTTTTTCAAGATTTCAGCTTGCTCTACTGCTAAGGAAATTTGGGATACAATAAAAGTAACCCATGAAGACACTCCAGAGGTGAGACGATGAAGAAAGAACACACTCATACAAGAATATGAGACATTTCGGATGCTGCATGGTGAATCCATATCCAGCTTTCAAATGAGATTTACTCGCATAGTAAATCATCTCAAAGGCCTCAAAAAAAATTTGAAGATGAGGAGATGAATGTCAAAATCTTAAAGAACATGAATAGAACATGGCAGCCAAAGGTTACAGCAAATTCAAAAATGCGTGATATGGCTTCCATGACGAGTGTTGAGCTGTTCGGAAATTTGAGAGAACATGAAATGGATATGACCCGAATGAACGAAGAAGAGCACAAGGAAAAGAAATCAAAAGGCATAGCCTTGAAAGCTGAAAAACAACATTCAAATCAATGTGAAGATGATGATTAAGAAAGCAACTCAGATTTAGAAAACTTGACTCTTATAGTAAGAAAATTTAGAAGGTTTTTGAAGAAGAAAGATTTCAGAACCAGCAAAGGTAAAGGATATCCTCCCAAGAAGTTTGTGAAGAAAGGAGAATCATCCTCAAGCAACTACATATGCTTCAAATGTGAGAAATCGAGACATGTCAAAGCTGACTGTCTAGATATAAAAAAGAAGCATAGTGGAGAAAAAGGGAGCATACATAGCTTGGGAAGATAATGCATCCACTACTTCATCCGATAGTTCTGAAAGTGAAGAAGCCAACATATGCTTGATGGATAATGAAGAATCGGATAAAGAAAGCAATGTAAGTATTTCAAATCATGAATCTTCTTCAAATTGGGAAATTGAAATAGATTCAAATATTGAAGATAACTCTGAATTGCATAATGCTTTCAATGAATTAATTGAAGAGTCCAAATGTCTAGCTAAAGCAAATAGTCTTCTCAAAGGAAAAATTAAATGGCATGTAGACAAAATGACTCAAATGGAAAAGGACCTTTCAGAAGTTAAATTTGAAAAGGAAAAACTTGAGTTTGAACATTCCTTTTGCAAAGCCAATGTTGCTTATACAAGTCATTCAATTTCATGTGAGCTTTTCAATGATTTAAAATTGAAAAATGAATATCTTTTGAAAACTTTGGCAAAGTTCACAATTGGAAGAGATAATCTTGATGCTTTACTAAGATTGCAAAAAAGAGCTCTTAACAAAACTAAGATTAGATTTACAAGTGGCTTGAATGAAAAACCATTTAGAAATTTTGTGAAATCATCCCAAGTTTCATTTGTTATTTACAATTATTGCATGCACTAAGGACATACTTCAAATAATTGCATCATTAAGAAACATGGAGTACTTAAGGAAAAGTTTGAATGGATCCTCAAGGTTATTCATGATAGCACTAACAAAAAAGGACCCAAGAAAATTTGGGTACCTAAGACCATCACCTAATCTGTTTTGTAGGTATGCCTTAAAGCCATGGAATCACAATGGTATCTTGACAGCGGTTGTTCAAGGCATATGACAAGTGACAAAAGGAAGTTTGTCACTCTTACTAAAAAACAAGGTGGTTGGGTCACTTATGGAGTCAACAATAAGGGGAGAATCTTGGGTGAAGGCAACATAGGTAACTCTTCCTCAACTATAATTGAAAAGGTCTTGTTTGTTGACAAGTTGAAGCATAACCTTCTTAGCATTAGTCAACTTTGTGACAAAGGGTATGGAGTATTTTTTTATCATTCAAAGTGTTTGATTAGTGATAAGCAAGGCAATGCTAAACTGGTTGGCAAGAGAATTTAGAATGTATATGTACTTAATTTTGATAAATACATTTTTTTTTTAAAACTGCCTCATGAGTAAGGTTGACACCTCATGGCTTTGGCACAAAAGAATGACACACATACATATGAATCATCTCAACAAGCTCATTTTAAAAGACTTAGTGATTGGCCTCCCAAAACAAATATTCAAAAGAGGGTTTATGTAAAGCTTACCAAAGAGGGAAATAAACTAAAACTTCTTTCAAATCTAAAAACATTGTTTCAATTTTTAAACCTTTTAAACTATTACATATGGATTTATTTGGTCCTTCTAGGACAATAAGTATTGGAGGAAATCTCTATGCACTTGTTATAGTTGATGACTTCTCTAGATTCTCTTGTACCTTCTTTTTAAAGCATAAGAATGAAGCTGTCAAGTCTTTTGTTAAATTTGCCAAGCAAATTCAAAATGAGAAAAACCTCTATATAATTTCATTATGAAGCGATCATGGGGGAGAATTTCAAAATGAAGCCTTTTCTGACTTTTGTGAAAACCATGGCATCAAACACAATTTTTTAGCCCCAAGAATACCATAGCAAAACGGTGTGGTTGAAAGGAAAAATCATTCTCTCAAAGAACTGGCTAGAACCAATTTAAATGAAGTTGGTCTTCCAAAATACTTTTGGGCTGATGCTTGTGTCTACTACCTATTATATTTTAAACCGCGTCTTGATAAGACCCATTTTGAAGAAAACCCCATATGAATTCTTTAATGATAGAAAACCAAACATCAGTCACTTATGTGTATTTGGCTGTAAATGCTTTGTTTTAAATAATAGAAAAGAATCTCTTGGCAAATTTGATACAAAAGCTGATGAAGCTATCTTCTTAGGCTATTCTCTATATAGTAAAGCCTATAGAGTTTATAATAAGAGAACTTTAGTTGTTGAAGAATCTGTGCATATTGCGTTTGACGAGTTTGACTCCAAGTTGGAGGAAGATGTGTTTTGTGATGATTATGCAGGTTCCATATATAATGATTTAACTGAACCTCAAACACAAGAGCCATCTCCATCTGCCTCCATTGAAGACTCAAGTGCACTAGCTACCCCTACAACTGATCATGAACTACCAAAGGAGTGGAAGCAACCTAAAAATCTCTCTCTTGACATTATTTTGGGAGATATTCAGAGGGGAGTCACAGCCAGATCTTCCATGAACTTGATTTGTAATGCAGTAGCTTTCGTTTCTCAAATCGAGCCAAAGATCATTGAGGAAGTTGTCCTTGATGAGTTATGGATGATGGCAATGCACAAAGAGTTGAATCAATTCAAAAGGAATCAAGTTTGGGAACTTGTCCCCCATTCTAAAGAAATGAATGTAATTGGTACAAAATGGGTGTTTCTACAACAAGAGTGGCGCTTTAGGAATCATTACTCAGAACAAAGCCAAACTTGTAGCAAAAGGCTATAATTAGCAAGAAGGAATCAACTTTGACGAGACATACGCTTCAGTGGCAAGATTAAAAGTTGTCCGTCTCCTTCTCGCTTGTGCATGCCATAAGGAATTCAAGCTATTTTAAATGGATGTAAAGAGCGCTTTTTTGAATG
Organism: Amphicarpaea edgeworthii; assembly: GCA_014843725.1. NCBI lineage: Eukaryota > Viridiplantae > Streptophyta > Magnoliopsida > Fabales > Fabaceae > Amphicarpaea > Amphicarpaea edgeworthii. The sequence continues at coordinate 17,525,681 of CM026327.1, read as the reverse complement.
GCTTTATTGAAAAAGAGGTGGATGTGTCACAACCTCCTGGCTTTACTGATCCCATTTGTCCAAATCATGTCTACAGCCTCAAACAAGCACCAAGATGAAAGGCTAAGCAACTTCTTAATTGAAGATAATTTTGTAAGAGGTCAAGTAGATAAAACTCTCTTCATAAAGCATGCTAAATCTTATATTCTTTTAGTGCAAGTTTATGTTAATGACATTATATTCGGATCTACTAATGAAATTCTTTGTAAGAAATTTGTGGAAGGTATGTAGGGAGAATTTGAAATGTCCATGATAGGTGAACTAAAATACATTCTTGGACTTGAAGTCAAAGATATGACTCAAGGCATCATTCTTCATCAAAGCAAGTACTGTAAAGATCTACTTAAGAAGTTTAAGATGGATAACTGCAAGGTAGCATCAACTCCAATGGCAACCAACTGCTATTTGGATGCTGATGAAAGAGGTAAAAGTATCAACCAAACACTCTATCGTGGTATGATAAGGTCTCTTCTCTATCTTACGTCTAGTTATCCTGACATTATGTTCAGTGTTTGCATGTATGTTAGGTACCAATCCAACCCTAAGGAATCCCATCTCACAGCCGTAAAACATATCCTTAAGTACCTTAGAGGAACCATAAATGTGGGTTTGTGGTATCCCAATGGTGTCCAACCAACACTCATAGGTTATTCTGATTCAGACTTTATTGGCTGTAAAATGGATAGAAAAAGCACAAGTGATACTTGTCATCTCTTTGGGAACAGTCTCATGTCTTGGCATAGCAAGAAGCAAGCCTGTGTAACCTTATCTACAGTTGAGGCTGAGTACATAACTGCTAGGAGTTGTTGTGCTCAATCACTTTGGCTCAAACAATAACTCTTAAACTTTGGGCTGAAGCTAGAAGCCATCCCTTTGATGTGTGACAACATCAGTGCCATTAACCTTACCAAAAATCATGTCATGCATTCCTGGACCAAACACATCAAGATTAGGCACCACTTTATTAAAGACCACATACAACAAGGTGATTGTAGTATAGGATTTGTAGAAACCAACTTCCAGCTAGTTGATATCTTAACCAAACCTTTTCCTAGGGAGATGATGTATTTTCTTAGGAATGAGCTTGGCATTATAAGTGAGTCTTTACTCACCTAGCCACAGGAAATACATTAATCAACCTAGCCTTGTATGAGTGTGAAATATTCTTGCCTAACTGTTGACTATTTGTGTAAAACCTTTTAAAACTAATTACTTTGTTTTCTGCATAATTTTGTTTTGTGATGATTTTTAATTGATTACCATTTGCATCAATCGATTACATCTTGCTTTACATTCAAAATCTTTTTCATAAAAACACGAGTTAATTGATTGTGAGGTAAGTCAATCGATTACCATGAGACATATGAAACTTCAAGACCTTCTCTATCAGCAATCCAATCAATTACCAAAAGCCACCAATCGATTACTAGCTTCAATCTGCACAAATTTTTCTGCTCAAACTATCGAGTTAATTGATTATAGCCCACGCCAATCGATTACCAGTATTAGACTGCTCAAGCCTAGACTCTCTGACTCTAAAGTAATCAATTACCAGTTGTGCCAATCGATTACCACGTTACGGTTTGGAATATTAAAGGGAAAAACAACAGTTCATTCCCTCCATTTTCAGAAGACCCACTTTTTGAAAAGCTGCTCAACTTTCGAAACGTGCCCTACCAACTGCATTTAAACTTAAATGGTCGACTCTTCCTCTCAACATCAACCACGCATAAAATCTTACGTTATTCACCTAAACTCCACTCGGATTCAATAGTGAACTGAGAAAAAGCCTTCACAAGAAAAGGAAAAAGCAACAATGGAAGGGTCATCTAACCCTCGGAAGGCACCTGCTAAGCACCCTCGACGCCCAGTTGCTCGTTCTTCCTCTCCTCCTCCTCGACAACATCCTCCACCAATTTGCGATTGGTTCCACACCAAAAGTGAAGAACTAAGGTTTGCTCGTGATTTCTCTAGGAAAGAAATTTTGAAACTACGCTATCTCACGGAAGAATGGTTGGTTCAACAAGGCTTCACCTTTCACAACATCCTTGATGACCAAGGATTAGTTGATTTGGATGAATTGAAAGGTACCTATTATCTTGATCTTGTTAAAGTTTTCTACTATAACTTGAGTATCAATGGGGAGACTGGGTACATTCAATCCCATGTTTGTGGCAAGGACATTCAGATGAACCAAGAACTATGATTCTCCATTGCGAGCATTGAAAGGGTAGCTGATGAGGTAGAACCAACAATGAGGTCTGTAAAGGAACTTGAAGGTGTAGAATACAACAAAATTGAAGTCTATAAGGATGTGGTTCATGATCCTGACAATCCCCTTTGCAATAGGTTTCTTGTTGGGCAAATGAAGATAGAGGACCGTATGCTGGCATATATTCTCTCATGGATTATCCTACCATAGGGGAGTAATCACGGAGCCCTCTTGGAAGATGATCTTCTGCTGTTGTTCCTGATGAAGAACAACTACCAAGTGGACCAGATTTTCACTATCACTGACCATATGCAGAAAATCAACAAGCCAAATGATATTAAGATTGCATAACTTGTTTTGGTATCGCGAATTCTTGACCATTTTGGTGTTAAGACTGATGATGTGGTTATTGACTTGCACGACCTGAAGGTGAACTCTCAGCCAAGCATCTGAAGCAAATGGGTCTAGTTGAAACTGATGACGGTTGGGAACATAAGGAAGGTCACGTAGTAGTTGAAGATGATGATCAACATGTTGCAACACCAGAAGCACAAGCTGAGCAACCTCCTAAAGCATTTACATTTGAGGTCTCGATGTTGGACAGGCTAAATCAAATTATGCAGACCCAGCAAGAGCTCGCTAGACAACATGAAGAGTTCTCCAAACTAGAAAATGAACACTGGGAACTTCATTACAATCTCAATGAGATTTCTACTCGACTAGAAGCAATGCATCCTAGCAACTATGATGGCAATGAAGATTGACGTTGAAGATGTCTCATCACTCTGTTTTTAGCATTTCATTTCATATTTTTTTTCTGGATTTCTGAACATCTTTTGTCTGTTTATGCTTTATATTTCTATTTTTATTTGAACATTGTTTTGAGTTTGCTTTATACATAACTCGCTTATTTTCTCTTGGATTTTTTTTTTTTTAATCTTAACCTTTTGGTGATTTGAAAACCAAAAAGGGGGAGAAAGTATGTTGATCATTTGTTGTCCTATTTTATGCTAACCAAGTTCAATATCTAACAAATATTTTAAACAAGTACACTTCAAAGACTTAGGCATATTTTTTTTGGGTATTCAAAACCAAAAAGGGGGAGACTGAAGATTGACGCCTCTTCATTTAGATTTTTGGTATCTTCATACCTTAATTCTTCTTTGTTCGTCTTAGTCTAGTGTTTTCTATTTTAAGCCATAACATGTATGGATGATGCCATTGTATTGTTTGTTATAGACTAAGCTAGAACTTTTATGCTAGATGTTTGATTTGCTCTATTTTCCTTTATCTCTAGCATCACTAGATGATTTGCTTTCTTAGGAACTTATTCTAAGAATTGCAATCAATTACACTCATTGGGATCTGATTACTAGATGGCCCAAATCTGTTTGGAACCATCTCTAGTATCGAGTTAATCGATTACTAATAGTGGCAATCGATTACAATACTATTTTTAGATTTTAGAAATTGCTTTGTTTCAATTGCAATCGATTACCATCGAGTTGCAATCGATTACAAGTCAATCTTTGAAACTTAGAATTGGTTTTGTCTCAATTGCAATCGATTACATTGCTTCTGCAATCGATTACAATAGATGACAACAAGTTTAAATCATCTTCTAATACACAAAATAATCAATTACACCTTAATTACAATCGATTGTATCTGGTATAACGGTCACTTTGAAAGATTTCCAAGATTCATTCTTTGACTAACAAACTCCAAATCTTTTTGACCCATCCTATATATTTAAACCCATAGCATCTCGTGCAGAGAAAAAATTATTCACAATATCTTTTCTATCTTTCATTCACTTGTTAAAATCCAAATCTTTTTATTTGTTTCTCAGATTTGATATTACTTTGAAAAGCTTTCTCTTGTTTCTGCACATTAGTTAATCTCTTTTGACTTTCTAAAAACTCATCTTGCTCATGCTGCTATACCCTTTTTGAGATTAAACCTCTGAGCCCATATAGCTATATTCCTCTCTTGTTCCTCTATGAACTGAGGTTATTCAACGCTTGATCTTGCCTGCTATAGTTACTCAAATTGGAGTTCTTCAAATGATCCTTACATCAAATTAATCAACACGTCAAGGTGTTTTTGTTCTTGAATCTTTCTTTATTTGATATTGTTTGTTTAGAATTGTAGGAAGAAAGTTCCTAAATGTTGTGTTGATATTAGGAAAGGTTTTCCTAATCTTGTTACTAGAATGGTGTTGTTCTAGTGTTTAGAAATTGAATGTTGATGGCGTGTTCACATTCAGTTTTAGGTTCCTATTTAAGGTTGTGATTCAAGATTTTTTGTGGAATTTGTGTGCATGGTGTTTGTAACAATTTCATAGTGGAACTCCTTGTTATAAGGAAGAACTAAATATAGATCGGTGGTTGATTAAACCAGTATAAAATTAACAAGTTCAATTTCTCTATCCCTTCATCTCTTTCAATTCAGATTTTGATCTTTATTAATCTTATTTGTTCTAATGAAATCTGTCATAGTTGAGGTTGTTTTGTTTTAATCATTCAATATCATATTTCTGAAAAATGTTTTGTTAAAACTTCAAGAGAGGTGGTGAAAAGTTTTTTATGGGTGAAAAGAATATGAAATTTTACATTGTATCAATTCACCCCCCCCCCCCCCCTCTTGATGTGACTGGCTAATCCTAACAGTTTTGTGAACACTATGTGCTAGGCAAAGCAAAGAGGCTCAAATTTCCCACCAGCACTCAACTAAGCTAGGAAGCTCTTGACTATGTCCATGCTAACTTATGGGGACCATCCAGAACTGAATCACATGGAGGGGCAAGGTATTTTTTGTCCATTGTAGATTATTTCTCTAGAAAAGTTTGGGTGTATTTTTTTTGAAACATAAAAATGAAGCATTTAAGGTGTTTGAAGAATGGAAAATACTTGTTGAAACTCAAACTAATAAGAAATTAAAGCTTAGGATAGATAATGGACTTGAATTTTGTGATGAAAAGTTCAAGAATTTTTGCAAAGAAAATGGAATAGCTAGACACTTGACAGTAAGAGGTACACCTCAGCAAAATGGGTTAGTTGAAAGATTCAACAAGACCATCATTGAAAGAGTGAGATGTATGCTGAATCATGTTGGATTGCCAAAGTCCTTTTGGGCAGAGGTAGTCAGCACTACTACACATTGCATTAATAGGTGTCCTTCAACTGCTCTAGACACTTGACAGTAAGAGGTACACCTCAACAAAATGGGTTAGTTGAAAGATTCAACAGGACCATCCTTGAAAGAGTGAGATGTATGCTGAATCATGCTGGATTGCCAAAAGTCCTTTTGGGTAGAGGCAATCAACACTGCTACAAATTGCATTAATAGGTGTCCTTTAACTACTTTAGGCTTCAAAACACCTCAGGAGGTTTAGAGTGGCAGAGTATCTGATTACAACAAACTCAAGACCTTTGGTTGCATTGCATATGCGCACATGTGAAGAAGGATAAGCTAGAGCTAAGGGCCTTGAAATGTATATTCATTGGCTATCCAAAAGGAGTAAAGGATACAAATTATGGTGTTTAGAGTCTGGATACAAGAAATGTATTATCAACCGAAATGTGGTGTTTAATGAAGCACAAATGGCAAATTTGATTGTACCTATCAGACCTACTGAAAGCCAGAAAGTTCAAACTCAGGTGAAGTCTAAATCACATGAGCTTATTCAGATGGTTAATGCACCTGCAGCAATCAATGATCACAAAGAAGCCTCTAGAGAAAGGCATGAACATGATTAGGGAATTGATGAGTTAAATGACTACTGTCTAGCTAAAGACAAAGAACGAATGACTATCAAGGCCCTTGAGAGGTATGGTCATGCTGACTTGATCTCATTTGCCTTTGTAGTTGGAAAGGATATTGAAGACCAAGATGAACCTAAATCATATGAAGAGGCCATTAATAGCTCTCATAAGATCAGTTGGATTAAAGCAATGGAAGAAGAAATGTCTTCACTGCAGAAGAATCAAACATGGACTCTTATTGATTGCCTGACAGGACATTCAATTGTCAGTAGCAGATGGTTGTTCAAAAGGAAAGAAGGCATTGAAGGAGTTGAAAGTGCTAAGTTTAAAGCTAGGCTTGTAGCTTGAGGTTTTACATAGAAGGAAGGGATTGATTTCACATAAATCTTTTCTTTGTGTGGTAAAACATAGTTTAATCAGAATTTTTAGCTAACTATCTCTATGTTGTAATTGCTAAACCAAGGTGAAGATTGTTAGTTACTAGTTTAGGTAGTTACTAGTAGTTATTGGTGGTTATTGGTAGTTACTGGAAATTAGGAGTTAGTTACCAATTCTAAATGTATAAATTGCATTGTTTCTCATTGAAATAATAGGAGATTGAATTTGATTCATTCAACTCAATTCTTCTGTTCTCTAAACACAATCTTGCTTTTGATATCCATTCACAACAATTACTTCTGTCATTGGTAAAATAAATAATTAAAGTGCATATAAAATAATGCGAAAACGTACCTCTACTTGAAGTTATTGCTATTACAAAGCAAATAAGCACTTAGTAAGAGGAATCTTCTAGCCTTAGCCTTACTAGAGATGTATGAATCAATGGAGCATCACAAGCTTTATATAGGTAAGGCAAGAGACCCCTCCACAAAACACAAACTGTAGCTATTCCTTTGATTTTGCTCCTCCATTAAAAGCCAATAATTCAAAATAAAACTTGTGTGACAGCTACATCAATTCTAATTATGAGTCACTTAATGATTAATTTCTACCATTTGCCTACTTGGCTCATAAGCTTTATTTTGACAATAACATATGGCCATAACTTGTCAACTTAAACTTGATATTGTCACCAAAAAATAATTACACATGAATCATGATGGTTATATTTTTATATCAAATATTTCCTTCAATGTATTACAATATGTAACATGTTCTTAGTGAAATATAGGATCCTAACTTTATTGATTCAATTTGAATCCTTTTATGACTAACTTTACTGCACACAATGTCATAAAATTGAAACAACATAAACTTTAATGTAAGTCCTTGAGTCACATGATCCTAAAATAATGTAGTTAACAATATTTTATTGGATCATGATTATGAATCTTTATACTCCTTTTGGATCATAGAGATTAACTCTTCTTTAATGTCTACTTTATGTCAATATGCTTGCCTTGGCTTTCACCTTTATTATTCTTCCAATAGAATATTTAGCCTAAAATGCTATATTGGTCTTCAATGAAATAATTGACAACTTTTAAGACAAAAAATTTTATGATAGCATTCCATAAATTCTTTCTTTATAGTGGTTCTAAGAGTATTTCATAATCCTTTTATTTTCTCATATTTTACTTGTTGAGAAATTTCACCCTCTCACTTATTAAGGATTTTTACTCCCACTATCTTTTGGAGTGTAAGTATGGGATAATAAAAATACATACTCTTTTCACGATATAATATCATGCTATGATAATTTTTAATTAAAAAAAATTAAGTAAATCCAAACTTTTTGGTACAAAACATGTATAAAATTTATAAACTTTATATATGGATATAAATATCATAAGAAAATATATCATGCCTATGGGTATAAAAAATATTTCATCATGACATTTAGTCCATAACCTTCATTAACTATTACTTATCTATGGGACCAAGTAATAATTTCTTTATAACATTGTCAATGATGCTATGACTATTCCCAAATCCATAAAATAATTTTTAATATAAAACAAATACAATGTTTACTGATGTAAATCATTTCATTAATCAATCTATAAATATAGAGACATTTCAACTACCAGGTTCCACTTTCAACTATCAATCAACTTTTCAACTAAGTTTGCATACCATAACCTAAAACTAAATTTTGTTGTAATAGCTTACATTTCATAGGTCAAAAAATTCACATCTAAAAGTCATACATCAATTAATAAAATAATATATCTCAACATACCTCTCATTCTCACCAATTAAAATAATTTCAAAATTTATCCCATATTGTGAAAATCTATTATAGTTATACATTAATCTTGGACCACACTTGTCCGTGTCCCATTGTCCCATGCGCTAGTTGGCTAGGACTAATCTCCAAATTCAGGAATCATGGGCTTAGCCAATTCTCCCCAGTACATTAATGACCAAGGGTTTGTTTACATGAAAAGTGATGGGTGAAAGTGAAGAAGGCAGAAAGGAGTTGAAAGTGAAAAATGATATAATTGAAGCAAGTGAAAGGCTGATGAAGGGGCTTGAAAGTTGATGAATCAAGCATGAAACACTTTCATCTTAAAAGTGTGAGCTAAACGAGTGAAAATTACATTAACAAAATTTTCATTTCTTTTCATCTTATTTTGTTTTTTTTTATTACTCACCTAACTATTTTAATTCAAAGTTTTCATCTTTTTTCTTCACTTTTTCATTTATACCAAACAACTTCACTTTCTTCTCTTTTTTATATATCTTTCATTTATATTCATCCTTACACTTTCATCCCTTTTCATTCACTTCTACTAAACACATCATAAATTATTAAGTAGCTGGTCCACATGCTCTCCACCAAGAGACTTGTTTTCAAACACGCCTATAGACCTTAAGAAGTAAGTCAGTCAATGCAAGAGGACATTTTTATTTATTTTACATTGTGACTATCATTTCTAAACTCTTCATATATAAAACATTTACACACTAGAGAAACAAGCATTCACTGCTTGCATATATTGCATTAACATGGCTTCCTCAATCTTCATACTTCTTCTCCTTCCCGCTTTGTCTTTCCACGTTTCATATTCAGCATCATCATCATCATCACTGAGCAAGGGCTCATCCCTCTCGGTAGAAAAACCACAAGACGCTATTGTCTCCCCCAACAGCGTCTTCTCTGCTGGCTTTGTCGCCATTGGCGTAAACGCCTACTCCTTCGCCGTATGGTTCACACAAACTCATTCTCATGACCACGACCACGATCCCATGATAGTGTGGATGGCAAACCGCGAAAGCCCTGTTAACGGAAAACGCTCCAGGCTTTCCCTCTTAGAAACCGGAAACCTTGTCTTAGATGACGCAGGTCAACGAAGCATTTGGTCTTCAAACACTGAATCGTACGCTCCAGCAGAGTTGCATCTGAAAGACGATGGCAATCTCGTGTTGCGTGAGCTGCAAGGATCCGTTTTGTGGCAAAGTTTTGATTCCCCCACCGATACTCTCCTTCCCGGTCAACCTCTTACGAGACACACACAACTTGTGTCTTCAAGGAGCCAGAGTAACCACTCCTCTGGCTACTACAAGCTGTTCTTCGACGATGACAACGTTCTTCGTCTTCTCTACGATGGCCCTGATGTTTCCAGCATTTACTGGCCATATCCCTGGCAAGTAAGCTGGGATGCTGGAAGGTCTATTTACAATAGCAGTAGATTCGCGGTGCTGGACACATTTGGAAGATTCAATTCATCGGATAATTTTAATTTCACAACGTCTGATTATGGCGCTGTGAAGCAGAGAAGATTGAAAATCGGTTCTGATGGAAACCTCAGAGTATATAGTAGTCCGCATGATGGGTCAAATCAATGGCAAGTTTCATGGCAAGTGAAAGGAGACACATGCTATATCCATGGAAATTGTGGAGCTAATAGCGTGTGCAGTTCTCATCCTAAAAATGGAAGGAAGTGCTCGTGTCTTCCAGGACACAGAATGAAGAACCATAACGATTGGTCTTATGGTTGTCAACCCATGTTCGTTTTCACTTGCAATAGGACTGAGTCTACTTTCTTGGAGTTGCCGGGTGTTGAGTTTTATGGTTATGATTCTAATTATTTGGAACCTAACACCTCTAGTTATTGTGAGAATTTGTGCTTACAAGACTGCAATTGTAAAGGGTTCCAGATCTCATACAGTGATGGCAAGAACGATTTCAAGTGCTACACCAAGACACAACTGCTCAATGGGAGGCGTAGACCATTTTTCAAAGGAAGAATGTACTTGAGAGTGCCTAAAAATCATAGCATTTTTCATGAAGAATCATCCTTGGCTGTAAATGTGCATGTTTGTTCTGTACAGATTCCCAGAGTGTATGTTGGTGATCATGTAAACCGGTTTGTGAGGTTTTCTCTTTGGGTTGCTATGGCAATTGGTGCTTTTGAATCGGTTTGCATTTTTGTGGTATGGCTCTTCATATATAGGACACGCCAAAAGTCTTCTGCAGCAGATCAACAGGGCTACCGTCTTGTCAAAGATAGATTCAGAAAATTTAGTTATTCTGAGTTGAAGAAGGCGACAAAGGGGTTCAGCGAAGATATTGGAAGGGGTGGAGGAGGGGTTGTGTACAAAGGCTTTTTATCAGATCAAAGACATGCTGCAATCAAGAGACTCTATGATGCTAAAAAAGGAGAAGGAGAATTCCTTACTGAAGTGAGCATCATTGGAAGGCTCAACCACATGAACTTGATTGAAATGTGGGGATATTGTGCTGAGGGAAAGCATAGGTTGTTGGTGTATGAGTATATGGAGAATGGTTCTTTGGCAGAAAATCTCTCATCTAACACACTTGATTGGAGTAAGAGATACAACATTGCTCTTGGAACAGCAAGAGTTCTGGCATATCTGCATGAAGAATGCTTAGAGTGGATTTTGCACTGTGATATAAAGCCCCAAAACATACTTCTTGATGCTACTTATCAGCCCAAGGTAGCAGATTTTGGCTTGTCCAAGCTACTGAACAGAAATAACCTCAGCAATTCAATTTCAAGTTTTTCAATGATCAGAGGAACCAGAGGATATATGGCACCTGAGTGGGTTCTGAATTTAGCAATCACCTCCAAGGTTGATGTTTACAGCTATGGAATAGTTCTATTGGAGATGATAACTGGGAAGAGTCCAACAAGCGTTGTCCAAAACATAGATGGAGAAGACTCATACAATGGAAGGCTTGTAACCTGGGTGAGAGAGAAAAGGAGTGCCACTTGTTGGCTAGAGCACATCATTGATCCTGCAATTAAGACAAATTATGATGAATGTAAGATGGAACTTTTGGCCAAAGTGGCTTTGGAATGTGTAGAAGAAGACAAAGACATAAGGCCAACCATGAGCCAAGTGGTAGAAATGCTTCAGAATCACGATAGTGATCCTTAGTAATGCTAATGGTTACTTTGGATTAAGCGGAATTCTCTCACATTAATCGATGGTAGTTGAAGTAGATTTTTGATGCATCTATACCTTTTATTAATCTAGTGTTTTATATTTTTTTTCACTTTTCTGTTTTAGTATCAAGAAAATTCTCAATTATTCATTAAGAAGGTCTAACTTAATTGATTGAGGAAAATGCACGAGTATTGTAAATTCTTATGATACTATATTGTATTTGATTCCTATAAATAATAAAAAAAAATCTCTATTACTCATAAAGTTGTTTAATTAAATAAATAAACTTCTAAATAACTAACTCATTAGTCCATTTTTTAAGAATTCCTAAGCCGAGTGAATGGCATGCTAGCAAGGTGTTGAAACTCATACATGCATGCAAAAATTTGCTGTTGAGTAGAGTCAATCTCAAATAGTAAAAAGAGGTATCTCTTATATTAATGATTATTGTCAGAAAGGTGGGATCTGTTTCTCTTTGAAATTTAAGAAGCTTTGGAGTGTTTGAAGATTTACAATTAAGAAACTTGTGAAAAAGAAGCACGGACGAAGGCAGGCTTTAGGTTAAAGGGGGCAACTCAAAAAAAAATAATCATATAATCATTAAATTTGATTAAAAAATTTAAATATTTCTAATAATATATAATTATATTATTAATTTAAATTTATCAAAATATTAAAAGAAACTATATTTAAATTAAAAATAAATTAGAATATTTTTAATATTCAAAATTATAAATGTTAGCAATTAATCAAGAGGGGAATAAATTGATTTAACGTAAAATGACAAATTCTTTTTCTTCAAAAAGGTTTTTCACCATTGCTCTCGATATTTTAATAAAAGCATTTTCAAAAAATGTTATATTGATTGAATAAACTAGAAAAACAACCTCAGCTTATGATAGAAATGATTTAGAACAAATAATCTTGATAAAGATAAAAAAAACTAAATTAAAATAGATCAAGGGATAGAGAGATTGCCTGTTGATTTATATTTGTTCGATCAACCATCGATTTACATCTAGTTCTTCCTTTCACTAAAGGGTTCCACTATGAATTTGATTGCATACACCATGCACACACAATTCACAGCAAATCCTGATTTCACAACCTGAAACAAGAACCTAGACAATTGAATGTGAAAACACCATTCACCATCCAATTTCTAAACACAATACTAGAAACAAAATTAGAAATACTATCTAATTTCAACACAGCATTTAGGAATGAAATTCCCACAATGCTAATTAAACAAGATCAATGAAAAAAATTAAAGAACGAAAACACCTTGATATGCTAATATAGCTTATATGAAATCAGTTCAAGAAACTTCAATATGAACAAATATAACAGTCAAGAATAAATGTTAAATCACCTTAGTTCATGAAAGAACAAGAGAGGGATATAGTTGTATGGGCTCAGAGGTTTAATCTCAAATGGGTATAGCAGTAAAAGTAATATTGAGTTTTTCTAAAACTCAATAGATTAAAGAATGTGCTGAAGAAAGACAGAGAATGTTTAAAGCAATATCAAGTCTGAAAATCAAATCAAAGATTTGGATTTTGACAATTGAAAGAATGAAAAGATATTGTGAAAGTTGGTTGTTCTGCACAAAAAGCTATGGTTTCAAATATATAGGATGGGTCAAAAAGATTCGGAGTTGGTTAGATAAAGAATGAGTCTTGGAGATCTTTTAAATCACCGTTACATTAGATATAATCAATTGCAATAAGGTGTAATCAATTATTCCATGTATCAGAATATGATTTACACTTGTTGTCAGCTATTGTAATCGATTGCAGTAGACTTGTAATCGATTACAAACAAGATAGAGCCAATTCTGAATATTAAAGATCATCTGGTAATCGATTGTCATAAGATGGTAATCGATTGCAAATGAAACAAAGCAATTTCTGAACCTCAGAGATTGTCTTGTAATCGATTGCAGCTCGATGGTAATCAATTGCAATTGAAACAAAACAATATCTAAAATTTGAAATCAACATTGTAATCGATTGCAATAGTTGGTAATCAATTAACTTGATACTAGAGATGGGTCAAAACTGATTTGGCCATCTAGTAATTGATTCCTACAACTTGTAATTAATTGCAATCACTGGGAATTAGTTTCTAAGAAGTAAATCATCTAGTGATGCTAGAGATAATAGAAAACAGGGCAAATCAAAACATCAAGCAAGAATAATATGGCTTAGTCTATAACAAACAATACAATGCCATCATCCATACATGTTATGGCATAAAATAGAAAATACTAGACTAAGAGAACGAAGAAGACTTAAGGTATGAAGATACCAAAAATCTAAAAGAAGAGGCGAGGTGTCAATCTTCAACTGACACAATGAAGAACGTGATATGTGGTACGTTTATTAATGCAAAAATGTCAGATGAAATGATTTGGGATGCCTCTCCCACGAGTGTGTACTCGGCTAAGACTGCTTACAGCTGGCGCACAAGAACCTCGGTTACCCCTAGTATCTCTGAGGCGACTTATTCATGGCTCTGGACTCTCCAAATCCCTAAACGCATCAAACACTTTTTATGGTTAACTAACCATCATAGTATCCCCACTAATTGTTTTCGTTTAAGAAGACACATTTCTTCTATTTCCCTTTGTAATAGGTGTGGACTTTATGACGAATCTATCATCCATCTTTTAGAGGATTGCTCAAAAGCAACCACGGTCTGGTGTGCCCTTCAACTGAACGTTTCTTTGTTGAGCTTAGAGTCGGACAACTCTCAATGGCTCCGCCGCATGGCATCTGGCAGCAATGGAGTCCTCTTCTCAATAGCATGTTGGTATATTTGGAAGGCTAGGAATGTAAAGATCTTGGAAGACAAAGTTATCAACATGTTATCTCAGGTGGCACAAATTCACAGTTTATTCAATTTGGCCAAGAAAGTGCTACAGCACCTAAGTGGGACGACTCGGACTCGAGAAGTTGGTTGGAACCCTCCAGCGACAAGCACATTAAGACTAATACTGATGGTAGTAGCCACAGTAACCTTAGCCCCGGTGGATTTGGTGGAGTAATTAGAGATTCTTGGGTGAATTGGATTCAAGCCTTCTTGGGTTTCTGTGGTAATACAACAAGTATGAATGCTGAGCTGTATGCTATCTTTCATGGGCTCAAACTTGCATGGTCCCTTAACTTGTCTCATGTTATTTGTGAGAGTGATTACAAAATGTCCCTTCTTCTCATTGAGAAAGGAGTGAATAAGGCTCATCCTCATGCTCCAATTATCAACAAGATTCAGATGTTTAAATCGTTTCAATGGACCTTGACTTTCTCCCATACCCTTCGAGAGGGAAATGGAGTTGCAGATTTTCTTGCCAAAAAGGGAGCAAGCGACAATGATATCTTTGTTTTGCATAATATGCCTATGACCCAAGTGCATTCCCTCTTGCTAGCTAGTTGATGCTCTTGGCACTAAATTTATTCATTCAAGCTAGTCTTTCTGTAATTTTTCTGAAGTATAAAAAGAATATAGTTTTTATTAAAATGAAAATTTTCAGCATGTTAAGGATTTTAAATTTAATCATGTGATGTTCTCAAGTTTTGAGAATTGGTTCCCAAAAAAATGTTTTGAGTTGTTTAACCTTACCGCAATGAGATTTGTTTATTATAATTATTATATAATACATTAATATTATTATTATAGAATATTTTTAATATTATTATAGATGTATTTTATATTTATGATGCGTAATGAATATTATTATTCTCTTAAAAAATTATATTATTCTTTTTTAAGGTATGTATTATCATTATGAAACAAAATTATTATTATTAATAAAAATGAATAAAAATTTAAATTTATTTACATATAAGAATTATTATATGGTTCACACTTTATGGCCGCCATCACCGTCACTATGATCATGGTCGTCATTTTCATTGTTGTCACCGCTACCATCATCATCGGTGATGGCGGCCTTAACGAGGACGACAACTATAATAATGGCCCTGGTAGTGGTGACTATGCTGATAGTGGCAACGGTGATCATGGTGATGACAGAAACTCTTGTAACGATTATGATAAATCTTGAATATTTTAAGACGTAATAAAATAAATTTTTTAGATATTTGTTAAACTTTTTAGAGATTTAAATATAATGTGTATGTTAATTTTTAAAATAAGTATTCTAATCTTAATTGTCTAATTTAATCTAACGGATAAGAACGGTTGACTTACCTAAAATACAATTATCATATGAGACATACACATATATAATGATTTTAATTGCATTAGTGGTTTACAAAAAAAAAACAAAAAAAACATTCCAACTTCCACACGGAAAATTGACACTACATTTTACAAAATAGTAATTGTTTAAATATTAATCAAAATAAAATAAACTAAAATTAAAAATTATTTTTTAATTATAAATTAATATTACATTGTTTCTTATTTTATTAAATATATTTCATTATTTCTTGTTGCTTTAATATTTTTAAAATAAAATACTACACTACATTATATAATTTATATATTAACATATGTAGATATTTAATAATTGTTATTTATTTTTTATATTTAAAAGTAAAGAATTGTTATAAAAATAAAATTTTAATTTTTAAATTAACACCATATCATCTTTTTTTCTATATTTCTATTTAATAAATATATTGAATATAATAATTGAAATAACAATAAATAATTATTTTAAAAATTATAGATTCTCCATTCATGTTAAATCACATTTTTTCTTATCTACGATTTTGTAAAATTAAAGTTGAAATAAATAAGAATGCACTAGAAGGGGGGGTTGAATAGTGGGTTAGAAAACTTTCTTTTAAACACTATTAGTTCACAAATTATTTTATTGAATATATGTAAGTTTAAACCAACAAATATATCCTTGCAAAGCAAAGCTTCGAAATCCTTTCCAAAAGAGTACAATAGGCAAGATGAATATATGTAATCACAAGACAACAAATGAAAACTTGTTTTTATATTGGTTCACTCAACCTAAGCTATGTCCAATTCTCCTTTAACAACTGTTAAAGGGTTCCACTATAATCAACTGATTACAAAATAAGTATTCTTCACTGCCACTCCTGGTTACAAGTATTTTCTATGTCACTACTGGCTACAAGTATTCTAAACCACTTTTGGTTACAAGTATGAATCTCCCCCTGAGATTATACTTCCCAAATATTCTTTTATCACTAAGCCACTCCTGGCTTTCTATACAAAATGTATAAGATTCAAATAACTCTCAAAGAGAGGATATGAACAAGTGTTGAATCTAAATGAGCTTGTAGAGGATGGGTATTCTCTTTTCTCTCAACTCATGTTTCTTTGTCTTTTTTCTCAAGGTGCTTTGCTTGTTGTTCAAATTTCTTTGAATGGATTCATTATTGTTCATTCATTTCATCATCCTTCTCATTGCATGGAAGCTTCCTTATATAGTGAGCTTCATGGATTTGAGCATTGGAGAAGGCTTGTTTTCGTTGTCTCACAGAAGAGTGTTGAGGTAGCTTTGACTGTGCTTGATGTGACAAGAGTAGGATTTGTTTCTGTCACAGTTGGCTTTTAGTTTAAGGTGTGCATACCAATGTTGATTAGTCTTTTGGTTGTACCTACACACTTCACATAATTCGAGACAAGCAAGCAATACCAGGAATAAAAGAATGTAAGATCAAGGAGTATCTCCCTTTCTTTTTGTAACAACAGTGTTTTTATTTGTGTAAGAAATTAATTATAAAGCACATATTCCTTAGCATATATGATAGACCATATTCTGTTCTTGCACAGACAACATCTGCTTAACAGACATAATCTAACTGACCATAGTCTGAAATGAAGAACATAGTTTGGCTCAACTTTAGACATCGTCTGGTTTAACTATGCGTTGTCTGACCTTGTTCTATACATGGTCTGGTCTAGTACATATGCATAGTCTAGTCCAAGACTCATGATGTCTGTCCCAAGACTTGACTTCACATAGTCTGTCCAAGACTGCCGTATGGTCTGATCTTAAACTTTGCATGAGTCTTTCCAAGACTATACTGTTTGATCTTATGAACTATGCATGGTCTATTTTAGGGCTTATTTTAGTCTAATTAGAAGCAATTATAGTGTTTGATTAATCATTAGGAGTTATCAAACAGTTAGAACGTAAGTGATTGAGTGATTTTACCATTGTCTGTTCTCAATTTCATTTCCTAAAACACTTAGTTTGAAATCATTAGTTGATCAAATATTATCACATTTGTTATCATCAAAATCTATCAAAGTATTAGGGGCCATACATCATCAAATGTTTTGGTTTTGACAATCTCCCCCTTTTTTATGATGACAACATATGTTATAGTTTTGATTAACAAACAATAAATCACAGACATTTATATATCAAAGTGTAAATTATTTCATGTAAGATAAATATGTGCAGTTATCAACATGATGAACTCCCCTTGAGTTTATCATGCATATGCATATGACAGATTAAGGCATGAAATAATTAAAGTGGATAATAACAAATAGTAAATGAATTGAGTAAAAAAATTAGTGAACCAATCACTATTTTATTAAAGAAACTCAAGCATTGTCTGGAAATTTTATACATCCAAAGCTCTCTCCCCCTTTGTCATTAACAAAAAGAGTGGAGGATGGAGTAGAAAATGTCATCACAGTCATGGTTTGGAAGGTGGAGTTGACTATTTGGTTGAGGATTCTGATGGAGCAATTATTGCAGGAGGATCTTCTGGCGGTGGTGGAGTTTGAGTAGCAGCATGTCGTAGATTGAGAAAAGCAGTAATGGAGTTGTCGAAGGCAATTGTCATGTCCTTGATGATCCTAGCTCTATGTGTAACCCCCTAAACTTATTAATTCTTAAACTTTGTATTATATCCTTAAAAATATGGATTTAATTAAAAACTTGATCTGTTAACGCATTATCAAAACATGGAATGTATTTTATTTTATTTTTTTCTGCCTCGAAACTTACTACAAGAATTTCAACGAAACTCACTTTCAATACACCTATTATTCTCTTAAAAATAAGTATTGATTAACAAATATTATTTACAAAAACCTCTTACTTTTTACAAAATGCTTGATCCTCAAATGATACTAAAACATCGATAAGCATGAAATAATACCAAAATCTTGCCTTAAAACAATTCCATAAAAAGAGACATGATTACAGCTTTACATCTTTGGAAAAGAGACATAAGTCATCTGAGTCGCATACAACAACATAAGGACCATAAAATTAAGATCTAGTCTACCATTTATTACAAAAGAACCATACTAAGACCCAAGGTAGTAACTAAAAGAAATTAAATCTCAGTCCTCACTAAGAACTTGAAAAGTAACCTCGAAGGCCTTCTATTCCCGAACAAGTCTTCCCATATCATCAATGTTGGTCATAGTCATTCCATTCCATCTTAGTCGATTACATGCAACATTCGTCTCCATCTAAAAACAAAATG
This sequence comes from Amphicarpaea edgeworthii, assembly GCA_014843725.1. Lineage (NCBI taxonomy): Eukaryota > Viridiplantae > Streptophyta > Magnoliopsida > Fabales > Fabaceae > Amphicarpaea > Amphicarpaea edgeworthii. The sequence continues at coordinate 17,506,848 of CM026327.1, read as the reverse complement.
TATGGAGTGAATTTTCCACTCCTCCCAAAAACCAACAATCAAACGGCCTTTCGGCCACATACACAAACAACATCCACACCGCAATGGCACACTCACGATCTCATTGAAAACCTATGTGTTTCTATACTTGTACAAATTTTCAAGACTTGGGCCCGCTGCCACTAGAACTCCACGAACACAGTGGTCTTACACTTTAGGTGGATGACTATTGGGAGTACACCCCTCTCGTCACTGGTTGACAGGGCTCTCACCAACTGAAAATGCATCAAGCTTAGTCGAGGTCGCTGAGCCAGTTATGTGACCCAAAGCCATGACCCAACGCCATACCCCCTAAGACACCATACATGCGACCATTTCTTAGATACCACTCTGTGGTCATCTACACTCTTGAGGATTGATCCCTCAACATGTTTCCCTCAGTAGGGATTACGTTTCCAATGGGTTGTGCACTTTCCACTACTGCAAACACTGAATGATGGTCCACCAAGTGCCTCGTGAACTTCTCGTCCACAGCACCAACATGTCTACCTCACTACACTAAGTGAGTAGTTGTCATCGCCTTGTTCATCACCACACACGTAATTGAAAATATTAATGCACATCCCATTCCAGTTGGTTCCTCTTACCAACTCTCACCAAGAACACCTTTCTCATAAAACGTGTCATCAACATCGTAATCACGTCCAAACACATCAGTTTCACTTGTATTGATGTCAAAGGAAATCCTTTCCTTTCACATCTCACTAAAAACACAAAACAAAGCAATGCGTGCATTAAGAATTGCATGCTTGTCATGAATATTGTTCATGACCCCACCCCATCGAGTTTTATTAAGTCTTATGTAATTCTCACATACACTCAAGTATTATGATTCAATTAAATATACTACTCCAATTCATTGCAAGGTTCCTACTTTTAAGTCTAAGTCCAATGATTTATTTACTCATATCTCATTACATTAACTTGTTATTAAATTCCCACTCTTAAGATTAATTTATTCATTAATTTCTTAATGAACTCATTTATTAATTAAGACTGCGTCTTAATCTCACAAATGCACTCCATAAGAGTTCATTTGCTCCCACAAGGACTCACCATCCTTGCTTCCCCAAAACAAACAATCAATCACACAATCCTATCAACCAACCAACCAATCACACGAATACAACCAACCTCAGCAGTTGGTGCCCAGGGTTCATACTCCCCAAGTCTTAGATGCCAATTATAAAAATGCATGATTCACAATGAATATTTAATCACATACCAACATCACATAATACACAATAACCAGAGATATTCTCCTTCTAAGGTAGAACATCCCCTCCTACTTGCATTACCAACAATTCATGTCATATTCACCAAGCAATTCAAGTGGAAACTATTAGCACAAGAATTATTTAACATACTTACAAAACTCATAATATCATGAAATTTGGCACGAACACCCTCCATCACCCTTATTTATACTCATAAATTTTTCAGTAGAAAATTATAAGTATAAATATTTTAAAACATTCATAAGGTTCCTTTTTGAATTAAATAGTCCTTAACACTCAACAACATGATTTGGATAAAATAACCATTAATAATTATGAAAACCTTCAAGAAAATTCAGGAAAAAATATCACATACCATAAATCACTAGTAGTACCTATTTTAAATTTATCATAATTTAAAATGCACAAAATATAATTTTAACTACTCAAAAACCCTACTAAGTGACTACACTCAGTTTTACTAATTAATTCTTGGAAAAACACCTAGAGGCTTTCTAAAATTCCAAATAAAATCATGGACATTTTCAATTATTTATGCAACAACATGGTGTTTCCATATTTCTTCAAAAGTGTCTCTAACTAATTTCCAAGGACAAAACAGCCCTAAACTCAACTATTTTCTAAATCAAATATTTGTCTTTTAAAAATAGTTCCTTAACTCTAAAAATTCTGAAAATTTTTCCATAGCATCCAGAGGTATCCTAGAGTACCCAGATGGTCTCTCAACACTATAAAATGGCACGAAAAAATTCAAAAAAATGGAAACACAATTTCAGCCCTAAATACCTAAATGACCATTTTTCATCCAAAACAAGTATTTCAAAGCAATTTTATCACCAAATCAGTTCAATAAGCTCAATGCAACAGTGAAAATCAACAAGAAAGCAAGGTTTAAGGTTGGAATGGAATAACTCCTCAATACCTTAATTTCTAATGCTTCAAAACGCACAAAATGAAGCTTAGATTAAAGCTTGTTTTCTCCTCTACCACATACTAGAATTTAAACAGTGGATTTGAGCTAATGAACTCAGAAAATTAGAGAGAAGGGCAGAGGTTTTTAGAGAGAAGCGAGAGCATTCATGAACAAGAATGAAAGAGGAAAAAGCTTTTTAGAAAAATGATTTACCTTCTCTCCCTTCCCACCTAAGGTAAAAACTCATACTATAAAGGTGCAGCTGGGCAGCTAGGGCCTGCAGTCCCTCAATTTCGTGCACAGCTCCCTTAGGAAAAATAGGTTGGGCCAATCAAGGCCCATTAGCTGTAGGGTTAGGTTTTTGGGCCTAGGTCTGACTTTTTTCGCGTTTTTTCATCATTTGTGTTCCAAAGGTTTCCGAAACTAATCTTTCACTTAAAAACCATTCTAATTGAAATTCAATTTTTATAAGTGAAAACATAAATAAAGCATACAATCAACATTAAAATTGTAATTACCATCCTCCGAGAACATTAAAATGTTAATTATGCACATAGACGAATAAAAATTACTAAATACACCCCCCTTTACAATTAGCAAAAGGTTGTAATTTTACAGGTGTTACACTATGCTCATCTAATTTGGCATTAAGTTGAGCTTGAACTTGAGCACCAACTTCAGCTGATATTCTTGATCCCAACGTGGATTCCAATGCAGACTCAAGGGCAGTTAAGTCAAGTTAAGGGTCTGACTGTGTTGCAACACTTAGTGGTAAGGCTATAATTGGAGTGCTCGACCTGGACTGAGTGAACACTAGATCAGTGCACTCGTGAGCTGGTGTTAATTCTGCAGACTTTTTAGCCAAGTTTGCAGCTTGCTTAGTAGCAAGTGCAACAACCTGAGCTGCCTCAGCCTCTTCCTTTAGGGCCAACTCCCTGAGCCTATTTTCTTCTTCTTCCTTGGCCTTCTACTCTTTAGCAAGAGCATTGAGTCATTTTTCCTCTTCCTGAGCAACCAACATAGCTCTCAGTCTGGTAGCCTCCTCTAGGATTCATGCTTCTTCAACTGTTTATGTTGCTGCCTTGGCTGTAGCTATCAATGCTTGAGAAACTTTATACTTAACATAGTATTCATCAAGCATCTTCTCAGCTTCAGCTTTATCTCTAGGTATTTGAGGAGTCAACAGAGTGGGAACTACCACTGTGTCTAACACATGAATGAAACTATTGGAGGAGGAGGAGCCTTCACTGACAGTGTCAATCATCTATTTTTCTTCATTTGAAAGGTTGGATGACCTTGTGGTGTGGAGCATGTTACTCATCACGTTCTGCCAGTAGATGTCAGCATTTGACTCTGTGTTCTCTAGTGGCAATACATGCTCTTATTGAGGTAGTGGCTCAATATCTGGTATATGCTATGGAAGATTGTCTGCTCTTGCAATCTTCTTTCCCTTAAGCTTGTTGGGATTGATAGTTGGGAGCCTAGTGACTATATGGTCTGGAGCGACACGTATATCAGTTTCTTCAGATATGTGCAAGCTTGGTGGATACAACTATCTGGGGGTTGTGCCTTGAAACTTCAGATTGCACAAAGCCATGTATTCAGCACAAGTGGCTTGGAAGGTTGGATGATTGGGAGCAACTCCTCGGTGATCAGCCAAGGAGATCGAATTGAGACCCTTGGTCTCAACAGATAATACAATGCATCACGATGCATCGTTCTGACAGTGGCCTCCAATTGCTTCTTCTCATCTTCTGTTAGCTCAACTGGTGGTGTTGGTTCCACTGCGAAGTAGTCCAATCCCTCTCGTACACAATTGTACTAGTGTGCAACCTCATGCACTAGTTGACGCATCAAAGGGATAGCATAGGCATATTCTTCCTACTGTAGCCTTCTTGCTAGATGTTAGAATGATGTGTATTTATTGAATGTGTGTTGAATGTTTGTGGGAGAAAGCCACACCTCTTCTTTATTTATATTGAGGAAACCCTCTTGATTACATCATATGAAGATAAAGATAAATAATAACTAACAAGATAATAACTATGAAGCTAATATAAAGATAATAACTACCAAGATAATATAAAGATAATATATATTCTAACACTAGATTTGCATCATCTTCAGCAGTATCCAGAAGAAAGGTGTTGTGAATTGACCTCTGGAAGGGAACTATCCCTTGATCAATCTGTAGAGGGGGAAGCTTCTTCAACTATGCTTCCATGACAACAGCAACCATGGAGTGCTCTACAAGGGGCTCCAATTGAGTCTCTTCTTTATATGTTGCAGACTCAGCATTCTCTCCCACATAGTAGAGGGAGAATCGTTGCATCATCTTTTGATGCCAGGAGCTTGAGGGAGGAGGAGGAGGAAGTATGTCTTCTCTAAATCTAGATAGAGGAGTGGTGGCATCCAGACTGAATGGTCTGTTGTCCCATGAGGGAGCAGCAAATGCTTCAAGAGATAGAATGACTATCTCTTCATCAGACCTAGACAAGATGTTGATAGAATCAGTGTGATGGTAAGAAACCACTACGTCTAACATCTTAGAGATGGTTACTGGTGAGGGTGATTGGTAAGGAGGAATGGTAGTGTTTGGTGGAGTGTGTGGGAATGTTGTTGGTACAACAATCTGAGTTGTAGGTTCAAACTGTGTCAGAGACTAAACAGTGGGTTCAATTTGTTGGGTGATCGTTTGTCTAGTGGGGGCAGACGCAGGTTGATCTTTTGTCTGAATAGTGGGTTCAGACAATGGCTCTTACATAGTTTATGTTTGGGCATCAGACTGTGTAGCTACTATTTGGCTAACCATAGTATGTGTAGGAGACACAGATGATAGAGGTTCAACAGACGGAGTGTCTGTTGTGGTTTCTATATGGGTTGAGATTAGTATGGTCTAAGGAATATTCTTCTTTAGACGTTTATGAGTAGAGTGAGGGTGAGTGGAAAGTGTGAAGGTAGGGATGGTGATACCTAGATTGGTGGTAGTGGTGGTAGTGGTGGTCTATCCAGGTCTGTCTTCTTCCAACACCACTTTTCTTTTCACAGTTAGCTTCCTGGCTATGGTGTTGGATGGTCTGATAGTCAAACTTTTTGACTCAATGGTCTATTATGCACTGAGTTGTCTTCTAAGACTCCTAAAGACTAATCCTTCATTTGAACCTTCCTCTTCACCTTCAACAGTATTAACAACTACTTGTCCAATGTTTGCTACCTCCTTCAAAGACACTTGAGGTTCAGAATATATTCTAACAGCACCCTTACCCTTCTGTTGAGCTCTTGTCTTGATCCTCAAAGTGGGTGGTCTAGGTGGTGTTTGTTGGATTGTCTGCTTAGCCTTCTTGGCAAGCGGCTCTTCAATAGACTGTGTTGAGGCCTTGCATGTTATTCAGACGGTTTGTTGGTCCACAATAGAAAGTCTCCTCATTTTATTTGTCAAGGGCTGGATGGAAGCAGCCTCATCATAAATCACCAGACTTTTTTCCTTTTCCACCCTTCTTCTTCTTGGTATGCTTCTTCTGACCTTATCCTTCATCATCAGAAAGCTTGGGGAACCTGTCAGGTGATCCCTTGGTGATTTCAAATCCCATGTTTAACTTAAGCATACTAGAGGATGTTAGTATCCTTTGATGAACGAATGGGTCTTCTACATTCACATACTCCAACTCATCCAGATGTCTTGATTGGATTTCTCTGTATACTCTGTTGTAGCAATGAGCATCCTAGAGAATCTTGTTTATCAGGGTTGTGTAGTATGTGGCCACAGAAGTTGACAGATATTGGATGTGGCTGATCAAGTTGTAGAAGAGTGTGTGTAAAAGGTTGAATGGGATGCCTCTGATGATGTGGTAGAGGATGAATCTATGGAGGGTAGATACATGATCCCTAGACCCAATCTTGTGCAAGATGATCTTGTTGATGATGTTCAGCAATAGCTTGGACAAAGGTGGGAAGTTGGCTAGATGCAACTTCTTGACATTCTTGGCCACCTCGTAGTTAGGTCCAAGAATGAACCTTTCTACTGTCCTTTTAGCAATGTTGGAGTCCCAAGCCTCTGTAAAGTAGTTAAAGTGCAGTTCGCACCCTATTGCTTGAGCAATGGAGGAGGGAGAGATTGAGATGTCACATCCAAACACCTTGCTAACAATCTCATTTCCCTTGATTGTGGCATTTGACCAGAACTCTCTAATAAGTCTAGGAGCTATCTTCTAATGATCATTAAAGAAGCTTCTTGATCCTAGCAAATTCAAAGTACCTTGAGATGTTAAGACCACGTTCCTCAAGGAAGGAAATATCAATGTAGTATTCCACGTGAATGTTCCCAATGTAGGAACCTCGTGGCTTGATCAGGATATTCTCCATGTCATTGAGTCTTCGTTCTCTCCTGACCTTAGGGTCAATGTTGGATGTTGCGCTATTAGTGTCTGTGGTAGATTCTGGCTTTACGTCTTCAAGACGCTTATCAGAAGCTCGAGAGGATGAGGGTGAGGCAAGTTGTTGGAAGGAGAAAGAACCCTTGGTTAGGTTACTTTTGGCCATGACGAGGGTTTGTGTTTAGGGTTTCTTGAAGTTCTTGGTTGCAGAGAGAATGGGTGAGAGAGATGAGTGTTTTTGAAAGCTTGGGGTATACGTTTTGCAATAGTAGGCTAGAATAGGTAATGAGTGTGCATTAAATATGATGGTACGGTTAGGGAATGATTAAAACGACACATTTATGATAGACTTAAATGTGCATTTTGGGTTTGAATGACTCAGAACCCATGAATGCTTAAGTTACAAAAACTTTTTTTGAAAATCCATATGGTCTGGCTCATATTTTGAGCACGAAACATGTGGCATGCACATGCCTCACTTAAGTATACCGCCAAACAATGTGTCCTTAGTTATACTAGTGAACAGTAGATAGAAATAAGACATTAAGTCACACAGACCATTCCAATCTTTTCTCTCAAAAAGATCAGTATGTCCTCGGTAAGGGGTTTTGTAAAAATATCAGCAAGCTGATCGTCCTATCTTGACAAATTCCAAATTAATGGTCCATTTTGAAATACACAAGAACACACTAGAAAGGGGGTTGAATAGTAGGTTAAAACCTTTTGTAAATACTATAAGTTCACAAGTTGCCTTCTTGGATATATGTTAGTTTAAATCAGCAAATACATCCTTACAAGGCAATGCTTTGAAAGACTTTCCAAAAGAGCATAGTAGGCAAGATAAATATATGTAATCACAAGACAGCAAATGAGAGCTTATTTTATATTGGTTCATTCAACCTGAGCTACGTCCAGTTCTCCTTTAACAATTGTTAAAGGGTTCCACTATAATCAATTGATTACAAAACAATTATTCTTCACTGCCACTTTTGGCTACAAGTATTCTCTATGCCACTACTGGCTACAAGTATTCTAAACCACTTCTAGTTACAAGTATGAATCTCCCCCTAAGATTATACTTCCCAAGTATTCTTTTATCACTAAGTCACTCTTGGCTTTCTATACAAATATGTATAAGATTTCGGTGACTCTCAAAGAGAGGATATAAACGATTATTGAATCTGTGTGAGTTGTTAGAAGATGGATATTCTCTTTTCTCTCAGCTCGAGTTTCTCACTAACTTTTCTCAAACATGCTTTGCTTTCTTTACAGATTTCTTTGAATTATTTCGTTTCAATTTCTTAGCATCTCATCATTACAAGGAAGCATTCTTATATAGTAAGCTTCATGGATTTGAACGTTGGAGAAGATTTGTTTCCGTTGTCTCATAGAAGAGTGTTGAAATAGCCTTGATTGTGCTTGATGTGACTAGAGCAGGTTTTGTTTTTGTCACAGTTGGCTTTTAATTTAAGGTGTGCATCCCAATGTTGATTAGTCCTTTAGTTGTACCTACACACTTCACGTAGTTCGAGACAAGCAAGTAATACAAGGCATAGAGGAAGGTAAGATCAAAGAGTATCTCCCTTTCTTTCTGAAACAGCAGTGCCTTTATTTGTGTAATGAATTAATTATAAAACACATATTCCTCAGCACATATTCTATTTCTGCACACACAACGTCTAGCTTAACAAATATAGTCTGGTCTTGATTCAGTATGGTCTGTTTGTGCACAGACAGCATCTAGCTTAATAGACACATTCTGGAATGAAAGACATGGTCTAGTTCAGCTTCAGACATCGTCTGGCCTGGCATCAAACATCATCTGGCCTAGCATCAGACATCGTTTGGCCTGATTATTCGTTGTCTAACCTTGTTCCATACATGGTCTAGTCTAATACATATGCATAGTCTAGTCTTAGACTTCACATAGTCTGTCCGAGACTGTTGTATGGTTTGGTCTTAGACTTTGCATGAATCTTTCCAAGACATTCATGGTCTTTTTAAGAGCTTTATTTTAATCTGATTAGAAGCAATGATAGTGAATGATTTAATTATTATCAGTTATCAAATAATTAAGATAAAAGTGAGAGTTAGGGTGATTATACCATTGTCTGTTCTCACTTTATTTCCTAAAATCACTTGGTCTAGAAACATTAGTTGATCAAATATTATCACATTTGTTATCATCAAAACCTATCAAGGTATTAGGCATCAAACATCATCAAATGTCTTGGTTCTAACACCTTTCTGAACATGGTCTCTTATGAAATGATGTTTTATTTCTATATATTTAGCTCTAGAGTGCATGGTTGGATTTTTCGAAAGAGATATAACAACAGTATTATCACAGAAGATAGGAATGTTACTCTCAAATATGTTGTAGTCTTCAAGTTGATTTTTGATCCACAATATCTAAGAACAACAACTTGCAACTAATATGTATTATGCTTTTACTGTTGATAATGTTATTGTTCCTTGCTTCTTGCTGAGCCATGACACCATGTTGCCTCCAATGAAGTGGCAACCTCCACTAGTGCTCTTTCTTTCAATTCTATCTCCAGCATAGTCAGCATCACAATAGCCTATCAGCTTATACTCTTTCTGCCTTTTAAACCAAAGACCAAGATTATAAGTTCCAATTAAATATTTAAATATTCTTTTAACAACAGACAAATGCACTTCCCTTTGGTCGAACTAAAATCTGGAGCAAAGACAGACGCTGAACATTATGTCTAGTCTGGATGGAGTCAAGTAAAGTAGAGACTCAATCATTCCTTTGAATTGAGTAACATCTACTTTCTTTGAATCTTCATCAGGTCCAAGTGATGTTGTTAGATGCATTGGTCTTCATAATTTTAGCATCATCCATCTTGAACTTCTTCAAGAGTTCATTCACATACTTGGTCTAGTGTATGAAGATTCCTTTGTTGGTTTGCTTGATTTGCAATCTTAGAAAGAATTTGAGTTCTCCCATCATGCTCATTTCGAACTCAGTCTATATCAATTTCGAGAACTCTTCACAAAGTTTTTCATTAGTGGCACCAAAGATAATATCATCCACATAGATTTGAACAATAATGAAATCAGAGGAGTAGTTTTTGCGAAACAATGTAGTATCTATCTTTCCTCTTATAAAATCATGTTCAATTAAAAATGAACTGAGTTTTTCATACCATGCTCTAAGAGCTTGTTTAAGACCATACAATGCTTTTAGTTTAAATACATGGTTTGGAAAGATAATACTCTCAAACCCAGGGGGTTGTTCTACATAAACTTCTTCTTTGATTACACCATTGAGAAATGCACATTTTACATCCATTTGATAAAGTCTCATATTTCTATGAGTAGCAAATGAAAGAAAAATCCTAATTGCCTCAAGTCTAGCTACTGGAGCATATGTCTCCATATAATCAATACCTTCCTGTTGTGAGTAACCTTTGGCTACTAGTCTAGCCTTGTTCCTCACAACCTTACCATTCTTATCTAGTTTGTTTCGGAAGACCCACTTAGAACCAACAGCTTCCTTGTTGTCTAGTAGTTTTACAAGTTTCCAAATGTTATTCTTTTGAAATTGGTCCAACTCTTCTTACATTGTTTGCATTGCTTGGACCCAGCTTTCGTCTTCTATGGCATCATCAATGTGCTTGGGTTCTATCTCAGACAATAAGGCTATTTTTTGGAAGGATGATCTTGTCTTTACTGGTGCGTGAACCTCTCCAATGATCTAAGTAGGAGGATGGTTCTTGATCATCATTCTGTTGGCTGCTTTGTGGTTCTCTGACTTTTTCTTCATCATTTGAGATGGTCTAATAGCGAGCAGATGATCTTGGAGAAGACGATGATGTGCTAGATACAGAAGGTGGTGCATCAAATGATGGTTTGTTCTTTGTTATTGCATCTTCTAGTCTAGTATCTACAAATGAGCCTTGTAACTCTAATAGTTTCTTATCAAGTTGAGTGTCATTAAATCTCACATGAATGGCTTCTTCAACATTTTGGTTCTAGAGTTAAACACTCTATATGCCTTAGATGTTTCAGAGTATCCAAGTAAGATGCCTGTATCACATTTCGAATCAAAGTTACCCAAACTATCTTTTGTGTTAAGAATGAAACATTGACATCCAAAAGGATGGAAGTATGATATGTTGGGTTTCCTTTCTTTCCACAGTTCATATGGAGTCTTTTTTATAATAGGCCTAATATAAATTCTGTTTTGCAAATAACAAGAAGTATTTATAGCTTCTGCCCATAAGTGCTTAGGAGTCAAGTTATCATTCAACATAGTTCTGGCCATTTCTTGTAATGACCTATTCTTCCTCTCAACAACATCGTTTTGCTGTAGTGTTCTAGGTGTTGAGAAGTTGTGAAGAATTCCATTCTCTTCACTAAACCTCTGAAAACTTTCATTTTCGAACTCTCCTCCATGGTCACTTCTGATAGAAGTTATACATACTCCTTTTTCATTTTGAACACGTTTGTAAAATTTATAGAATTCCTTAAAAGTCTCATCCTTGTGAGTGAGGAATATAATCTATGTCCATCTAGAATAGTCATCATCAACTATCATCAATCCATATCTCTTCCCTCTAAGAAAGGATGTTCTTATTGGACCAAAGAGATCAATATGTAACAGTTCTAATGGTCTGGAAGTGGAAACAGTATTTTTTACTTTTAAAAGATGTTTTCACCTGTTTCCCTTTCTGACATGCCTCACAAAGTAAGTTATCCTTATATGACATTGATGGCAATCCTCTTACGGGGCTATATCTTTGTAGTTTTGAGATTTATCTCAAACTTGCATGGCCAAGCTTCTTATGCCATAACCAGTGACCTTCTTTGACAGATAGTAAACACAATATATTTTAATTATTTAGTTCACCAAAGTTGATCTTATAAATATTTCCTTGTCTCTTTGCTGAGAAGAAATGTGAACCATTAGATTTTTTAACTATGCATGATTCCTTGTTGAAGGAAACATCATATCCACTGTCACAAAATTGACTTATGCTTAACAAATTATGGTTTAGTCCTTCAACAAATAATACATTCTCAATGGAGAGACTTGGAGGGATACCTATCTTACCAGTACCCCTGATTCTCCCTTTCTGATTACCTCAAAAAGTGACTGTACCACATGCATTGGTGTCAAGTCTAGGAACATAGGCCTTGTGCTCGTCATGTGATGTAAGCAGCCACTATCCAAGTACCATAATTGATGTTTCTTTCTTGCCATCAAGGACATTTGCAACAAGAATTATTTTGTTCTTAGGTACCCATATTCTTTTGGGTCCTTTGGTGTTAGTCTTAGAAGCAGATGATTTTCTCCTTGTAGGCAATTTCTTGCTTTTGGACTTTACATGTCCTTTTTCAAAATTTGATCTTCTAGAAGAAGCTTTCTTCTTGGTTGCTTCTTGTGAATCCAAGGCCAGATTTGTCATTTGGATGTTTGTTGTATGAAAGAATTTTCTTTAAGTTTTCAAACCCACTAACAAATTTTCTTAGAGTGCTCTTGAGAGATGCAGCTTCTTTGCGTAATTGAGCAATTTCAGCTTCATCTTTGCTTAAGGCTCTCACCTTGTTTAATTCATCAGTTTCCTTAATCAATTCATTCAATTGCCTTCTATGTTATTCTTTTTCTATCCATAGTTCACTTTTGCTTTTAATTAAGCATTGGTGATCTATGGTTAGTTTTTGAAAATCATCTGTTAGAGCATTACTAACTGTGACCAATGAGGAACATTTGTCAAATAGCTCAGTGAATGAAAACCCAAGTTCTTCATGCTCTTTTGAGAGTTTTCTTAATTTCTTTTTCATAGATAAATAGGCTTTTGAAAGAATAGATGAATTAGAAAGAAGTTTTTTATAAGCTTCTTGAAGGGAGATAAGATCATTGAGGTCTACCTCTTGTTCTTCATCATCTGAAGCCTCAGACACAAGACGCAGTGTTGTCTGATGCATTCTCACCATCAGACACAGATGATGTAAAGGTTGCGTATGCCATCAGACAAAGATTAGCTTCTTCATCTGATGCTTCAGAGTCTTCTTCATCTGTTGAGTCATCTAGATCTTCCCATGTGGACATCAGTCCTTTCTTTTTCTTAGGAAATCTCCTCTTGATCTTTTCTTTTCCTTTACTGAGCTTTGGACATTCTGACTTGAAGTGTCCAAGCTTCTTACACTCATAGCAGACAATAGGATTCTTCTCTTTCTTATCATGGTCTGTTGAGTATTTCTTGTTGTAGTTCTTCCATCTCGAACCACCTTTCTTTCTCCACATCTTGTGGATTCTTCTTGAGATGAAGGATAGCTCATCATCTTCTCCTGACTCTTCTTCACTTGAAGAAGTGGACTTTACTTCTGATTCTTCTGCTTTTAAAGCTTTGGTAGTCTGTCCTTTTAGTGGTCTGGAAGACTGACTTTTTGATGAAACTAACTATTTTGGTGTTGTTTGATTTGGCTTATGAGCTTTCAGAGCTAATGACTTGCCCTTTTTCAACTTGGCATCTCCTTGCAGCTCTTGCTCATGCAGCATTAAAATTCCCATGAGCTCTTCTAGAGACATATAGTTTAAGCTTTGGAAGCTCTAATGGCTATGACCTGAGGTCTCCATTGTCTGGGCAAGCTACGAAGGATTTTGTCAACATGCTCAAAGTTTTCAAAACTCTTACCAAGGTTTCGAAGCTCATTTAAGATGGTTTGAAATCTAGACATCATACTAGCTATGGTTTCATTTTCCTCCATAGCAAAGAGTTCATATTCTCTGGTGAGAACATTTACCTTGTTCCTTTTTACTTATGAGGACCCTTCATAAGTTATTATGAATGTGTCCCATATGTCTTTAGCGGATTTGAACTAACTTATCTTTCTATGCTCAGTTTCTGAGATGCATGCATGTATTGCATTTCTTGCTATGGAGTTGAGGACGAATCTATTCTTCTATGCCTCAGTCCATTGTTCTTTTGGAATCTCAACTTCATTGTCACCAACTGGAATATAATCTCCATTTTCTACGACATCCAGTATGTCTATGTGACATGATTCAAAGTATGCCTCCATTCTTTGTCTCCAATAGGTGAAGTTTTCTCCTTTGAAGATTGGAGGTTTGTGTAGACCCTTCTCTATCCTTGTGTAGGATCTTTAACTCTGTATCTGTGAAGATAGTTATTAGAGACCACGCTCTGATACCAACTGAAATACACAAGAACACACTAGAAGGGGGGGTTGAATAGTAGGTTAGAAAACTTTCTTTTAAACACTATTAGTTCCCAAATTGCTTTCTTTGATATATGTAAGTTTAAACCAGCAAATATATCTTTGCAAATCAAAGCTTTGAAATCTTTTCCAAAAGAGCACAACAGGCAAGATGAATATATGTAATCACAAGACAGCAAATGAGAGCTTATTTTATATTGGTTCACTCAACCTGAGCTACGTCCAGTTCTCCTTTAACAACTGTTAAAGGGTTCCACTATAATCAATTGATTACAAAACAAGTATTCTTTACTACCACTTCTAGCTACAAGTATTCTTTATGCCACTACTAGCTACAAGTATTTTAAACCACTTCTAGTTATAAGTATGAATCTCTCCCTGAGATTATACTTCCCAAGTATTCTTTTATCACTAAGTCACTCTTGGCTTTCTATACAAATATGTATAAGATTCCGGTGACTCTCAAAAAGAGGATATAAACGATTATTGAATCTGTGTGAGCTGGTAGAAGATGGATATTCTATTTTCTCTCAGCTCGAGTTTCTAACTAACTTTTCTCAAATGTGCTTTGCTTTCTTTACAGATTTCTTTGAATTATTTTGTTTCAATTTCTTAGCATCCCATCATCATCTTCTCCTACAAGGAAGCATCCTTATATAGTGAGCTTCATGGATTTGAACGTTGGAGAAGATTTGTTTCCGTTGTCTCACAGAAGAGTGTTGAAATAACCTTGATTGTGCTTGATGTGACTAGAGCAGGTTTTGTTTCAGTCACAGTTGGCTTTTAATTTAAGGTGTGCATCCCAATGTTGATTAGTCCTTTGGTTGTACCTACACACTTCACATAATTCGAGACAAGCAAGTAATACGAGGCATAGAGGAAGGTAAGATCAAAGAGTTTGTTTTTATATTGGTTCACTTAACAAATGAGAGCAAATGAATATATGTAATCACAAGACAACAAATGAGAGCTTGTTTTTATATTGGTTCACTCAACCTGAGCTACATCCAGTTTTCCTTTAACAAGTGTTAAAAGGGTTCCACTATAATCAACTGATTACAAAATAAGTATTCTCTATGCCACTAATGGCAACAAGTATTCTATATGTCACTACTGGCTATAAGTATTCTAAACCACTTCTGGTTACAAGTATGAATCTCCCCCTAAGATTATACTTCCCAAGTATTCTTTTATCACTAAGCCACTCCTGGCTTTCTATACAAAATGTATAAGATTCAAATAACTCTCAAAGAGGGGATATGAACAAGTGTTGAATCTAAATGAGCTTGTAGAGGATGGGTATTCTCTTTTCTCTCAGCTCATGTTTCTTTTTCTTTTTCTCAAGGTGCTTTGCTTGCTGTTCAAATTTCTTTGAATGGATTCGTTATTGTTCATTCATTTCATCATCCTTCTCATTGCATGGAAGCTTCCTTATATAGTGAGCTTCATGGATTTGAGCGTTGGAGAAGGCTTGTTTCCGTTGTCTCACAGAAGAGTATTGAGGTAGCTTTGACTGTGCTTGATGTGACAGAAGCAGGATTTGTTTCTGTCACAGTTGACTTTTAGCTTAAGGTGTGCATACCAATGTTTATTAGTTTTTTGGTTGTACCTACACACTTCACATAATTCGAGACAAGCAAGCAATACGAGGAATAAAAGAAAGTAAGATCAAGGAGTATCTCTCTTTCTTTTTGTAATAGCAATGCTTTTATTTGTGTAAGAAATTAATTATAAAGCACATATTCCTCAGCACATATGATAGACCATATTCTGCACAGACAACGTCTACTTAACAAACATAGTCTGATTGACCATAGTCTGAAATGAAGAACATAGTCTGGTCTGGCTTCAAACATCGTCTAGCTCAGCTTCAGACATCTTCTGACTTAACTATGCGTTGTCTGACCTTGTTCTATGCATGGTCTGGTCTAGTACATATACATAGTCTGATCCAAGACTCATGATATCTGTCCCAAGACTTCACATAGTCTGTTCGAGACTGTTGTATGATCTGGTCTTAGATTTTGCATAAGTCTTTCTAAAACTATACCGTTTGATCTTATGAATTATGCATGGTTTGTTCAGGGCTTATTTTAGTATGATTAGAAGCAATTATAGTGCTTGATTAATCATTAGGAGTTATCAGACACTTAAAACGTAAGTGAGAGTTTGAGTAATTTTACCATTGTTTGTTCTCACTTTGATTTCCTGAAACACTTAGTTTGAAATCATTAGTTGATCAAATATTATCACATTTGTTATCATCAAAATCTATCAAAGTATTAGGGATCAGATTTCATCAAATATCTTGATTCTAACAAAAGTATCAATATGATGGTTCAGAAATGTTAAACTGAAAGTTACAAAAAAAAAAAAATTAAAATCAACATATGTGAACTTGATCATACTACTATAAAAACTTTAAGTGAAGTTTTTATATATATTTTATCCTTATTTTGACAAGTTATAAAACATATTTAAATTGCACAAAAAAAAACCCATATTTAAAGCATTGATCGAAAAGACTCGCAGTCCAACAAATCATGCATATTACCGTGTACGTTAGCTAACAAGTCTTAGCTAGATTCTTGTTATATATGTTGGAACACAATCTCCTTCAAAGGGCCCAGAATATTTTGCACCACTTAACAAATCGCAATAGCTAAACGCGTAGGTCACTTCATTCATTCCCACGTTCTCTCTCTCTCTCCCACGCGATGAAACTCATCCACGTTTGAAAAACCATGTCAAACATCCCCACAATGCTCTCTGAGATTTGCCTCACCCAGTTTCGCCTCGCCATGTCCGTAGCAAACCCGTGGCCCTTCTCATGAACCCACCCACCCTACCAAGTCGCAAGCAGCACCCTCTCTAGCTCCTTTTCACTTTTGTACTACTTGGACTCGTACGCTTTGTTGCACGGATACTCCATTTTTGTGCAAGTATCGTATCAGATAGCTACCTCCTAACGATTACCTTTTTTCTGGTAAGAATAACTTCCTTACACACAGCAGCACATGTTAAAGATTCGCGGATTCAACCTCAGGAAGCGCCTCACCAGGGTCTCTGGATGGATCTTCCGGAGAATTCGGAAGCGGACCCCACCCAAATACCGTCGTCTGGGTGACTCTCCTCAGTCACATGTGGGGAAGCTTATCGGGTGGGGCCGCAAGCTGACAGAGGGTGCCAAGTCCCGCTTGAAAGTAGCATCCGGGTCAGGCTATGTTCAGTTAGGAACCGACCCGGATCCAACTGTGCCAAAGGGGCACCTGGCTGTGTATGTGGGGCCGAAGGACGGCGAGTTGCACCGTGTTTTTGTGCCAGTATTATACTTTAACCACCCTTTGTTCGGGGAATTGCTGAAGGAGACAGAGGAGGAGTTCGGGTTCCACCACGACGGCGGAATCACAATCCCATGCCGAGTCACCGAGTTTGAACGGGTCAAGACCCGAATTGCATCCAGATTCCATCCTAAATGATTGGCCTGGCGCTGAGGAGTGAGGTGATCCTGATTGTCCATCATGTAACTCAACAAATGAAAATATAGCTTGGGGGATTATTTTTTGTTTACCTCGTTAATTTTTAGCTATCCTGTTTAACTAATCATAGTGGTGTGTAAATTAAATACAGAAAGGATTTGTTTTTCAATGACTAATGATATATACTTTTTTATTTTCTGTATAACACAATGGTCAAGTCTATTTTAGGATCCCATGCTTTAATACTACACTTTCTTGTCTTCAAAAAATACCACACTCATAAAAATGATTTTTAAACAGCGAATCAGTTAAGAAAAAATAAAAGTTAAAATATGTATTTTGTTCCTATAATAAATATAGTAATGTATATTTTTATTCTTTATAAAAAAATTTGTCTATTTTTTATTTTTATATATTTGAAATGCGTTATTTTTATTTTTTTTTTGCTTGAAACTAAATTGAGTTAAATCCAAATCTACATGTCATTCTCTCATTAGTTCGATGTTTATGATTTTTATTTTTTTTTTACAATTTTTGGGGTTAAAAATCGGAAGAAATTGCACACAACCTTTAGAAACATCCTAAAACACTAAATTAACGTTACATTCACTCCGAAGGCTTACATGGCACACTACTGGACAAACATGTCTCCAATAACTTGCCAAAGCCATTGTTTCTTCTCTCCAAGGCCACAAACACGCTCTCGACGCGGCTGTCAAAGTTCTATTCCGCCACACACCTCCTATGCTTCTCAAAGGTCCATGCCCACCTCTAGAAACACACCGAGGACACCAATTTCAAAACCTACACCAAAGGCCAAAACTTCACGTACTACGGAACAAGTCGACCTGGCAAAATCAACTCCTTCAAAAACTACTCCAAAACCTTTGAAACCATTCCGATCAACGATTTCTCGTGCTACAGCCGCATGTCTACTGGCCATGACGACAAATTCGACGGATACGAAGAGGACACCAATTTTTCCGACAAGAGCTTCCTAACCTATGGCACCAACTTTGTCGGCAGCTCCACGAGTTTGAAACTTACTCCACAAATTCAAACACCCCTGACATACGATTCATCGCCTACTTTGACACCACAAACGAGAGGAAGCAGTTGTTCTCGGTGGTGGCATAATCTCCTATCCAATCTCTCACGTTTTCTATTGCAATATGAGACTTTCCATATAATGATAATGTATTTATATCCCAAATCACTACGAATCAACTTACAAGTCTATATCACTTGACCAATGTAGTCTACCATTTCATTCCCCCTTTAGGTTCATAAATTCCTAATGAAAGTTTTAAAAAAAATTTCTAAACTATTGTAATCAATTTTGAAAAGATATACAACTTAATAAAAAAAAGTAGCAAGTAATGTTTGGGATGCTATAAAAGAAATTTCAGGTCTAGACTTATTCGTTTAGATGTTATCAAAAAAACGTTTATCTTGGATATTCTTCAATTTAGATAGATGATTAATGTTTTGATCATCTCTTAATAAATTTTCTTGTTCTATTTAACTATGTTTTTTATGTTTTTTTTTGTTGAATTATTTGGTTTATATTTTGATGACATTATTGATTTTATAGGTTAAATAAAGCATTTTACATTGTTGGACTAATGCTTTGTTATTATTTTTCATTATCACTTTATGGAAATTTGTGATTAGAAGTTATTATCTTAATTGTCGTGAAAAAGATATCTCAAAATATATTAACAGTCTGTAACTTTGATTTGATTTGGAATTCATATACATTTTTAGCAGTTAAGAGGGTTCTGTTTATAATGACTTGTAACTAGTACGTGTTCAATGATATTTTCAAACACACTACTTTGGTTTGTGTTTAATAATTTTGAATGTTTTATTTTTAAAAATCCATAAAGTCTTTCAAATTTTAAATGTCCTATATTATAAATCCATTAAAATCCAAATTGTAAAATCCTAATCACCAAAATCTTTTTAAAAAAAAATTAAAATTTTTTTATATTCCTAGAAAAACTTCTAATAAACTTTGATTTTCGACCAACTCTTCAATATATTTATTGATTGAAGTATCCTCGATCCAATTGATAACGAGTATAGGATTTGGTAATGTCATCAAGTTGATAGCATATTAGATTAAAATAGAAAGAACTACAAATGGTCTCTAGTACCCTAATTCGTACGTGTTCAACTTTGAATCCATGCAGGACATCGCTATCTGGGTGAAAATACAAGATTATAACTTTATAAGAAAACATCGTTAGCCGTAGAAAGAATCTACAGCCAAATATGATGGCAAAACCAATCAGATTCAGAAGAATTCCTTTCTTATCTTCTTTCTTCACAATGGTGAGTCACTACCTAACTAGCAAAACTTGCCACGGAAAAGGTTCCCAATTCTGGTAGACTTTGTTCGGCGAGTTTAGACATACCATCCTACAAGTATTTTTATGAAAATAAAATAAAATTATGTTAACTTCTAAAAATAAATTAATTTCATTATCTTCGTATTTTTCTGTCCTATAAATGTATCCAAACAAATCCCTTCTCTCAAAAAGCATTTAGGTAAGCAATTTGGTACATCGGTTTTTCTTTGAATTTTCTTTTGCTATTAAATCCGTCCAAAGAAAAGTGCCAAAGGAAAAACTCTGCCCGCAACGTTTTCTCACCAGAAGTGTCCTTGTCACTAAAGATAACGAAGCTGGTGGAGAATCTTTCTATTCATATTCGACTAAAAAAAAAATCATTCATTAAAATATAAAATAAACGGTGAAGTAAATTTATGGTCCTATAAAATAAGATTTTTTTATTTTATTTTAATACTGTAGTCTCTACAATTTGTTGTAGTGTCTGCTTTCAGCTATCTGCGTTAACTGATAAAGACTATGTCGATAGATCATTTACCTGTTTCATTTTTTTTTATCAACCATTTACCTGCTTCATGACAAAACAATCACATGTAATTTTTTATTTCATTTTACACATGACGGTCTCATTAAACTCTTTTGACGATGATGAAACAAGTTAATTGACTGTCGTTGTTATGTCATATATAGTTAAAATTGTTACTTGATAACAATGATTAAAACAAAATTACAAGACTAATCAAACTAATTTTTTTTAAAGGATTAAAATTAAAACCCCATATTTTATAAGTATGAAAAGGTTATTTAAGGAGAAAAAAAAAGTATTATCACCTCCCACTAGCTAGGTGCAAAAGAGTCAAGGACGTTATGACAATGCCAAATTAAGGTGGTCCACTAATTAATCAAATATCTAAATCAAGCATGCCTCTAATTCATGCTTTCATAATTGTAAGGGTGGGATTAGGACCATACACAGGAAAAGAAATTTCTTGTGGTTGTTAATTTCTTCTCTTTAATTTTGCCTCATTCGTTTAACTATTTCGAACAAGAGATAACACCAACACCCTTTGTCCTTCCGTCAATGTTTTGTTTTTGTCTTTCCTTCCTTTAATAATTCTTGAAGATCAGATTTTGCTAGTTAACTCAAAGCTTCAAAGTGTTAGAATAAATTGAATAAAGGAAGCATGTGTGGATGCTAAATATCCGAACCTACTACCTATGAAACAAGAGCATGAAATATAAGATAGTCCACTTGGTGAAGGAAGAAGGGAAGGAGGGAGAGGAAGATGTAGCGAATTCAACTCCATCTACTATCAAAATTAACAAATTAATTATAACATTTGTCAATAATAATAAATAAATAAAACAATGAAACAAGAACTTGACATGTATCTATGTTCAAGAGTGCCAGAAATTGCGATCCCAGTTAGCCGAATTATCTTTAGTGTAATAGGGCAAAGAGGGGTCACACTCACCCCACTAAACATGATGTGGCATGTAAATGGCAAAGAGGGGACACAAAATCAAAAGACACCCCCCACATAAGCAAAAGGTAATCCTCATATTAGAGGTATGATACTCCAATCCATACGGGGATAGCATTACGACCGAATAAATTAAAAAGACACTTTCTGCATTCGAATTAAAGATACGGTAGCAAATAAAAAAAAAATAATGTATCCATATAGACTCTAGATATTATTTTAATATATTAAATTACTCTTTCAAATAGGTATTTATTTTTTTTAGTTACGGAGAATAAATTTTATTTTTTTTAGTCCTTCAAATGTTATAAATGTTATTTTTAGTTAATTTTTTCAAATTTTCAAACAAACAAAATATATAGATTTTATAATTTATAATGGTATTTTTTTTTTATCATAGACTTTGACAATAAAAAATCGTTATAAATTGTAAAATTTATTTACTTTATTTGATAATATTTGACACAAAAATTAAAAATAATATTAATCATATTTAAAGAATAAAAAAAATAACTTTTAAATACGAAGTATTAAAACAGAAAAATCTTATATTTAAAAGATTAAAATATATTTAAACGTATATTAAATGTCTGTTTTATGTCTCAAATCATTTGTGTGAAATGTATGCTTCTTATTTTTACTGTATACTCACGTATCATCTGTGATAATTTTAATGGGTTTAACTTGCTACATTGGGTGAAGAGAAACATGGTACTATTACCTGTTCTAATAGCAATAAAGGGAAAATGTATTAAGAATGCGCGTGAAAGTACGTGAATTGCACAGCATGTTTATGTTGGTTCAAGACTCGAGAAAACAAAGCTTAAGAATCAGGAATCAAAGGAGATGAAAAGAAATTAATTTAAGAATAAACATGATAAGTGCAATCTAAGAGTCATTAAAGAATAATAAGATATTTGTGTAAATTCAGGAAAAAAAAAAGTAAGGCTGGATTTGAAAAGAAATATTAACTTAATGTTTATATATGTTTTGAATCAAATTTAACTATTAATATAATAGATATCGTGATCTGTGTACTCAATAAAAGCTTAATTGGAATTAATTACAATCGAAATCTAGTGTAAACATGAGCTTGTCTAGTATTTTCCTTCCCTCATTTTCGTGCAAACAACCCAAGGTATTATTGAGGGGTGGTTCTTCTCTTTTCCTTCAAGTCCTTCTCTTTTCTTCCCTTGGTAACACTGTTGCAGTAAATAGTGGAGTATGCCTGTTTTTGGATGTTAAAATGTTGATTTTTATAATGGATTGAGTAAAACATTTGAAGCCTTAAACTTTGGTCCATGATTTCTTGCATTTTGGACTTGATTTGAGCACTTCGTTCATGTTTTGTTTTGGGCCGTTGGAGGGGCTGCGGGTTGGAGTTTTTATGTTTCTAAACTTGCTTAAAATGAGTTTCAAGCCACTGAAATGAGTATTTTTTTAGTCCCCTTAGGTAAGAAATAATTTCATGAATCTTCGAGAGAATTTGGACGAGAAAAAGAAAGTTTTTGAGAAGTAGAAGTAGAAAAAAAAATGAGCTACTGCCCTGTTTTGTAAAGCTGAGTTTTTATGTGTTTTATAAAGTGAGAAAATGTTGGTTTTTGAGTAAAAATAGTGAGGGAAGGCGTGACCCATGACAAGTAATTTTGTGTTTTTTGAACTAAAAGGATTTTCTATACATGTTTTTTTTTCCTATAGTTTTTCTGCGGGTTGAAAGTTTTTGTAACTTACTTTCTCTTAAATATGTGTTCTTGGAATGTTAAAATGCATAATTTCAATTACTTTTGAATTAGAAATGAATAGGTTGAATTTTCTCTCTATTTTGAGGCTTTAAGAGTTTTTATTTGATGACTATAGTAGAAAATTTTGGGAAACATGTAGAGTATTTCATCCTCATCCGTTCTTTATTATAGTAACAAAAATTACATTTCACATATATTAAATATTCTTCACATATTATCCTTTAAAAAAAAATTTAGTGTTTGAAACTTATTTATAAAGGAGGGTATTGCAGGAAGAGTATTATTAAATGAAGAAAAAAAAATTAACTTTTCCTTATATTTGAGAATAAAAATTGTTTTTTTTTTTTGCTTATAATAGATAACAAAGAGAATAATATTTAATATGATTCAAATGCATAACATGTCATCAAGATGATGAATTTTGTGTTTTTAAATGGGTCTAGAGTTAGAAATTAATCATTAACTAGTTCATAATTAGAAATGATGTAATTATTATAATTTTTATTTTTAATTATATTGGCTTTTAATGGAGAAGCAAAATCAGTGTTTTATGGAGGAGTCCATTATCTTGCCTATATAAAGCCTATGATACTCATTGATTCACATACTTTTAGATAGGTAAAGGCTAGATAACAAGGTATAGTCTTATTATTCAGTTTGCTATTTATCTTCATATGTTAATTTTATTTTCGCTTTATACATTGTTTCCTTTTGGTAAATATATAGAGAGGTGGTAGAAACATATGAAACACTATGCAAATATAGAATTTTTTTTTTGAAACATTCAAATTCCAATATGAAGCATTGAAGCACTATGCATGATTTTACTTTATTCTTTATATCTATGTGCTTTACAATCATGTCTATGTTTTGCATCAACTAATTGTTATAAATTATGTTTGCAATAGGAAGTTTTTCTTGGCTTGACTTGTATATTTTGCAATGAAAGCAAAAAGAAAATGAAGAACTATACATGTAATTGAAGCTTAAATGTTTGATGGTACATGTTACTATTTTTATTATTTAATTAATTTTTTATACTTCAATTACATTGTGATTTTACAGTTTTACAATACCTTTGATTAATTGATATATGATTTTAATTATTTGCAATAGTTACTATTAATTATTTACAATAATTATTAATTGTTATTCAACCTATTTTATTATGCTTATCATTTAATTAGATTGATGAGGGATATGAATTCAATTTATATGATTGGAAATCATGATATGACATTAATTGTCTATTAATGTTTTTCATTATACTATTCTTGTTTTGCACCATTACATTTTAACAGTTAACATATTGTATATTAATTGTGTGCAATTGGAAAATCAATGAAAATTAAAGATAAATCATCAAGTTGAATACAAATTCATGTATGGAAAGGTCATTAGAAAACTTGATTATTAGTTAATTTATTATGTTATTTTTATAATGAGGTACTTGTATTATTTATTTTAATATATGCAATTAATTTCTAATGATTATTGAACAAATTATAACAACACCCCTTGAGATTTGCTTAAATTACACATGCACCCCCTCTTATTTTTACCTCTATTTAAAATCCTTAACTTTTGATATCTCATTATACTTACACCCGTTAACTTTTTAGGTCATGTGACTAGCATATGACTTTTATAATATTTTTTTTTCTCAAAAATGTCTTTATCTTTTTTTTTTTAAACATAAGGAGTGCATGTGTAATGTATTAAAAAGTTCAAGGATACATATGTGATGTGTTTAAACATTAAGGGGTACATGTGTGATGCATTTTAAAATTTAAGAGGCATATGTGTGATGAGTTTAAAAGGTCAGAGATACATGAGTGATGAGTTTAAAAAGTTTGAGAATTCATGTCTTAGAATGTCAAAAATATCATTTTCACCATATGAGGTCGTTGTTGCCACGGATAGGATTATCGTTGGGTTGGAAGTCATCGTGAACGAGAACGTGGTCGTTGAGTACGAAATAGAGAATTCACGTACAAGAAAAATATCATTTCTTTGAAAGAACAGTAACATGAAATAGAGGAAGAAGAATAGTTCTCTCTCCTTTAGAAGAATAGTAGCACGAAATGGAGGAAGAATAATAGTTTTCTCCTCTTTGGAAGAACAGTAGCATGAAGAGGAAGATGAATAGTTCTCTCCTTTTTGAAAGAACAGTAGCATGAAACAAAGGAAGGAAGAGAAATCATTCTTTGTTTGGATCACTTAATTACAAGGGTAATTATGGTATTTTAAATAAATCAATTAAAATTAAATATAAATTCATTTAAAATACTAACAGCAACTTAATACCGTTAAAGCAAGGGGTGCCAAAGTAATGGTAAGAAAATGAGGAAGTACATGTGTAATGGAAGCAAACCTCAGGGGGTGTTGCTATAATTTGCTCATGATTATTTTATGCAATGATATGATTTAGATTTTAAATAAATTTGTTTTGTACGTGTATATGACGGGTTTTAATCATTATTGTGATTGATTGATTAATATAATGTGTATTTCTTAAAAGTTTTAGGTCACAGTTGATTATGTTTACTCAAAAATAAATGTGAAATTTATCGAGCATTAAAGTTTATTTTAAACCATACTTTATGTGCTTTTAAAAACACTCCATGTAATTCTAAGACTCTAGTTATTTTGGCTTCACTATAAAGATCTTTCTCATAAGACATTTTTTTTATAATATTGCAGTATGTTCTTGTAAGAGAAAACAGGAAGGTGAAGTGTCAAATTTTTTTCTAATATTTTCAATGATTAAATTAAAGTTGCATTGATTACTCATTGGTGTCTACATTACATCATTAGTAGCTATTAATTTTAATTCCAATTATTGAATGAAAATATGTTATTGTATGCACGTTGATTTTCATTATAGTTTATTTGTTATATATATTAAAGAAGTAATTAATGACTTTAATTGATTGTAATTAATTACTATTGTGATTTCAATTGAACTTGTCTCACCAATTGGATATTAGAGTAGAATATTGATTCTCTCGGTAGATAGATTTTATGAAAAAATCAATTATATTCATATTAAGAATGGTGGAATGATGAATGTGTTTTTTTTTTTTTTTACAAATAAAGCAATAATTTTAATATTTGTTGTTTCTATCATAATGCAATATATATTGCCTCTGCCTTGATTATTAAAATTATATTTGGTTTTTGAAATTTGTAAATACGAATGCTAAGCTTTAGATGTTTTTATTCCAAATTAAAGTCAGAAATCAAATGAATATTTTATTAAACTTTTTGGTTTTGAAACATTCTATTAAATGATGGATATGACTTAAAATTGTTGAAGAGAACCTAAATACAAATGTTTGTGTAATTTTAAATGTATTTTTGTTTTGTAATTCAGTGTATTAGGTTTAATATAATGGAAATAACAACATTTCATAATAAGTTAATATCCATTATTATTTGTGTAACATTTAATAAAATATTTTGAATAAATTACAGCAACACCCCCTCAAGTTTAATGTAATTACATAAGTATCCCTACTTTTAAAACCATTACTTTCGCCTTCCTTGAGTGGGTGTTAGTGTAATGTTTTTAGGGGGTGCTAGTGTAATGTTTTGAAACATGCAGGGGGTGTTTTTAGTGTAATGATTTCAAACTTAAAGGGGGTGCTAGTGTATCTATAATAATAGATAAAAGTGATACCACTTTTGGTAATCGCTCTTTCGTTTCCACTTTTAGGAGACGATTTTACCCTTAGTAAATTAAAAAAGTTATACAAATTTTTATACTAATATTGTCATTTTGATTGAAAAATAAAATTTTGAATAAAAAAATTAAAAATTAAAAGTAGGTGCTTCAGTGTAACTGCCCACTCTCTTAGGGAGGTTTGTTTTAGTAGTTACAAAGTAACTCCTCCACTCAACTCAACGTGTGACTGCTCCAAAATTTGAAGACCCTATAAAATACCATTCCCTGAGTTTTTAATCAGAACAAACAATTACTTTGTGTCAAAACTTTCTTCTTTCTTTCTTTATGAGAACTCTTTTCCTTCTTCAGTCCAAAGGTAAATTCGATAAGAAAATACTATCTTCCAGGGTACTTCTCGTGTAGTTTTTTCAATGTTGTATGTATTTTTTTAATACTCTTAATAATGTATTCATCATTATCTAATTTCAGTTTCTTGCCTATCCAAAAAAAAAAAAAAAAAGAATGATGGTGAACTTTTAAGATGGAATTATGCATCAAGAAAACCTTCCCCATGGATTGGTGAATCTCTTTTATTTTTTATTTTTTTTTCTTCCATGTTCATGTTATGCAAGTATTTGTTTTATAACAAACTTTTTTATATTTTATCCCTTATAATTTACTCCTCTAAATAAGTTCATCATACAGTTTGTTTTTAATTTCAATTTTAAATTAACTTAAATATTGCAGAATTTTAAATCATCAATTTTCAATTTTAGTTTAACTACTTTTTCTCTTAAAAATATATTTCATTTATCCAAAATGGTTGATTACTCAAATTTTAGAGTTTTGTTTTAATTTCAAAATCAAATTAAGAATATATATATTTTTTTATTTTAGACTTATTGTAATATATGGATGTAGGTTTCAATCAAGATAGAGATTGCCAACAAATTAACAACAAGTGAAGTTATTTTCAATGTGATCATTGTAACATTCAACTTTCTATTAATTTTATAGGATATTTGTTAACTATCATTTATGATTATTATTTGTACTAAGTTTTGTTCATATTTTAGTTTCAGGTAGAACTTGAATTTCATGGTTATAGTAACTTTTTTATTATTATTTTGTATATATTTAATAAATATTCACAAATTTGAGTGAGTGGTAAACATAATAAAAAAAATGAGAATTTTGTTTGAGTAAGAGATTTTCATATATGCTTACAATATTTGTAACTGTACACTAATAAAAAAATATTTGTTTGAGTGCAATAGTAAAAAAATAAAAATGATTATAAGAAGTTATATACCAATATGATAAATATTTAAAATATGAAGTAGATTTTATAAATGTCATGTACAAAAATTAAAAACATCAATTATAAATTTGAAAATAAAAAATAGCCTATAAAAATTATAAAATATTTTAACTAGACAAATAATCAACCAATAAACCAACTATACATAACAATTAAAAAAATAGAACCAAAGAAATTAATAAAATTAATTTATATCTTAATATATATAATAAAATATCATAAAATATATATTAGTTTTAATATATAAAAATATAATAGCATAAAATATTTATGAAAATGGAAATAGTACACTTCTAAAATTAATATAATAAAAAAAAGAATTTAAATGTTTTTTTTTACATTTAAATTCAATCAAATTATTCTGTTTAGCAAGCTAATTTTATTCAATGTTCACATTATAAATCACAATATTATTTCACATTTAAATTAGGTATATAAATACGTAAATTTATTATTCATTTAAATCAATGAGTCAAAATTTAAAATGTGTATGAATAGTTGAATATTATAATTTTACAAGATCCATCTCTCTCACGCCAATCCTTTTCAAATTATAACTATTGATATATTGTTTATATCACGTAATCTTAAAATGGTTATCATAAAATTATATTCAACATGTAAGTGCCACTTTTAAAGACTCTCATTTAAATTAGTAAATTGTGTACATTTTTTTTTTTTTTTATCAAAAGAGGTTGTCATACTACTCATTCCATTTCATAAATATCTAGCCGTTTAGTTATTGTTTGCTTCAATTTATCTTTAATAAAATATTTAATGAGTTTAATTTCTAAGAAATCATGGTAGGTATGACTTTTGAAAAATTATGTTAAAAAAAAAACCAGTTACCATTTAGCATTTTTTTAATAAATATATATAAAAGTTTATTTTATTTTATAATATAATAATATATATGTTATAGATTAGAATACTCCTATACATGTTTCAATTTTAACATTTGTATCTTTAATGTGTGTATTATGATCACGGAACAATATGACAATCAACAAGAATATAAAACATATAATAAAAAAAAAGAGTATATTAATATTATTATATTGACGTTAATGGAAAATTAATAAATTTTATAATCATATATTGATACTAATACAAAAAAACATGATAACGAAATATTTTTGTAGTGCGCAACATTATCATAATTTAACAAAATAAAAAATATAAATGTGTATATATATATATATATTATCAAATTACTATATTAAAATACAATAACAGCATAAAAAATGCAAACACACAGGCATGACAGCGCCTGTGTTTTCACTAGTAAAAATAAAAATAAAAAGATAAAACTATGTGTAATTTGATAAAACCTCATGGAGTGCCATTGTAATTTGTTGTAATATTTTTAATGTGCTTAATGGGTGAATTTGTATGTTTGATATTTGACCTTTTTTAAAATTACAATATCAAGTTAAATAATTTATGCACATTAAAAATAATAGTAAAGAGTTTATATATATTAAAAGCTTGAACCATTGCACGTCATTTGGTTTGAGACTTACACTTGGCTTGAAAGCGTTTTTGGGTTCAATTTCTATTGTTATGCATGTTACAAAATTATTAGTATTTGAGTATTTGAAGTTGCAATCATTACATTTCTTAGAATTTTATTAACATTTAGAAAATGATAGTCATAATACTCTAGAGGAAAGATGTGGATTTTGGTTGAAAATTAATTTCTTAATTTTGGATACACCATATTTCTTTTATTGGGCATTAAGAATTGATATTGAAATCAAATAAGTCTATTTGTCAAAGAAGTAGTTTTATTTGTCTAGTGATTCTTATAATTTTAATTAATTATTGATTAGCCATAGCATCTTTAATTAATTAAAATTATACATTGTGTTCTTTAAGGTTACATGAGGAATTAGACATAATATGGTGATTGATTATACTTATATATAATTTTTATCCAATAAGAATTTGTGTTATATTTGTATAATCAATTAGGATAAAATATCATATTATATTTCTTAATTTACCCATAGGAATTAAGAAAATTAACATAATTTGATAGTTTTATTATAAGGTTATATGATGGATTGAGTAAGACTTTGGCCCATATGCAAGTTTATGTCACTATATTCATAAATTGATTAAGGACATGATTTACATTGGTAAACATCATATTTGTTTCACATTAAGAATTATTTTATGGATTACATGTTTGGGAGTAGCTATAGCATCCTAAACAATGTTATAAAGAAATTATTACTTGGCCCCATAGGGAAGTAATAGTAAATGAAGGTTATGAACTAAATGTCATGATAGAATATTTTTATACCCATAGGCATGATATATTTTCTTATGGTATTTATTTCCATATAAAAAGTTTGTAAATTCTATACATATTTTGTACCAGAAAGTTTGAATTTACTAACTTTAGAATTATCATAGCATGATATTATGTCTTGTAAAGGGTATGTATTTTTATTACCCCATACACACACTCCAAAAGATAGTGGGAGTAAAAATTCTTATTAAGTGGGAAGGTGAAATTTTTCAAGTGGAGGTATGCTTCTGCATTATTTTATAGAGTACTTTTTTTTTTATATATTTTACTTTGTATCAAAGACCAATGACAAATGTAATGAATATACTTTTCTGTATTCTTCATAGAGGTCTTTCATAGACGACTCTAGAGGGATGCCTTTTGGATGTAATGAAATCATTATGTCTCCTTTAAGTTGTGTTCATTTTTTAATTGTCTCTTGTCTATATATCAATTGTTGGAGTGAGACCTAGGGAACTGTGACTCGATAACCTTGTGTGTTGGAAATGGTTGTGCATGAACCCATGTGATGTGTGATGTTTGGACTGTGATTAAGGATCTTGGAGTTCTTAAGGGTGGGAACAAATGGACTCGGCATACGAGTGCATTTGTAGTAACTTTAATGCTTATAGGAGATTCATTGTGACAAACATTGAATAAAGAATTAACAAGAGCGGAAACCATATAATTATTTAGAACTATAATATGCATAAAACTTAAGAGATGGTAAGGTCACATAATACTTAATAAAAATTGGATGAGAGATGAATTAAATTTATGGAGGAGGCAGACATGAATTTTTAATTCATGACATTTGTGTGATTGCTTGTAAGTATTGTTGTGTCGTATTGTGTGTATGAGTAGATTGGTGATTAGTCTATTTTATCTTATTGCTTGACAATTGTGGATGACGAGTTATGTTTGTATCGACATATGAAAAGATGACACAGTTTGAGGATAATAATGACAAATTGTAAGTTAGTTGTAACAACAAGTATGAGATTAGTCGGGTGAAAATGTCCCATTGGACTATATGTCATTTTGTGAAAAGTGTTGTAAATTGTGGTTATTACATATCTAAGTCCCACATGCAACAAAAAAGTAAGGGTAGGGTGTTCACTTGTGTAATGATGTTCAACTAAAATTATGAAGAAGTTGTAGGCAAAGTCTTGGACTCGAGTTATTTTCCTAACCACCATCGAGTACCTATAATGAAGGAAATCCCACTAGACCAATAAGAAAAATCCCAATGAGGAGTGTTGTTGAGGAGTAGATCCTCAAGATATTGGATGACTACGGATTGGTACT